>JAZKJV010007342.1:0-600000 GCA_037367405.1 Ottelia alismoides
TTTTATATTCTTATGCAATTAAGCAAAATGCAGTGCAAATTCTAGTCAAATTTTAAGTTAAATCAAGAAATATAGTCAAATGAGATCCAAAATTAATGAAACTTGGCCAGATGATGGAATGCAATGAAATTAAGTGACTAAAATTTTTTGAAATTTTTAGACTCTATACGAATTTAATATGAATAAAAAATGAATGCAGGATAATTTTTGCAAAATTAATTCTAATAAATACCAAGACACATTATTTTTAGATATAAAAATTATCCTAGATAGGTCTAAGTGAGAGGAATCTAGGAAAACTAATAAACCTAAAAATCTATGTAAATTAGACCTATTAAAAATCAATTAGGCAAAATACTATTTGATTTATCCAGGCCTCGTGATGCGTGCAAATGCAATGATTTTTGGGTACGGTGTAGTGATGAAGCCTCATTTATCACTCTTTATTCTTTTATTTTAGCTAATTATCTTAGCAAAGCATTATGTAAATAGTTGTAAATAAAATAATTTAGCAATAAGCATGCATGTGTTAATATTCCATAATTAAAATGTATTTGTGCAAAAATAAAAGAATAAAGAAAAAAGAAAAGGAAGGAAATATTTAGAATAAATATTGAGTGACCCAAACCCAAGAGAGGGCCAAGCATTGGCTTGATCGTCAAATAAAATAAGTAGAGAGAGATAGGGCCACTCTACCTTGTACATATACATCATCTATTTTTTATTTTTACAAAATCATAATAAAAATGTACTTTTATTTCCTTGTATATATTTCTAAAAATAAAACAAAAATTAGAAAAATAAAATAAAAGTAAAACTAGAATAAAACTCCCTCTCTCTCTCACCTTGCATATAACACATGTAAATATGTATCTTTCTCTATTTAATTTATACCTGTAAATAAATAATAAAAATAAAACAAAAATAATTTTATACTCCAAAATTATGTTGTAAATAAATAAAATATAAAATTAGGGTATTTATGTAAAAATAACAAATTAAAAATAATTGTACAAAATACATAGGCATTTTATACCTGTATATAATACAATATATTGTATATAGATTAATTTATTTTCATAAAAATAAATAAAAATCACAGAAAAATTCCTTAAAAATAATAAGCATTTTTTATTTTAAATTCATTTATTATTTTTAATTAATTTATCTTTAATTTCCCTGCTATTATGTCCTGTAGTGGTCTTTGTCCTTTTCCTCCACCGCTCGGGATTGGTCCACATCGGATTCGTTGACCATGGTCAACTGACCCCTCTTCCACGTTCTTCGCTCGGACCCCGTCTGGCCCGTTGTTCGCCTAATTTTCTCGACCCGATCCGAGCACCATTCCCTCCCGTTTGCTGCTCCGAGTACTGAGGGAAGATCCACGATCCACACCCATCGAAACCTCTAGAGATCCATCCCTTGGTTCGCATGCCCACGCTCCATACTTCTCGGACCCTGCAGCATATAAAGCCTCCTGCAACCCCATCTTCTTCTGCATCTTTGGCCGCCCCCTCGTCTCCGATGGCCTCCACCTCTTCCCATGAGTGACAGCGTGCGACAGAGGGTGTTGCAGTGAGGTTTCGAGCCCCGTAGCCCTAGATCCGGTGTACACTCCGCCGTGCTCTGCCGCGAGGTGAGCCCAGCCTCTAGGCCCGTCAACCCATCGAGGCAATGACCCCCGGAGGTCCCTGACCTCCAGCACAGACGACTCCAGCCATTAGGTAACTTAGTTCTCTTCTTTTTAGCTTTTGATTCGAGTTTCCTTCTTAGAGAAGAGCTTCCCTTCCGATCTCCGACCACTAAGGCCAGAGCACCATCGTGCCACTCCGACGACCTGACCACCTTCACTATCCTTCTCCCCACCTTCTATGCCCATCCATTTGTGCCTCGTTCGTCCCAGGAACGAGCCCCAGGCCCTCCTCCGTCGTCGCTTCACCGAAGGGCCACACCGCACATCATGCGCCATCCCCTTTGTGCTTTAACGGGTCGAGGCACTTTGCCCTCGACCCCGTGGTTTGTCTGTGCAGGTCAGAGCATCAAAGAACCTTATTTGGAGGTTGGAATACCCGAGCACAGCAGCTCCAGGTCTTCACGGTTCGCCAGGTTGTTCTCCCTGGTCTTGGCCTCATCGGAGCATCGCCACAGCTGCAGACCGTCGCCAGTAGCGTTTTCTCCATCCTAGCAGCTCCGGAGGACGTCCCTACCGCACGCATTGGCCGATCGAATCTCGTCGAAGGAGAGTTCTTTGCTGTTCTTCCAGATGTCGCCTCCACCGTCGGATCGAGGTCTCCTCCAAGTCTAATCGTCACCGTCCATCATCCGAGGACCTTCAATCGTCTGATCCATCTGAGGATCGTCTCTCAGCCGTCCATCGTCGAAGAGGCATCCGAGGAGCTCAGCCGTCTGATCATAAGTGAGATGCCTTCGGCCGTTGGATAGCTAATAAAGAAGGATAAATTACACTTAGGCCCTTTCCTATTTTCTGTTTACTTTTTAGTCCTGTAAATATTTTTAGCATATGTTTTTATTTTGGAAAAATTGCATCTAGGACCTTGTGCTTCTGATATTTGCATATTAGTCCCTCCGTTTGTGTATCACATGGTCTGTCACGTGACCCCTAGGCAATATGCATCACAGGTCCTGGATTTTATGGTTGTTAATGAATGAATCTTTATTAATCAGAATAGCATGTATACCCTTGAGTGCTTGAATCACGTGTTATTCACGCGTGGATCTGGAAATTTTTTTGCAAATTAAGCCCTGAACTATTCCCACCTGTTATCTTTTAATTGGAACTTTTCAATAATTGCATTTTGGTCCCTACGAGATGTGTGTTTTGTTTTTTATTAAATAAATACAAAATTGCTCCAAAAATCGTGAAATTTTGATATGTAGCCCCTACTACTGTGTAGAAATTTTGATGATTTTTGGGTTGTGTTTTGTTTTTGTTATTATTTTAAAAATTCAAAAAACTTAAAAAAGTTTCCTCATTGTTTCAGAAAATCACTTAAAATATTAAAATATCTTGAAGAATTCCAAAAAAATCAGGTTTACATCTTTTGTGTTACTTGAGTTTCTAAGCAATTTTTATTTCATTCCCATTTATAAAACCTATAAAAATTGAAAAATAGTAAAAACTTCATAAAAATCATTAAATATTCATAAAAATAAAAAAATGTGTTTTCTTCTTCTGTAGGTAGATTTTATTTTGTAGTTTTACATAAAATTTCTTCTATGATTTTATAGGCATTTAATTAATTTTAATTTGCCTTAAATCTCAGTTGTACATTGTTGGTTGTTTTTTACTTTCTTTTATTTTTAGAAAATCAATTATTATCAGAAAAATCCAAGAAAATTTACAAAAACACTTTAATATTTTAAAAACATAAAAACATTTTTTTAAAATTTTGATTCTTTTGGACCCTTAAATAATTGATGGATTATTGATTTTTGGTTTTTCTTTATTCTTTTCTCATTATAAAAATCATAAAAAAATTGAAAAATTAAAAACCACCAATTTTCTTTCTTTTCTAGGTTTCCCTACTACTTTGTAGGTATTCCATCATGTGCTCCTTGTGTTTGACCCTGGTAGTTATAACAGGTAAAATAAACTAGCAAGACCGCTTGCTTCGCTTTGATTATTTGATTTCTTTTGTGGTGGTCTATTTTGCTTGCTGAGATCGGTCCGAGTGGTTGAGGTCGCAACAACCTTTGATATCACTTAACCTTAGTCGCTCAGCTCGCTCATCAGAATAGTGTCGTTGCCGGGGAGCATGGTTTAGTAGTCGGTTTTCCTTTTTCGGCTTTGTTTTTTATTTTTCCTTTTTTTATTTTTCTTTATCTGTTTTATTTTTATTTTTGTTTTTGTTTTTATTTATTTTTATTTCTTTTTGTTTGTTTTTATTTTCATTTATTTTATTTTATTTTTATAAATGTGGCCTGACCTGTTTCTGTTTCCCTTTCTTGCGAGGGCCCGACGAGCGAGAGCGGCTATCTTCGAAGCGCGGAGGCACCTGAGTGACGCAGAAGCGGCTCGTTTCTGCATCGAGCCGTAGGAGAGCGTAGGAGAGGAGGATCAGGACTTTGGGAGGAGCTTTAGTTTTAGGTTTATTTCATTGCTATTATTATTGTAAAAATACAGAATAGGACTCAGACTTGGACTTGGCCTGATCTCAGGGTCTGTTTCGCCGAGCACCGGTGTGCTTAGGGGACCTCACCGTGGATTTTACGTCAGTTTTGCTTTTTATCGCATTTTTCTTTTATTTTTTATTCTAGAAGTTTTTGGCCCTTAGACTTAGGATTTTTGCTTGATTGTGACATAATTAATTAAGGCCCCAACCCTAATTGCTTGCATGTTCCTATAGATTGATAAGTAGACCTTATTAATTAAATCATAAAAGGAAAAGTTAACTCGGTCACCTGAGGGGTCATGTGCTGCTAGAGGCCATATACAGCGCTGGCAGGATCCGTTGTGGTAGACACCGATCGTCATCAGAGACCGGATCCCGACCCCTCTTGTTGACCCGTTAGCTATCGTTCTTCTCGAGTAGAAATTATTTGTCTAAGGTCGATTTCTTCTTTCATCATATAGGTAGTTTTGTTTCAATCTTTTATTTTATGCGAGGATCACCCTGCATGTAGAGAGCTGGAGTTAGGTACGCATTTCTTACTCTGCATGCATCATAGTGTTTGACCGTGCATCGACTTTTTCGACTTCTCCCCATGTTTTTGGACTTAAAATAACAGAAGAATTGGAAAAATCATTAGGCGTTGTTTGCTTGAAAAATACCTAAAAAATAAAAACTATAAAATTGAGACTGCTAAGACACGCTTGACCCTAAAAGACACCACATTTAAAAAATTGTCTTGGGAGAGCAATCCCCTCATTGTCTGGTTTGGATGAGCAAGAGAGTGACCCACACACTATGCTAGAGCCATATCCGACCTCTCCTTAGACTACTGATTTCGGGTTAGTCGTTCTCCAGTGAGGATTGCTCTGATTTCCAGTAAAGCGGGCCATAATATCCTTAAGAGAGCGAGTCGATCGGGTAGCTGGTAAATGATCCGCGACTTGTACTGGCTGGGAAAGATCTAGCCTTGGGATCGGGACAGTCTCTTGTGGGTGTTGGATTCCCAATAGCTCGCTTAATCGCTATGATAGACTGTTTGATCACCTAAATAAAATCGACAAGATAAAAGACTGAACCTTTACGGTCATCAGCTCTACATAAGTAGGTGAATTGGGGATTTGTTTGTCTGATCTTGTGTGTTTTCTAGATCTCATCTGCCTTCCTATCCTCCATCTATCTTCTTTCCAGCTATCTATCTTTTTCCATCCCACCCTCCCTTCATTTTTCTTCTTCTCCTTGTCTATCCCTGGATAATGGGTCGCCCTCCTTTCCTACCGACTCTTGCGGCTTCCCCATCTTATTCCCATCATTCTAGTCCACTCTCGAGGGAGGTCAGAAGTCCGACCAACCTTCCATTCTCTCCTTCTCTTTCCCATCATTCTTTTGGGCATGTTGTGCTGGACGCCCATAGAGATAAGACTCACCAGATGCGAGACCCGGGCGATTTCATTGCTGGGATGAGAGTGTACTCCATAGGCGATCATAGAGGATAGATGTGAGTTTCGGATACCTCCGACGCCAGGATGATGGATGAGCATACATACCAGGAAGCTCAGTCAACTTCTACATTCAGTCACTTCATTCTTGATTTGGAGTTCATTCAGAGACTGCCGAAATTTTCAGCGGAGGTGCACGAGGAGCCATATCTTCATCTGTCTGAGTTTGAGGAGTTCTGTGTGACCTATGTATATTCAGACATCACTTCTGAGGAGCTGATGTTGAAGACCTTCCCATTTTCACTCCAGTGCAGAGACATGAGATGGCATAGACATTTGGGAAGGAAGTTCGCTACATGGGGAGGATTACGCTCAGAGTTCTACATAGATTTTATCCCCGGCGTAGAGTAGATATGATGCGATCTTTCATCATGGATTTTTCAGTAGACCCCCAGGAGCCATTACATGATTCGTGGCTGAGGTTTTTTGACCTTTTGAGGAGATTTTCAGATCATGGACTTTCGTCGACCGACCTTATTGAGATCTCCATGAGGGGGATGACCACTGGGCAAATGGCACTAGTAGTTACCTCGTGTATTAGTTCACACTACAGACCTGACATGGATTTACTTACGACCATCTCGAGAGCACTTTCATATATTTCATCTTCACGAGATGCATTAATCAGGGTAGCACACGAGGATGATGCAGTACCAGTTGAGTGTGGCACACTTTATGAGGACACATCTATTACACACCAGATTGAGGACATGGATTTTGCTGCAGTACAGACGATGGACGTGATAACTGCCATAGTGGATGTTCTGACTCAGAGATTAATCGAGTTGTCATTGGTCTTCCAGCTAGAGTTCGAGTCAGTACCATGCTTTTCAGTTCCAGAGTCTTGGATATCAGATCTTCTGATATGCCAAGAGATGGAGTAGCCCACACTGCTACAGTCGGCAGTCCAGCCATTTCAGTTTCCGTTTCCGGCCTACTCAGCTTCTACTCTAACGAGGTACTTCTCTGATTCAGATGGACATCATGACTCAGCCCAACAACCAGAGCTTGATGAGGGACACCACTTTGGGATGAAAGACGTAGATAGTCCTGTATTTGAGCATGTTGTCCTCTAGTTTGATGAGATATATACATTTTATGAGGACCAGATGATAGCTAGCACTGACGCAGCTCGAGGATCAGTTTCAGACACTTCGACAGCTTCTGCGTTGTTGACCAGTACCATTTCCTGTTTCCATATTGTTCAGAGGCAGACTTCAGCTGATGATACATTTTGGGGCGAGGAGTGGGTGCTTGCCAGTAGCACAGATTTCCATGTAGATTCTGATCCTCCCTTTCTCACTGATGATCTAGCATTACTCCCCGAGGGTTATCTGCGGGAGGATGTCCTATACGGTGCGTATTCGGTTTCACTTTTTGAGAGTGTATCCGATCTGTTGGATTACGAAATAGTGTCTTCTAATATTCCTGATCGTTCTGAGTCTGAGTTGTCTCACCTCGACGACCCTCACGAGGATGAGCTGATCTTTGAGATATTCGATGATGTTTCTGATATTTCTTCATTATATGCATCGGATACTGGTTCTTTTAGTGAGTCTCTTGATCTAGGTCTCCCATATCTTTCTGAGATGGTGATTAACGTGGAGGATTCCATGACTGATCCTTCTTTCTCCACGTTCGACTTCTTCGGCTCTACCCTTCCACTCCATTCTAATCTTGAGCTGATGATTTCATTTGTGCTACCGGATCGTGATTTCATCTTCCCATATCCTTGCCCGATAGTAGACACCCACCTGATTGCCTACTTGGGTGTCTTCGTTTCCATTATTAACTTCATCGTTATTCATCTACCACGACTACGATGATAGTACGACATTCGCCTTACAGATGTCGTCCTGAACCTTGATACTTCGTTGTCCCAGTCTTTATGCCCAGCTAGGGGCGTAAACTCTAGCGCTTGTTGAGAGGCACCTCAACATTGTCCACTTTGTATATACGTGTTTCGTCATGAGTTGTTCCTTGCTTCTTTCGTTTTTGTTTTACACCCCAAGTCTCGTTTAGGATTATTTTTGCTATACTTAGGATGTACCTTATCCTAAGTATAAGGTGTGTAAATACCGAGTTGTTCCATTTCATTCTGTTTCATTACTCATGTCGTCACCTATACTTAAGGATCCTTCACCTTAAGTATAGGGGGAGTAATGTCACTCCTTTCATCTTGTATATATTTGTCTTCATTTCTGCTTTTTCCTCGCTTCTCCACCATACTGTTCATATTTCTTTCTATACTTAGGGATCTTTTACCCTAAGTATAGGGGGGACAAGACGAGTCATTATTGTACTTGTACATTCTTCCACTCGGATTTCCCTTTATGTACAGTCTACTATACTTAGGATTACTTAATCCTAAGTATAAGGGAAAACACCAAGATTTTTTTCCATTCTATTCTTTGATTCGTCGTTGTAGTATACCCTTCCTTTTCACTTCCCTATACTAAGCACGAGTTATGTCTTCTTCATCGCTCTTGATCCACTCTGAGGACATCGTTCGAGATAAGTATAGGGGGTGTTATATATATTTCATATATACTTTAGCCATAACTCGTACTTTGTGTGAGTGTGTTAATAAATAAAATGGCTAAAATCCTTTATCTCAAAAACCATAAAAAACCATAAAAATTTAAAAAAAATCTTGTACATAAAATTCTTTCTTGTACATACATAGCTATTTATAAAATTATTTTTGTACAAATATTTGTAAAAATGTTTTGTGTGTAAAGAGTTTGTAAATATTTTGATATCAAAATTATGTATATAGTACAAAATTTTTGTAAAATGTTTGAAAAATAAAAAGTTTGCAAAAACCCCTTGTGTAAATGTGTGTAAATAGTTTGCAAAACATTTGCATTCATGCATTCATTCATTCAAACATTTTTCAAAAATTTTGCACATTTTCAAAAATTTGCATAAAAGCATTTTTGTATATATTTGTACAGTATTTCTGAATCATAATTGACATTTAAACTAGACTGGAATTAAATTGGAAAATGGAGCTTCATTAAGACCTTAATCCACCTAATTCTAAGAGGAACCTTATAGGGCTTAGGGTTAAGACTTTTCAGGTCCATTGGTGACTTAATTCTTTGAGTCCACTAGGCTATGATCATATGTCATCTTGATGAGCCTAAGTAGAACACTTAACAACACACATATGACTCTCACAGACAATGGCTTTATGTGCAGCAGCACCTTACACATAGCTCTCTACGGATGAGGTGGTGAGGAGGAAATCTTCTTTAGATTGGGGTAGCATACAAGGGTAGTACTTCTAGGCGGAACCTCCCGTCTTCTTTTAGTGAAGGAAGTGCATCTCAACTTGGTCTGGCGGCATTGAGGTCTAAAGACAGGAGTTGTGGGTTGCAATAATGCTTTAAAAGAGGGATAGTCTACTGGCTCAAGAGGAAAAACTCCTTATGTATATATGTTGCACCATGTAGATATGTTGTATATATGCACATCGAAAAAAAAATGTGCAAAAGAAAGAAAAACTCCAAAAAAGTGGTGGGTCTGATAGAAAATGAGGAGTGTATATAGCCAAATAAAGCAGAGATTATGTTACCCATTCTCATCTCATGAAGCTTGCAGCAGGGAGACTTAGCTACACTGGTTAGGCTCCCTAGGATACACGGCTACACTGGTCATGGTCCATTCTCTTCTTCATCCTCTTCTTGAGCCGGTTGCACTTAAACTTAGAAGGGAACACCCCGCTCCTCGAGGAAAGAGTTGCTGGACTAGGGCATTAGAGTTACCTTATTAAGGGGGGTTGTTACTTTGTCATTTCTGAGGTGGGGAGCTACATATCACTTACACCGTACAAGAAAAGATTCATGGTCATTAGAGTTTGTGTATGTAGACTTGTTCTAATCTAGATTATTGAGAAGTCTTGACCATAGATTGGTGGAACTTAGAGGCTGTTAAGTTTTAAACCTAAGTCCAAATAAGGTTCCGACAAACTAATAATCCAAAGGTCTGACTGAGCTCCATACTTCAATTTAATGAAGGCAAGTTTAATAATCAACCTTGATTCTCCTTATTTTTCTTTTCCTTTCTCTTTTCACTTCTTTTTCAAATATGTGTTTGCTAAGGGACTAGCATAAGTAAAGTATAAGGGGGTGATGAAGCCTCATTCATCACCCTTTATTCTTTTATTTTAACTAATTATCTTGGCAAAGCATCATGTAAATAGTTGTAAATACAATAATTTAGCAAAAAGCATGCATGTGTTAATATTCCATAATTAGCATATATTTGTGCAAAAATAAAAGAATAAAGAACAAAAGAAAAAGAAGGAAATATTTAGAATAAATATTGAGTGACCCAAACCCAAGAGAGGGCCAAGCATTGGCCTGATCGCCAAATAAAATAAGTAGAGAGAGAGAGAGGGCCACTCTACCTTGTGCATATATATCATCTATTTTTTTACAAAAACTAAAATAAAAAGGTACTTTTATTTCCTTGTATATATTTCTAAAAATAAAACAAAAATTAGAAAAATAAAATAAAGATAAAACTAGAATAAAACTCTCTCTCTCTCTCACCATGCATAAAATACATGTAAATATATATCTTTCCCTATTTAATTTATACTTGTAAATAAATAATAAAAATAAAACAAAAATAATTTTATACTCCAAAAATTATGTTGTAAATAAATAAAATATAAAATTGGGGCATTTGTGTAAAATTAAAAAATTAAAAATAATTGTACAAAATACATAGGCATTTTATACCTTTAGATAATACAATATACTATATATAGATTAATTTATTTTTCATAAAAAATCATAGAGAAATTCCTTGAAAAATAATAAACATTTTTTATTTTATTCATTTTTTATTTTAAATTCATTTATTATCTTTAATTAATTTATCTTTAATTTCCCCGCTATTTTGTCTTGTAGCGGCCTTTGTCCTTTTCCTCTGCCACTCGGGATTGGTCCACATCGGATTCGTTGACCACGGTCAACTGACCACTCTGCTACGTTCTTCGCTCGGACCCGATCTCGCTCGTTGTTCACCTAACTTTCTCGGCCCGATCCGAGCACCATTCCCTCCCGTTTGCAGCTCTGAGTACTAAGGGAAGATCCACGATCCACGCCCATCGAAACCTCTAGGGATCCGTACCTCAGTTTACGCGCCCACGTTCCATACTTCTCGGACCCTGCAACGTATAAAGCCTCCAGGAGCCCCATCTTCTTCCACATCTTTGGCCGCCCCCCTCGTCTCCGATGACCTCCACCTCTTCCCATGAGTGACAGCGCGTGACATAGCGTGTTCCAGTGAGGTTTCGAGCCCTGTAGTTGTAGATCCGGCGTACACTCCGCTGTGCTACGCCGTGAGGTGAGCCCAGCCTCTGGGCCCATCGACCCATCGAGGTAATGACCCCGGAAGTACCTGACCTCCAGCACAGATGACTCCAGCCATTAGGTAACTTAGTTCTCTTCTTTTTCGCTTTTGATTCGAGTTTCCTTCTTAGAGCAGAGCTTCCCTTCCGAGCTCCAGCCACTAAGGCCAGAGCACCATCTTGCCACTCCGACGACCTGACCACCTTAACCAGCTTTCTCCCCACCTTCTACGCCCATCCATTCTCCTCGTTCGTCCCAGGAATGAGCCCCAGGCCCTCCTTCGTCGTCGTTTCACTGGAGGGCCACGCCTCGCATCATCCGCCATCCTCTTCGTGCTTTAACGGGTCGAGGCACTTTTCCCTCGACCCCGTGGTTTGTCTGTGCAGGTCAGAGCGTCAAAGAACCTCATCTGGAGGTTGGAATACCTGAGCATAGCAGCTCCAGATCTTCACGGTTTGCCAGACCGTTCGCCCTGGTCTTGGCCTCATCGGAGCATCCCACAGCAGCGGACCATCGCCAGTAGCGTTTCCCCCATCCTAGCAGCTCCGGAGGACATCCTTGCCGCATGCATTGGCCGGTCGAAGCTCGCCGGAGGCGAGTTCTTCGCCGTTCTTCCAGGTGTCGCCTCCACCATCGGATCGAGGTCTCCTCCAGGTCTAATCATCGTCGTCCATCATCCGAGGAGCTTCGATCATCCGATCCATCTGAGGATCGTCTCTCAGCCATCCATCATCGAAGAGGCATCCGAAGAGCTCAGTTGTCCGATCATAAGTGAGATGCCTTCGGTCGTTGGATAGCTAATAAAGAAGAGTAAATTACACTTAGGCCCTTTGTTGTTTTCTATTTACTTTTTAGTCCTGTAAATATTTTTAGCAGCTATTTCTATTTTGGACAAATTGCATCTAGGACCTTGTGCTTCTGATATTTGCATATTAGCCCCTCCGTTTGTGTATCACGTGGTCTGTCACGTGACCCGTGGGTAATTTACATCACAAGCCCTGGATTTTATAGTTGTCAATGAATGAATCTTTATTAATCAGAATTGCATTTATAACCCTGAGTGCCTGAATCACACATTATTCACGTGTGGATCTGGATTTTCTTACAAATTAAGCCCCGAACTATACCCATCTGTTATCTTTTGGCTTGAAACTTTTCAATAATTGCATTTTGGTTCCTACGAGCTGTGTGTTTTGTTTTTGATTAAATAAATAGCAAAATTACTCCAAAAATCGTGAAATTATGACACGTAGCCCCTGCTACTGTATAGGAATTTTGGTGATTTTTGGGTTGTGTTTTGTTTCTGTTTATTATTTTTAAAAATTAAAAAACCTTAAAAATTATTCCTGGTTGTTTTAGAAAATCACTTAAAAATATTAAAATATCTTGAAAAAAAATCCAAAAAACGTGTTTACCTCTTTTGTGTTGTTTGAGTTTCTATGCAATTTTTGTTTCATTCCCATTTATAAAACCTATAAAAATTGAAAAACAGTAAAACCTCATAAAAACATTAAAATTCACAAAAAAATGTGTTTCCTTCTTCTATAGGTAGTTTTTATTTTGTAGTTCCACATAAAATTTTTGCTAGGATTTTATAGGCATTTTAATTAATTTTAATTTTCCTTTAGATCTCAGCTATACATTGTCAGTTGTTTTTTACTTTCTTTTATTTTATAAAATCAATTAAAAATCAGAAAAACCCAAGAAAATTCACAAAAATACTTTAATATTTTAAAAACACAAAAACAATTTTGTTTTTAATTATTGATTCTTTTTGGACCCTTAAATAATTGATTGATTGTTGCTTTTGGTATTTCTTTATTCTTTTCTCATTATAAAAATCATAAAAAATTTTGAAAAATTAAAAACCACCAATTTTCTTTCTTTTCTTAGTTTCCCAACTACTTCGTAGGTTTTCCATCCCGTGCTCCTTATGTTCGACCCTGGTAGCTATACCAGGTAAAATAAACTAGCAAGACCGCTTGCTTCACTTTGATCATTTGATTTCTTTTGTGGTGGTATGTTTTTCTTGTTGATATCGGTCCGAGTGGTTGAAGTCGCAACGACCTTTGATATCACTTAACCTTAGTCGCTCGGCTCTCTCATCATGTTGATCAACTTAACCTGGTATGATGGTGATGGAGGCTCGGGCAGAGGCTCGGATGACTCTGGAGGATCGGACTAGCTTCGGGTCAGCTTTGGTCACTTCGAGCTTAGGGTCGGGGAAGAGGCTCAAAGACTCCATGTGGCGAAGGTTGCACTGCTAGATTAGGAGCGATCCAACGGTAATGTGATGCGGGCAACGTGGCTTGCTGCAGGCGATCAATCCAACGGTATCTGGAAGTCGAAGCAGAGGAGACGTGGCGTGACGAGAACTGTCGGATCGGAAAGATCCAACGGTAGCTGGAAGTCTTCTTCTCTGGTCTGCTGCCTCCTGCGGCGGACTTGGTGGGGCTCTGGCGATGGTGCTCTGGCTCCATCGCCTTCGCCTGTGCTCATAGATGCTCGTCGGCGACTCCTGGATGGCTTAGATCGATCGTATAAGCATTAGGAGACCGCCAGAGGTTCTGAAGGCAACTGGAGTCGATCGAAGATCGGTGACAACGAAGCTCAAAGCGGCTCCAGTGTGAAGTACGACCAATGAAGATGATGGGTCCTGCACGGTTAGTTCATGCTAGAAATTGAGTGCAGTGTGCTCGTGAGGTGCGTGCAAGTGCGGTAAGGCCTAAAGAGTGAAGTGATCGGTGGCTGATGATCCTCCTCCGCAGTGACAGCGGAGCTTTGGTCGGAAGAGGGTGCGAAGCGTTGTCGGAGTGATCTAAGGAGTGTGCGAAAGTGAGAGCTCCAAGGTGGAGCTCGGTGGATGATCCGAGAGGCATGTAGTTGATCGGAGGAGAGGAATAAATTAAGAGAAAAATGGAGAGGGAGAAGATGGAAATTGGAGAAGACGATGGAGGAGGCCACCTGGGGCTAGAAGCTCGGGGAGGAGCTTCTGGTCGTCGCTCGATGGTTGGCAGCTCGCCCGAGCTCGTGCAGCTCGTCGAAGAGGCTGCGGCACGGCGTGTTACACCGCAGATCTCGCCGGAGAAGATAGCACCGTCGTCGCTCACTCTCTTGCCCAATTATTGTCACCAACAGGTAGATGGGAGCTCTGGTTATCTCTCTGCAAGGGCGGATGGGTTGGAAAGTGTCCGGAGGCACTGTATTTATAGATAGAAGGTGGAGGTGCAGGTGAGGGGAGGCATGGTTTCGTGGAGTGTGTGGAGCGACGAGGAAGAGTGTCATGGAGATCATAGAGGCTGGCGACAATGAGGGAGGTATGTGCGACATCGTGGAGGTGACAGTTGGCAAAGAAGGTGGCTGGAGTGGAGCCGAAAATAGGAAGGAGGCGGAGCCGTCGCGAGGTGGGCGATGTGGGTGAGATTTCTTCGGGACGTAGAAGACGATGACTCAACCGTTGGATCTAGTGATCCAATGGCCAGGAAGTGGGTGCAAGGGAGCGGCCAGGATTAGATCCTGGTGGTGTAATCGAAGGGTTGTGATCAAGCCACGTGGCAGCATGGGGACACGGTGCTGAAGAACGGTGGATATTAGATCTGAGCAGCGCCATCGAAGGGTGTAGAGAGTGCCACGTGTCATGCTGAGAGATGGGCCCTGGCGGACGGATGAGATGGCATCAGGGCTTGATCGAAGGGTGGTAGTCGGTTGCGGAATGGAGGGGCAAGATCAGAAGGAGACGAAGGCGATCTAACGGCCAGGAGACGAGGCGCATGGCGGGCAATGGAGTGGGCCGTGTAGCGCAACCAAAGGGCGCCACGTGGCCCAACTGGTTGGTTGAAAAAGAATGTGGAATAAGAGGGAGAAAATGGCCAAATTTGGAAAAACTCAAAACATGAAAGTTGTAGATCTCGATGAGATCTACAAGTATCATGTTGACCAAAAATGGAAACGAGGTCAAATAGAGTAATAAAACACAAGAGTACAAAATATGCATACATATAGTGTACAATGGGGTCCCAAAATCCAAGTTTTGCATACGAGCTCCGATTAAAATGAATTTGATCTCATTTTGAAGGTCTCTGATGTGTATTAATTTAAAAGTGAGTAGACCTACATCGAAAGCTGTATGAGAGTGATATGTGCATTCTAAGGTCTATGGTCTCCAATTGGTTTGGGGTTTTATTTATCAAATTTA
The DNA here is from genome assembly GCA_037367405.1 of Ottelia alismoides. Lineage (NCBI taxonomy): Eukaryota > Viridiplantae > Streptophyta > Magnoliopsida > Alismatales > Hydrocharitaceae > Ottelia > Ottelia alismoides. The sequence goes on from JAZKJV010007342.1 coordinate 15,191, forward strand.
CAAGTTAGCATTTTTTTGGTATTTTTCTTGTATTATTTGTCAGTAATATATACAGTATAGAGTGAATTTATGGGATTTCTAGTTATTATAAAAAATATATAGATGAGTGATTTTTACCAGTGAATTGGCTTCTTATTTAATGCGAATGCGAATGCTAAAATGCAAATGGAATCAATGCATGCATGAATGCTAATTATGCAATTTTGGTGGAAATATGCTCCTAATTACTCGAGAACAAGGCTCTATTTCAACTTTAAGAGTGATGAATCATAGATTCATCAGCAACCTGCTCTAGAATAGGAGGCGGAGAAGAGAATGGATGGTAGCCAGTGTAGCTATCTATCCCGGGATGCTTGATCAGTGTAGCCAAGTCATCCAGCTGCAGGCTCACATGAATACTTTGACTTGAAGCTTAGGTTTGCTTATTGAATACATACTCCGACGGGAATTTATTTTCCCTTGATTTTTACCCGTCTATTTTTTTGGAGTTTTTGATTTTGCATTTCTTGAATACTATTTATAGAAGCATCTACATAAGGACGTTTTCCTCTTGAGCCTGTAAACTATCCCTCTTTTGAAGCATTATTACAACTTACTGCATTCTGTCCTTGGACCTCATTGCTATTGGATCGGGTTGGGGCACAATGGCCATAGATTGTGACTTGGAATGCTTCCATTCCCATATGTCTCATGACGGTAAAACCAGTCCTCTACCACTTCAACTGAGTTGAGCAAAGTGTAAGGTGCAGGTTTCCAAGTTAGGCCACTATCGACACGAGTCATGCGTGTATTTCGAAATATTCTGCTTAGGCAATCAAGATGACATCTAAACCTAGTCTTGTGGTCTTAAAGAATTAAGTCTAGCAGACTTGAAGAGCCTCAATTCTAGTTCTTATAAGGTTCTCGTAATTAAGTAGATTAAGGTCCAGTGCAAGCTTCAATCCTCGATTTTATTTAGACTAGTTCAACTTTCATTATCACTTCAAAAAATACAAATGTTGTGCAATGCAAAGAAACTCTTTTTATGAAGCATTTTTTGATTTGAACTTTTTAGGGATTTTTGAACAAGTTTTGCATTTTTTTATCATTTTGATAACATTTTGCAAATTTTTATAATTTTAGAAAAACTTTAAATTTTTAAGGATTTTTAAATAATAGTTAGTGAAAGAATTATGTGCAGATATTTACATGGGATGGCATATGTAATTATAAGAATTTTTAAGGATTTACACTAGAAATTGATACAAGTTAAATTAGTGATTATTTACAAGTTTTGTAAAATTGTATTTGATGATATTATATACAAGGTTCCTAAAATATTTGAAAATATTTTCCTAAATATTTTGAAAACTTATTTTTGCAAATAATTTTGACGAACAATTTTAAAAATATTTACAAGATTTGAAAATTATTTTGCAGAAAAATTTCAAACAGTATGTATAGATGTTTCAAAGTATTTTTACAATCATTTTTCAAATCATTTGCAAACTAATTTTCAAAAATTTTGTTAAAGTAAATAAAAAATTTTACAACCAAAATATTTTACAAAGGTTTGAAAACATTTTACAAAAAGTTGTCCAAAGGGTTTAAAAAGATTTTTCAAATATTTTCAAATATTTTTCAACTATTTTTCAAATCATTTTGCAAAACATTTTTAACATGATTTATTAAATAGTATATACAAAGAATTTTGAAGAATTTTTATATGTATTTATACCAATTTATTTTTCATAATGAATTAACTGTATATTCATATAGCATTTTAGCCATATTATTCAAAATACGCAAGTATGGGTTATGGCTGAAGTATGTGCAATGTATATACGACCCATGTACTTAGATAATTCATATATCAGAGAGAAAAGTGGAAGACATAACTCGTACTAAGTGTGGAGAAGCCTATATTACAATGACTAAATAATTAAAGAATGAGAAGTCAACCGACCCCCTATACTTAGGATTAATTAATCTTAAGTATAACTGACTGTAAGCAGGGAGAGTCGTTGGTGGGAAGGAACGAATATACATCTCCACATGTCTTCTCTTATACTTAGATAAAATACCCCTAAGTATAGCAAAGAAAATCAAGAAGAGAGGAGACATGCGAGGGGACAATTAAACCAATAAAAAGAAAAAAATATGATGTGGGAATGAACGCATCACTCCTCCTATACTTAGGGTAAGAGATCCATAAGTATAGGCAACAACAAGAGTGATGAAACAGACATGACATGAACAACACAATGGCTACATCTCCTATACTCAGGACAAAGTATGTCCTAATTACAAATGCAAAGATATTACGAATGATCTGGGGTGTAGGTCATCATGCAGGAGAGCGTAGGGAAGAAAAGACGAAACACAGTCTATGCAACTAGTAAGAAATGATTAAGTACATAATGGTATCTAACAATTGAATATCATACTCTTGTCATCGTCCTCGTATGAGAACGAACGCCGCAGTCAGAAAAAGAAAGACATTCGAATATGCAATCAGGTGGGTGTCTCCTACCGGGAAAAGCGGATTGAAAACTAAGCCAGGGTCCGGTAGAGGCAGACAGAACATCGGCTTAGAAGAATAGCGTGAGGGAACAAATCTAATATAGGTGGACGTGGAGGAAGAAGGAACATTGCATAATCCTCCACGTCAATCATAGTCTCAATAAGATATAAGGTCATAAGATTGAAGATAATGCCAAATATCACAAGACGCGACTCAACCTTGCGAGGGTTGTCAAGGTTAGCAGACATAGATGAGTCAGAGATCCTAGAAAAATCAGAAGACTCAATCTCATGATCCATCTGATTGGATACACAACCAAAGATGAGATCGAGTACACAGAGCAGAAGACTCGATTTCGTGCTCTGCCAAATCTGAGACACAAAGAGAGATGAAATCGAGTATCAATAAAATGATGTATCCTCCCGCAGATAACCCTTGGAGAGTGATACACATTAAGCAATGAATAATCAGAACAGAGCTCATCGTTGCGAGGGTCGTCAAGGAGAGCATATTCAAAGGAGTCAGATCCATCAGACATATCAGAAAAAGTGATCTCAACACGAGAACGGTCGGCTGCCCAACAGAGGAAGAGATCGAAGACCGGAAAAATGTCATAGTATACTGCAGATAACCCTTGGGGAGTACTACGAACTATGCAGGGAATAATATGAAGAATATGGCTCATCCTTCCGAGGACCATCAAGGAGTGTAGACTCGAAGGAGTCAAGTCGGCTATAATAATTGGTCCCGTTATCCTACAGACATGATACACAATCTGACAATGAGATCGAAAGCTCGTATCAGATGACTCAGTTTCGTGCTCCGACAGAAACCAAGTGTAAAGAAAATGTTGCATCTTCCCAGATAGTCCTCAGGGAGTAATGCAAACTAAGTCAATGAAACTCGGGGCAATGTTGGCATCATCTCAGGTCCTCAAGAAATATATCAATTGCCATCTTCTGGAGGGCATAAGACAAGGGGAGGGACAAAGATCATCATGTCAATCACAATACAATCTATCAAATAATCAGATCAGTTGAAATGGCTCAAGATATCAGATGGAGATTCTCTAAATACCTAATGGGGATAGGAAAGTCAGGAGATGAAAGATAGATCAGTTAAGAAAATGAGTGAAACCATGCGGGCTCCAAGCACCAGTGCTTTGAAGCACAGAAAGAGACAGTACATCAATCACCTGAATCAAGATGGGTAGAATCGAACAAAGTATCAGATAGTCACATCTCTAGGAATCAGTCTCATCATCAAATAAAAGGGAATAAATCGCATCCTAAATCCAATGTGTGAGTTCAAAAATCCTCAACACGGCATCACACCTATGATCATGCAAAATTGAAATCCTCGAGAATATATATCACATATCAGATCCAATATCCACCAAAGACAACACTGATGATTATATTATATACCGGTATAATATGATCAAATTATGTGAAGAACAACCTTAATATCTGGCATATAATTTGCAATTGCGCATAATTCACATGTTATTTATTCCATACACACAGCGAAGAAAATCAGCTTAAATACACAGGGCCGATGATATCACGTCATAAATTGACAATTCACTATTATATATCTGGGTAAAATATTTTCAAAAATCTCAATTTGCATATTATTTATGAACTATATGGTGAGATTATATTTAATAATAAGATTGTTAATCATCCATATTTATCACCAAGATATAACTTAAATAATTATCTTTATAAACTAATAACTCATATTTATATTTATTATATTAAGAAATAAAATAAAACTTATTAAAAATTAAATTGATACAAAAGGGATAGCATTGAATTAAGTCAACAAGCCAACATATTGTTTATTTAATTTAGCTCTACAAAATTCTCTTACCATTTTATCTTGAAAAGAAAAGAGGAGAGAAACTTGTGTAAAATTCCCACTATTTATTCCCATGCATAGAGCACCCACTTATCTCTCCCTTTCCACAGGGACGGAGGGAGCGGGGGGCGGGAGGGGGCCAGGCCTCCCCGTTCCTCCGTGATTCCTCCCTAATTTTTGTAAATGTCAGGTTGTTCCTCGTGAAAAATGCATACCTCCCATATGCCATCTCTTGTTGGTCCCCTCGTGGTCCCCCCATGCAAATTTCCTCTCCCACGTCATATCTCCTTCCCCCCATGGTCCCCCATGCAATTTTGCAATTTACCTACATCTCCCACGTTATCTCTCATTGCCCCTTTAATTGTGCAAAACTGCCTAACTCCCCCATGCATTTCCTCCCTAATTTTACGGAATGAGATCACCTTCCCTCATCCCTTCTTTCAAGGGATAATGAGATCACAAACTCCCTCTATAATTGTTGGAACAACACCCCACTATTAATATGAGATTGCACCTCCATCATCCCATTGTACCCATTGCAATTAATTGATATGTTTGTATTCCAATTTCCGATCCCAAAAGTCTATTATTATCCATTTTTATATCCAATTTCTTGATCATCTTTTCCATCTTATCAACAAAGTGATCGAACAAGATTCCAGCGATTTCCTGTGCCATCACTCCAATGTAGTTATTTCGACACCATCCCGGCCTCCACGTCAACCTTTCTTCTTTCGCTGCTCTTAAGAAGTGCATGTAGGTATCAACATCATCGAATATTTTTTATATTTATTTTCCTTTTTCAATTGATATGGTGATAGATGCAAATTAAATTATTCATACATGTATATAAAAAACTTGATCACATTAGCTTGTTATTTTTTATAATGGTAAGTTGTTATTTTTTATGATGGTGATCGTATTATCTCTTACAGACATGCACATTTAATTTCTACACCATTAAGTTCTCAATAAATTTTTTATATATCTTGTGATTGTCATAGATTTTAGAGTAGATGTTGGAGTTTTTACTAAAATATAGAAGAAGTGATATATTGGAATGTTACTTTTAGTTGTTAATCTATTATTATAATGATGCTAATTATAAAAAGGAGATTTTTTTCATAATTTAAATCTTGTAACCATAATACCGTCAGAATGCTTTATAAAAAATATATCACTTAGGAACTTGACACTCCATTTATAATTAACAAAATGATGGTATCATGTTAGTTCATTCAAGTTACACACATGCATTATAATGGATCATTTTGTTTTCCTTATTACCAAATATATATAATTGAAAACATTGATCACTAGTAAAATATATGTAAATATTTGTTAGAAGAAATTATATTATCATGGTCAAATACATGTATATTTCATTATAAATTGAATTGGATAAAAAGTTGTAATGATAAATATATACTTGTATAAATGATCTTTGGTAAACTTATATATCAAACATTACATGTATGAATGCAAACTGATGGATACAGATGTCCGTTTTAATTATGAATATGGATGCGGATATAGAAAACATCTATTACATTATAAATAAGATTTTTACGCTCATCCAATTCTTAAAAATTCTTCCGATCTTGTTGGTCTTTGTTATAAATTAGTAGAAACGAGTAAGTCAAGTATATATTATCTGGTTGATCGAATGATCCGACTTGTTTTGATTCTTCCGGTCTCCACTACAGCATCTGAAAGAGCATTTTCAGCAATGAAGATTATAAAATGTCGACTTCGTAAGAAGATGGAAGATGATTTTCTTAGAAATTGTTTATTGGCATACATTGAGAAAGAAGTTGTATAAATATTATGCTTCAAAGTCAAGGAGAGTGTGTACTTAAATAGCTCAACATAAAGGCATGTCTGATCTTTTTTTATTTTTCTATTATGAAAAATTATAACACAATTAATTTTTTCTTTCAAGAACAATTCTAATTACAAAGAAGAGGAACTGTTGCTTGCAATTATATTTTTTGTTTAAAAAACTATTGGTACCCAAGTCATACTTTTGATTTAGTAATTTTGTTGATAATTTTATTAATCAAGTCTTTCTTTTCACATTTTAAAAATATTGCAATATATTTAAAAATAATTTTTTAGTATTTTTGAAGATGGTATGATATGAAGTCAAAATAAATTTTACATCTTAAGTAGAAAAATCTCTATATATATTCAAAAAATATTTCTCTTTTCTTTTTGGCCCCCCTCAGCCGACAATCCTGGCTGCGTCCCTGCTTTCCCATGCACTCCTTCCCCATGCATGCATTTAAGTTTTGTCTTTATGTGTATGAGATTTAAATGACTATCTCTTTATTTGTAGGGAATAGCCGCACATTGCTTCTATAAATAGAGGACTCCATGTCAAGGAGAGGGAACTCACGTCCCCTCTCTCCCTTCCCATGCAACGTCTTCCCTATGCGAGTCTCTCTCCCCAAGCAACTCCCTTCCCCGACTCTCTTCTCCCCGACTTGAAGTCTCTCTCTCGCAATTCCTTGGCGTCCTCTTCACGCACTAGCAGCGGCACCTCCTTTTCCTTGCGCATCAACGACGACGTTCTCCACCACCTACCACGCATGCAACTTGCACGTGCGAGTGTGTGGCTAATCTGTGCGCGACCAACTATGCGCAATCAGCTCACGCATCTCCTTTGTGCAATCAGCCCACACACCCTCTTCACGCAATCAGCCTGCGCACCGTCTTCGTGTAACCAGCCAACGCACCATCTTCCTGCAATCAGTCCGTGCACCGTATTCACACGCTCTGTCGTCGCTTCTATTCTGGATTCGGAAAGCTCCAAGAGAGAAGAATTCCTTTCCCATCTTTATTTTCTCTTGTCATTTTATTACATTAGTCAACTTTGTTTAAGTTGAATTTGAAAGAAACAACTCTCATTTTGTAAGCTCTCTTGCATTTTTATTACTCTAGTTGATTTGGTTTAACTTGAACTAGAAAGTATTTTTATTTTATAAAATCTCTTTTCAATTCTAAGTTCTCTTTAAATATAAACATTGCAAGTGGCATCTTATTTCTTCCATCTATATTTGCAATTCAACCCCCACTTCCTTACTTAGTTGCACTCATACCCGCATCTGCTTACTCTAAATTATAGGAAGTATTTTCACCGTAGATTACATTGCCTCTTCAAGAATTCATATTTTTTCTCTAATCATCATGGATTAAAATTCAAACTAAATTTGAAAGAAGAACAAATATCGCGAATTTGCTTGGTCCCTGTAGATTCGATCCTCTACTTGCCGCGTATATTTTTTCTAGAATTCGATTATACTCGTAGTTGTAATCTTATTTGTTTGATTGTGGTTTTTCGTAGAACAACAATGACGTGGTAAAATCAACATTTTATACTGCGCAAAATCTCGTCAACATTTTGGCATCGTTGTCGAGGATCGAACCTGGGTCACCCGCATGACAGGCGGGAATACTTACCACTATACTACAACGACGTGGTAAAATCAACATTTTAAACCACATAAAATCTCGTCAACATTTTGGTGTCGTTACCGGGGACTAGGCAACATTTGCATTTTTTTCTTCTTATTTTAACTTATTTTTAATATTCTAATATGTGTATTTTTTTATTTCACGTACTTGAACTCCGAAAAAGAAAAAAATGAAGATTCATGTATTTTTTGTTTAATGAACTTGTAGAAAATTTTTGTAAGATTAATTTCTCCCTCCTTCTCGAAAAGCTTGCCATCAGAATGACAAAATATTATGGATATAGCACCAGAAGTGCAGACACTATGAGCTTCCTTTCTCACTTAGGCATTCTAAGATTTATATTTCTTGCATTTGCTTATGCATCGAATTAAACCGAAAAAATTAAAAAAAAGTTCTCGATTGCATCATTTCCATGGCCTTATCCCTATGATGATCTAATTCAAAGACCATCAAAATCGTGTTTTGATCACATAAAAAGATAAGCTTATAAGATCACCGCAGTGACCAAGCGAAAGTAGAAGAATTTGAATGATTGTTTGAAAGCACCATGGTGATTGACACAAATGCACGCGCACATAGAACCCTTGAATAGAGACAAAAATCCTTGGTGTTACGTGGGATTGCAAAGAGAAATTATAACTTCTTGACGCGTTGAGCACATGTTCTTGCGGGAAGAACATATCATTGATCTGAGTACCCACCCTGGATCCTCCAGCCGGATGAGAACATCGATTTTTCACAATCTTCCACAAACACCTTTTCATTTAGGATCTATAATTCTCTGACAACATGTGTTGAGCAACTAAATCTAAAATTGAAAAGATAACTGCATCTGTGGTGATTTGTGTGGAGTTGGTGAATCATCAAATTGTTTTGTGTTTATCTGTTGTGTACTTGTCTGTACTTGAGAATCTTTATTCAAGGAAAAAATTCAAGTTATGCTCAATGAGATGCACAAAAAATGAGGCTGAATCGGGTTATTGCATTGAATTATTTAGAGGATAGGAAACGATATTCTCGACCCATTGATCCACCTATTTTATTACTGATTGAGCATGAGATTAATGAAATGATACATCTAGTGCAAAAATATCAAGAAGATCAGGAACACAAAAAGAACAAGTCATCTGATCAATCGTTAAAACTGTGCCATGATGACCCTATCTTGGAGGAATTTCTTGCATCACTATCTCCCACATGCTCTCCCATTATCTCTTCCAAGCCACTTTCACATGCAGAACAATCATCCATTTCGAATACCGGGCTACTCTCTGATTCTTTAAGAAACCGCTCAATCTCCTTACCCCTATCACCGATTCAAGAAAGTCTCTCCACATACTCTTCATGAATTAGCTATCAAATCCAACAAAATAAAGGAGCACTTATGGATGAATGTAATAGGATGCATGAGGATGTCAATAAATAACTTATGGAAATCCATGCTCACTTGATGAATAGGCCAAATAGTTTTATGGATAAGTTCCATAATTCTCGACAATATTGTGAGATACATCAAGAAAAGAAAATTGAGGATTTCAAAGACTCAAGGGAAGAAGAAAAATTGGCCCTGATATTAGTGAAGGAAACAATGACACTTCCTTTTGATGAACTATATGTGCGACATATAGAAGAGGAATTTATTGATGAAATAGTATCATCTCCATATCACCTCAATCTCATATCGACAAAATTTTATGATATCCCCATCTTCTATCCTCCTTTGCCAGACCATGTATTGATCGAGATGCCCGATGATTTAATAGTTGAATCTTGTCTCTTGGAAAGACTCGAATATTTTGAGCATGAAACTTCATTTTGTGATCTTGAGTGACATATTATTGAAAATAAATATATCTATGAAATTGAGGAGGAATGTATATAATTTCTACATTCATGAATTATGTTGATCAGAATGATTTTGATGAATATAATGAGGACATTTTTGAAAATGAGATAGACAGTTTTTAAAGTTATGCCCTTAACATAACTCGATTACGACCCACTCTTGATGGAGACATGTATTGATGATAGAATTGATCCTTCGTCAGACTATTTTGAAAGTTATGAACCCCAGTCTAATAATGATATCAATTGGTCTGATATATTAGTTGAAATTGAGGATAGTGTTTATATTGATTTAAAAAAAGAAACAGAGGAAGATATGCCATTTGATGTTAATTATGGATGTGATTTTACAACTAATTTGAAGAATGAGAAAAGTGCAAACTTATAGTTTAATCATGAGGACATATTAGACAATGAATTGACTTGGTCATGCACTGAGACTCCCTTCCAACCAACACATGATTATATGATGAAGATATATTGTGATGACTCTTACAAGGATGAGATTTCCAATTCCATTACCTTCACCACAACGAAAGAAGATCCACTCAATTCGATCGATGACTATAAGAATACATCTTATACTACCGAGTCAGAATCCGATAAGAATGATTTTTTATTCTCCGATTGTTTTTGGAATGAAATCGAGGAACTACTCAAAACATTCGAAGACAATCATCCAATCATTCCTACTACATAACCATTGCCAAATCTGACCTCTATTGTTGTACCTCCAAATTTAATAGCCAACACTCCCCCGCTCCTGGCCTTTGAATACCCAAATCATATTTCTAGGAGGGAATCAGCCTCATGGCTCAAGCAGAGAAATGAAATGAAAATTCACAATAGATGCCACCGAAAATAGCCATGATGATTATTTGTGGGAAAATGATGATTTATCACAATATATGTTGGAGGACTGCATGCTTTAGCCACTCAATCTTCGTTGATGGAAGACTCAATTCTTGGTCACTTAGAGCTTGACTTCAACCCATCATACCAACTTCCAATTCATGAACCCATCACCAGCTCACCTATCCCCTTCCAGCCACATCTAGTCCAAGATCAAACAACTTCATCTCTCATTCCTGTTCACCAACCAATTACTTTCTTCACTATGTTAATAATAACGCACATCTATCAAACCCATCAACCATACTCCATGTTAATAATAATGCACATCTATCAAACCCATCAACCATACTCCCACATCTTGGTCAGGATATTCATGTCGAACCAATGGTTTCATTGGGATTTTTTGAACATGGCTTCTGCACTCACACGTAATACTGGATACTCTTGAAAAGTTGAATCGTCGAGTTGGGACACTAGACCAACTACATTTTGTGGGTCCACACCCACAGGTATATTTCTTTTTTCTGCAATTTAATTTCATTTGTTTCTTCTGGCATTAGATAAGTATGGGGTACATCTCCGTACTTCAAAAAAATAAAACAAAAAACCAACAAAAACACAAAAATACGCTTTTATATCACTCACCCAAATCTATTGGTCCTCTAAGTTATTGACTTCACTATGAGGACATGGCTTCTGATAAGCACGGGGGGTGTCTGCATATTTTTTCAAAAATGTATTTTTTATCTTGAAAAAATTGTTCTAAAAAACAAAAATATTTGCATAAAAAATATTTGCATACAAAAAAGATCAAATACAGAATTTGCAAAATTCCCTCAAAATATTTTTCCAAAAACATCATAAAATATTTTCAAGAACCACCAAAAATGTCCTTCCTCCCTATTTTTATCTTATTTTTGAGAAACCAGTTCTTCATTGCATAGATCATAGATTGAAGCTGAGTTGATCCTAACCTACTTAATTACATCAGAATTTCACTAGGCATGAGTTGTTAGCTTTCTTCATGTCCATATGGACTTTATTCTCTCAGTTCCGCTAACTCTACTGTGAATGAACTTCTGTATCCAACTTGATCACCTAAGCAACTAGTAGTACTCTTAAATTCTTCATTGGATATTAAGCAACTGCACATTCCACTTAGCTTGATTGAGTTTATTTTAAGAGATGCAATTACAATCTAGTTGAGGTGAGGAGTTGTCCTCTTGGTTGTGCCAATGCCTGAACCTTGTCTATGGTTAATGAAGGAATTTGACTCAGGAGTAACATAATCTCTCTAGTTTAAGTGTGTCAGCAAATAAGCCTGTATTGAAGGATATGGGGAATCCTCAAGCGCATAATGAAAGCGTGATGCGACTAGTCGCACTAGTCGCTTGGTGCAGCAAAATTTAAAAATTTTTAAATCATATGATGAAACCATATGATCACAAGAACGTTTCTTGGATCGTTTCATCTAACCACAAAGTATTAGAAATACCTCTCGGAGCGTGGTTGCGATCACTAGATCTCTAAAGCAAGAGATACTCCTGACTCAAGTCCGATCTACGAAGATGGCACTTGCATGCGCGATGATGAGACGCGTCTTCCTCACAATCCTCGATGAAGATCCAAGCCTTGAATCTCCTGATTTCGTCCAATGAAATCTGACGTCTCCTTCTAGAGCAAGAAGCTCTAAAGAATATGGATATCTTCTAGCAATCGAAGCGACAGCGCGACGGCGTAGAGTCGATTGCTATTCTCTCAAATTCACAAGGTGACGGCCACCTTTAGAGAGAGAGATGGCGAGAATGAGAGATGAGAGAGAGAGAGAGTAGACATGTGCTATGAGTTGTATTTTAAAGGGTTAGGGTTGCCCTCTTTATATACTAGTTTGGGAGCCTATGGATCACAATCCATGGTATACAAAATCAACGGGTAGATTGATATATATACTAATCAACGGCCATGATCATTGTTGTTCAAAACAACAATTTATTAATCTAAATTAAATCAAATATATATTGTATTATCATCAACACAATTTAATTCAATAAAAAATAATTGTCACAAGATAATAAAAAAAGGATAATGACACACCCCAAAAATATGGGGTGTCACCTATGACCAAGTCATTGGTGACGCCACCTCATCTTTGGTGGTGTATTATCTCCTTTTTAATTTTATCCCATTATCTCTTAATAATTTGCAATAACATTTATTGCAAAATTATCCACTAAATTAATTCTAAATTATTTAGTGAATATTTTGATCATGCCATTGAAAATATGTGAATCATATTCACAACCCAAACTAAATTGTAAATTACATTTCCAATTAACTGCTTAATGTGAATACAATTTACATTAACAATTAACATATGTTATTTACAAAGCTGCTCTCTCTAATATATTACAAATCACATTTATAATATATTCACAGATATTATGGATATCACTATCCACAATCTGTACTTCCTTGATAATTAAATCTCATTTAATTATCTTGGATAATCATTCTCACAATATGAATCTTATTCATATTATACTTGATAATTAAATCTCATTTAATCATCAACATCTTGTTGCTTGGATACATAATTCATCATAGGAATTCTTATTGAACTCCTTCAAGAATAATGCGCTTTCTCCGCAGATACTTGGAGATAAGGACAGGGCGATTGTATTGTTCCACGTATAGTGACTTGGATGTTGAGATCTCATCTCAAATCCAGATCTCACGGACCTCCCATGGATGCTTGATTAAATCAAGACCACAAATCTAATCTTCTCATTGTATCTGAATCTCATTCAGACCAATGTCCAACACTTGGACCAAGATAGATTGCTTCTCTATTGAGAGGAACCATTAAAATCCAAACATGTTTCATCACTCCCTCGAAATGGAAGCGTGGTTATACAATCATTTATGATTACATCACCCTCAGGTATTCCCAATACCTGTACATCCTGCATACTGGAAGACCTATGATCAATCTGAAGATGTAGATCAATTTTACACTGTCTTCTTCAGGGTTTGATCACCAAATTTATCAATCTTGGTCATTGGGAATTGGTATCGATCATATGCTTTCCCAAAGCATATACCATACCTTCAAATTCTTGTCATGCTTCTAAAGCACGACGACCATGCATGGAATTTGATCGGTCCCAATACCTCATGAGTGAGCTCATGTCTTCTGGTTCATAAGTGAACATGTATGATCCCTTTGAGAGATCGTATTACTCATATGTCCTTACATGCACACCAGCGCGCCGGTGTATAGACCTTGGTTAGGTCATCAACCTATTGCTCTGCCAAATGTACACTCTCAGACATATAGTAACACATCTGTCTCCGATCAGAGGATGTGTGCCTACACTGTGACAACATTCAACATAGGACTTTGGTTATCTCGATCTCACTAAGTCAACCCTTTGACCTAACTAATCTGACACCTCCGAATCACTATTCTCATGTAGAGGACCTGCATCAAGAGGTCAGTCAGATATCAACCTATGTGAGAAAGGATTGCCATCTCCTACTCAGGCTGGAGATCATCTAATAATAATCATTCGACGGTGCTTGATGAGTCCTCTATCTAACTCTTTAGATATTCATTCAAACACCAGCCTCTATGATTCATTTAATGAATCAACAGTTATATGATTATCAAGATGGCCATAGTACATAACCCTAATTGTACAGAGGGACCTTATAGTGCATTCATTCATTTAATTTCAGAAAGGGAGTGAAACATCAATAACTTTTATTGATAAACATATTTATTACAATAACATTTATTGTAAGAATGGTTCGCCTCGGGCTCACATGGCTAACAAGTATCGTGCCTCCAAAGTCAATGTTAAGTCTGTACTACCTTGATGCCAAACCCAAAGCAAAAACACCACAAAAAGGCATATCACAATACAAAAGAATGCCAAATACCACCAATCATACAAAGATGTGCAAAGCAAAGCAATGAAATAAGATCTATCAAATAACCCTACTCCACCAAAAAGACAAGGCATCAGCTCAATGATGCTACCTAATCTCTTAAAAGAGGCCAAAGAGGCCTAGGTTTATGCTATGCAAAAAGGAAAAGACTGAGATCAATGAACCAAAGCGGTCTACGGAAAACCGCAAAAATTAAGTCCTCTTCTCCATCCAAATTGGTCCCTATTTTTATGTTGACATACTTGGGTGAAAAGAAACTATGCATGAATTCAAGGGAGGACCGAGACTATAGACATAGGGAATTATTCAGTACCTTGATAGATTGCATTGTTATCTCGTTCTCTCAATTCACAAAAGTTATACCATCACTAACACTGTTTATATCCACTCAAGGTCAAAGAGAATACTTACTGATTAGAATGATCTGACTTGATCGACTTTCTGAAACCATTTTGATTTTATCGGAACTGAAAGGCTGTTGAAACTATAAACTTGAGTCAACTCGATAATTCAAACAAATCTATAATCCATGGGTCGAGTCTACAGAAGCTTGTGTATTTGTGTGGTTGAGATCTGAAAACTCAAAACTTTGTAGGTGTGTCTGCTGCAAACCCTCACCCGATCCATCTTGATTATTTCCCTCGTCTAGCATTATTATTTATTTTATTCTTACTCGAGACTAGCAAGAAGCACACTCATTTCAGCCTACTCAAATTTGCCCGACTTACTCAATTAATGAATGCAATCAAAGCCCCGATGTGGGCCTCATAGATCAACACAACATTCCTGGGTGAAAGAAGAGATGACATAGGAGGGAACGAAGAGGTCGGGCGAGGTCAGGCGTAACAAAGACAAATTGTGGTTTGAGAACAAAGTCTTCTTGAATAGGACTAGATATCTAGTGATATGGGTTGGAAGAAAGTTGTGAGATCCGACTGCTAAAATGAAGATCAAGACCCGATATCATGACACAGATGAAAACAAAGAAAACACTAATATAGATAAGGCAAGGGGGAAGGACTCAATAACAAAAAGAACTCAAAAACTCATGGGTCTGAAAACTCAAAGAATGATGAACACGAATGGATCCAAAATCATAATCAATTGTACAAAGTAAACTCCATGTTCACCTACTCAATACCGTGAAGACCAAAGATAGCGGTCATTTATCTTCTCAAATTTAGAGTTAGGTGATTTTCAACTAGTTATACAAGCTCATAGATGTAGTCCCTTATAGTGACCGTGACCAAGTTGGAACACCATACCAACTTGAACATAAGACACTTTAATTAAGGTCGGAGGCAAGTGCTTGCAGCAAGTAACAAGGCCCAAGAGTTGGCCCAAGCGCGTAGGGCACAAGTCCAGGGATGGCGACTCTAGTCCTTAAGTGTACATGCCTCACTTAGTCAGAATACAACTTATATCCAATGTGGGAGTTACTCTCCCAAAACAATGAATCCATTACGTTTATTTTAAAAGTCAAGTAGAGTTAGCAGTCTCGATTTTATTTAGGTTATCACTTTTTTGGTATTTTTCAATGCAATTGCCTAATGAGTTTCCAATTGCCTTAACATTCTAAGTGAGCAAAATTATAGGGAGAAGATCAGAAAAGCAATGCAAGTTGGGAATCGATGATGCATGCAAAGTAAGAAGACTTACTGTGCTTCCCATCTCTCTCCATGTAGGATGCTAAACAGAATTGAAACCTATCCTATATAGAATGCAAGCTGATGAAATCACTATAAGATCAGAAATGTTATAGCGTGAAGAACCAGATGTTCACAACTCAGATGAGAAACACTATAGGTCCAATCTTGGAGGCTTATCGATGTATGCCATAACTGATCCTGCTAGTGTTGTATAGAGATCTCTCGTAGCACTTGGTTTCAAATCCAAGCAGAGAACAATTAGATTTGATCTAAGTCCAAATGTATCAGAGACTATAGGCACATGAATTCATTAGGGGTTTGGACCTAAATTAATCGAGCAAGCAATCCTCGGTCTAATAGCTCAATCATACAAATAAATAAAATAAAAATGAAAAACTCAAATCATGAGAAACAAATAAAAATAAGGAGAAAATAGGGAGAAATGACAATAAAGAAAATGAGAAAATTGCAAAAACTGATGAGGCCCATAGGTGGACAATAACCTAGGCAATGGACTCAAAGAGTTCAAGTATCTCTGAGTGTATGTCTTATTTATTGCATTAATTATTTACAAAAAAATTATATATATATATCAATTAAAAATAAAAATGCAAATAATTGATATGTTGGTCCTCCCTCTCTCGTTGTTTTCTCCTTTGTTCTATCCTATCAGCTCAAAGTAGAACACCGATCTCTACTTTGCTAGGTTGCCTCGGCCTCCCAGGAAGCCCCTTGCGTAGCGGTGCATCGCAAAGAAGTCAACAAAGAGTCATGCTAGAATAGATAAACAATTATTTGAAGGGATTTTTACCCAGCAGACCCTATAAACATTGCCAATTACCTCCACGACCTTTGAAACAATCTAATTCCCCCCTCGACCCCGTAAACTTGCCAACTTTTACCCCATGAACCCTCTGGGTAATCTGTTTCAAGCCCGTGGGGTTCTTGAGGCAATTTACAGGGCCAATGGGATAATTATGTTGTGCAAAAGGTCGTAGAGATAATTTAAAAAGTTTATAGGGTTTGCCGGGAAAAATGCCTTATTTGAATCAAGAAAAATAAATGACATGACACAAAAATGGATAATATGCACAAAAAGTCCTATCTGACATTGCTCCACGACGACAACGCCATTTGTTTGATAATTGGTCATGAGGAATCCTAGTGTCCGATCTTGGAGGGCCTGCAATGCCTGACAATAGGGCCCAACAATCATTATATCGGTACCTCTCTCGGCTCTCGGATGTCAACAACCAAACGCAACAACAATCAACCCACAATTACAATAAATCAATGAAATTGTGTGGGGTGAAATTTATTATACCCTAAAAATAAATATGTATAGTGAATAAGTATAGGGGTCGAACCACTAAGAGCTATGTATATAAGTAAATAATAATTGTCTACAAAGAATAAACATCAACTATTTTTGTGTTTTTTGGATTTTTTTATTTATGTAGGTTTTTATCATATTTAACTTATATGTATTTTAATTATATATATTTTTGTAATTTTAAAAAACTTTTTTTTCATTTTATATCTATATGATTTTAATTTCTTTTTTCTTTTTAATATGTAATAAGTTTATATATGTTATGTAATATGCATAATATTAATAGTATATAAGATATAAATATATAATGAATATTTCCTTTTATTTTTAATGGGTATTAAATATATTTATAGTTATTAATATTATTATAATTAAGTATATAGTATATATGTATATATTGTATTTATATGCTTTTGTATTTATAAATATGGCTCTGTATACTCAAAATTTATAAAATAAAATATTTTTATCTTTTTTATATTTTTCTTTTTTTTTTATTTTTTGGAATTTTTTTATCAAAACTTAGGTATCTTTAAAGTTTAAAATACTCCAAAATAGTGAGTTAATAAATAGACCATAATATTTTGAGATTAAAAAATAAAAAATAAGCTCAAAATGTCTCAAAACTATTTTAAAAATGTAAAATATAATAGAATTAAAAATATTCATAAGAAATTTTTTTGGATTTTATATTTTTTCTAATTTTTTAGGGTTGGAAGGGTTTAATGCTTTTTTTATATTTTTATGATTTTTGGTCTATAGTTATATATATTAATATATAACATACAAATTTTTGGATTTTTTAGATAAGTTCTTCTAATTTGTTGTTTTTTATCTCTAAATAGGGAATAAATATCTCTTAAATGAATCTTAATAAATATGAAATTCAAAGAAATGATAAATAAAAATTAGGGTTTTTATCACTTGTGCCCCTCTGAAATATCGCAATTTCAATTACGCCCCTATCTTTTTGGTAATATCAGTTGTGCCCCTCACTTCTTTCTCTGTTATCACGTGTGCGCTTCTGTCAGATTGACTGTCAATGAGTTGACTTAACCATGGTTTTTTCAAACCTTGGTGCAGTTAAGAGGGGTATTATTGTCCAGACTTCTTCATCTTCTTCCTCCTCCATTTGTTCTTCTTCCTTTCTCTTCATAATTTCGCTCTCTTAGTGACATCTTCATGCATCCATCAAATCTCTAAAATTTTTGCATGTTCACGGATATATCACTCATTACGAATCAAACGGTGAATTTTATTGAAACTTTTGATGAATTTTTATGAATAAATTAGTAAAAAATGTATCTTAACTTAAAAAAATAATGAAAGCCCTCATGTTTCAGCCCTTCCTCTCCAGGTTCTCAACGATGGCTGGCAGGGGTCGACCTGGGCGTGGGGGGCGGCGGGGGCAGGAGGAGGCATGGGAGAGGAGGAGGCACATGGACGACGCGAGCCGGGGGAGGGGTAGGCTAGGGCGGAGGGGCGTCAGGGGCTGGGGGGAGGTCGGGGCAGAGGGGCGGCAGGGGGTGGGGGGAGGTCAGGGCGGCAAGGAGTCTGGGGCGGAGGGGCGGCAGGGGGTGGGGAGAGGTCGGGGCGGAGGGGCGGCAGGGGGTGGGGGGAGGTTGGGGCGGTAGGGAGGCTAGGGAGGAGGGACAACATGGGGTGGGGGGAGGTCGGGGCGGAGGGGCGGCAGGGGGTAGGGGGAGGTCGGGGCAGAAGGGGTGGGGGAGGTCGGGGCAAGGGACGGGGGGAGGTCGGGGCGGAGGAGGGGGCAGGCTGGGGCGGAGGAAGAGGGTAGGCCGGGGGTGGGGGAGGAGTTCCGGGCAGAGAGAGAGGAGGAGGAGGTTGGAGGAGGAGGAAGAGTATGGGGGAAAAGGAGGAGGAAGAAGAGGATGGGGAAGATGATGTCAAATGACCATTGAACCCTTTTTTAAAAATTAATTCCGCTTATGTTCTCAAAGTTAACGTCCGTTTGCACTGTGGATGGACGGCAACTAACCCAAGGGGCACAACTGATAGAACGGCAAGAAGTGAGGGCACAATTGATATTACCAAAAATATAGGGGCATAACTGATATTGCGATATCTCGGAGGGGCACAACTGTAAAAAACCCTAAAAATTATGACATGGATGGGCATCATTCAAAGCATATCATATAATTTTCAAGCATAGGAGCTATTTACTCAAAAATAAAAAGCATAAATTAATTTACAAGGCATGGCAAGGGTATTTTTGCAATATAAATAAAGTACAGAGGTTTACATGTAAAAATACTAATAGTTTTGAACTAATTTACACAATTTTAATATTAATAAGAAATACCCAAACCTGGGAGGGTTCGGGTGCAAATTGCCCACCTTACGTGGGGTGCCACATGAGGTGAGCCGGCACATGACCTATAAATAATATGCAATAAATATAGGGTCCTTTTACCATTATTACACATTTATTTACACTATACATTAAATTTATAGGACTAAGAAGAAAATTAAAAACTTGGTGGGGCATGAGCAAAATTACCTCTTTATTATACGCACCATCTGATGATGCAAATGTCACTTTATTAAAGTGATCAGCGGCCGAGATTGGCAAATACCGCTTCGTTGATGGGCGTACATGATTTGATCAAGGCCCAGATCTGATTGTGGAGGGGGGCTTCGATCCAATGGTGGTTGATGTGCTTGGAGTGCGTTACTTATCTGATGGTCGCAAGAGAATGTGGATGAACTTGGAAGAACAACCTGAGGGTGCTCCTTCGATCGGTCAAATCTCACACCTCATACCTCTTCCTGAGCTGCTCGAATGCTCTACATGTTTAGGGGGATAGTCTGCAACTAAAGGCATCTTCAAGAATGTCCAGGTCCCATCGGTAGGGGTCGGGAGCTTTAGCTCGCTCTAGGGAACTTAGAGGACTCCTGCAAGCCACAAATCGATGTTCTTTGGGTCCATGGTGGCTCATACCTACAAAGGAAGATTCACTGGCTCGAGGGGGTGATCCTTGGCCCAGCTTGGAAGCTGTGAAGCAAGGGGAACAAAGGGGCGGAGAAATCCTGGCATACGATGGAGATGGGACCTCGAAATCCTTGATCGAGGTATGATCAGGATTGAATGATGGCACATGGCGAAAGAGCAGGAAATGGGGAAGGGTATGGAGGGTGAAGCAAGGTGAAACTAGGCAGAGTCACAATGAAACAGTGGTCGAAGATTTTAAAGCTCCGACGAACTCTACTCTAGAGATATAGCTACATACATTGATAAAAAGCTAAATAAACTATATGAATAGAAGGACGAGAAATAAATCTACCTAAAAATGTGATAAAAAGGATAGCTCATATTTGGGGTTTAGGCCAGGGAGTAGAGAACATGTTAGAGCAGAGCTCCGGCCATGGGATCATCGTCCAAGCGCTTCTCCACACCGATAGGGCTGGGGAAGCCATGCTATCACCATGAGCTTCAACCCAGATGAACCCTTTGGGATTACACACCTGGAAAACCGATCAAAAAAGCAAAATAGCGTATGAGAGGGTATTTATAGGAGATGTTTGTGTTGGAAAGACCAAGGATTTTGCATAGACTCAATGATTGTATTGGAAGATGGAGCTTCACGCATGATGGAGGAGCATATCGATGTGATCTTTCATGAAGGAATCAAGGGATTTGATGCGGTGTGAAAGATGTGGAAAAATGGAGAAAGCGGGTGTCGTAGGATCTGACACGAGTCGAAGATGAGAGGGGATGGAGACCGGATTGTTGACTAGAGGTCAACCGTCTGCAGCTCCTTATTGGGCCACCTAAGCTCGCTACAGGGACAAAATAGGAGCCAATTCCCTTAATAGATAAATTAAAAATAATAAATAATTTTATTTTTTTCCTCAAAACACTAAGAATATTTATTATTTAATGTAATATTTTATTATGACTTATTTATTGTACATGTTAATTTATTCGGTGTTAATTTTTTAGTGGTAAATAAGATTCTATTGATGAGGTAAAGTGATTACATTAGAAGCTTTCCCCCTCACAAAAACCTAAGAAAGGGAAGGGAAGTTACTGAAAAGAAAATAAAAATATGTGCAAACTCAGGTTCCCAGAAGCAAGCAGCCATCACTATGAACAAGCCGTGAGTTAGATCATTTCAAGAGGATCTTCAAATTTTCCAAAATGTGGTTCGTAGTGACTCTAGCAGGAGCGCAAAAGGTATTAGTCCAGCATAGATTACGCTCTCTCCAGATCCACCACGAAGCCACAACAAAAATGGTCTTGATCTTTAAAGCAAGGCTTGCATCTAGCCCATGGATCATCCTTGCCCAATCAAGAGCATCCATTGTTGATACCCCAGAATCGAAAGAGGGAAAGTTTAAAGAAACCCACATTTCTTCCCAAACAACCCCCAAGTAGGGACATTCCCAGAACAAATGGTCCCTAGATTCAAGAGAGCGACCACAAAGCAAGCAACTGCAGTCCGAGCATAATCCAAAATTTAGTAGTCTTTCTCTAGTGGGAATTTTGTTTCTAACCACTCTAAAAAGATAACACTTATGCTTTGGAGCCGCCGAAGAGCATTAAACCTCCCTCCACTAGTCATTCATAGGTCCCCTTGTCCTAACAAGGTCAAATCATGAGCGAAATGAGAAGCCCGTAGGTGAGAGCGACCTCCTATAAGGGGACCTGAGCCCAAGGGTGGGGTAATGACATCTATTTCTCAATAACGTCTTCCAAAGAGTATACACATTATGCGAGACGGACACATCCCAAAATGATTCATCCTAGAGATATTTTGAAGTAAGGAAATCAACCCAAATAGAGTTTTCAGCCGTGAGGAATCTCCATACCCAAGCAACTTTGGATGCATTAATCAAGTCTCTAAGTGACCTGATTCCAAGACCTCCTTCCTCTTTCGGAAGACAAACACCTTTCTAAGCCAATTCATGCCTTTTGTAGTCCCAAAGAAAGTCCGCGCAAAGAGAGGAAATCTGAGAGATAATTGAGGAGGAAAGCACCGAGCCTTCAATCTAATATAGCAATATTCCATTAATGATAGAGTTAATGAGTTTAATTCATCCTACCATTGAGAGAATATTTGCCCTACTACCACAAAGATGTGCACGGACTTTGTCCACAAGCACTTTTCCAGTCAAGGAGCAACCATATTTTTGAGAGAGAGGGGGATGCTGAGGTATGTTGTAGGTAATGATTCCGCAAGAATCCCAAGAGTAAGGTTCCAACAAAAATCTCCTCTCGCATTCTTTGAGCAAAATAACCTGCTCTTTGCACAATTCATCTTGAGACCAGACAATGTCCCAAAAGTATCCATAGTAGCATTGATAGTAGAGAGAGTTTTAACATTGCACTTCATGAAAAAGAGAAGGTCATCAGCACAGATCAGGTGGGTCGGAGCCCTATTTCTTCCTCTGCCATGTGAGTAATTTTCCCATCTGAAACAATCACCTCAACCAAGCAGTTCAATGACAGTGAAGATAAGGGGACTAAGGGGATCCCCCTGACGGAGCCCCCTTGTACCCTAAAGAGCCCATGGGGAATGCAATTCACCAAGATAAAGAAACGGTACGAACGCAATTGTAGATCCAGCTCAGCCAAACCTCTCCAAAACCTATAACTGACAATCTGCCCATGAGGAATTGATGGTTTACATTATCAAACGCTTTATCCAGGTCCACTTTAACATAAGATCGTGTTTGCCTCCTACGCCTCTCAAAGCCCAAAGCCAACTCCTGAGCCAACCGTACACTATCCCCAATATGCCTGCCTTTTACAAAGGCAACTTGGTTAGGTGAGATGAGGTGGGGAAGAGCCACTGAAAGCCTCGAGGAGATTAACTTAGCAAAGATCTTGTAGATGACATTACAACATGGGATGGGTCTAAAATTCCCAATCCTAGACGGGGAGGTGACCTTGGAGACAAGCGTCAAGAAAGTGTGATTAACTTGTTGTACCATAGCCCCTCCTAAGTGGAGGAAGGCCATAGCATCAAGGACATCATTTCTTACCAAGGGCCAATGATGTTTAAAGAATTTCGCATTGAAACCATCAGGACCAGGAGTCTTAGAGGAGTCGATCGATCGAAGAGCATCTAAAACATTAGCTTCACCAAAAGGTCTTTCAAGCCACAGCTTAGCATCAAGGGGGAGCACTTTCCTCGGAGCAGGGGGTGCAATCATAGAAGTAGAAGCGGGTTCTGAAAGGAGAGATTCATAGCAGGAGAGAGCTTGGGAGGCAATAACCAAGGGGTCATCCACCAACTTCCCCTCACCGTCTATAAGGCAATGAATGTCGTTCTTTACCTTTCTGATTTTAACAGATAGATGAAAAAAAATGTAAAGCAATCTCCCTGTTTCAACCGAGAGACACGACTTCTTTGCTTCCAGAGGGATTCTTGATCTGCTTCAAGGCCAAGGAGATAGGATTTAAGGTCTTGTTCCATCTAAGCAACAATGTGGTCCTCTGGAGATATTCCAAGAGCCTCTAAGATGCAGCCCAAAGCTTCCAAGCCCGCTTTGCAGCCCTCCTCCACCTTCCCATGAACCGCAACCCAGGCTTTGAGGGAGAGCTTGACAACATTTGACTTTTTAGTAAGGACATACAATGGGTTATCTATAAAAGTGGTAGCCCACTCTATCTCAACCAAAGGAAGGTACCCTTCCCTAGTCATCCAAAATTCCAAGAATCTAAACGGTTTTGCATGATGCACCTTCTTCGCGAGCTCAATTGATAGAACCGAGTGGTCACTAGAAGCCAACGATGAATATCGAATCTTTGAAAGTGGGAAAAACTCCATCCACGATGAGTTGCAGAGAACTCTGTCAAGTTTCTTGGGCCCATGGAAGAGTCGTTCCACGAGAGTGTGTTTCCCCAAGGTTCAAGCTCAATCAAGCCAGTCTCATCAATACAACGATTGAAACATCAACTGAGGTATGCGATGGAGCTCATCCCCCGACTTTCTCATCATTGAACCTAACCACATTGAAGTCACCAATGACCAACCACAAACATCTTGTTGTGGACCTTAGATGCACCAGCTCAGCCCAAAGATTCTTCTCTCAGAGGGAAAATTGGAGCCACAAATGATGGAGAGGTAAATCCGAAGACCTCCCTTGTTGGTACAAGTTGTGATGGATTGTGCGGTAATGGACAAAGGGATGCAAGTCCATGTATCTTCTCTCCAAAAGAACCATACACATCCTATATTGGTGTTATTATGCATAGAGCCCCAACGACGAGGTAGGGCAGCAAGGAATTTGGGGACATTAGCCGGGCTGATTTTTATCTCAACAAGACCCACAAGCTTACAGTTTTTCTTTGCCAGATCACGAAGAAGGCATTTCAACTTGCTTGACTTGTTCAACCCCCTAAATTGCAACAAGCAATCGACATTAAGAAGTAGATGGGGTGTTTCGACTGCCAGCGACATTTGCCTTATGGAAGGCATTGTTAGATTTTTCTTTTCCCATGGAGAACTTGAACCCAATCAAGATTTTCCGAGGAAATAATAGATGGAGGCGGGACAACCAAGGATTCATAATTATGAGGGTGCTCCCCTGTTGGTTGATCTTCAGAGGTTGCAATTGAAGAGATTCCAGATATCCCCCAACACCCTCAGCTGGAGCGTTAAGGTCAATGCGGGGGCCAAGAGGGATCTTGCATGTTTTCCAGGGTTTGGCAATAAACCCATGAAGAGCAGATCATGCACCGACCATGAACACATTGTATGGCGGGCCAGCTAGCTTTCTTGAGGCCTTTGAAGGGAAATGATCAACCGGGATTTAGAGATCAACCGACACATTAGCAAGGCCAGATGATTGGGGAGCAGCCATAGTGGAGGAGTGCGCACTAGAGGGGGCAACAATGGGAGACTTCGATGGAGGAGGAGAGGTTGCAAGAATTCCGATAGAGGAGGGCCTCAAGGTGGGAGGCCTCGTGATGGGAGGCAATGAGACAGAGGGCACTGAGGCAAGGGGCTTTGAAACAGTGGCCAAACCAATCAGGGTGTGTACAATAGCAAAAAGGTTGTCCGTGTTGGTTGCATCACCCACAGGGTGTCCCTCTGGGTGGAGTAAGATGTTTGTAGCGACCACAATGCCCCCAAGTTGTATTGCATTGTGTAAGTTTCCGGCATTAGTGACCACATATCTTAAGATGGGGGGGGGGAGAGAATCCGTAGAGGCCACCGTGACCTCAAAGTGGACTTCCAATGTGAGGGGTAGCCTATACAAACATGAGTTGAGGGAGTGGCCAAAGACAGCAGAGGAGGCACATCTTTTGGGTTGCCATTCAAGCTCAACTCGGATAAGGGAGTGTTCATCAGAAGGGAGCACTAGTGGGATGGCCAGAGGGATCTCCTTTGATGCATTGATGGACATGCAACGTCTAGCGAACTCCCGCCGAGTCCCATTTGCTGTGGCAACGTCCATGAATAGGGGGATGCCCAGTACATTGGCAAGCCAGTTAAGTACAATATCTAAGTAGTGACCTGGGCTAAGACCAAAGAACCTAACCCAAATAGGAATATCTGAGAGGAGGACCTTTTACAAGAACATACCTGCCTCCCAAAGACAAAGAACGACCAATCGACCTTGGAAGAGACACGAGCCATCATTGAGGATCCTCTCACATTCAACCATGGAAGGTAATTTGAGATGGAAAAAGCCATTTTCTCGAGGGAGGAGCTTGAAGGGGCATGATGGCTTCCAAACTTTCTTAATAAAAAGAAAGGAGGAGTTTTCCATAGGGTTTCTTCCTAAGAACATAAAGCACGAGAGTGTTCCCCCATCTCTTATCCAAAGCTTCGACATCATCGTGAGATAGCAGAGCAACTAGCTCGCCATCCACCACCTAGGGGGCCTCAAAGGCCATACATAACTGGGACGGGCAACTACTTCCGTAGATTTGCGCCCAGGAGCGTCCAGCCACAGGACACCGAGGAGCAGGGCTCAAAGGGAGGGGTGAACAAAGCTAGGTGGAAGAGGTAGGGTGTCGACAAGTACCTCGCTAGGTAAAGCCGTCACCTGGGGGTTGGGCGAAGAGCGTGCGAGGATGGGGCAACCTTACAACGAGGTGGGGGTTAGGGTTTGGGGAGGGTGGGGTTTGGAGGGGGAGGCACGTTGGGTGGAGGGCCAATTCCCACTAGAGAAAGGCGGGGTTAGGTGTTTAATTTTTACATGTATAATTATAGGTATATTTACCTATATATGACGTATTTTATTTTTTTGTATTTTATATTTTATTATTTTATATACATATTTTTTGTATTTATAACATATTTAAATGCATATTTTATATATTTTTAATTTATTTTTCAGAAGTTATTTGCATCCCTAAATAATTAAGTATACACATTATGTAGGTATATTATAGGTATTCTTTACCTATATATTAAAGTATATTATTATTTTATTTTATTTTTTTATAGATTTATTTTATTTTAATTATGTACTTGTATTTTAAGTAATATTTACCAATATATAAAAATATAAGAGAGTGAAAATATAAAGAATAAATATAATGAATATTTTATACATGTCTATTGCATAATGAGGGCCTAAAAGCCAACTTTTACATCTTAACTCTAAATTGAATGAAATCATTCATTAAATAGATAGTTCAATTTTATAAACCAATAAATGTGAGTTTGGTGAATTTTGAGTTTGTATGGAAAAGATATATGCAAAGTTTTCTTTGCGGCTTTTTATTCGGTGTGTCCCAGACACACTGTACATTATTTTTTAATGAATAAAATTTGTATTTTTATGTACGATGTTTATTTTTAAAATTTATTAATTTGAGATATAAAAATAAGAAAATAAAATACGTCCAAAAATACAATATATTGACAAAAAGAATTAGGTTTTTAATGTGATTATTGACCATTATCTCCCTCTACTTCATTCCTTGTTGACCACATCATCAAGATGAGATGGTCTCAGGGTCAAGGGTCACTCATTGTATTCAACATTTCCTTCTTTTTTTCTTTTCTTTATTTTTTTATTTTGGCAATAAATACATTATTTTGTACAATATTTATGTATCAATAAATGAATGTTAATTTATTCAATTTAATGCTATACACATGCATTTAGCTAGGTATTTAATGCCAAAATAAAAGAATAAATGTGATGAAATGGAGATTCATTACTATCCAATATATGACATAGAGAGCTTAATGTAGTCGTCTGTACAATAAAGACATGTGTATTATTCTCATTGAGAATTCATTGATTAGAAGAGCTTAAGGTACATGTTTGATCAGAAAGAGATCAACACGAGAGATACACGCATAATCAAGTCGAAGAATAAAGAACTAGTTCATGCCAAAATGCTATGACATAGGCAAGACTTCGAAGAAGTTACATAAGAGTCATATACTGGCATGAGGGAGAAATATATCATCATCTATCTTGAATAATAATGTCATATATTATGATCAACACTCCGCCTAATAACAATCAAAAAATCAATCGTTTTCCTCATCAACCTCATGACCAAGATTAATAACATTATCACGTTCCTCGCACCTTCTCTCTGTAATGCTCCCAACGTGGCATTTATTACGCATTAAATACCTTTGTATGGAAGCCGAAAGACCTCACAGAGAGATATCTATCGACATAGGTTTGTTGAACTCCCCAATTAAATTTGTGGCGAGGACGCAATGCTACGAAGCTTCGTCGATCCTTCCTAACGAATGCCACGTCACCGGTCTCCGCTTCCGTACAAAGCATGCACGGCAAACCGAACCCGTCCTGGACCTTTTTCAAACGTCCCCTCCCCTTTTTCCTCGATAGTACGAAAATGCCCTCACCCATTACCCCCCGACAGTTCACGTGTCTCCCTCGTGTACCCCAACGTCACGCTCTCTCCCCCGCGTCAAAACCCGCAAATACCCTCCCACCTGCGACCCGAGAAGGAGGTATCAGCAAGTGAGAACGATGGTAGAGTAGTAATTCTCCACAAAGGTCGCCTCACCTGCCAGGATATACGGGCCATAAGTAGGGTGCAGCCTTTGTGTGGGGGAGGGAACGACAACCGGTACGCAAATGGACAACGGAGAGTCACGGAATTCGTACGCACGGCGGACTACGGAAAGAGGCCATAAATAGAGTCCCCATATAGATTAGAATTAGAAGCACGTAGACCCCTCCCTTTTCTGACTCCCCGTGCCATTTTTCTAATCCATTTTTTTAATTACGCACAATGCCTTAAAGTGATCGCCCACTTCCTCTCCCCTGCTTTAATGCATATATTCCAATCCAAGCAGACGGATCCAACGCCCGTGATTGGAATATGACATCCATTTGCTTCAGCTCGGTGGCCAGTTGCGATCCTGGCCGTCCATATCGTGGCGATGCCTTCGATTAAATTGCGCATAACGTCCCGACTTCATGCTTATCTGACCAAACGTACGAGGGGCAGTTTAATACCGGGGTTATCCCTTCTGTTACAATTAATTAATCTAAAAAAGGGACCACTCGCTTTCGAGTGGTAATTAATGAGAACCCGTACGGTCCTCGGTACCGCTCGCGATATCTCAGCACCTCTATATAACGCCCCTCAGCTCCCACAAGCAGAGATCCACCGCAAACAATGAAGCAACTGCTCCGGCGTCTCTCGCGCGTGGCGGACTCCTCCTCCCACCACTGCCCCCTCCTCCGGCCCGTGAGGTTCGCGGTGCCGGAGGGTCACCTGCCGCTCTACGTCGGGGAGGGGGATGACGTGGAGAGGTTCGTGGTGAGGGCGGAGCTGCTGAGCAGGCCGGCCTTCGTCGAGCTCCTGCGCAGGTCCGCGCAGGAGTACGGGTACGAGCAGAGAGGGGTGCTGAGGATCCCGTGCCCCGTGGAGGTCTTCGAGAAGGTTCTCCGGAGGGGAGGTCAGGAGGAGATCGCTCCCCCGTCCAGCTGGGATTAGGGTTTCGTTTTGTCTTCGATGTACATGTCCTCTGTTTTTCTTATGACGCTCTCCTCACTTCCCTTCCCCTCCAGATCTTTGTTTATTAGATCCGGTGTTGACGACTTTGCCCCTGGGGAAGGGGAGATGTACATACTACATAGTGAGAGCCAAGGAGGGTCTTTTCGTCTAAAGAGTGCAGCTCTCTTTGATGTATCTGTTTCCTGTTTCTTTGGAAGGGTCTTGATCTGAGCTTGATGAGATGGAAGAACTTCGGTAAACTTTTCTCTTGTTCTTGTTTTTGCCATGCAAATTCTGAATGCGAGCTCAACATTAAGTGATGGTTGATATCATTATTTTCTTGCCTGATCATGGGAAGAGGTTGCTCCTTCTGTTTTTGTTTTTTGCTGGATCTATTTATAAGTTCATAATCTGATCTTTTATGCGATTGTGAGGAATGCCCAGTTTTCTGTTGGAACTATTTGGCACTTTGAGTGCTACAGCTACTGGATACAAATCAGATCTCAATGATTTGATCGCTGAGCAGTGGTTTTACTGTCAGAAAAATCTGCGTCTTTCGTTTGATACGCACTAAAATGTTTTTGGGTAGATATTCAAAACGAGGCTTGCCATACTTTGGTAGATATTTAAAAATTCTCTTAAATCCAAATGATCTTTTAGTTGGCACCTGGGAATCACAATCCCGATTTCGGAGATTGTCAAAATGGATCGTGTATCAAAACAGAAAATGCTATTTCCATTTCTGACGGAACTAGTCTGCAGTTTT
Organism: Ottelia alismoides; assembly: GCA_037367405.1. NCBI lineage: Eukaryota > Viridiplantae > Streptophyta > Magnoliopsida > Alismatales > Hydrocharitaceae > Ottelia > Ottelia alismoides. Next base: position 45,353 of record JAZKJV010007342.1, read on the forward strand.
CTCCAAGGAAAGAAGTATAATGGAACGAACTCTGGTTTGCTGTTGTGGAGCAATCACAACCTCCCAAACCCTCCTGTTCATCGCAAACATCTGTACAATCTTGGTCACCCAGCATCACTTCAGTAAAACGTGAGTACTGATGTCTGAATTCTTTCAGATCGCCGATATCATTATGTTAATATGCTGGATTTCAATTCTGCAACTTCTATCCCTCTCCAGACTATTTTGCCTTTTTTGCTGAATCAGCAGACACCTGAATTTGTCATATGTTATATTTTTGACAAAGAGATTTTTTGTGTGAAGATCCAAGTAGTGACGAAAGTCCAAATTCATCTGGTCTTCCTCGCAGGGGAACATGTCTTCCATCTGTACTGTTATTATTTTTTAAGAAACCCATCTTCTTACCTTTAGAATAAATAATGTATTATTATCTCATGGTAAAGTATGATATTGTAAGCAATCTTAACTCTACGCAGCTTTTAAACCTCACTCTATCTTAAGCAACAAAAGAACTTCGCATCCCACCATGGTACCTTATCTTTATCTTTGAAGACAAAGTTCCAATTCTAGTCTATTTTTTTAATGTTATAGGGAACAACGTCCCTTGATTTTCATTGAATCAAATAACAAATTATATAGAGATTGACGGGAGATGAGCAACAAGCTGCACTGTCAATTTTTTTTGGATGATAAATCCAATTATACGAAACACAACATTCATAGACATATCAACCCTAACATTGCTATGCATAAATTTTTGTACCATCTTGAGGAGCTCTACCGCTTCAGTTACCAAGAACTCAAATGTATCAAATTAAAGGGGATGAATACTTGATTGTCAATATAAGACTTTCATTAGCTAAGGTAGCTTTTTGTGCATTGTATCCTGCAACAAAATCATTTCTTATCAGACTCACCTAAAATCAACACATGCATGTTTCACTTCAGCCCATCTAAATATTAAAACATCTGTTGGGTTGAGCGTCGATCTCCCTTCTTGCAGATCAGTCAAAAAATTCACATGTGCTTCTTTCTTTGAAGCAACCCTAGCATGTCTGAGTACATCATAAAGGACAACCCTAGCAAAATCATGCCTATATTTAAGACCTGAGAGTTCACGATAATGGATTGCATGCTCTCTAAAAGCGTCTATAGGCAGGATTTGTGGCATAGTGGACATGCCTCATCAGGTGGGAATAATGGAATCAGAATATGATACTTGAAAATAGTACGATATTCAATAGATGACATACATTCTACGACCTTTAATAGGAATGACAAGAAGGAAATCTTTAGTATGGTTAGCTTGTAAACAGTGAAAACATGTTTTTTGTCTAGCAGTCATGTCAAACTCAACTTTCATTTCTTTAATGATTTTGCTAAAAAAGGAAACTTGCCAAAGCATTCTGGGCTTTAGGGTGAGCGGTATCCTTGTTAGCAAAACATGTAAGATCGAGAGCTGCAAGTGTGACACGTAGGCCCTCCAAAGCATTTAGAAAATAAGAATCCCTACCATGTATCCTACTATCTCGTAAAATGTGATCTTGGAGACAAGATTGAGCTCTAGAGGCCACGTAAGCATACGAAGAAGCCTCCATAGCTAAGAGCATACCCAAGCCACCAAGTCTAATGGATAGTGACATCACCAGTCATTGAAGGTAACCAAAGAAAGGACCTCAACTAATCACAATATCCTCAATAAGTCCACGTAGTCCTTTATCAAACCACGTAGCAACTCGTTTCATTTATGCAGATTGACTTGTCCTTAAGCCAAACATGAGTTTGACAGTACCCATACAAGATCGTAATAAAAGAAGCTTGCTTTGTGGATCATCTAACCTAAGAAGTAAATGCATTAAGTCAACAACTTTGGTGGTCCTCATCATAATCATATCTTCAACAAAGTCTTTATCCCTACTCACTGATCCTCCAAGTAGCCTCACTCCTAGCCTAGGCCTCCCAATATCCACGGAAACAACCCTTTACAGATCTTCTAACCATCACATGAAGGCCAGAAAAGCTCTGTTTTTTTATATTCAGAATAAGCCCCAACTCTTGACCATTGCGTTGTATAATATCAAGTACATTGACCACCTCTAATGTGTTTTCAATAATAGTCCCATCATCAAGCTACCAAGTATGGAGAAGGAGTTTACAATTATTTCTGATCTCATGAATAAGTGGATGCAATGCTAGAGAAAAAAATAAGTGGGCCTAAAAGATCACCTTGTTGCACTCCGCTGTTTGACGGTATATGATTGTCTTCAATATATAATTTGTCCGCTTGAGCATATATAAATTCCACCCATGAAGAAATAGATAGACATCTCCTCCTAACTTCATAGAGCATCAAAGATCTATCTATCATGTTGAAAGAATTAGAGAAATCTACTGTAAGCATAGAGAGAGACCCATCACCGTGAAGCTTGTTCAAAAGTCTATTGGTGTTGTGTAAGATGGCTTTCGCTCCTCCATATACACCAACCTTATATTGAAAGTCATCGAGAGACTTGGACATCTCTTTGCCCACCCCTACCATAGCAACTTTGGATACTAGACGCCTCTAGATAGTGCCTACAGCAATAGGACATATGCCATTGTCAGGTTTGAGTAGTGGAGTAAGAGGTGTAGAGGTTACAAACTCAGCTAAACTCAAGGGGCATCTCCCACCTGGCCATAAATTAACTACCATGGAGATAGCACGTAGGAGATCCGTGGCAACCGCCGACCCCTCACACAAAGGGTATCTAAAATGTGTTGAGCTCTCAGGCCATCTCTGCTACATGATGTCCCTTTAGGAAAGGATTTGATAGCCCACAAAATAGCATCTGCATCAGATGTAAAAGGAGTCTCTGAAACCAATATATCTAGCAAGAAGGAGGCGGCTTGCACAGATGTTTATCCTCTAAGGCATTCATGGTGTCTTCTTATAAGGAGCCACTCCTGAAGAGCACAAAACCTTTATGGTTGTTGTAAAGTGTCCATCTGATACTTTGCGAAGACATTATCTGATTTGGAGCTTTGATATTTATTTTATTATATAACTTGAAACCTTAATATCCGCACTTCATCATTATTCATTCTGTTTTTTTACGAAAGATTTCCCAAATTTACACTAATTTTGACATAACTCCAATTCGCTATTTTTTATTTGTGGAAGTTACTATCAGAGATTGAATAAACAATCAAGGGTTGTTACTCTGTGTAATATCTGTGTTATAATATCTTTGTTATGTTACTAAACACTTTTATCCATTAATACGAACCCTACCTAACAACTTAGGCAAATAATCCAAGAAAAATAACATCAGCAATTCAATATTAAAGAGACTTGATAAGAGAAGAGATAGTGATTGGTTTCGAAAAGTAAAAGGTCATGGGTTCAACTTTGATTGAATCTAACTCGTTTGAAAACTAATCCCATTTCCAATTACTTTCAGATTTGTTAGTGTTACAGAGCAAAAGAGTGGAGAGTCTTTCTTGAGGCACTTGAAGATCAAGGAAGAAAAGTGCCAAGCCATTGGAAGTCATTGGAAGCTTAACATTGATATTTAGAACATAAGCATCTTCGAATTCCTTACCTATTGTGCTTAACTTTCATGTTTAGATCATAAGTAAACTCTAATTTATGGATGCAAACATTAGGTTCCTTGGTTCTCGATGAATTCATGAAGAACAAAGAAAAGCAAAAAGGACATTTGTCACAAAGGTTTAGTTTCCCTTAAATGACCTTGGATCTTTGACTCTAAATGATCTCTTGTTGTCTTTTGATTCCTAGGGTGTGTTCTCGCGTGACATTAGGATGACTTTATAATCCCAAGACGTGTCGTATTGCCTTCGAATTCAATTAGTAACAAATTTCGTGGACATCTATGTTTTCTAATGGCTTTTTGTTCATTGAATCACACACTTTTCATGCTTAATAAAGTAATCCATTTGTATTATTGGAAAGATTGTATGTTGTTTGATATAGAGAGCTTCTTATTCAATTCAAACATCGTCCATTATGTTAGATTATCATAGAGATTCAAAAATAAAAATTATCAAAATATGTACTAACAAAGGCTGCATGCAGTCGATTAATCGACTAACCTTTTAAAGACTATCATAGCCTTCTTAGTTGACTACACCTTAAGGTTAGTCGACTAATCTAGAGATTAGTAGACTATTGATGAATCCATGATTCAATCATCTTATTACCCATTCTTAGCTTCATCCCTTCAAAAAAATCACCAAATAAATCTTCTGATAAGCTCAAATAAACAACCCACACATTGCATTTAATTAGGGTTAGTTAATGTGTACTATGTTCTCAATAAAAACCCTACTCTATCATTGTATATATTGTATATACTGCACACATTTTTTCATTTTATTAAAATCCCTGAAAATTAGATTAAATTGTATATATATTTCTAGATGAATAGAGTCCTTATTAAAAATACAAAAAACATAAAAATCAAAAAATTAGGTATTCAATATATATTGAATATCTAATAAAATACAAGTTTGTAGAAATGAGATTTTTTATGTTCTTATCCTTCATGAAAGTTGTAGATCTCATTGAGATGAACAACTTTCATGTTGAACATTTTTTTATTTGAGTTTATTTACTATCTTTTTATTTTTTCTTTATTTTTCTATTTTTGTGTTAGTTACGTGACTCCTTCTGGGAGATCCACGTAGTTGGCCCTTCACTTCCAACCACCTTTGCCCTGGGTCGTTGGATCATTTGATCCTACAATGCCCCTTCATCCTCCCACGCCTCTCCAGACGTCGTTGAATCTAATCTGATCCAATGATGCCCAAGCTGCCCAATGCCTACCCACATGGACACTTCTCATTCCTCCATCTCAGTCATCCTATAGTTACAGCTTCTTCTTCCTCCTCCTCTAACCGCCCTGTCTCTCCACGATCTCACGTCGCTAGCTCCGCTTCATACAATTCTCCATCAAGCTACACTTGCCACCTCACCATCATTCATGTAACGTCCCGGGCTTAGGTCCCCGGTCCGTTATCGAGGAAAACTGGCCCTGACAACTTGTTGGGTTCGAGCCCGGATGGACCCGTTGGCAACCACCCAAAATTCTTAAGCCTAAGTTGTCAAGTAGTAATCCCCACCACTTATATACCATACCCACACTTCGTGAGTTTTTAGGTATGGCACTATGTTTGGGGTTGGGGTGTTACAACCTCCCCCACTTATATTCGCAATGTCCTCGTCGCGACATGTCCCATCACTTATTCCCAGTGATAGTGGCGGCTCCACCTCTCGGGTAGCCCTTTCCACTATCAGAGGGAAATTGGCTCTGATACCATTTGTAACGTCCCGAGCTTAGGTCCCCAGTCCGTTATCGAACTGGTCCTGACAACTTGTTGGGTTCGAGCCCGGATGGACCCGTTGGCAACCACCCAAAATGCTTAAGCCCAAGTTATCAAGTAGTAATCCCCACCACTTATATACCACACCCACACTTCGCGAGTTTTTAGGTATGGCACTATGTTTGGGGTTGGGGTGTTACAACCTCCCCCACTTATATTCGCAACGTCCTCGTCGCGACATGTCCCATCACTTATTCCCAGTGATAGTGGCGGCTCCACCTCTCGGGTAGCCCTTTCCACTATCAGAGGGAAATTGGCTCTGATACCATTTGTAACGTATTGGGCTTAGGTCCCCGGTCCGTTATCGAGGAAAACTGGCCCTGACAACTTGTTGGGTCCATTCGGGCTCGAACCCAACAAGTTGTCAGGGCCAGTTTTCCTCGATAACGGACTGGGACGTTACAAATGGTATCAGAGCCAATTTCCCTCTGATAGTGGAAAGGGCTACCCGAGAGGTGGAGCCGCCACTATCACTGGGAATAAGTGATAGGACATGTCGCGACGAGGACGTTGCAAATATAAGTGGGGGAGGTTGTAACACCCCAACCCCAAACATAGTGCCATACCTAAAAACTCACGAAGTGTGGGTGTGGTATATAAGTGGTGGGGATTACTACTTGACAACTTGGGCTTAAGCATTTTGGGTGGTTGCCAACGGGTCCATCCGGGCTCGAACCCAACAAGTTGTCAGGGCCAGTTTTCCTCGATAACGGACCGGGGACCTAAGCCCGGGACGTTACAATTCAGGTACCAATCGATAGCCAGACGACCCAACTCTCATGCCAACTACTCACCCTCAGCCCTCTATACATGCATACTCATTCCCACTCACTCGAAACTACCACCTTACTTCACCCTCAACCTACTTAGCCCCCCCACTCCCACCCTTCATTTTGAGGTTGATCCACCTTCACAGGAGAGCCACCTGAGCACCTACCCTCCTCCAGGTGAAAGCTGAGGAGATGTGATTGAGCGACTACATGTTGGACCTTCAATGAGATCCGATAGAGATTTCTTTGCCACTACAACACCTCCATTTTCGTGCTGCTTGAGCTTGGGCATCACCACGTCCTAGAGCAGTGACCAATAGCCTCACTACTACAACCTAGGCATCCACTTCGCCCCTCCTTCGCCTCGTGCTTCATCTTCTTCCTCATGTATCCTATCATCTTCCCTCTTTAGGTTTTCTTCCCTTTTATTCACGAAGCACACATATCCATTGAACCTCTAGACCATTACCGTAGCACCACCACATCTACATGATCTTCACGCACTCTCCACTATCACCTCCACACTCCAGCACACCCTCTCCACTCTGGCGATATCTCCTCCTTGCACAGGAGGAGACTCACTAGGTCCCACACCTTTTCCTTTCCATTAGAACCTCTAAACCATGCCGCCACCTTCACTATACATCACTTATCTTCATCATCTCTTCATGGAACCGTCTTTCCTTCTCAAGAGCCTCCTCCACCTTGCTCTGCCTCCTCCTTGCACAGGAGGAGGAACACATAAGGCCCTCACTTGGAACACCTCGCTAGACCCTTGTCTTACTCCCTCTCGACCTCTTTTGTTTTGCTAACCCCATGCAGGACCTTGAGCCTTCATTGATCGGACAGAGCAAGGTAGCTCTAGTCTCCAGCTCCGCCTATGACGAGCTTGTGCTGCCCCATCGACTCAACCATCGCTTCATCTCTAACAGGCTTCCCCGATCTTTGCCAGATCCTCCTCGATGTTTCAGGAACCCCATCGGAACAAGGGAGCAGTAGAAGAGCTTTCAGGAGCTTGTCAGAGCTCCGCTCGTTCTTGATCGCATGTGGAAGAGGAAAGAGCAACAAATTCCGTTGGATTAGGCTTCAGTATGATCTAATGGTCCATAGCAAGAGCCGTCATCGTTGTCTGATCCAACCCGCAGGAGATCACACCTGGCGATCGTGCTTCGATTAGGGCCCTTGGATCCCCTTGATCCAACGACCTTGCTTATTGCCCGAGACTCTACTTTGTGCCTCTAGGCTTGGTCTAGCAAGCCTCTACTCCGTGCCTCCAACTTCAACAACTTGGATCGAGCCACATGTCTGACCTAGGCTCGGGCTAGCTATCCTCCACTCTGCACCTCCAGCTTCAGCCACCCATCGAGCCTCCTCTAAGCACATACGCTTCATGTGGCCTCCTGGACTATTTATTATCATGTCCCTCCATAGATCAAGAATCACATGTGTATCCATGCATGCTTGGAGAAACTACAAGGAAGCCCTTCATGCTTCTTTTTATTGTAGATAAACCCCTGATGCATGTTTTTGATTAATTTTTCATTTGTTTTTAATTATATTTTTATTGCAAAAGACCCATAGACTCTTTTGTGAATAACTTAAGCTACAGAATTCTAAAATGCATGAATTTGTTCTTGTTTAAAAGCTCTCTTAATTCTCGTTATAATGGCATGTTATACTCTATTATGATGTTTAGATAGTTATCTATTATTCAAAGAAGTTTATAATTTTTAAATCTTGTTTTAAATGCCATGATTAGTACTTAGGTCCAAAAATTGCATAAAAATAAGACCTAGAATCATTTATTCATGTAGAACTCAATTATGGAATTAGATATTTGATTTGTGATGTTTAATTCTCTAATTTGATCATTTATATGGGTTAAGTACTTAGGGATCTAGAATTCTATGTGCATTGGACTTTAGCTTCTAATTGGATATTAAAAGCACCTTTATTTGAAGATAAATTTTTATCTTATGTGAGCTTGATATTCATTATTAATTTCAGAAGTTATTTGCATTTATGCTTGCATTCCCTCGTATTTGCATATTCACTCGTTGCGTCACATTTTATTCATTGACAAGGGCTAAAAAATCCATTCATTGCACCAAGTGATTTGATTGAGCCCTAGATTAGTCAAACTATTTAATTGCCCCTAGGTTAAGTTACTAGTTATGTCATCTCCTTGTGTTGACCCTGGCGCTTGCCCAGGTTAAAGAAACAAATGCCACACCTCCTCACAGAGATATATTTTTTGCGGTTCTCATCGAATCGCTTAAGTGTCGATCTACAATATAATTCACATTAATTAACTTAGGTATTCTAGTGCTCGTCAACTAACTCTATAGAGTAGTTGACTATGTATTCAACTACTGATGAGTTACCATAACTCATACATTTTTATTACTAAAATCGTTTTTATTGATTCTGACGCATGCATGAATCATAATCATATTGTTCAAGACAAGTTGTACAAATGGTAGAAGTGGGCATGCATTTAATCGCATGTCAAGGCCAATATTAATACTTGCATGGTAATCAGTGAGCTTCGTAAAAGGAACTTTCTCATAAACTTTATAATAGCCCTCCTTAAAATTAGCTTTTCATTATTACTATTCCAACAATGATAAACTTACAAATATACAAATGGTTAACATAAATAGCATGTCTTTCATTCTAGTGGGTATGGGACTCCCAAAAACAAAATGTTCCGAACGCTCCTAGCAATTCTAGCTCCCATTCGACCATTTATACCTATATGCTTAAGGATCCTAATTTATGGATCTCCCCGTTCAAGAAATAAAAAAGATCAATCTTTTTCAAATTCAATAAACTTTTGACTGGTCATATATTTTATTATAATAGTATGATTCCGAGTATTCTTATTCGATCCCTTAGAATTCCATATTCATAGAATTATTCATTAAAAAGAATCGAAATACATTTTTTTATGTATTCACAAGTGTTATGTTGGATTCATATAAGATTTTAGATCAATCCATCTCGATTGACTGCGTCTATTATGTTATTGCTAGGAAAAAAACATTATTTTTAATTTTGGATCATTTTAGAAAAAAGCATTATTTTTAATTTTGGATCATTCTAATCATTCCCACAGTGGATCCGAACGAGACTAAAATTTTTCAGATTTTTCAATAATAGAATTTATGATTTTTTTAAAATATAGAATGACTTGAATAATAATGAAAAAAACTCCATAAAAGGAACATTAATGATTCCTATAAATCACTTGCGAGAGAATATCTTAAATAAATGCAATGAATAACTAATAAGACTATTATAGACTAAAAAAAGTACCCATCATCTTTGAGCCATGTCAAGCTAAATTGTTTTGTCAAGTTGATGAACGAAGGAGCTAACTTGACTTCCCCCATCCCATTCCCTCCCTCCCCCTCCCTTTTATTTTTTTTGAAAATGAATATGTGAAAATTCGTCACTATATCAATATATTATGTCATTCAAGTTTAATGCGAAACAGATACTCATACGATCTACATCCTGACAGTCATTTTTCAACGGTCGCAGAATAGTTGAAATCGACCCCGGCTAGATGGAGGCCGTAGGAATATCTGTTTCGCATGAAATTTGAATGACGTGATATAAGAACATAGTTATGAAAATCCACAAAAGTATTTTTCAAAAAAAGAGAAAAAAATAGGACGGGGGAGTCACGTTAGCTCCTTTAGCATGCAGCTCCATTTTACCCTTAATATTATTAAATCATGCAAAATCCAGTGTCTTTTTCAAATTTCGCGTCATTTTTTTGCATAAAAATCATCACATGAGTGACATAAACACATACCTCAACAAAGACCTTCAAAAGAATCCATGAAGGAAAAAATCGTCGAAATGTTCAAATCAGGTGCAGTTATTCACGTAGACACGTCTTCTAAATTACAATTTTGTTCAAACTTATTCTTGTGTTCAACCTATTCATTTAATTTATTCCAAGTTTTAACATAAATTTATTCCATTTCAGGTAACTGGACCCCCATGAAGCCATTATAGAGAAGAACCTATTGGGCTCCATACACAGCAGCCCAACAAGTATGTCAAATTTTAAAAGGAAAAAAGAAAAAGAAAATACGAGGTTGCTGACATCAGCCATCGTCCTTCTCTCAGAAGTTGGAAGGGCGATTCCGATTAAATTCCTCCAAGCTCCTACAGCCGTCTAGGGATGCAAACGTTTATGGATATATCCGTATCCAATCCGTCACCGTATCCGTTATTTACAGATTTTGACATCCGTATCCGTTTTAAAAGGGATACAGATATGGATATCATTTTGATATCCGCAAACATCTGTATCCGTATCCGTATATCCGTTTTCGTATATAAATATACTCATGAATTTATTTTTAACCTTATATAACATAATTCTATACCTTCTTTTACCATATTTGTATAAATTTTATGACACAAACACATTTACCTTCGCAAACTTCTTTTTTCTCTTTCATGCCGGGTTCACTTTTCTTCTCTTTTTTAATACATTAAATAAATCATTTTTCTTTTATCTATTCCAAAAAAAATAATATATTATACCATCATATAATCTAAAAAATATAAACTACTCAACTTCTACCTACTTTTTCAAACTCTAATACAATCATATCACATAACTACTCACTTTTTCAAACTTCAATAGAATCATATTACAACAAACCTACAACAAATCCACCTCCAGTTTAACCCTTTATCCAAACATCAAAACACAAAAAACGGGTTAACCCCTATCAGTTTAACCCACCTTAACCCGCGTACCAAATACACCCTAAGTTTCACCAAAAATTTGTGCAAAATGTCAAAGTCTATGTGGATGGATCTTTTACTAATCATGCATATCATTTGATATCTCTTGGCTTGTAATTGTATAAATATTATCTGAATCTCTTGAATTTCGGGCATGCATTCAACGACACCTAAATCATCCTTTCAGCACATCAAAAATCATAGTTTCAATTTGACACCATTATTAATGACTCGACAACTCACATAATTTTATTTTTTTCATTTAATTTTTATTTTTATATATTACTCTGTTTTTTCCAAGTATAAAAAGTACAAAAATGGGATCTCTCTCAATCGCTCAATCTCTAGGATTCAAGCCTAACTATTTCTTTACTTGGGATCACAACTGTCAAGCACCATAAGATCATTCCAAACACTTAGCCATTCTAGGTGTCTTGCATTTTTGTGTCCTTCAAATTTTTTTGAAATATATAAAAATCCAAGTTCATTGATTGCATTCATTTCGGTGGTCTATCTCTCTCTGATCACTAGTTAATAAGATCACAAACTGGTTGCTCGCTTAAATCAGACAAAGTTCAAAAGGCCACCATGTGTTTCTAACATAGGCGGATTTGAAATGAATTGATTGTCATACCCTGAACACAATTTCACGTTCATGACCAAAACCTTAGGTTAGAGCCTATATCCATGTAAACTTTATAATAATCAAATTTAAAAATGAGCAGTTACTTCTCATCGAGGGAACTACAGTCTCCCTTAGCATATTAGGTGGTTAAGTGACAATACATAAGGCATTATATTCAAGTAACATGGGTAGCATTTCTACTGTTCGTACTTACACCCATACTACCTGAAAGTAGATGCAACCAGCCATACAAATTCAGGCCAGTCACCATTTCACACGTAGATATATCTAAATTACATGTGTGCTTGATTTGTTGTGCATTAAAATTTGAAGATATACCCACTTCTGCGGCAACTCTTATTCATTGGTTAACTGATCTTTTTTAGTGTTTGTTTTGTTCATGTGGGTTATCAAGAAAAATGACTGGGTTAGAGTTAATCCATGGCTACCTAAACATTTTATCTAGCTACAACCTTGCACCACAATTTTCTGACTCTTCAATTTCAACAACCCTCTCATCACATGTGTAACCAATATAACCTTCCAAGGATGTACAATCAGATTCTCCATCTAATAATAAGATGGATTTTGAGGAAAATGAAAATCTTTAAAATAATAAGATGAACTTTGAGGAAGAACATGATCGGTCAAAGACCCAACTAAATTCAGACCCGATTTTGATGGAAATCCTAACTAAAAATTACTAAGAGACCGAACTCGATTTCTCAACTACAGATTGACTATAATGAGAGTGAATATTTTGTGATGATGATAAAGAGTGGCATGAGATATCGGCATATTCTGGTGTTAATAGTGAGATTAATAGTTATTTTCATAAAAAATTCAAGCTACCTTACCATGGTCTCAAGTTGGGTAATTTGTTTGGCTTCATGATTTTTTCTCATCCTCTATTAGATCAAGTATAATCAAGGTTGTAGAAGTCGGTAATCGATATTCGATCGAAAGGGTCACTGATTAAGGGTTAATCGACAGTCAAGAGAGTAATCAGATTTAGTAGGGCATTGGTTCGTTTTTCATTTTTTTAATTATTTTAAATATATAAATCTATTTTTACATACACTCTCAAATATATTCATAAATTTAGCAATTTTCATATTTATAAGAACTTAATAAAAGAAGCAATTATAGCAAAAGAAGAAGAAATAAAGTAAGTTAAAAATAAAATGTTTGCTACAACGCAAAAGCTAATGTTCAAAAAATCACGAGCTTATATAACAAGAGTGATGAATCTCGTATTCATCATGCTAAAATCTACATCTTAAAATCCTGGCTTAATCAAATCAATAAAAATCTCCATTAATTCTTTATTTTTATCTTATCTTATATTGTGTATAATTAACACTTAATTATTTGTATTTAATTTCCTTTATATTTTTTGTAATTATTTTATCATCAAAAACCCCTAAAAATTAGGTTGAGTAATTGTCTATAACTCATTGATCATTAAAAATAGTAAAAAAATGAAAAACATCTTAAACCCAAAAAGCCGGTATTTTTATCCCCCTTAAAAATACCCTTAAAAAATTACTTTTTGTACAAATGATCTTTTTTGACTTTTTATTCAACATAAAACTTTTAGATCTTATCGAGACGAGCAACTTTCATGTTTTGACTTTTTCCTAATTTTGCCTCTAACTATTTCTTTCGTATTTTTCTTTGTATTTATTCTTCTGAATTTTCTGATTGAGCCACGTTGTGCCTTCTGGGCCGCCCATGTGGCCGCTCTCTCTAACCACCACCCGGCTGTTCCTGGAGCCATCCGATCTCAGATCCCTGCCTCCATCTCAGCCCTCCATTGTCGCCTCATCTCCAGTCGTCAGATCCATCTCCAGATTGAATCCTCACCGCTACCTAGCGCCTCTTCTACAGCCGTTAAATCCACCTCCTATCCTACGGCCCCTCGCACTCCACGTAGCCCCTCAACCTCAGCCGTTTGATCCCCAACTCATCCTAAGCTTCTCATCGCGCCATGTCACCCCACTATTTCTCACAGTTAGATCTCTCCCATCGCCCAATCTCAGCCGTTCACTCCCGCTTCGCTCCCAGCCGACCGATTAGATCTCATGATCTGATCTCCACCCTCCGCCCGCGCCTTCATACAAGCCATTGGATCACTAGATCCAACAGTTGATGCTCATCGTCTACCTCCAAGCCAGTCGTTACCCTCTCCGAGGCGTCGCCCCCTTCCAATTTTGGAAGGCACCACAAGCCACCTCGCCCACTCGTAACGCCTCCTCGACATAGTCCCGACTTCCGCCTTCCTCGCATGACCACCTTCACCGCGCCTCCCTCCCTCCTCACCATTATTTCATCCATTACATCTTCGCCGGCCATCTCCAGTAATGCACCAAGACTCCTATAAAACCACCTTCTCCACCGTACATCAGCCCTTTCCACCATTACACGGGCAAATGCCTAGCTTCCCCCGCCCCTCCGGTGACAGCGGAGGGGCGGATTGTCGAGGAGACGATGGCCCAAGCCCAGGTGTCGACCCACGACCACCATGGTCGTGCTGCGGGCGCCACCACGCTCTGCTGAGCTCCGTGCCATGGCCGGGCACGCTGGGCAACGATCCCTGAGCTCCAACAGAGCTCGATCCCAGGTCACCGCCTCCACCAACACCTCGCTCCGGCGAGGTTATTTTGCTCTTATTTCTTCGAATTTCCCCGACCTCAGTACTCGCCGCTACCCACACTTAACCACCTTCTGACCTTCATCACTCATCAAATACCCTCGCCGACCACCCTTCCCTTCTCCAGAACCTACCCCGCTCTGGCTTCCCTCTTCCCATGCTCTGTCGGAGAAGAGACCACCGGCCACCGCCTCCCGTCGCCCCCACGACCCTCACTCACCTCACTACACTCGCGCACACACTCGCACAAGCTTCGGCTATGACTAACCCATGCAGGTACTTTGATTGGTCGGAGTTTGCATCGAAGCACCTTCAAGCCTTTCCCCTCCGGCGAAGCTTCATCGACTATCACCTCCAACCATCGCCGGAGCTTCGCAACGCCTCCAGGTCTCTTGCTAGGACCCTAGCGATCTTTCTCGACCCTCTAACGAGGGCTTGGAGCACTGAGGAGCCAAGGGCAGGTCGCCAGAGCCCCGCCTTCTCCGGTGACCTGCGGAGGAGATGAACTTACAGGTACCGTCCGATCATCTGGATCTGACGGCTATGATGAAGCCACGTGGCGCCCGAGCCTCGCCTCCATGCCTACATGCTCGGGCGACCCGAACCTCCACCCGAGCCACCAGCTACTGCCACGTGTCCCGAACCTGAGGTAGCTTCCCGAGCCTAGGCCCATTACGTGCGACACACGTGAGGGCCTGGATAAATTGCATGAAGGACCCCAGGCTTTTACATAATCGCAGAATGGTCCCCATGCACGTACCTTACGTGCGTGCCTGGGTATTTTATAGGGAAGACCTTCAAGTTTCTGGAAATTACAAGAAGGTCCCCGCGCATGTGGAAAATTTACACAGGACCCCGGCCGATTTTTGATATTTGCATTTAGGTCCCTCCAGGGACCTAAATGTAATATTTATCATTTATTTTTCTTGCATTTTTATTACAATTATGCTCTGCATTGTTTTTAGCATAACATGAGCATCGTAGGTCCAAATTGCATGATTTTAGTGTCGTTTTGATCCTTGATTCTTCCTCTACATCATAGCATGTTTATTTTTCTCATCTGCCACTGTTTTAAATGAAGTGATTTTTTTGTGATAGATGATGACCTTGCTCCTGTGTCCTTGCTCTGATTTGATGGTTGTTTTTAATATTGTGATTAAAACGACATTGATTTTCGTTTCTATTATGTTGCTCATAATTATTTTAGGGTATAGTTGTAAAATTTTGTCTGTATATAAGTTCTCTTGCATTTCAATCATGCAACCTTCTACAATTTCATAAAAATCAACTAAAATTTGCATGCATCCTATTAGTGTGCATAACAGATCTGAAATTGAAAATAATTCACACTTGCTCTTCATGAATCAAAATTCGATAAATAAATTAGGTAGTTGTGTCCTTGCGTTCGACCTTGGTAGACTTGCCAAGTATAAATACTCCACAACATCCACGGATTGTGGTTTTTGTTGAACCGAATGTGCCTCCTATACTACGACAAATTTAGATTATTAAAGAGGCAAATTCGACGTTCATCAGATGGCGCTGTTGCTGGGGATACAGCTTAACTGAAATTATTTATTGAATTTTAATTTTTCTTTGTTGAATATTTTCAAGGTTTATAGGTCCTCATGTCATGCATCATTTTTGCATCATGTCTGCTGATTAATTTCCTCCGTTTTTTTCTAACTTTTCTCTTTTGTGGCAGGGCCCATGAAAATTGAGGATGCTTGATCTTCATGGAGGCGAGAAGTTGGGAGCTTCCGCTGAAGATCCGCAGAAGAATTTATGAAGAAATTGTAGGATCTTTTATCAGTCAGCCTGCATTTGCATACTGTAAAAAAATGTTGCATGAGCATATCTTTTTTAACAGTCCTCATTAGAGGGCTTGCATGTAGTGATAGAAAAAGAAAAAAAGTAGATTACTTGATGATCTACCCCCACCCCCCCCACACACACACACTTGCACATACACACTCACCCCCCATCTCCCTCTGTATCTCTCTCTCTCTCTCTCTCTCTGTGTGTGTGTGTATTTCACGAACCCCCTATCTGCCCCTAGCAATCTATAGAAATACAACACCCCCCCACCCTCTTATCATAGTACAGACACCACCCCCCTAACTTAGACCTTACTTAGGCTATTTGTAGCCTAAGTAAAGGGGGGACCTGCCTGCTCATCCCTCCCTAACATTATCTTCTTGTACTTAGGTCAATTTTTGACCTAAGTATAGGGGGATCCTCCTCCTCAGTTCCTCTATATCACCTTATATTTGATCGAGCCATGGCTTCATAGCACTTGTGCTATGAGGACATAACAAAATTTAAGTATAGGGGGGTATACCGTATATTACTGTATATCTACTTTAGCCATAGCTCGTGTTTTTAAAACTTTTTGAAAATTTTGTTTTCAGGCTTGATTTTGGTAAACCTGTGAACTGAGTTTTGTAAAAACCTTGTAAATTGTTTTATTAAAAAATGAGGGATTAATTTTTTTTCCAAAAAAATTAAAAAAAAACTTCTTTGAATTAGACTCTGACTACTAGGCTTAGTAGATACTTTCAGTGAGGGAACTTCGGTCTCCCTTAGCAGAGTGGGTGGTTTAGAGGACACCGCATATGGCTCCGTCCTCAAGTAACACATGTCCGTCTATCGGCTCGTACTTACACTCATACTGGCTGAGAGTAGATACTTTTATTCATTTGAGCATGGGCCAGTCATTGTCCTTCCCAAGAATTAAAAAATTGAAAATTAAAATCTATAAAAATCTGCAAAAACCAAAAATCACATAAAAATCTCTAACTAAGGAGTTGGTGTATTCCTGACACATTCACATTCACTCAAGGCTTGAGGATTTTGAGGACACTGGATTTCTGTGATCTTGAGAGTCTGAGTTAACATACCTTAGTCATTAGGGTTTTTAAACTTAAATATCCACACTTCCCTAATTTGAAAGATTTGAGCGCTATATTGCACTCTTCATCTCTACCTTCAAGAAAAATATGATCAGCACAGTCACTTCCACAACTGCATGATTGATGAGATGAGTTGAGATATCACTTGAGGAACTAGGACTAGAGATTTGAGTTTAGATCCAATATAATGATATTCGAGGATGGGATAAAGTTAATGAAGGCTTCAGAAAACCTGAGTGTCGGCAAAACCCTAGCTAGTATGTGAACAAGATTCATATGCTATCTCTTTGATATTTACCTATGTGCCAGGGTGTGATGAAACTTAATGGAAATTGTTGATCAGTGTGCGCCAACTTTTGGTAAAAGTACTGGAGCTAGCCAACAAAAGAAAAGAAATGTCAAAGAAAAAGCTTTAAATACCAAAGTCAAATTACAAATGAGCTTCTACCAATGGCGAGCGCTCCCAAACTTTCTCAAGTGTCCACTTGGACCAAGCTAATTAGGACCAAGGAGTCGGGCTGACACCACAAAAGGGCTCTGCATCGTAAGCGATACAAGTCTGGGTGTCGAAGGTATCTTAGATACTCAAAAAAGGCACACACCGGTGTACTCCCAGAAAAACAAGTGCATATTTGTATTTATTTTCTTTATTTTTTTTGGTAATTATTTTATCATAAAAAACCCCTAAAAATTAGGCTGAGTAATTGTCTATAACTCACTGACCATTAAAAATACTAAAAAATGCAAAAACATCTCAAACCCAAAAAGCCGGTATTTTTATCCCCCTTAAAAATACCCCTAAAAAATTACTTTTTGTACAAATGACCTCTTTTGACTTTTTGTCCAATATGAAACTTGTATATCTCATCGAGACGAGCAACTTTCATGTTTTGACTTTTTTTTAATTTTGCCTCTAACTATTTCTTTCGTATTTTTCTTTGTATTTATTCTTCTGAATTTTCTGATTGGGCCACGTGGTGCCCTCTGGGCCGCCCACGTGGTCGCTCTCTCTAACGACCACCTGGATGTTCCTAGAGCCATCCGATCTCAGATGCCTGCCTCCATCTCAGCCCTCCATTGTCGCCTCATCTCCAGTCGTCAGATCCATCTCCAGATCGAATCCCCACCGCTACCTGATGAATCCACATTTCATCATCTTTATTCTATCATTTTGGCCTCAAAAATCATAGTACATGCGTGTAAATACCATTAAATCCAGCATCTTAGCATTCATGCATGTGCATGTAAATAGTGTATAAAATACCATAATTAAAGCCAAAATTATATAATAAATAATAGAAAAGAAAAAGAAAAAAATATTGTAAATATTTTATGACCCAAAACCCCGAGACCTAGGCATCTTGATGAATAGGTCGACCAGGAATAAAGTAGGGGGAGATAAGGGTTAAAATACAGTATAAATACCTATTCATTTCATTCATTCTTTATTCAATTTGGGACCTATTTTTGGTTCCACTTTTTATACATCAAATAAAGAAACTTTGTACATGAAAGTTGTAGATAATTAAATAAAAAAATACAAAATTGATTTCACTGAAAAATAATGTACAGATAAAAAGTTATGGTCTGAATAAAAATCCAGAATCCCAATTTCCCAGACCTGTATCTCACAAATGAAAACTCCAAATGCATCAAACTCACCTTTAATTGTATATAGTTAAAAATAAGCTATTTAATGGCAGTGGTTTCGCATTTGGCGGAGCTACGGTTTGAAAGTTGAGTTTTGGACCCCACTTGTATACTTGTGCAGATTAAAATATTCATTTTATTATTTATTCATTATTTTTATAATTTTATATTTTCTTATAATTTTGTAAATATTACTTATAATATATATGTACATTAAAACCAGAATAAAAACCCAAATAAAACATAAAATAAAAATACCTATATATAATACATAGGTACAATACCTATCCTTATACATGTACAATACATACTTATATTTTATTAAGTGTATAAAACATATCAGAAAAATATAATAAAAATATTTTTAAGTATATAAAAATATTTTACAAATTTATAAAATAACAAATAAAAATAAATAAATTAAATTCATAAAATAAAAAATTAAATAATAAAATATATAGGTAATATACCTGTAAAAGGTATAAAAAGGAACTTGCAAAAATATAACTCACAAAAATAATTAAAAATCACCATAAAATATTTTATAAAATTATAAACATTTTTTATTTAATAACCAAAAATTAAATAATTCATTTTCTATTTTTTTATTGATTTTACAAGGCTTTTTTCCAAGGAATTCTCTAGTTGGTCCGCGTGGACCAACCAGAGGGCTCCGTTGGTTGACCTCGGTCAACTCTCTGATCGAGGTCTGGACTTTGTCAGACCTGCATTGTTGACCAACTTCAACAATTTTTCGAGGACGCCACTTACACCATCTTGCGAAGGAGTCTTCTTGACTTTTATTACTCGTAGACCCATTATACACACCCTTGTGTTTTTTGGGGGAGAGGGCCATCGATTCGACCACTACCCCTCGATCTTTGAGACCTGTCCGTCAACCCTACATATACCAACTTTGATTTTCGATTCAAGTTTGAACCCCATTTTGGACCTATCCTCTCCACCTTTGTGTGCTTTTGGTCAGCTGGTGGTGATAGCACCCAACCCCAGTCATCGAGGGAGGAGTTTGGGCAAGGATCAGGGTGAGTTCCCCACCTCCAGCCACGTAGTCGTCGAGGTACTTACTACCTCAGGGTCTGCCCCTTTGAGGTGTTTATGTTAGTTTTTCTTTGCTTCTTTTATTTGTCATAGTCTTAGGAACACGTAACCACCTTCCATTCCATTCTTTGCTCATCGATTTGCACAATCGATACCCTCACCGGAGTCCCTCCGACCGACTGTTTCCCCCCAGCCCTCTCTGAGGACTCCAGCGCATTTAGGAAGCCTGCAGGAGTGTGCCATGGGGCATTCTGGAGCCGAAAAGAACGTCGGAGGTGGTCGGTCGAACCCGGAGAACCTCGCCCCAGGTGGAGCTCCTCCCAGTTCGTCGTCTGGCCTTCGCAACCGTCGATCGAGCCCGTGTTCTTCCATACGTACAGCGACCGTCAGATTTTAAGAGCCTCCAGCCACTGATCTCCATCAGCGATCTAATCCAGTCCGTTCGGTGCGAACCAGCATCGCGCTCCCCCGTGTCGGCACGTGGATAAGTGGCTTTGGCCACACCGTTGGATCGCGCGCTGCTGCCAGCCGTCGGATCATCTCAGCAAGATCCGATCTGGGCCGTCATAACCGAAGGGGCATCGAGCGACCAGAAAGTGACGCGTGTCAAGTGAAGAATCTTCGGCCGTCCGATCCGCCAGGCCTTGTATTTTTGCATGCTTTCCCTATTTATTTAGTGCATCATTTTAACTCGAAAAATTCCAAAAAAAATAACTTAGGCTCATGTGTGCTTGCTCATTCACGCCATATTTTTGTATTGCATTTTTATTGCATTTTAATATCTATAAAAAATCAAAAACATGCATTTTAGCTATTGTTTGCATTAGAAAATACCAAAAAAATATTAAACCCTTTGAAAAATTCCAAAAAAATTATATTTTGTGTGTTTTAGTGTCTTTTAATTACTGTCAAAAAATCATTAAAAATTTCAAAACAAAAACCTTAAAAATTAAAAAACCCCTAAAAACTTCAAAAAAAATCTAAAAAATCCTAGAAAAACCCTAAAAATATAAACTCGGTTTCTGTAGTTCCTCTATTTTATTATCTTTTATTTTAAATTAATTTGGGAAAATTTTGTTACTGTTTGCTATTTTTCATTCCCATTTTAACTCCAGCTAGCCATTTTGTTCATTGTTTTCTTGTATTTTGGATTTTAAAATACCAAAAATATTCTGAAAATTCCCCAAAAATAAAAAAATAGTAGAAAATTATAAAAAGACTAAAAATATTTTATTTTCTGATTTTTAGCATTTTCTTTATTTTTATAAATACCCTAATATCTCATTTTCTTATATTGTTTATATATTCTATTTATAAAAATAAAAAAATACAAAATATAAAAAGAAAATATAAAATCAGAAAACTAAAAACAAAAATACAAAATTAAAAATTAAATTAAAAATTAAAAATTAAAAACCCACAAAAGCATTTGCATATTGTGGACACACATCACATTCACTCTTTGCACTTGCTTGATCTATCCTGTGTGCTCCCTGAGTTCGACCTCTACATACTTACACCTATACAACTTTTTATGTAGAGTTAATAATAAATTTTAACTCCACCTTTGTTTATCATTGTTTGATATCTGATTGTGGGATTAATTGTTGATTAAATCCGGATTTCTTAGCGGTCACCGCAGCGACTTCTGTGTTCCCGCCTTGTGTGGAATACACGACCGTTAGATTTTTGGGTTTATCAAATGGCACCATTGTCGGGGAGCAACGGCGTGTAGATTACATTTTTGACTGTTTGTGATTGCTTGTTTACATTATTGCTCTATTTTATCTCTCTAGTTTTGATATCTATCTGTGAGCTTTCTAACCATTGTCTTTCTTGTCTTCTTGCGAGGGATCACGGATCGAGGAGGATCTCCTAGGGGATCCGATGCAACCTTGGGAAGCAGAGTCGGCTATTCTAGCCTAGCCGACAGGAGAGAGCAGGAGATTTGAGAGAGTGTGTTAGTTAGTGGTTTTTATTTTCAGAGAGAGAGAGCCATTTATTAATTTGTAATAATACATGTACACTTGGACACTCAGGACACTCGGGCCTAATTTCTAGGTGTTTGTATACCTGGGGGCTCACCGCAGTTTTTATCGTGTTTTACCGCTGTCATTTTCCTGTTTTGATTTATTTTTCCTTTCTTTTGTGGAATGAGCCCTTAGATTTTAGGCATTTCTTGATCGAGTAGATTAGGTCCAAACACCCTAATACCATTGCATGTACCTATAGTGCGTTTTTGGACTAAGTTAAACTCTAAACAGTTGATCACCATCTTCGAGCCGCCACGCCACGGGCCCACCCTGCCAAGCGCTGCTCCTGAACTCGATTTGTCGAGAGGAGGAGGGGTGAGCCTAGACCGGACTCTAGGATTGAGGATTGGTGACCTACTTGTGGTTCTTCACATTAGCAATTGCCTGCTTAGGACGATTTCCGTGTGCATATCGGCATTTAGATTAGGTTTAAAAATTCTTGTTTTGCATCCCGCATGGAGAGAGCTGGAGGCACTGTAAGTCTTTCTATCTTTGCATTCATCATTTAGGCACAAAGGTGAGATTTCCATCTTGGTGCCGACTTGCACGGCTTTTCCGACTCTTTTCTCCCTCGATTTTGGATCAATTAGGAATCAAAGAAAATACAAAATCGTTAGGCGCTTGTTTGAATTGACTCAAAGCAAGTGATAACACCAAAAAAATTAAAAAAGGGACTGCTAAGAAAACTTGACCTAAATAAAATTGGTAATTGGATTCATTGCTTGGGGAGAGTCACACCCTCACTTGTATTCTGGTTGCATGGGAAGGTCTCCTTCCAAGTGAGAGAGCAGCTTCGTAAGGATTAGTACCCAAAACCTGGCTTGTGGCTGCCTTGTGTATCGCTTGGATTTCCGAAGTATTGGCGCTACTATCGTACGTAGACGAGTAGGGCTTGGTCATCATTGGTGACTCTCTATTGTGTAGAGCATCGACCTTGTCCGAAGTATCGAGCATAGGCCACGCCTTCATGGGTGTGTCTGTCTCATCGTCTTGCGTCCGAGTAGGATCTTGCACGCTCACGGGTGATTCAGTTGCGAGCAAGATCCGAAGTATCGTTTTCGCCTATCGGCTTCCTCCCTCTTTTCTTTGGCTGAGTAGGGATCCAGGAAGGGTTACAAGGACCTCAAAAAGCGCAGGCTACAGGTTACACAGGAGGAGGACAAGTACGGGAATACTTTTCCGGCAGTACTCTCTCTCCTATAGGCGTAGCGCTCTAAGGACTCATTGAAAGATAACTTCCTGAATTCAAGCTAAAAACTACAAAGATAACAGCCGAACCTTCACGGCTTCACGTGTTGAGTTGGTGAACCCCTTGTTTTGTGTTTGATTGCTAGTTGGATCTAGGTCAAGATAAAAAACACCGCACATTTGTGCACAATTTTTCCCACCCTCTTCTTCTTCATTTCTTAATCTTGTTCTTCTCAATAATCAAGATGATGGGACGGAGATCTCTTAGGTCGTCTTTGGCGGCACCGCTTTCCAGATTTCCTCCCTATTCATCTAGGACAACCTCGGGGAGTCCAGACCCACTCTCCGAGCCTGAGTTCACTTCCACCCTGTTCCCCCTCGACCACCCTTCTCCTTCCATCAGTACAAGAGTTTCAGAATTTAGTGCATCACAGAGCTCAGAGCATTTGACGGCACCTGAAATGGGTTCTTTTGCCTTTTCAGAGAATCCAGACATGGCAGACAGAGGAGAACACCCAGATGAGCACGAGCACCCTCCATTTCTGTATGACCAAGCTGCCATCAACAATTCGTTGCTAGCTTCCCTGGAGACCATGTAGAGACAAATCCGGGACCAGGGAGTATTCGTGGGTGACCTCATGAGAGTGATCGCGCAGATGCGCGAAGGACGTGATGACAGACCTGGGGGTGGAGGCGGTGGAGGTGATATACCAGTTGTAGCAGGCGAGGGAGGAGAACCCAACCAGGAGAGGCCGCTGCAGACCATCATGAGAGAATTGCACAATCCAGCAGCCTCACTCACTTATCGGTGGATCCGACTCCCTCCCATCCATGGAGACTTCGAGCTTCGCCCGCACACTATTCAGCTATTACCTAAATTTCATGGGATGACGACCGAAGAGCCACACCTCCATCTACAAGAATTCGAAATGATATGCAGTACAATTCATGACAGGCATGTGATGACCACGGAAATCGAGCAAGCGAGGTAGGTCTGGTATATCTCAAATGGTCGCTGCGACCTCAATCACTTGGGTATGTCAATCAAGAAAAAGAGACCACCAAATATGATAAAAATCACTCAAACATCCAATAGCGGTCTTGCTATTTTATTAACCTGGTATAGCGACCATGGTCGAACACAATGAGCACGTAATGGCCTTTCGGCCTACAGAGTAGTCAAAAATAAAATAAAATAAAGTAAAAGGTGTTTTTGGTGGCTTTTTAGTCTTTTTATATTTTTTTGGATTTCTAGATAATTAAGAAAATAAGGAAAATAAGAAAACAAGGCAATTCAACAATTTATTTAATGCACCAAAAATCAAGCAAAAATTCAAATAAAAATGTTTTTATGTATTTTATAATTTTTACTATTTTTAATGAATTTTTAGGATTTTTCTGATGTTTATTTAATTTTTTAAAAATCAAACAAGGTAAGAAACTGAAGACACTGTCCAGTCAGGAGAAAAAGGCCAATTTAAAATGCAAAAGGCCTATTTAGCTCTTGAGGTAATTTTCCTATAAACTAGAAAGACTAAGGAAAATTTAGGCACTGGATTTATGATTTTTGGATTTTTAGATTATTTATTAGAATTTTTATGAGTTTTTAGGTGTTTTTTAATTTTTATGAGTTTTTCATAATGAAAAATTGCCAAAATTGGCCAGAATATCAAGCACAACACAAGAAACAGTAGCTAATTTTTTTGTAATTTTTAGATAAGTTTTAATATTTTTTGTGAATTTTTAATTTAGACAGTAACGAAAATGGATGTTTTTGATTTTTTAAAAATATGAAATAAAAGCAAAAATGTCTCCAAAAATTCCAGAAAATTTTACAACATGGCAGGAGCCATGTGTCCAATTTTCATTGGATTTGGAGTTGATTTGATATTTTATTCAAAAATAAAACTTAGAGGTACTGTGCATAGGGACCTGAGTGCAAATACCCAAAGCCCTGGGGGTCCGGTGCAAAATACCCAAGGAATCACGCACGCGGCGCGTGCTTGGGGCACACAGGGACCTATGTGCAAAGAAATTAAGTTCCCGGGCAAAATAATAACACGTATTAAAAGCCAGGGAACTTGATGTAATTTACCCACAAATAAAAAGCACATGCTCAAATAAACCACGCACAGGGGTATCAATGCAAATATCTAAAAATATTTCTTCATTTCATAACAGTCTAGAGCTACAGGGCTAAGCAAGCAAATAACCCAAAAGAGCACGTGTCGATGCACGTGCTACACCACAAACAGGGGCATAGATGCAAATAAAATAAAGCTCAGGGTTAAAAGTGCAAATGTACCAAAAATAAAACAACTACGCTATATATTTATAGGACTAAATGCTAAATAAACTAAAGAGGAGGGCCTAAGGGTAAATTACCCTTTATTAAGTCGACCGACGGATGAGCGCCACGTGGGTAGATGGACGGCTGGGAATGGGTGGCGCCCAAAGCTGCTATCCCTCGCGCGGATCGGACGGTCTAGGCCTCGCCACGTGCTGGATCTGACGGTGGAGACGCATCGCGGCTAAGCCTCGGCCCTCGGACGGTGTGGATCAGCCCTCCTGAAGATCGTGCGGTAGCTGCTGCTCCTGGAATGGATGGACGAGATCTGAACTGGAGCGCTGAGGCTTATCGGACGACGGAGAAGGATGGTGGACGAACTGCGCTCCGGCGAACTTCGCCGGGCTCGTGACGGCGCTGGTCTCCTCCTGGAAGCTTGCTGAAGATCGGGGAAGGGAGCTGCGGGCCCTCCGCGTCTAATGGAGGCCTCCGATGACCCAACAGAGCCCTGGGGAGCTCCGGCGAGGTCGACGGAGGCGGAGCTGCTAGACCTGATGGTCCAAGCCCTCAGATGGGCTTGGATGAACCTGCAAAGTTCACCAGCAAGCTCACGGGTCGAGGGCAAACTGCCTCGACCCCGTTAGGCGTGGTGAAAGTGGTCGGGGAGGCGTAGTGGTCGAGCTCCGGCGAGGGGGTGGACGGAGGAGCTCGAAACCCCAGCTCCTGTGCGAGCTGGGTTGAACGAGGGTGCGGAGAACGTGCGTGGGAGGAAGGCGGAGGCGATGGTGGATTCCGATGGTCGAACGGTAGGGGAAGATGGTCGGAATCGGCGAAAGTCGACGGCGGCGCGATTTGGGGGAAAATCAAAATCAGAGAAAAAGAAGAAGGATCTAGGCTACCTGGGTGGTCGAGTCGACTGTGGGCGAGCTTGGGTAGCTCTGGGTCCTTGCCTCGAGGAGCGTCGATGTCCGAGGCTCTGGCTCCTGCTCTGGGCGGAGCACGGTGAAGCTATCCCGCCGGATCAGTGGTTCGAGCACCCTCTGCCTCGCTACTACACCTCCGGGGCAAGCTGTCACTCTCGCGCGGAAGGTGGAGGTCACTGGGAGGAGGAATGACAAGCCAAAGATGTGCAATAGGGTGGCGGAGCTCGGCTTATGTATGGGTGCAGGTCCGGGAAAAATGGCTTGGGTACGGCTCTATGGAGCACGGATCCCTAGGATCAATGTCGGGCGAGGTTCTCGGGATCACAGGAGGGTGATTAGGACCCTGGGTTTAGGTGCAAGGTGGTCGAGTTTAGGCGCAAAAATAGGGAGAAGTCAGGTCACCCGCCTAAAGCCCGTGAGAGGTGGTCCTGGGGGGGGAGTTGACCGGGCGGTCAACAACCCCCCTGGACCAATGAGAGGCTACCACCTGGAAAATATTTAGAAATTAGATTAAAAATAGCAAATGGCTTATTTAAGTAAAACTCAAAATATGAAATATTTTTATTTTAATTTTTTCTATTTTTTAGTGATTTTTAATTAATTTTTCAAAATAAAAATAGTGTATTTACATAGTAGGGCTATATATAGGTATATATACAATATATACATTTTTATTTTTGATTTTTAATTTATTATTTTTATACATTTTTATTCCCATTTTATATTTTATTTATTTATATCATAAAATTAGGAATAAAACAATATTTTTTTATTTTATTTTTATTATTTATATACAATAGTGAAATAAATACATATGTACATATATATACATGGTATATTTACAATATATTTTTAGGTTTTTAATTTTGTTCTTTTTATTTTATTTTTGTTTTAATTGTTTTTATTTTATTTATTTACATCATAAAATATAGAGTATTTACAAATTTTATGGAATTTAATTTTTATTTATTTACAAGGTTAAATAAATACAAGTGAGTGGGCTACATACAAGGTGAATGTGCACAAGTGATGTTTTTGTTTTCTTTTTAATTTTTCTATTTTTATCTTGATTTTATATTTATAAATATATACAAATATTTAAAAGCCCTTTTTAGTCTATTTTTGGGAGGAAAATATTTTTATTTTATTTACATACATATTTACACACATGAGCCCCTATCTCCCTCTACTTTGGCTTTTATGCGGTCAGGCCCATGCTGAGCCCTCCCTTGGGTTAGGTTGCTCAATATTTATTCTAAATATTTCCCGCTTTTTCTTTTTGATCTTTATTCTTTTGTTTTTGCACAAAACATGCTAATTATAACTATTTACACCATGCATGATTTTGGTAATTATTTATATTTACAAATATATACATGCATTTGCAAAGGTTTTTGTAGCTAAAAGATAAGAATAAAGAGTGATGAATGAGTATTCATCACCCCCCTATACTTAACTTTGCTAGTCCCTTAGCAAACACTTATTTGCAAAAGAAGTGAAAAAGAAATAAAGAAAAAGAAAAAGAGAATGTACATGGATCAAGGTTGATTATTAAACTTGCCTTCATTAAATTGAGGTATGGAGCTCGATCAGATCTTTGGATTATTAATGTGTCGGAACCTCATTTGGACTTAAGCCTAAAACTCAACAGCCTCTAAGTTCCACCAACCTATAATCAAGACTCCTCAATGCTCCAGATCAGAGCAAGTCATCAATCACAAACCCTGGAGACTATGAATCTTTCCTTGTCCTGTGAATGTGAGGTCTAAGCTCTCCACCTCAAAAATGGCACCTTGACAACCCTCCCCAACAAGGTAACTCTATGACCTCAATCTGACCACTCTTTCCTCGAGGAGCGGGGTATTCCCTTCTAAGTTCAAGTTCAACCGGCTCAAGAAGAGGAGGAAGAAGAGAATGGGTCAAGGCCAGTGTAGCCATGTACCCTTGGGAGCTTGACCAGTGTAGCCAAGTCTCCCTGCTGCAAGCTACATAAGGTAGACCATGAACTCAAGCTTTGCTTATTGCACTCTATATACATACTCCGGTGGGATTATCATTTTCTCTCAGACCCACCACTTTTTTGGAGTTATTTTCTTTTTGCATTTTTTTTCAAGTGCATCTATACAACATATACATGTGCAGCATATATACAAGGAGTTTTTCCTCTTGAGCCAGTAGACTATCCCTCTTTTGAAGCTTTATTGCAACCCACAACTCCCGTCGTTAGTCCTCATGGCAACCAGACCAAGTTGAGACGCACTTCCTTCACTAAAAGAAGAAGAGAGGTTCCGCTAGAAGTACTACCCTCATATGCTACCCCAAGTCAAGGAAGACTGCCTCCTCACCACCTCATCCGTAGAGAGCTCGGTGCAAAGTGCTGGTGTCCAAGTAAAGACATTGTCTATGTGAGTCATGTGTTGTTGTTAAGTGCTCTACTTAGGCTCATTGAGATGACATGTGATCATAGCCTAGTGGACTCAAAGAATTAAGTCACCACGGACCTGAAAAGCCTTAAACCTAAGCCCTATAAGGTTCCTCTTATAAATTAGGTGGATTAAGATCTTGATCAAGTTCCATTTCTCAATTTGATTCCAGGCTAGTTTAAATGTCAACTATCATCCAGAAAAACTATATACATATGTACACAAGAGGCTATTTACACAAAGTTTACAACCATGCAAAATTTTTGAAAAATGTTTTGAAATCATGAATGGATGATGCATGAAGTGCAAGTTTTGCAAAAGGTATTTACACACATTTACACAAGATTTTTGCAAACTTTTGATTTTCAAAACATTTTGGAAAAATTTTGTACTATATACATAATTTTGATAAGAAAATATTTACACAAGCTTTACACAAAAGGTTTTTGAAAACATTTTTACAAAAATAATTTGTACACTAGCTATTTATGTGCAAATAAAAGAATGTTTATGTACATGAAAATTTTTTAATTTTTGTGATTTTTAGGGTTTTTAGCCATTTTATTTATTTACACACTCACACAAAGTACGAGTTATGGCTAAAGTATATATGAAGTATATACACACCCCCCCTATACTTAGCTCGAACGATGTCCTCAGAGTCAAAGAGCGACGACGAAGACATAACTCGTGCTAGGTATAGGGAAGTGAAAAGGAAGGCTATATACAAAGACGAATGAATGAATAGAAAGTCAAGAGTGTCTCGGGTCTTCCCCCTATACTTAGGATCAAGTAATCCTAAGTATAGCAGGTTGTACACAAAAGAGAAACCGAGTGGAGAATATATAGGGTCTACCCCCCTATACTTAGGGTAAAATATCCCTAAGTATAGGCAGCAAAAACAGGGGTAGACAGAAACAAAAGAAATACCCGAAGGTCCTACATCCCCCCTATACTTAGGGTAAAGTGCACCCTAAGTATAGCATAATCAAAAGATGAAGAAAGGGATGTGGGACTAAAGAATGTGATGATATGAACATCTGGATCTATACAAGTCGGAAGATCAGTGAAAATCAGGCGTGAGATGCAATAGATGTGAGTCAAAAGACCACATCTCACGTAAAATGAATCGGGGCAACATAACGACCCGCGGCTCATGATCTAGAAATGGCTTGATCCCCTGGCCGTTCACACGAAAGGTACTCTCAGAAGACAACTCGGATATATCAATGCTACCGTTGTCATGTACCTTTTTCACCAAGTAGGGTCCCTTCCACTTGCTCTGTAGCTTCCCTGGAAATAAATGAAGCCTCGCATCAAACAGTCATACTCTCTGTCCATGCTCAAAATGCTTGTGGCTGATGTGAGAATCATGCCACTCCTTCACTCTCTCCTTGTATTGTAGGCTGTTTGAGAAGGCGGTATCTCTCAACTCCTCCAGGGCTGCTAACTCTGCCCTCCACCATTTCGAAATTTCCTTCATGACGACCGCTCTCAGGTTGGGGTTCAGCCGCCGCTGGAACTCACGCGACGGCTTCGCCCCCTCCTCGAGATAGATATGGTGGGAGCACAACGCTGGACTAATCCCATGGAGATCTGCTACGCTCTATCCGATTGCCTTGCGGTTCTTTTCAAGAACCCCCATCAAACGGGATTCTTGCTCTCCAGTCAGATCGGCGGAGATGATGACTGGGTACATCTCAGGCTCGCCCGCAAGGAATCGATACTTCAGCGAAGTAGGGAGCGGCTTCAGCTCTGGACAGCTGGGTGCTGGCAAATCTGGCTTCGGAAGAAGATGCGTGTATGCTGCCAAATCTTCTTGGGAGAATGAGAACGAACTCTCGCAAACTGGATCTGAAGAAGGCTGCTCAACGGAACTGTCTCTGATCTGCTCGGCATCTATCTCCTCCTCAGTTGAAGGCTCTGTGGGACTCAGGTCTGGCATGTGATCCTCGCAATCTGCCCAATCAGACTCTGAATCCGAGGGATCTGCATCACAAAAGGTGGCATCAGCACCACCATCACACAAGGTGGCCTCAGTACCACCAACATCACTAAACACTGTGTCGCGGTCGAGACCCGGCTCTGCTGCCACTAAAGTATCCTGAACCAGGGTTGTGCTCTCCAAGCTCTCCTCTGCTGTCATCTTGGCATCAGCGGTGTCTGAAAATGAGAGGATGGCATGTGCTGCGGGGTCTGCCCATGCTGCCTCGTCGTCTGTGATCACAAAATCACAGTCCTGGTGGATGTCTAGCCTGGCATCTGTCAATTGCTCTGTATCTGTACTGGTCTCTGAGCATGCTCTGTCTCTGGCTCTGTTGTCCTCGATCGTCTCTATTTGTACACTTTCGCCCTCGACGCGAAAGTATACCTTCCCGCTATCATGGTCAGTCACCACCTTGGCTGTGGCCAAGAACGGACGACCGAGGATGATGGGGGTATCGGCCACTGAATCAGGGATCTCCATGTCCAACACTACGAAGTCCACGGGGAATTGCAGGCCCTGAATAGTGACGACAACGTCTCGCAACAACCCCTTCGGCCTCTTGACAGATCAATCAGCGAACTGAAGGACTGTCTTGCTCTGTCTAAGAGTGCCCAACTCGAAACGATCAAGAAGGGCTGCCGGAAGGAGGTTGATAGACGATCCGCTATCCAATAGAGTCCGGTCGAACCTCTGCTCTCTGATATGACATCTGACATATGGGGCTCCTGAATCTGGCCTCTTGGCCGGCAGACGGTTCTGGATCGTGAAACACGTGGCTTTCGTCAGCACATGGATCTCTGAGTGGTGGTTCCTCCTCCTCCTCCTGACTGTAGTCCTGTCTCTCAACGAACGCTGAAGAAGGGGGATGTGCTGCAAAGCCTCCTGAAGGGTCAGCTGTATGTGGAATCTATCAATCATGCTCTAGCTGAACTCCTCCCGCTCTCTCTTTTTTGGATCTTTTTCTTTTTTCTTCCCCTTCCCCATCTGAAGGGATCTAGGGAAGGGGATCACAGGGTCCTTCTCAGATGAAGGACTAGGAATAGGTCTAGATGGCTCGACGGCTGGATCCTCACATACATCAAGCACCACAGTGGGACCAGAATAAACTAAACCTTTTCCTTTATTCACAAGATGGTTCCGAGGTACATCAGAATAAGGAAAAACTACAGCTCTCTCAGAATGAACACCGGTGGCCTCAGTACCACCACGGGCTGGCTCTGCTGGACGTCCCGCGGCCTCAGTACCGCGCTCTGGCTCGGCATCTCGGGTGGCATCAGTACCACCTCCTCGAACTGGTGAAATGGCGGCTCAGCACCGCCGGTGGGATCAGCATCCTTGGTGGCATTAGTACCACCGTCATCATCATAAGCAGCCTCAGTATCGCTCTCCTCCTCCTCATCTGATGCTCTAGGCGTATCCTCATGCCGTCGCTCAGACGAGGCGCCGCCTGCTGGTGCCCTACCGCTCCTAAGCGTGACAAAATCAGCATCAAAAAGGTCTGAAGACATATCATTAAATGGATCACTAGGAGTGGCATGCTCAGTGTAAGCTACCTGCTCAGACTTCCGCTTCAGGCTGTTGGGGTTCGGCTCGATCTGGGCAGGAATAGCGGCCTTCCCTCTCACAATGTCCCGCATCTCCTGGCGGAACTCGTCCATCTCCCGTCTGAAAGTAGCCTGCTGGTCCGTGAGGAGGCGGGCTATGTCGTCCAAGGCGGGGCTCTCGTATGGTGGACCATGGGAGCCCGACGGGTAGCCTCTCTGGTAATGAGGCTGCTAGAACTGGTGATGCTGCTTCTAAGAGGGGTAAGTGGGAGGATGCTGCTGCTGGTGTGGCTGGTGAGGCTGCTCTCGCCTCCAAGATTGTCCCTGCTGATAGGGACGAGGAACGAAGGATGACTGCTGCTGTGAAGGGTAGACTGGGGGCTGCTGCTGTGAAGGCTGGTGAGGCTGCTCTCGCCTCCAAGACTGTCCCTGATGATAGGGACGAGGAACGAAGGATGACTGCTGTTGTGAAGGGTAGACTGGGGACTGCTGCTGCGGCTGGTGATCTTTCTGCTAGCTATACTGGCCTCCCTGACCAGATGGCTGCTGCTGGGGCTGGGCACCTCCGTTCCCCCACCTGAATCCGGGATGGTCTTTTCGGATCCCAGGCTGAGGACGGTCATACCAAATCCCGTTGACATCCATCAACGGCTCTGCATCGTACTGGGCTGGCGGGAGTACTGCCAGAGGCTGATCCGGCTGGTATACCACCATCTGCAAGTCTGGAGATGGTGGTGACTGGTAGGAGGGCTGTTGCTGCTGATACGGCTCCGCCTGTACAAGATGAATCTGTCTAGGCTGCTGGTGTGAGCTGGAGTGTTGGGACGAGCTGCTGCTGCCGCCGGTATCGCCTCGCGACTGAAGACGGGGCTGTGGAGCCGTCTGTGCCTCCTGGAGACACATGAGCTGGGTCTTCATGTCGCTCAGAGTCTGTGCCATCTGCTCCATCTGAATGATGCCCTGGCACTGCTTCTTCTCGATCAGCTCCATCTAATCCAACTTCTCACTGATAATACCCAAATCCGCAACGGATGACTCTGCCTGTGCTGCTGCTACTGCGGATGAACTGGATGGACCGGCATCGACCCGTGCTATCCTCTGGTACTGCACGGGTCCTGGCTGCTGCTGGGGTCTGCCCTGAGTGTACAACCTGGTCTGAGACATCACCATATAGTTCTCAGCCATCTCCTCGTAGATGGCCCAGACCTGGCCGTGATCCTTGGCGAAGTAAGACCCGCCACAAGAAGCGTTCACCAAGCCCTGGAGCTATGGTGTCAGCCCGCTGAAAAAGCTCTGCACAAGGTTGGGCTTCGAAATGTCGTGGTGCGGGCATCGATCAGTCAGCTCACAGAACCTCTCCCATGGGGCTCTCACTGCATTGGTCTGCCCGATTGGATAATACTTTTGTAAGTACTCGGTGTGGAGCTGCTCCCAGGTGTAAACAAACTTCCCTAAATGCTTCAGCCAGGTGGCTGCTCTGTTTGCCAAGGAAAAGGGGAAGGCGATCATCCAAATCGTATCCTGGTCCACCTGACGATCGTGGACAGTACTGCAGATCATGAGGAACTCCTGGAGGTGAAGATGGGGCTCCTCAGTCGCGAGTCTGTGGAAGCGGGGGAGTAACTGCAAGGTGTTCGGGGGGAACTTGAAGTCCCCCACGATAGCTGGAAGTACGACCCAGTGGTGCAACAGCGTCGATCCGGGGTTGTGCAACTCCCGCATCAGTCTCGGTGGCTCTCCTCCGCCTGCCGCGGCGGCTGCTGCGTCTGGGATCCTCGGCCCATCTCTCCTCTGCTCTCGCTCAGCTCTCTCTGCTCTCATCTGCTCCATCTCTCTCCTCATATCAAGCATGAATGCCCCCTGATCCCTCAACTGCTGCTGAACGGTCTCTAAGGAGGCGATCAGGGTGGAGTTGATCGCGCCCTGGTCCAGCACAAACTGCTCAGGCTGTGGACCTCGGGAGCGATCCTCGGAACTGCCGGCCATGGCGTCTGCAAAATCAAATGAGCCAAACTCATGTGCTGATAAGTCTGCTAATCTCTCCTCTGGCTCATGTCTCTCAGAACCGAAAGAAAGGGGGTCGAGGGGAACAGGGCGGAATCATACTCGGGCTCGGAGAGCTGGTCTCGGCTCTCGCAGGCCAACCTAGATGAACGGGTAGACGTGCCCGAAAGCGGTGCAGCCAGAGGCTGCCTATGAGATCGTCTACCCATCATCGTGATCTGACGAGTAAGGCGGATGGGATCTGGAGAAACTATGATCAGCAACCAAACCCTCTGTTCACCAACGCAACGCGAGCTGAAGACCGTAAAGGCTCGGTCAAATTATCTTGTCTTTTTCTATTATGGTGAACAAACAATCTATCAGAGCGATTACGTGACCTATTGGGATACCCGATGCTACCCCAATCGACTGGCCCGCACGGAAGAGTCGGTAGTCAGTCGGGAATAACACCGGAGGGATCTACCTAGTGAACGGGTCACTCTCTCGCACAAGCAAACCAAACAATGAGGGGGTTGCTCTCCCCAAGACAGATTTTTAAGTCAAGTGTCTTTTAGGGTCAATAGTTTAAATAGTCCCAATTTTATGGTTTTTCTTTTTAATATTTTTCAATAAAAATAAAGGCCTAACGAATTTTTCGGTTCTCCTGATTATTTAGTCAAAAACAAGGGGGAGAAGACGAAAAAGCTGATGCGCGATGAAATCAATGATTCATGCAGAGATAGAAATGCGTACCTGTCTCCAGCACTCTACATGCAAGTGATCCGCGCAGAAATGTAAAGACTGAAAGTAAACTACCTATATGGTGCAGCGATGAAAACTGAGTCCTAAACAAACAATTCTACTCGCAGAACCGTCTAACTGGTCACCGATCCTTCAAGCCAAAGGTCTGGTCTCAGTCTACCCCTCCTCCTCCCGACACATCGGGTTCAGGAGCAGCGCTTGGCAGGGCAGGCTACAGCACGTAGGCTACGAAGGGGATGAGTCAGTTATTTTTATTAGTGAATTATTAGTAGGTCCAATTAATCGCACTATAGGAACAAACAGATAATTAGGTGTGGGGATCCTACTAATTACGGCACAAGCAAGCAGAAAATCCTAAGTCTAGGGGCTCGAGAAAAACCGCTGAAAACCATAAAAGGCAGCAAGGAAACCTAAACCGCGAAAAAGCTGCGAAAAACCTAAAGGTCCCCCGAGCACACCGGTGCTCGGCGAAACAGACCTGCTAAAGAGTTCAAGTCCAAAGTGTCTGAGTCTGAGTGTCCCTGTATTATTACAATAATTAAATAAAGTAAAGTCTAAACTAATCCTCGCCCGCTCGTCTACTCTCTCACGCTCTCCTGCGGCTCCGTGCAGAAGGGAGCCGCCTCCAAGTCCCGCGGTTGCGTCGGCTCCTCGAAAGCAGCCGCCTCGGTCCTCGGGCCCTCACAAGAAAGAAACAAGTGGTCAGACCAATAAAATATAATCAAATAAGGGCAAGAAATAAAAGATAAGGGTATATGTGCAAAAATGACAAATAAAATAAACAAACAAAAATCAAACAAAAACAAAAATAAAAGAAAGTAAAATAAAATAAAATAAAGCAAAAATAAAATAAAAACAAAAGGCCGCAAAAAGCCGCGGACTC
Source organism: Ottelia alismoides (assembly GCA_037367405.1). NCBI lineage: Eukaryota > Viridiplantae > Streptophyta > Magnoliopsida > Alismatales > Hydrocharitaceae > Ottelia > Ottelia alismoides. Next base: position 81,190 of record JAZKJV010007342.1, read on the forward strand.
CGAAAGAGACGCGGAATGCCGCAAAAAAGAAAATGAAAATAAAAAAAAGAAAACTACTAAGCCGTGCTCCCCGGCAACGGCGCCATTCTCATGACCACGGAAATCGAGCAAACGAGGTAGGTCTGGTATATCTCAAATGGTCGTTGCGACCTCAATCACTCGGGTGTGTCAATCAAGAAAAAGAGACCACCAAATATGATAAAAATCACTCAAACATCCAATAGCGGTATTGCTATTTTATTAACCTGGTATAGTGACCAGGGTCGAACACACGGAGCACGTAATGGCCTTTCGGCCTACGAAGTAGTCAAAAATAAAATAAAATAAAGTAAAAGGTGTTTTTGGTGGCTTTTTAGTCTTTTTATTTTTTTTTTGGATTTTTAGATAATTAAGAAAATAAGGAAAATAAGAAAACAAGGCAATTCAACAATTTATTTAATGCATCAAAAATCAAGCAAAAATTCAAATAAAAATGTTTTTATGTATTTTATAATTTTTACTATTTTTAGTGAATTTTTAGGATTTTTCTGATGTTTATTTAATTTTTTAAAAATCAAACAAGGTAAGAAACTGAAGACACTGTCCAGTCAGGAGAAAAAGGCCAATTTAAAATGCAAAAGGGCCTACTTAGCTCCTGGAAGTAATTTTCATATAAACTAGAAAGTCTAAGGAAAATTTGGGCACTGAATTTATGATTTTTTTTGGATTTTTAGATTATTTATTAGAATTTTTATGAGTTTTTAAATGTTTTTTAATTTTTATGGGTTTTATATAATGGAAAGTGGCCAAAATTGGCCAGAAAATCAAGCACAACACAAGCAACAGTAGCTAATTTTTTTTTGTAATTTTTAGATGAGTGTTAATATTTTTTGTGGATTTTTAATTTAGACAGTAACGAAAATGGATGTTTTTGATTTTTTAAAAATATCAAATAAAAGAAAAAATGTCTCCAAAAATTCCAGAAAATTTTACAACATGGCAGGAGCCATGTATCCAATATTCATTGGATTTGGAGTTGATTTGATATTTTATTCAAAAATAAAACTTAGGTACTGTGCATAGGGACCTGAGTGCAAATACCCAAAGCCCTGGGGGGTCCAGAGCAAAATACCCAAAGAATCACGCACGCGGCGCGAGCCTGGGGCACACAGGGACCTATATGCAAAGAAATTAAGTTCCTGGGCTAAATAATAACACGTATTAAAATCCCAGGGAACTTGATGTAATTTACCCACAAATAAAAAGCACATGCTCAAATAAACCACGCACAGGGGTATCAATGCAAATATCTAAAAATATTTCTTCATTTCATAACAGTCCAGAGCTACAGGGCTAAGCAAGCAAATAACCCAAACGAGCACGTGTCAATGCACATGCTACACCACAAACATGGGCATAGATGCAAATAAAATAAAGCTCAGGGTTCAAAGTGCAAATGTACCAAAAATAAAACAACTACGCTATATATTTACAGGACTAAACGCTAAATAAACTAAAGAGGAGGGCCTAAGGGTAAATTACCCTTTATTAAGTCGACCGACGGATGGGTACCACGTAGGTAGATGGACGGCTGGGAATGGGTGGAGCCCAAAGCTGCTATCCCTCGCGCGGATCGGACGGTCTGGGCCTCGCCACGTGCTGGATCTGACGGTGGAGACGCGTCGCGGCTAAGCCTCGACCCTCGGACGGTGTGGATCAGCCCTCCTGAAGATCGTGCGGTAGCTGCTGCTCTTGGAATGGATGGACGAGATCTGAACTGGAGCGCTGAGGCTGATCGGACGGCGGAGAAGGATGGTGGACGAACTGCGCTCCGGCGAACTTCGCCGGGCTCGTGACGGCGCTGGTCTCCTCCTGGAAGCTCGCTGAAGATCGGAGAAGGGAGATGCGGGCCCTCCGCGTTTAATGGAGGCCTCCGATGACCCAACAGAGCCCTGGGGAGCTCCGGCGAGGTCGACGGAGGCGGAGCTGCTAGACCTGATGGTCCAAGCCCTCAGATGGGCTTGGATGAACCTGCAAAGTGCACCAGCAAGCTTGCGGGTCGAGGGCAAACTGCCTCGACCCCGTTAGGCATGGTGAAAGTGGTCGGGGAGGCGTAGTGGTCGAGCTCCGGCGAGGGGGTGGACGGAGGAGCTCGAAACCCCAGCTCCTGTGCGAGCTGGGTTGAACGGGGGTGCGGAGAACGTGCGTGGGAGGAAGGCGGAGGCGATGGTGGATTCCGATGGTCGAACGGGAGGGGAAGATGGTCGGAATCGGCGAAAGTCGACGGCGGCGCGATTTGGGGGAAAATCGAAATCAGAGAAAAAGAAGAAGGGTCTAGGCTACCTGGGTGGTCGAGTCGACTGTGGGCGAGCTTGGGCAGCTCTGGGTCCTTGCCTCGAGGAGCGTCGACGTCCGAGGCTCTGGCTCCTGCTCTGGGCGGAGCACGGCGGAGCTATCCCGCCGGATCAGTGGTTCGAGCACCCTCTGCCTCGCTGCTACACCTCCGGGGCAAGCTGTCACTCTCGCGCAGAAGGTGGAGGTCACTGGGAGGAGGAATGACAAGCCAAAGATGCGCAATAGGGTGGCGGAGCTCGGCTTATGTATGGGTGCAGGTCCGGGAAAGATGGCTCGGGTCCGGCTCTATGGAGCACGGATCCCTAGGAGCAATGTCGGGCGAGGTTCTCGGATCACAGGAGGGTGATTAGGACCCTGGGTTTAGGTGCAAGGTGGTCGGGTTTAGGCGCAAAAATAGGGAGAAGTCGGGTCACCCGCCTAAAGCCCCGTGAGAGGTGGTCCTGGGGGGGGGAGTTGACCAGGCGGTCAACAACCCCCTGGACCAATGGGAGGCTGCCACCTGGAAAATATTTAGAAATTAGATTAAAAATAGCAAATGGCTTATTTAATTAAAACTCAAAACATGAAATATTTTTATTTTAATTTTTTCTATTTTTTAGTGATTTTTAATTAATTTTTCAAAATAAAAATAGTGAATTTACATAGTAGGGCTATATATAGGTATATATACAATATATACATTTTTATTTTTGATTTTTAATTTGTTATTTTTATACATTTTTATTCCCATTTTATATTTTATTTATTTATATCATAAAATTAGGAATAAAAAGATATTTTTATTTTATTTTTATTATTTATATACAATAGTGAAATAAATACATATGTACATATATATACATGGTATATTTACAATATATTTTTAGGTTTTTAATTTTGTTCTTTTTATTTTATTTTTATTTTAATTGTTTTTATTTTATTTATTTACACCATAAAATATAGAGTATTTACAAATTTTATGGAATTTAATTTTTATTTATTTACAGGGTTAAATAAATACAAGTGAGTGGGCTATATACAAGGTGAATGTGCACAAGTGATGTTTTTGTTTTCTTTCTAATTTTTCTATTTTTATCTTGATTTTATATTTTTAAATATATACAAATATTTACAAGCCCTTTTTAGTCTATTTTTGGGAGAAAAATATTTTTATTTTATTTACATATATATTTACCCACATGAGCCCCTATCTCCCTCTATGTTGGCTTTTATGCGATCAGGCCCATGTTGAGCCCTCCCTTGGGTTAGGTTGCTAAATATTTATTCTAAATATTTCCCTCTTTTTCTTTTTGATCTTTATTCTTTTGTTTTTGCACAAAAACATGCTAATTATAACTATTTACACCATGCATGCTTTTGGTAATTATTTATATTTACAAATATATACATGCATTTGCAAAGGTTTTTGTAGCTAAAATATAAGAATAAAGAGTGATGAATGAGTATTCATCAGCAGATGACTGAGGACACTTTCAAGATAATAGCCTTCCCCTTCTCTTTGGTTGATAGAGCCGCGTACTGGCTGAAACATTTGGGGAGGTTCATCGACACTTGGGCAGAACTCCGGACCGCATACTTGAATAACTATTATCCTCTCGGCCAGACTTACGCAGCAAGAGCTATGATCAGTAACTTCATAATGATCCCTAATGAACAATTCCATGAGGCTTGGGATCGCTTCAGAGAGCTCATTGATTGGTGTCCACATCATGACATATCTAAGCCCAATCTTGTTCAGAGTTTCTTTTGTGGGCTGACACCGAAGCTGCAGGGGCTTGTTAATGGCTCTTGTGGTGGGTCCTACTTTTCCAAGGGTGAAGACGACGTTTGGGCCATTGACGAGTCGCTAGATACTAGATTTAATTCGTGTTCGTTGTAATATGTGTACTTAGCGATTCAGTCAGAACCGAGAGAAGATCTCCGTGAAGAGTGTCTCGGCTTAATTTATATCCCGGGCAAGTCCGGGGTCGAACACAGGGAGGCAAAGGAACAACTTGGGGGTTAATTCACAAATAAAGATTTTAGATATCCAAATGCGGTTTTTTTTAGATTTTTTTTATGCAAGTAGAATGCCAAAAACAAAAAGCGGCTGAATTAAAACACTACGAAAACATACAACAAGGCCAAATTAATTTTAATGGAAAAGAAGTCCAAATTAGCCAATTCGTATTTTTCCTAGAGTCCTAATCCAGTGATGAACACAAAACACATTTTTTTATAATTTTAGGGGTTAAAACGCAATAACTAAAAATGCACACTTTTTATGGGTTTTTTCGCAATTTCTCACACAAACAGCAAGCAAAAATTATGAAAAACTTACTGGAAGTAAAACATGATGCAAGGAAGCTACAGTAATTTTTTTAGAATTTTTTGACAAAATATGAATTTTTTATGTATTTTTTAGTGGAAACAGAGTGACAGTGAGTAAATAATTCTTAATAAATCCACGTTATCAAATTAGTCAGAGATCAAATTATCCCAAAAAGATATTTTCATGTACAATCCAGGAGACTTGAAATTTCGTGAAAAGCATGTATGTGGATTTAATTAAAAATCGATTACTAAAATCACTCTACAATTTATTTAAGGCACAACACAACTCCATTTTGGATGCAATTTGGACAGTAAGTTCTTCACGCTTCAAGGCATCACATATAATTTTTGTGGATTTTTTTAAGCAACCATGTATGAGAAATAATTTTCAGATCACTGATTGGGTAAAATTTGCAATATTTCAGTTAATCATTTTTAATTAATTACCCAACTACCATAAAAATACAAGTAAATAATCAGATGATAGAGGATAAGTTGCTCAACATGATAGCATTTTTCGTTGCATAAAACGATGCCAAAGAGAGGTCCAAATTAATCTATAAAGACAGGGTTCTCTGTGCAAAATAGAAACTGAAATTACAAAGCAACTTATGTACAGGGACGTAATTGTAATTACTGAAACGTAAAATAAAGAAAGTGCAATTTTTACATTAAAAAAAAAAGAAAATGGGAAAGACCTTCTTCTTCTTCCTGGAGACGGTGGAAATGGGGAACCCAACTTGAGGGGGCTCGGCCGGCGGTTGGCGCGGCGGAGGGGGCCGCTGTGGAGGAGCGCGCAGGTGTCGGCGGTGTGCGGAGGCCGTGACAGTGGGCGGCGGTGGCCGGCGGAAGGAGTACGCGGCGGAGGAGAGGCTGTGGCCTGGAGAGGGGGGCGGCACGGTGGGTGCGGGCCGCTGGTGCGCGGTTGCCCACGCGCGGGCGGCGGAGCCGCGCCCGGCGGCCGCTTGTGGCTGTGGAGAGGGGGGCGGCGGCGGCTGGGCCGCTGCTGCTCCCGTGAAGGAGATGGGGCGGCGGCGGCGCCAGCCGCTGCTGCTTCTTTTTTTTTGTTTTTTTTTTATTTTTTTTTTGATTTTCTACTGTTGTAAAAGAAAGGACTTTTTTTTTGTTTAAATTTTTTTTACTTTTTTTTTAATAAACAGGGAGTGAATCAAATGTGGAGAAAAAAAAACGTAATGGTAATGTAATGAAGTAGAACAAATGAAAGATTATGGGTGGTGATCTGATGGACTAAAAAAATTGCAAAGATATCAAATGAACTAAAATAAAGGGAAAACTTACCTACGATGGAGATGGTCGCCTATGGAGTGCTCTCGTGAGCACGGTCTTCGCTCGAATCGCCGGCGTGCGATGAGCTCGAGCAGCGCGCTGTTGCGGCTGCGATGTTGGCCAAAAAGCCAACGGATCACACCGGAGAGAGGGCCGTCGTCGCTCGACCGCGGTTGCGTCGCTGTCACCGATTCAACTCAGGGAACTAAGCTCTCCTCACATAAAGATGGATCAAGGGCAAATTGAGGAGGATGGAATGTATATATAGATGATGAAATGAGAAGTTATTATGTGGGGTGGAGTTGAATGGGAAGTTGGATTATTAATGGAGTTGAATGGGAGGTTTAAGAAATGGTGGAGTTGAATGGGAAGTTGGTGGTGGAAGAGAGTTGAATGGTGGTTATTGTAGAGAATGTAAAATAATTAAATAAATAAAATGAAATAAAGTAGGCTACTTTAATTACAACAAAATAAAGAAGGAAAAAATAATGGTGAATTTACAAGTGAATACAAAACACCATGTACACATTTTTTTACTTTTCTAATATGTAATTTTTTTGTCTTTTTAATAAGAGATATTTACAACGGAAAAATACAATAAAATACTACAATTAAAATACAACACAAGTATGATTTTTTTTGTATTTTTAGTAATTAAGAAAGATAAAATAAAAATTAAAGAAAGAATGAATATATACATGGTATACAATGTACATCTAGGTCCCAAAACTCAACTTTTGCAAATGAGCTCCGATTTTAATGAAACCACTTCCATTGGATAGATAATTTTCTAACTTGAACTTTAAAAGTGAGTTTGGTGAATTTGGAGTTCATACGGAGCGGGAATTTAGCTTGGAAGTTGGTCTTTACGGCTTTTTCCCATTGGGATCTAGGAGCATTTATTTGAGATGAAATTTGTTTTGTATTTTTGTATTTTTATATACATTTTTACAAACAAGTTAGAGAAAGAATTAGCCAAAAAGGAGTTGAAATGAAATTATTATAAATATATGAAGTTTTGGGTTATTTACAAGTATAAAACTCCTTTGATTTTGCGGCTTTTTTTATTGTTAATTTATTTTGTACAATCTTATATACAGTAATTAGTGAGTTTTATTTACAGAGGTATTTTGTTAATTTATGTATTTTATGGACATTTATTTGGGATTTTACTCGGGGATTTTGCTAAGATCAAGATATTAAGATGATGAATCGTGGATTCATCACCCCCCTATACTTAAACTTTGCTAGTCCTCGAGCAAATAAGGAATGAATAAGTTGGGTTAACCCCTGACTGTGCATGTGAATACAAGACTTGATCCGTTCAAGAACTCTCGGTTTTAGAGATCCTAAAATTCTAAGCTGAACCAAGCTCTAGTCAAAAGGTACCCAATTTCCCTAATCATCAGACTCTCTTTGTATACGTATATATAAGGGATATGACTTTAAGTGTTGACTGCAGTTACAAGAGTAGAGTCACAACGTCACCCAAGGTTCCAGTCCAAGAGACTCTCCTATGGACCCAATCCTCAACACTAAGGAATAAATCATTTCTTGCATCCAATCCACCGTCTCTTTAGTTGTCAGACTTGAAAGTGTAGATGGAAGGCCAGTTGATGGAGGCATAGGATTGTGTCATTTCTTCTCTCCCTCTCATTGGAACAAGGATCCTCTCAAGTGCCTTATTACGCAACACATTTTTTTGGTGTTGATCAGTGCGTCCGTCAAGAGAAGTTGGAGCCGTCTGCACTTGTTTTCCTGGGAGTACACCGGGGTGTGCCTTTTTTGAGTACCTATCGTACCTTCTACACCCAGACTTGTAGCATTTACGATGCAGAGCCCTTTTTTGGTGCAAGCCCGACTCCTGGTCCTAATAGCGGTGGTCCAAGTGGACACTTTGAAATGGTTGGGAGCGCTCGCCTTTGGTGGAAGCTCTTTGATAATTGACTTTGTGGAATGAGAGCTTTTCTTTGACATTTCATTGCTTTGTAGTATTTGTGGCTAGCTCCACTGCTTTTACCAAGAGTTGGCGCACACTGATCAACATTTTTTTTATTTTATCACACCCTGGCACATAGGTAAATATCAAGAGATAGTACAAGAACCATGTTCTCATACTGGCTAAATGTGCTGACACTCAGGTTTCATGAAGCCTTCATTGATTTTATCCCATCCTCGAGCATCATTAAATCAAGTCCAAACTCAAATCCCTCATCCCAGTTCCTCAAGTGAAATTATAACTCATCTCATCATAACTGCAGTCGTGTATGTGAGGTGATGATCATATTCTTAAGGTAGAGACTAAGCATGCAATATAGCATACAAATCTTTCAAATTAGGGAAATGTGAATAATTAAGTCAAGGACCCTAATGACTAAGGCTGATTAACTCAAAATCTCAAGACCTCATAAACCAAGTGTTCTTGAACATCATTAGTCTTGTGTGAAAGTGGATTGTGTCAGGGATTAAACCAACTTATTAGTTAGTTTTTTTAGTTAGTTTTTTTAGTTTTTTGTTTTTTTTAGTTTTTTTTTATGAATGTTTTTGTTGTTGTTTTTTTTTTGTTGTTGTATTTAGTTTTAGAAAAAGTTTTTTTTGTTTTTTTTAAAGAAAAGTTTTTTTTTCAAAAAGGGTTTTTTTTTAGGAATTTTTTTTTACTTTTTTTTTGTACCCACCCCATAATTATTGTATAATATATACAAAAAATACGTGAAAGTACGAGGTATGGGTAAAGTATATATGTAATATATACACGCCCCCCTATACTTAGCTTGTGCTATGTCCTCATGGCACTAGGTGACAAAAAGACATAGCTCGTACTAAGCGTAGGAAAGCTAAAATAATAGAAAGTATAGAAGTCGATTCGCCCCCCCTATACTTAGGCTCTGGACAGCCTAAGTGTAGAAGAAGAGCAAAATGGGGCGGACGAGGTCAAGATGAGAAATGATGAGTAAATACATATGGCGGGCATCGGTCCCCCCTATACTTAGGCTTTGGTCAGCCTAAGTATAGGACAAGAGTAAGTGTGAGAACCGACGTGATTTCGAGAATATACAAAGAAGGGAGAATATGTACAAGAGTGATGGAATCTTCTAAGATGTTGAATCTTGATGCTGCATCTTCATGAAGAGTAATAAGATGTATCTGCTCTGTGCTCACTCTGTATGAAGTTGATGACCTCGACTTGGACTAACTGCTCTTTGGAATCAACAAAATGCTTCAACAGTTGTCCATTCACCACATGAGATTGTGCACCATCTGTGAGATCAGCTATCTCTACACTTCCATTCTCGTGCACTTTCTTAACCACAAAGGGACCCGTCCATTTAGATTTGAGCTTCCCATGGAACATCTTCAACCTGGCATTGAACAACCATACCTTTTGTCCAGGGACAAAGTCTTTGCACCTAATGTGCTGATCATGCCATCTCTTTACTTTGTCCTTATAAATCAAACTGTTGTCATATGCCCTATTTCGGATTTCCACGAGCTCGTTCAAGTTCAAGTCTCGGCAAAGTTTTCCTAGGTGACAACTCCAATTAATCTTCTTAATTGCCCATTCGGATTTATGAATCAACTCTGCGGGCAAATGACATGGCTTTCCATAGATCATTCTAAATGGTGAAGTACCCAATGGTGTCTTGTAGGCTGTCCTATAGGCCCACAGAACTTGGTCCAAAGAGCTGAGACCAGTTCTTCCTATCGGGACGAACCAATTTCTGCAAAATACTCTTCACCTCTCTGTTCGAAACCTCTGCCATGCCGTTGGACTGTGGGTGGTAAGGACTAGTAACTCTATGATCAAATCCATAGTCCTTAGCTAAAGATCTCATATCTCGATTCACAAAATGGCTACCCCCATCAGATATCAAAACTTTTGGCACCCCGAACCTAGCAATAATATGGTCTTTCACAAACTTACAGACAGTCTTGCTGTCTGCGGTTCGGGTTGGGATAGCCTCCACCCACCTAGATAAATAATCAACCGCCAATAAAATGTACTCATGTCCTTGGCTGTTGGGAAAGGGACCCATAAAATCTATGCCCCATGCATCAAAAACATCACAAATAATCATCGGTTGCATGGGCATCTCATCTCTCTGTCCAACTGTCCCTCCCATCCTTTGACAGATCGGGCACGACCGTACAAAATCAATGGCATCTCTAAACAAGGTCGGCCAATACAATCCACATTGAAGTACTTTGTGAGCGGTTCTCTTTCCCGAATGGTGTCCTCCAGCCTCAAGTGAATGACAATATGTGAGGACACTATGGTATTCCTCCTGAGGAATACACCTTCTCCAAACACAATCCGGTCCTTCGAAGAAAAGGAAAGGATCGTCCCAGTGGTATCTCCTCGAATCCGACTTCAGTCGATCAATGCTGCTCCTAGTCCAACCATGGGGAACCTGCTTGGAGACAAGATAGTTCACCATGTTGGCATACCACGGGAGGGAGTCAATAACACAAATTGACTCATCTGGGAAGGTCTCTCTAATCCGCTCATGATTCAGGAGAATCCTTAAGTTCAATCCGAGAAAGGTGATCAGCCACAACATTCTTCACCCCAGGTTTATCTTTTATCTCCAAATCAAATTCCTGGAGGAGTAAAATCCACCTAAGAAGACGCGCCTTCGCGTCCTTCTTTTCCATTAAGTATCGAATGGCTGTGTGATCAGTATAAATTGTCACCTTAGAGCCCAAAATATATGATCTGAACTTCTCGAGGGCCCATACTACCGCGAGCATTTCCTTTTCAGTCACTGTATAATTTTTCTGTGTAGGATCTAAAACTTTGCTCGCATAGTGAATCGCAAACGGAATCCCCTCTCGTCGTTGTCCTAACACAGCTCCTATAGCGAAATCTGAAGCGTCAGTCATGATCTCAAAGGGGAGAGACCAGTCAGGAGCTTGTAGGATAGGCGAGGTACAAATCTTCCTCTTCAAGAGCTCAAAGGCCTCCAGACACCTGTGATCTACAATGAACTCTATGTCTTTCCCTAAGAGCTCAGTCAGTGGGCGGGCGATCTTTGAAAAATCTTGAATGAATCTCCTATAGAATCCAACATGCCCTAAGAATGACCGCACTGACTTCACGTTGGTAGGTGGATCGAGTTTCTTGATCACCTCCACCTTGGCAGGGTCAACCTCCATTCCCCTTTTGGAGATGACATGCCCCAACACGATACCCTCCGTCACCATAAAGTGACTCTTCTCCCAGGAGAGTACCAGATTCACCTCTCTACACCTCGTGAGGACTCGGTCCAAGTGCGCTAAACATGTATCAAAAGAATCACCATGAACCGAGAAGTCATCCATGAACACTTCCAGGAAATCTCCCACCATCTCGGCAAATATGGCTATCATGCACCGCTGAAATGTGCCTGGGGCATTGCAGAGCCCGAATGGCATGCGCCTGAAAGCATAAGTACCGAATGGACATGTGAATGTGGTCTTTTCCTGGTCCTCAGGGGCTAGGGCCACCTGGTTGTAGCCTGAGTACCCGTCAAGAAAACAGAAGAACTCTTTCCCTGCAAGTCTCTCCAAGATCTGATCAATAAAAGGTAAGGGAAAGTGATCTTTCTTGGTCGCAGCATTCAGGCGCCTGTAGTCGACACAGACGCGCCACGACGTAGGTACTCGTGTCGCGATCTCTACCCCCTCCTCGTTGGTGACCATCTGAATTCCCGACTTCTTCGGGACAACATGAAGTGGGGCCACCCACTTGGAGTCAAAAATAGGGTATATAAACCCTGCTTTGCACCATTTCTCAATTTCATTCTTCACCACTTCCCGTAGATTGGGGTTAAGTCTCCTCTGAAACTCACGGGAAGGTCTCACGTTATCCTCAGTAAAAATGTGATGCGAGCAGAGAGCGGGGTTGATGCCCACGAGATCCGACACTGTCCAGCCTATTGCTTTGCGGTTCCTCTCTAAGACTTCTAACAACCTAGACTCCTGCTCTAAAGTCAAGTCTGAGCTAATGATGACAGGATATCTCTCTTTGGGTCCCGCAAGAAAGGCATACTTAAGTGTAGGAGGTAGTGATTTCAGTTCTGGCAATGTGGTATCATCAAGCAGATCTGGTTGAACTGAATCTGAATCTGGTTCCGTGCTGCATGAAGGTGGGCTAAGCTGAGTAGTACTCGCCACCAAATCAGAAGAATCAGGAGTCGGATCGTCAAAAGTATCAAAACAATCGGCAAAAGCCACGTCCGACTCGTCATCTATGTCCCATGATTGTTCCAAAGAGGATGGAACTGACAGATCTGGATGGATCTCTAAGTCATCATGAGAATAGGTTGATGCATCTCTAGCAAGATCAGACAACACCTGGCAAACTGCATCATGCACTATATCCTCTCCAGATGAAAGGGTCTCGCTCTGTCCTGAAGGAATCTGTCCCCAAATCCCAACTGTGCTAATCATACTGCAATCTGCCTCTGAAGATGAGTACTCTGTACTACTCTCTGAATCAGGTCGCTGACACTTGGTTTGCTTCATCTCAAGGTTCACTTCTCCGCCTGGAGAACGGAACTTCATCATTCCCGTACCATAATCAAAAGCTGCGCCTGCGGTCCTAAGGAAGGGTCGCCCGAGAATGATCTGAGATTCTCTCCAATGATTGGGGGTCTCCATGTCCAAGACTGTGAAGTCCACCTGATAGTTCTGCCCCTCAATCGAGATAACGACGTTCTTCACTTCTCCCTTAGGTCTCTTCATTGAACGATCTGCGAATTGGAGTAAAGCTCTAGATTTGCGAAGTGGTCCCAACTCCAATTTCTGATATAAGGCTAAGGGAAGTAAGTTGATCGAAGAACCGTTATCTAAGAGTGTGCGTGCAAACGCAATGTCGTCAATACGACTCTCCACATAGTGAGCACCCATGTCTCTCTTTTTCTTTGGCAAAGTCTGATTCTTGAGACAATATGTTGTGGCTACTGATAAGACATGTGTCTTATATTTCGGTTATCTTTCTTCCTGCTAACCCTTGTAGGTGTGCATCTCACCTTAAGGTATTTCTGGAATGCAGGATGGTTAGCCACATATTCATCAAATGGCACCTTAACTGTGATGTTTTCTTTACAAAACCGTGCCATATCGGGGTCATCTTTCTGAATCTTTTTGATGCGCTTTCCTGCCGTAAGAGCACGGGGGAAAGGGATTGAAGCTAAGGAAACAGAGGATGAAGAATCTGAATCATGAACTGAAAGATCATTCTTTGATTTAACAGAAACAGAGTTCTTCATACATGAATCTTTGTGATGCAACATGGACTCAAAATCTAAACTATCTACTACAGGTTGTGGAATAGAAGCTGGAGTGGTATCCGCCACAACCGGAGATGCAAGGTCCTCCGTAGACTCAGAAGAATATCCATGCTGACGATGCTGCATACGTACTCTCCTCCTCCTCTCGGCTCCCTGAGTGGAAATCCTCGAATGGTGCTGATGGGGCTCTGAAATATTATGCCTCTCCTCCTCGTCCTCTGAAGACTCCTCGGGTAGAGCTCCAGAGATGCCCCTCCTCGTGTCCCTCGCCCGGTCAGGTACGACCACGGTCCTTCCGCTCCTGAGTGACATGTGGTTAGCCTCGTCACATGAAAGAATCTCATGTTCAGATTTAGGAGATGCTGAATAGTATACCTGACCAAAGTGCTGCTGAGAACTAGAACGGTTCAGGCTATTGGGGTAGCCTGAACTTGGGCTGGGATCGAGGTAGAGGGTGCAGTCTGCTCGTCTCGCCATCTGGACAGGCGGTTGACATCCACCCGTAAGTCCTGAACCTCGTTCCTGTAGGAACGTAGCTCGTCGAGTATCTGCTGCTGAATATCTACGGGACTAGACGATGAAGGAAGTGGATAAGATTGGGAAGAAGAACGGGAAGACTGGCCCTGCTGGCCAGTGTACTGCCTCTGCTGCTGCTGCTGGGGTTGCGGGCCCTGCTGGCCCGTCTGGTAATGGCCCTGTCGGCCATACTGCTGGTGCTGCTGCCTCTGCTGCTGGGGTGGATAGAATCCAGGGCTCTGCTGTGAAGGAGGTGGTGCGGAGGTGAATGCGGTGTTGTGAAAGGTCGGGGGACGCTGATAGGTCTGTCGGTCTCCCGTACTTCCCTGCCTGGCAGGGTCCTGAGTATACCATATCCCATTCACCTCCCAAACTGGTGGAGGCTCCTCCTGGACTGTCTCTGCTACTGGAGGTGGTTGCTGGAAAGAGTGGGTGTAGGATTGGTCCTGCTCCCACGGCTGGGGTTGCCCTGACACCAACTGCTCCTGAACATGGTGAACTCGGTATACGGGAGCAGAGGGTGCAGTCACGGCAGGTATCCTTATCTTAGATACCTTCTCAGTCAACTCCTCCATCTGTTTTGGAAGTTTGGAGACGCTCCGGTCTAACTCATCAATCCTCCTATCGATCTTCTCAACTACAGTAAGCTTGTCAGCAAGAAGTCCCATGCTAGGGATCACGTCCTGAGAGAGATCGACTACAGCTGATTTTCCCCCTCCAAGTGAGAGTGAACTGGGGGATGATGTATAGGCCCTGCTGGCCATCTGTGAGCGGCTAGTTTCAACCATCTGCTCGAATACCCTCCAGACGGTATCCGCTCCTCGTGATGTATAGCTGCCTCCACAGGCAGCGCTCACTAAACCCTGCATCTCAGGGTTGAGACCCAGTGAAAAATGATTGGACCAAGATGTTATCATTTAGTCCATGACAGGGACACTTCTGCAGGATGTCCTTGAATCTTTCCCAAGCATCACAAAAAGCTTCATGGGGTAATTGGGAAAAACTCGTAATGCGCGTCCTCATCATGTTAGTTCTACTCAAAGGGTAGAACTTCTTCAAAAACAGGTCCTTGAACTGGGCATATGTGGTGACGATGATTCCAAGATTCTTTACCCAGTAATCGGCTTTTCCACCCAAGGCAAATGGAAGGGCTTTGAGCCTAATATAATCCTGGCTAACATTGTTATTTTTGAGGTTAGCACAGATGAGCTCAAAGTCCCTTAGGAATGCATATGGCTCCTCAGAAGCATTCCCATCAAAATGTGGCAGCAGGTTCAGAAAGTGCGGCTTCAACTCAAAATCAACCTCGGGTTCGGCCGGACTCAAGTAGTTATGAATTTGATATTGTCCAGGGTTATAAGCCGCATCCATTGGTAGTTGGACCCCAACATTTAACTGTCCCAACTGAGCTCTCAGTAATGCTTGTTGCTGCTCAGATGCAGCCAATCGGGCTAGTATACTTCTCATCGGGTCTTCATGGTTCTCTTCTTCCTCTTCTTTCTTCTTTGGAGGCATTTTACTCGTGTCTTCTATATGGCCTGAATCAGCAATGTGTTCTTTATTAGAAGAGGATTTATGAATCACGATATTCTCACCAAGGCGATGGTCTTCCTCGGTGAGGTGGGAAGAGAGAAATGGAATGGTTTGAGGGTAACCATCCCGAGAGTGAGTGATCCTGGGCTCAAGAGGGTCATGAGTCCAGGTTGGTCCAAGTTGCGCTTGGACCTTTGAAGACGTACTTTTTGAAGGGTTCAATGAGAGATTCGCAAAGTCCGAATAAATATCCCCCCAATCAGTCATCTTCGATGTCAAAAGAACCGATTAGATCACGATAATCAATGAGGCACTAGTTCTACGGTGCACGTAAATGTGCGGAGTGAACTCACACAATACAAACACAATTCAAACCCCCAATTTCACCAACTCAACACATGATGGCCGTAAGAGTTCGGCCGATTTATCTGGTCAATTTTAGTTGGTGAGAATACAATCTTGGAAAGATTAACGAGCTGTTAGGTGCCCGTATTTTCCTACAGACTGGCCCGGTTCTTACGACTAGTTTGACCTACTTTCAGCCAGTATAGGAGTAAGTACGGACCGTATAAATACGGCTACCCGTTCCTTGAGGACTAAGGCGTCCTCTAAACCTCCCACTCTGCTAAGGAAGTCCGGACCGTTTACCGGCTACCCGTAAATCCTCACTGAAAAGTAGCTAGTCGCCTAAAAATAAAGAACCAGTAGTAAGTAAGAAATCCAGACTTGGCTCTATCCTAGGGTCGTCTCTCTCTCACTTGCAATAAAAACAAACAATGAGGGCTTTATGCACCCGAGAACAAGGGTTCTTTTTATTCCAATTAATTAAATCGACCTGCTCAATTCAGTCCCAATTTTAGAGTTAGGTTATCACTTGAATTTTATGTGAACACACAAGCACGTCTACTGTTCAGTCCCAATTTCCTTTTAACCTTAAGTTGTAAAACAAGAGGGGAATCGGAAATCAGAATGCAAACGAGAAACTATGATGCATGCTCAGAAGAAGTTATACTTACAGTGAATCCCAGCACTCTTCATGCGTTATGCAAAACTGAATTTGTAAATATTACACTAAATGCATGCAGATCGAGGAAACCGCACCTAAACAATATACTATTAGCGGGGAAGAATTATTGAATTTGAGCTAAGTAGTACGTGTCTATGTGCGTCTCATTATGAATCTTATAAGATATGTGAATCTTCTAAGATATGTGTGGCCTAAATTACGATGGGCACAAGCAAATTTGATTCTAAACTACCGTGTGCCTAATCCTTAATTTTCGCCACTCAAGTCAAGCCCCACCCTCGCTGGAGAGTGAAACAGGCTCGACACACCACAAATAAAGTTCAAGTCTTTTTACATGCGCGAGCTCTCAAACAAGAGCCGCTAGAAATGAGCAACTACCTAAATAATTACAACAATTTACAAAATTCTCTCAAAAATAAATTGCTTTATCCTCGCACTTCATCAGTCGGCGCTCCTCGCGTCCGTCGACCTCCGATGCACTCCAAGTCCACCGGGCCCTCGCAAGGAAACAAAGATTTATATTAGAGAGATAAACAACAAGATATATATAAAAATATAAAGAAAAATAATCGCAAAAAAAAATGGAATAAATACAAGTGGCTCGGGGGTCAGACTACCCGAGTAAATGGAAAACTAAATCCAAATTTTTAAACTATTCCCTAAGCCGTTTGCCTCCCCGGCAACGGCGCCATCTGACGAGTCGCTAGATACTAGATTTAATTCGTGTTCGTTGTAATATGTGTACTTAGCGATTCAGTCAGAACCGAGAGAAGATCTCCGTGAAGAGTGTCTCGGCTTAATTTATATCCCGGGCAAGTCCGGGGTCGAACACAGGGAGGCAAAGGAACAACTTGGGGGTTAATTCACAAATAAAGATTTTAGATATCCAAATGCGGTTTTTTTTTAGATTTTTTTTATGCAAGTAGAATGCCAAAAACAAAAAGCGGCTGAATTAAAACACTACGAAAACATACAACAAGGCCAAATTAATTTTAATGGAAAAGAAGTCCAAATTAGCCAATTCGTATTTTTCCTAGAGTCCTAATCCAGTGATGAACACAAAACACATTTTTTTATAATTTTAGGGGTTAAAACGCAATAACTAAAAATGCACACTTTTTATGGGTTTTTTCACAATTTCTCACACAAACAGCAAGCAAAAATTATGAAAAAATTACTGGAAGTAAAACATGATGCAAGGAAGCTACAGTAATTTTTTTAGAATTTTTTGACAAAATATGAATTTTTTATGTATTTTTTAGTGGAAACAGAGTGACAGTGAGTAAATAATTCTTAATAAATCCACGTTATCAAATTAGTCAGAGATCAAATTATCCCAAAAAGATATTTTCATGTACAATCCAGGAGACTTGAAATTTCGTGAAAAGCATGTATGTGGATTTAATTAAAAATCGATTACTAAAATCACTCTACAATTTATTTAAGGCACAACACAACTCCATTTTGGATGCAATTTGGACAGTAAGTTCTTCACGCTCCAAGGCATCACATATAATTTTTGTGGATTTTTTTAAGCAACCATGTATGAGAAATAACTTTCAGATCACTGATTGGGTAAAATTTGCAATATTTCAGTTAATCATTTTTAATTAATTACCCAACTACCATAAAAATACAAGTAAATAATCAGATGATAGAGGATAAGTTGCTCAACATGATAGCATTTTTCATTGCATAAAACGATGCCAAAGAGAGGTCCAAATTAATCTATAAAGACAGGGTTCTCTGTGCAAAATAGAAACTGAAATTACAAAGCAACTTATGTACAGGGACGTAATTGTAATTACTGAAACTTAAAATAAAGAAAGTGCAATTTTTACATTAAAAAAAAAGAAAATGGGAAAGACCTTCTTCTTCTTCCTGGAGACGGTGGAAATGGGGAACCCAACTTGAGGGGGCTCGGCCGGCGGTTGGCGCGGCGGAGGGGGCCGCTGTGGAGGAGCGCGCAGGTGTCGGCGGTGTGCGGAGGCCGTGACAGTGGGCGGCGGTGGCCGGCGGAAGGAGTACGCGGCGGAGGAGCGGCTGTGGCCTGGAGAGGGGGGCGGCACGGTGGGTGCGGGCCGCTGGTGCGCGGTTGCCCACGCGCGGGCGGCGGAGCCGCGCCCGGCGGCCGCTTGTGGCTGTGGAGAGGGGGGCGGCGGCGGCTGGGCCGCTGCTGCTCCCGTGAAGGAGATGGGGCGGCGGCGGCGCCAGCCGCTGCTGCTTCTTTTTTTTTTGTTTTTTTTTATTTTTTTTTGATTTTCTACTGTTGTAAAAGAAAGGACTTTTTTTTTGTTTAAATTTTTTTTACTTTTTTTTTTAATAAACAGGGAGTGAATCAAATGTGGAGAAAAAAAAACGTAATGGTAATGTAATGAAGTAGAACAAATGAAAGATTATGGGTGGTGATCTGATGGACTAAAAAAATTGCAAAGATATCAAATGAACTAAAATAAAGGGAAAACTTACCTACGATGGAGATGGTCGCCTATGGAGTGCTCTCGTGAGCACGGTCTTCGCTCGAATCGCCGGCGTGCGATGAGCTCGAGCAGCGCGCTGTTGCGGCTGCGATGTTGGCCAAAAAGCCAACGGATCACACCGGAGAGAGGGCCGTCGTCGCTCGACCGCGGTTGCGTCGCTGTCACCGATTCAACTCAGGGAACTAAGCTCTCCTCACATAAAGATGGATCAAGGGCAAATTGAGGAGGATGGAATGTATATATAGATGATGAAATGAGAAGTTATTATGTGGGTGGAGTTGAATGGGAAGTTGGATTATTAATGGAGTTGAATGGGAGGTTTAAGAAATGGTGGAGTTGAATGGGAAGTTGGTGGTGGAAGAGAGTTGAATGGTGGTTATTGTAGAGAATGTAAAATAATTAAATAAATAAAATGAAATAAAGTAGGCTACTTTAATTACAACAAAATAAAGAAGGAAAAAATAATGGTGAATTTACAAGTGAATACAAAACACCATGTACACATTTTTTTACTTTTCTAATATGTAATTTTTTTGTCTTTTTAATAAGAGATATTTACAACGGAAAAATACAATAAAATACTACAATTAAAATACAACACAAGTATGATTTTTTTGTATTTTTAGTAATTAAGAAAGATAAAATAAAAATTAAAGAAAGAATGAATATATACATGGTATACAATGTACATCTAGGTCCCAAAACTCAACTTTTGCAAATGAGCTCCGATTTTAATGAAACCACTTCCATTGGATAGATAATTTTCTAACTTGAACTTTAAAAGTGAGTTTGGTGAATTTGGAGTTCATACGGAGCGGGAATTTAGCTTGGAAGTTGGTCTTTACGGCTTTTTTCCATTGGGATCTAGGAGCATTTATTTGATATGAAATTTTTGTATTTTTATATACATTTTTACAAACAAGTTAGAGAAAGAATTAGCCAAAAAGGAGTTGAAATGAAATTATTAAAAATATATGAAGTTTTGGGTTATTTACAAGTATAAAACTCCTTTGATTTTGCGGCTTTTATTATTGTTAATTTATTTTGTACAATCTTATATACAGTAATTAGTGAGTTTTATTTACAAGAGGTATTTTGTTAATTTATGTATTTTATGGACATTTATTTGGGATTTTACTCGGGGATTTTGCTAAGATCAAGATATTAAGATGATGAATCGTGGATTCATCAGCCATCTATGAAGGGATGGCAGAGAACTCAACAGTCATGGACCAAGCCCGCATCTACACGCAGCCGAAGCCCCACCAGGGAGCAGGATCATTTCAGAGGATCGCCCGCATCGATGCCGGTCCTCATACTCCGTCAGCAGCCGCAGCCCAAGCCAAATCAGCCGCAGCCGACATGGGCATTATTAGTGAGAACCAGGATCATCTCGAGATCCTCGAGAAGAAGCAGGTGCAAGGACTGGCCCATGTTCTGACATCTCTTCGCACCCAGTCCCCTGACTGTTCTGCCACCGTGCCAGCATCCCCGCGCCTTCTTTCAGCAGCATTGGTTCGTAGGTCCCTTTCTATCAGTAACCCTAGGACCTCAGTGTTCGGTCTTCCTGGGACTACTGCTGAGTGACCTGAAGACGCAGATTCTTTGCGTCCAAGAGGCACAAACATCTTCTCAACAGCCTCCCAGGTCACGGGCTGATGCCGGCAGTAGCAGCTCAACCCAGCCCTCTGCCTCATACCGCCAGGTCAACCACATTCAGGCAGAGCCGGTCCTGCTGCTACAGTACTACCCTTCACAGCCGCCATCTCAGGACACTCAGATGGTGGTCTATCAGCCGGATCAGCCACTGGCAGTTCTACCTCCACCATCCTTCGAGCATGAGCCATTTATGGAAGTCAGTGGGACATGGTACGACCGGTACCCGTAGCCCGGGATTCGTCGCGATCACCCCGGATTCCGTTGGACCACTGGTGGCACCTCATCTCAGCAGCAACCTCCGGGTCAGGGATACCAGAACAGCCAGCAGCAACAGCCCCAATATGCCCACCAGCAGAACCAGCATGGTCCTCGTCCCGCCTATCAGGGACAACAGTGGAGGCAGCGTCAGCAGCCTCAACAGACATACTCCCATCCTCCCCAGCATTATTCTCATCAGCAACATCCTCATTTCTCGCAGGGGAACACTTCCGGTTCTCAAGCGCCCGCCTTCGAGAACCCAGCTCTAGAGACCTTGCCCGCTTGCTCTCTGAATAGCGAGCATCCTTCCGGCAAGAAATGGATGAGTTCCGGCAGGAGATGAGGGATATCATCAAGGGCAAAGCCTCCATACCAGCTCACATTGAACCAAATCCGAACAATATGAAGAGGAAGTCTGAGCAGGTACAGTTTACAGAGGATACCTCTCCTAGTGATTATTTGAGTGACACGTCTTCTTTGTATGATGTTGATTTTGTGACTACTAGGATCGGTAGGATGCCAGCCGGCGGCGCCTCATCTGAGCGACAGCCAAATGCAGAACCACGAGCGTCAGATGAGCAAGGTAGCGGTGCCGATGCCGCTGATGATGTTGATGACGGTGGTGTTGATGCCACCAATGATGGAGATCCAGACAACGGTACTGAGGCCGTCGTGATACCAGATGCAGACGGTGGCGCTGAAGCCACCATTTTTGATGCAGAGCCAGAGCGCGGTGTTGATATCGCGAAGTCATGTGCCGTTGGTGGTGCTGAGGCCACCACTTCCACTTTTGTTGAGCTCCCTTCTGTTGTGTTGCTACCTTTTGTATCTCAGGACTGTGGTAACATAAAAAAGAACAAAAATATGAATAAAGGAAATGCTTCTGTGTATACTTCAGATCCATATGTGTTGCATGATGATTAGTATGTGGATTCTATTCCTTCATAGGCGTAGGAACCTCTTCCTAGCCCTCCATCTGAGGAGACCCCTACCATCCCCTTCCCTGAAGCTCTCCGCCAGGCGAAGGGGAATAAAAGAGACAATCCCAAAAAGACCCAGCAGGTAGAGTTCAGCATCCAGATGATTGACAGATTCCACATTCGGCTAACTCTACATGAAGCACTTGAACACGTCCCCCTCTTCAAAAAGAACTTGAAAGAGAAGACTACAGTCCGCAAGAAGAGGAGGAACCACAGAGATCAGATCCATGTGCTAACTCATTCCACTTGTTGCACCATTCAGAACAAACTGCCAGCCAAGAGACCAAATGCAGGAGCTCCCTATGTCAGATGCGAGATTCAGGAGCAGCGGTTTGATCGTACTCTATTAGACAGCGGCTCTTCTATTAACCTTCTTCCGGCAGCCTTGCTCGAACGCTTCGAGTTTGGTCCTCTTCTTAGGAGCAGGACAGTCCTTCAGTTTGCTGATAGGTCGACTAAGAGGCCGAAGGGGTTGTTAAGAGACGTGGTCGTTACCATTCAGGGCCTAAAATTCCCCGTGGACTTTGTTGTATTGGACATAGAGATCCCTGAGTCGGTAACCGATGTCCCCATCATACTTGGACGCCCATTCTTGGCCACAGCCAAGGCGGTGTCCGATCATGATAGTGGGAAGGTATGTTTTCGCGTAGAGGGAAAAACCATACAAATAGAGACGATTGAGGAGACCAGAGCGAGAGAATTAGCATGCTCAGAGCAGTCCAGTGATATTGAGCAGATGATAGAGGAAGAGCTAAACGTCCACCAGGAGTGCGATTTCGTGATAACAAATGATGAATCCATTTGGACAGATCTCGTAGCACAGACCCTCGCCCTGCCTACAAATTCACCATATTTAAAGCTTTTGGCAGTCGAGAGCCTGGAGAGCACACCCCTGGACAAGGATACATTTGAGGCTGACAGTTGTGGGACGAATGATGATGATTTTCAATCTTGTTCTTCTAATTCAGATCCCTCGAATTCAGACATTGATTGGGATGATTTTGATGAATATTTGCCGTGTTTGATTCCTTCTGAGCCGACAGCTAGGATGGAGTGCGAGCCTGTATAATTCATAGATGATTCAGCAGGGTTCCCTTCGTCAGATGTTCATTCGCAGCGAGAGTTTTCACATGCAGACCTGGTAGCTTTTACACAGACATATCAGAAGCCAGATCTGCCACCTCCTAGTTGTCCAGAACTGAAACCCTTACCGCAGTCGCTGAAGTATAGATTCCTTGCGGGTAGACAGACATGCACCCAGTCATTATCTCAGCAGGTTTGACTGGAGAGCAAGAATCTCGTCTAATGGAGGTTCTTGAAAGAAACCGCAAGACGATAGGATGGAGTATAGCTAATCTCCAGGGGATTAGTCCGGCTCTTTGCTCCCACCACATCTATCTTGAGGAGGACGATAGGCCGTCGCGTGAGTTCCAGTGACGGTTGAACCTGAATCTTCGAGATGTGGTCATGAAAGAAATATCGAAGTGATGGAGCGCCGATTTTATCTACCCCATCTCCGACTCCAAGTGGGTTAGTCCATTACATGTGGTACCCAAGAAGATGGGTATCACTACAGTTGTGAGTGAGTCTGGAGGGGAGATCGCTACCCGAGTACCCACTTCTTAGAGGATTTGTGTGGACTACAAACGATTGAATGAGGCCACCAAGAAGGATCATTTCCCACTGTCATTCATTGATCAGATTATCGAGAGGCTAGCTGGGAAGAGTCACTACTACTTTCTTGACGGGTACTCCAGTTATAATCAAGTGGCCATTGTGCCCAAAGACCAGGAGAAAACGACATTCACCTGTCCATTTGGGACTTATGCTTTCAGACGGATGCCCTTTGGTCTATGTCACGCTCCGGCGACATTCCAAAGGTGCATGTTGTCCATTTTCTTGGACATGGTGGGTGACTGTTTGGAGGTCTTCATGGATGACTTCTCGGTCTATGGCGATGGGTTTGATGCTTGTCTTGACTTCTTAGACCGTGTGCTTCAGCGTTGCATTGAGGTCAATCTTGTCTTGTCTTGGGAGAAGAGTCACTTCATGGTGACTCAAGGGACGGTCCTTGGTCATATCATCTCCAACAGGGCATGGAGGTCGATCCGACCAAGGTAGATATCATTAGAAAACTCAATCCACCGTCCAATATGCGTCAATTGCGGTCTTTTCTGGGGCATGTCGATTTCTATCGACGGTTCATTCAGGACTTCAGTCGTATTGCCCGACCGCTTACTGATTTGCTGACGAAAGACACCGAGTTCATTGTAGATGATAAGTGTCTTGCGTCTTTTGAGACTCTCAAGAGTATGGTTGTCACGGCTCCTATCCTTCAGCCACCTGATTGGTCTCTCCCATTTGAGATCATGACGGACGCTTCTGATTTTGCTGTTGGGGCTGTGCTTGGACAGAGGAGGGATGGATTGCCGTTTGCTATTCACTACGCCAGTCGGACTTTGGATGCCGCTCAGCGGAATTACACTGTGACAGAGAAGGAGATGCTGGTCGTAGTCTTTGCTTTGGATAAGTATAGATCATATATTCTCGGATCTAGAGTGACTATCTACACAGATCACACCACCATCCGGTACTTAATGGCCAAGAAGGATGCCAAAGCACGCCTTACCAAACGGATCCTTCTGCTCCAGGAGTTTGATATTGAGATTAAGGATAAGCCTGGAGTAAAGAATGTGGTGGCAGATCATCTCTCCCGCTTAGAGAACCTTGAGGAGTCTGAGCCCAGTACCTATCACTGAGACGTTTCCAGATGAGGCGATCTTGGCTATCACCTCGCTCCCATGGTATGCCGACATTGTGAACTATCTTGTTGCCAAAACGGTCGCACAAGGTTGGCCCATGCAGAAACTCGAGACCTTCCTTGCGAAGGCCAAGTTTTACCATTGGGAGGATCCCGTCCTTTATCATGAGGGAGGGGATAGTATCTGGAGGAGGTGCATTCCTCAAGAAGAGCAGCATAGCGTCCTCACACACTGCCACAAGCTTGAGGCAGGAGGACATCATTCTGGGAGACGGACATCACAAAAGGTGCTTCAATCCGGCCTATGGTGGCCTACTCTCTTCAAGGACTCAGATGAGTCCGTGAAGAGATGTACTGACTGTCAGAAGATGGGTACCTGTGGGCAGAGAGATATGATGCCCATGCAACCCATTCACTTTTGTGAGGTTTTTGATGCATGGGGGATTGATTTCATGGGCCCATTTTCTAAGAGTCAGTGGTTTGAGTATATTTTGCTCGCTGTAGATTATGTCAGCCGATGGGTTGAGGTCATCCCCGCCCGAGCCGCAGATGCTAAGACCGTGTGTCGATTTTTGAGGAAAAATATCATTTCACGGTTCGAGGTACCTAGAGTCTTGATTACATACGGGGGGTATCATTTCATCAATGACAAGGTTAGGGCCCTTGCAGACGAGTTAGGAATTGACCATCGTGTTACCATACCGTATCACCCTCAGACTAATGGTCTTGCCGAAGTATCGAACCGGGAGATAAAGACTATCTTACATAAGGTTGTCTGCCCAGACCGAGAGGATTGGTCACATCTTTTGGACTCGGTCTTGTGGGCCTATCGGACGTCCTTCAAGAATCCATTAGGGACATCTCCCTTTCGTCTCATCTATGGCAAGCCGTTCCATCTTCCTGTGGAAATAAAGCACAAGTCACTTTGGGCAGTTACTGAGTTATTATTGGATCCCGAGAGTATAGGAGAACATAGGAGAGCAGAGTTGGCAGCCATGGAGGAACTGAGAGATACAACCTTTTCTAGCAGCCTACAGTATAAGGAAAAAGTGAATACATGGTACGATTCCCACATCAGCCATAAACAGTTTGAGCCAGATCAGCGCGTATGGTTGTTCGATTCCAGGCTGAAATTATTTCCAGGGAAATTACAGAGCAAGTGGAAAGCTCCATACGTGGTCAGGAAGGTACACGACAATGGTAGTATTGATATATCCGAGCCGTCATCTTCCTCTACCTTCCGTGTTAACGATCAGCACCTGAAGCTATATCTAGACCATAATCCGTCGATCGTTGACGTTGCCCCCATTCTTCTGGTATGAGATGTGTTCTTTGACTCAGATCATTTGCATCTCATACATGGTGATCACTTCCATCTTCCACTGTACAGATCCATCTGTCTATATCATTCTTTCATCGGTTGCTATCTTTTCTTCTTTTCTTCTTTTCCTTTTCTATCTTCTTTTTATATCAAAAAGGTGTCGCCCCTTGTTGTCAGTTTTCTATACTTAGGATGTACTTTGTCCTAAGTATAGGGGGTGTGCACCCCGAGTTTTCTATTCTTTTCGATCCTCTCCATTGTCTCCTCTTCTTGTCTATACTTAGGGATATCTTACCCTAAGTATAGGGAGAGACAACCCAAGTACAATCTGTTCATTCCCACCCTTGACCCTCCCTGCGTTGTGCATAGTCTGCTATAATTAGGATTATTTGATCCTAAGCATATGGGGGACGATCAACTTCTCATTGGTTCATTTATTTATTCTTTAGACTTTCCTACACTTAGTACGAGTTATGTCTTCTGTTTTCTCTCCGATCTATGAGGACATAGCTCAAGCTAAGTATAGGGGGTCGTATATACTACGTATATACTTTAGCCATAACTCGTACTTTCGTATTTTCTTAAAAAACATGGCTAATAATTCTTTAAAATTCATTAAAATCTTTAATAAACAAATGTGATTATTTCTCAAAATTCTTTTTGTATTTACTGATTAATAAATCATGTGAAAATGTTTTTTGCAAAATGTTTGAAAAATAGTTTGAAAATCCTTATAAAAAATATTTTGAAAACTATTTTGAAATCATTTTGTTACATGTTTTCAACCTTTGTAAAAATTTGTGGTTTGTAAAATTTTATTTTCTTTGTGTGAAATAAAATGTTTGAAAAGTGATTTGCAAATGGTTTGAAAAATGGTTGCAAAAATATTTTAAAAAATCTATCTATACTGTTTGGAAAACCTTTACAAAATGATTTTCAAATACGTGTACATGTTTGTAAAATTGTTTGTAAAAATTATTTTGGACTATAGTTTTCAAAATTGTTTGAAAAACATGCGTCAAATAAGTTTGAGGAATACATACATCACACCAAAAGTCACTATATATAGCTATAAAATTGACCACTTACCCCTGTAAATTCTTAAAATCCACTTCTTGTATATATAAGAAGCACTCCCGTGTAAATATTGTGTACCTAGCTTTTAGCCAAAACTTTTTGTTTTCAAAAATCCCAAAAACATTTGCAAAATTAAAACGCCAAAAACATTTGAAAAATCTTTTTGAAAAAAAATGCATATACATCATCATCATCTTTTCAAAAATCCATAAAAAGTTCAAAAACGTTGAAAATTACATCACAAATATATTTTCTGTATTCTGCATATCATTTGCATAGCATGAGCATTTTTTGGATTGAGTTTGATAGTTGAACAAGTCTAAGTAAAATCGGAGATTGGAGCTTGATTGGACCTTAAAATCTACCTAATAACAGGAACCTTATAGGAACTGGGTTTGAGGTACTTCATGTCTAGTTGACTTAATTCTTTGAGGATCACGAGACTGGGTTCAATGGATTCTTGAATGCCTAAGTAGAGTATTTCGGAGCACACGTACGACTCTTGATGATAATGACCTAACTTGGACACCTACACCTTTCACATGGCTCGACTCAGTTGGAGTGGTGAGGGGATTGGATTTGCCGGTATGAGAAGCACACAAGTGGAAACACTTGTCCTCCTCTAGGGAGGGAAGTGCACCCCAACCCGTCCAGTGACGAGGAAGTCTAAAGACAAGAGAGTGTGGGTTGCAATAAAGCTTCAAAAGAGGGATAGTCTACTGGCTCAAGAGGAAAAAACTCCTTATGTAAATGCTACTGTGAATAGTATTTCAAAAAAAATGGTCAGGCCTGTACAAAAATAAAATGCCTGCAAAGTATGTACAAATATTGTAAAGTCAATAAGCAAGCTTGAGTTCCAAAGTTAAATATGTGAGCCTGCAGCTGGATGAGTTGACTACACTGGTCTTGCATCCCAGGATAGGTAGCTACTCTGGCTACTGTCCATTCTTCTCTTCACCCCCTCTTCTTGAGTTGGTTGCCACTTGAACTTAGAAGGGAATACCCCGCTCCTCGAGGATGGAGTCATTGGATTGGGGAATCATTGGGTTGTCTTACTGGAGAAGTCAGTCTCTTTGTCATTCTAGTTGGAGAGAGCCACCATCACTTACATTGTACGAGTCATATTCATAGTCGTAAGGGTTCTCTTATGAGTTGAAATATTTCTGATCTGGCTATTGAGGAGACTTGAACAGAGTTTTGAGATTCTCAGGGACTGTTGGATTTCAAATCCGGTTCTCATTAAGGTTCCGCCCGCACTAAAATTCCAAAGGTCTGACTTAAGCTCCAAACTTTGATTTTGTGAAGACAAGTTTGATAGTTAAATTTAATCCACTTTCTTCTTTTTCTTTTCTTAATTTTTTCTTTTCTGCACTTATTGCATAAGTGTTTGCTAGGGACTAGCAAAGGTAAAGTATAGGGGGATGATGAATCCACATTTCATCATCTTTATTCTATCAGTTTAGCCTTAAAAATCCTTGTAAATGCGTGTAAATACCATTAAATCCAGCATCTTAGCATTCATGCATGTGCATGTAAATAGTGTATAAAATACCATAATTAAAGCCAAAATTATAGAATAAATAAAAGAAAAGAAAAAGAATAAAATATTGTAAATATTTTATGATCCGAAACCCCGAGACCTAGGCATCTTGATGAATAGGTCGACCAGGAATAAAGTAGGGGGAGATAAGGGTTAAAATACAGTATAAATACCTATTCATTTCATTCATTCTTTATTCATTTTGGGACCTATTTTTGGTTCTACTTTTTATACATCAAATAAAGAAACTTTGTACATGAAAGTTGTAGATAATTAAATAAATAAAAATACAAAATTGATTTCACTGAAAAATAATGTACAGATAAAAAGTTATGGTCTGAATAAAAATCCAGAATCCCAACTTCCCAGACATGTATCTCACAAATGAAAACTCCAAATGCATCAAAATCGCCTTTAATTGTATATAGTTAAAAATAAGCTATTTAATGGCGGTGGTTTCGCATTTGGCGGAGCTACGGTTTGAAAGTTGAGTTTTGGACCACACTTGTATACTTGTACAGATTAAAATATTCATTTTATTATTTATTCATTATTTTTATAATTTTATATTTTCTTATAATTTTGTAAATATTATTTATAATATATATGTACATTAAAACCAGAATAAAAACCCAAATAAAACATAAAATAAAAATACCTATATATAATACACAGGTACAATACCTATACTTATACATGTACAATACATACTTATATTTTATTAAGTGTATAAAACATATCAGAAAAATACAATAAAAATATTTTTAAGTATATAAAAATATTTTACAAATTTATAAAATAACAAACAAAAATAAATAAATTAAATTCATAAAATAAAAATTAAATAATAAAATATATAAGTAATATACCTGTAAAGGTATAAAAAGGAACTTGCAAAAATATACCTTATAAAAATAATTAAAAATCACTATAAAATAATTTATAAAATTATAAACATTTTTTATTTAATAACCAAAAATTAAATAATTCATTTTCTATTTTTTTATTGATTTTACA
The DNA here is from genome assembly GCA_037367405.1 of Ottelia alismoides. Classification (NCBI taxonomy): domain Eukaryota; kingdom Viridiplantae; phylum Streptophyta; class Magnoliopsida; order Alismatales; family Hydrocharitaceae; genus Ottelia; species Ottelia alismoides. Next base: position 110,564 of record JAZKJV010007342.1, read on the forward strand.
AGGCTTTTTTCCAAGGAATTCTATGGTTGGTCCACGTGGACGAACCAGAGGGCTCCGTTGGTTGACCTCGGTCAACTCTCTGACCGAGATCTGGACCTTGTCAGACCTGCATTGTTGACCAACTTCAATGATTTTTCGAGGACACCACTTACACCATCTTGAGAAGGAGTCTTCTTGACTTTTGTTGCTCGTAGACCCATGATACACACCCCTTGTGTTTTTTGGGGGAGAGGGCCATCGATTCGACCGCTACCCCTCGATTTGAGACCTGTCCGTCAACCCTACATATACCAACTTTGATTTTCGATTCAAGTTTGAACCCCATTTTGGACCTATCATCTCCACCTTTGTGTGCTTTTGGTCGGTTGGTGGTGACAGCACCCAGCCCCAGTCATCGAGGGAGGAGTTTGGGCAAGGATCAGGGCGAGTTCCCCACCTCCGGCCACGTAGCCGTCGAGATACTTACTACCTCAGGGTCTGCCCCTTTGAGGTGTTTAATGTTAGTTTTTCTTTGCTTCTTTTATTTGTCATAGTCCTAGGAACACGTAACCACCTTCCATTCCATTCTTCGCTCATCGATTTGCACAATCGATACCCTTACCGGAGTCCCTCCGACCGATCGTTTCCCCCCCAGCCCTCTTTGAGGACTCCAACCATTTAGGAAGCTTGCAGGAGTGCCACGGGGCATTTTGGAGCCGAAAAGAACGTCGGAGGTGGACGGTCGAACCCGGAGAACCTCGCCCAGGCGGAGTTCCTCCCAGTTCATCGTCCGGCCTTCGCAACCGTCGATCAAGCCCGTGTTCTTCCAGATGTACAACGACCGTCAGATTTTGAGAGCCTCCAGCCGCTGATCTCCATCGGTGATCTAATCCAGTCCGTTCGTTGCGAACCAGCATCGCGCTCCCCCATGTCGGCACGTGGATAAGTGGCTTTGGCCACACTATTGGATCGCGCGTTGCTGCCAGCCGTCGGATCATCTCAGCAAGATCCGATCTGGGTTGTCATAACCGAAGGGGCATCGGGCGACCAGAAAGTGACGCGTGTCAAGTGAAGAATCTTCGGCCGTCCGATCCGCCTGTGGGGGTATTTTGCATTCGAACCCCCGCATTTTTGTTTATTTATTAAGTAATTTCTAAAATTTCATTTGGCGTTAAATAATGTTTGTAATATTTAGGAACCACCCCCCGCACTTTCCTTTATTTACAAAAAGGTCCTCGGCCACGTCACCTCACGTGCCCGTGCGCGTGAGGCGCGTGGCCATTTTGCAGAAAGGCCCTCGACTATTGTGGTATTTACAATCAGTCCAGGAACTTCTTTTTGTAGTTATAATATTGTGGACATTTTGCATATTTGCCCTCAACTTTTCGGAAATTACACGTGTGCCCCTGCCAAGCACGTGCCCTACGCGCGTGACCTTGGTGTTTTTGCAAAGGCACCCTTGTGGAACTTGGATTTTAGTTTTGATCCATAAAATTTTCTATTCAGCATTAAATTTTGTGTAAAAATTGCAATGCGGCCCTTGTAGTTCCTATTTATTACATTTATACCCCTGCAAGGCTTTGTATTTTTGCATGCTTTCTCTATTTATTTAGTGCATCATTTTAACTCGAAAAATTCCAAAAAAATAACTTAGGCTCTTGTATGCTTGCTCATTCACGCTATATTTTTGCATTGCATTTTTATTGCATTTTAATATCTATAAAAAATCAAAAACATGCATTTTAGCTAATATCTGCATTAGAAAATACCAAAAAAATATTAAACCTTTTTGAAAAATTCCAAAAAAATTATATTTTGTGTGTTTTAGTGTCTTTTAATTACTTTCCAAAAATCATTAAAAATTTCAAAAACAAAAACCTTAAAAATTAAAAAACCCCTAAAAACTTCAAAAAAATCTAAAAAAACCTAGAAAAACCCTAAAAATATAAACTCAGTTTCTATAGTTCCTATATTTTATTATCTTATATTTAAAATTAATTTGGGAAAATTTTGTTACAGCTTGCTATTTTTCATTCCCATTTTAACTCCAGCCAGCCATTTTGTTCACTGTTTTCTTGTATTTTGGCTTTTAAAAATACCAAAAATATTCTGAAAAATCTTTAAAAATCACAAAAACAATAGAAAATTATAAAAAGACAAAAAATATTTTATTTCCTGATTTTTGAGCATTTTTCTCTATTTTTATAAATACCCTAATATCCCCTTTTCTTATATTATTTATATATTCTATTTATAAAGATAAAAAAATATAAAATATAAAAAGAAAATATAAAAACAGAAAACTAAAAACAAAAATACAAAACTAAAAATCAAATAAAAAAATTAAAAGTTAAAAACCCACAAAAACATTTGCATACTGTAGACACACATCACATTCACTCTTTGCACTTGCTTGATCTATTATGTGTGCTCCATGAGTTCGACCTCTACATACTTACACCTATACACCTTTTTATGTAGAGTTAATAGTAAATTTTAACTCCACCTTTGTTTGTCATTATTTGATATCTGATTGTGGGATTAATTGTTGATTAAATCCGGATTTCTTAGCGGTCACCGCAACGACTTCTGTGTTCCCGCCTTGTGTAGAATACACGACCGTTAGATTTTTGGGTTTATCACTACCTAGTGCCTCATCTACAACCGTTAGATACACCTCCTATCCTACGACCCCCCGCACTCCATGTAGCCCCTCAACCTCAGCCGTTTGATCCCCAACTCATCCTAAGCTTCTCATCGCGCCACGTCACCCCACTATTTCTCACCGTTGGATCTCTCCTACTGCCCAATCTCAACCGTTCACTCCCACTTCGCTCCCAGCCGACCGATCAGATCTCATGATCTGACCTCCACCTCCGCTCACGCCTTCATCCAAGCCATTGGATCACTAGATCCAACGGTTGATGCTCATCGTTTACCTCCAAGCCAGTCGTTACCCTCTCCGACGCGTCGCCCCCTTCCAATTTTGGAAGGCACCACAAGCCACCTCGCCCACTCGTAATGCCTCCTCGACGTAGTCCCGACTTCCGCCTTCCTCGCATGACCACCTTCACCGTGCCTCCCTCCCTCCTCGCCATTATTTCATCCGTTACATCTTCACCGACCATCTCTAGTAATGCATCAAGACTCCTATAAAACCACCTTCTCTGTCGTACATCAGCCCTGTCCACCATTACACGGCAAAGGCCTAGCTTCCCCCGCCCCTCCGGTGACAGCAGAGGGGCGGATTGTCGAGGCGACGATGGACCAAGCCCAGGTGTCGACCCACGGTCGCCATGGTCGTGCTGCGGGCGCCACCACCCTCCGCTGAGCTCCGTGCCATGGACGGGCACGCTGGGCGACAATCCCTGAGCTCCAACGGAGCTCGATCCCAGGTCATCGCCTCCACCAACACCTCGCTCCGACGAGGTTATTTTGTTCTTATTTCTTCGAATTTCCCCGACCTCATTACTCGCCGCCACCCTCACTTAACCACCTTTCGACCTTCACCACTCATCAAATACCCTCGCCGGCCACCCATTCCTTCTCCAGAACCTGTCCCGCTCCGACTTCCCTCTTCCCCTGCTTCGTCGGAGAAGAGACCACTGACCACCGCCACCGTCACCCCCGAGCGCCTCCGCCTCCTCCATCTTCCACGCCAGCACTTCGCCGCGCCCAGCCTCGAAGGCCCTTCGTCTCCATCCTCTCATCGCCTTCTACAGGTGTCCGCCCACTGGTCTTTTGGCCGATCGTGCGGGCTCGCTGCCATCGCTTCCAAGCTCCGCCAGTCGTGTGTCGACCGGCCGAAGCCCCGATCGTCAACCAGCGCCACCACCATCGTCCGCTTCGACCGCCCGGGCTAGCAACCTACAGTTGCCGTCAGATCGGGCAAATAGCCCTTGATCTGACGGCCTCAGAGCCACCACATGTTCCATCCCGAGCCTCGGCCCAGCCGCGAGGCTAGGGCTTCCCGAACAGCCCATCGTCGCCGCGTGGAGGCTCAGACAATCCGAGCCTCCGCCTCGGTCCGAGCCTCAGGCCCGGGCCCGTACCACAGTCTCGGGACCCCCGAGCCACAGCTTCGCCACCCGAGCCTCCGGAGGCACGTGCAAGGCCCGTGCGTCCAGGGGAAAATTGCAGACACACCCCTTGAAGTTTCAGATATTACAAAAATACCCCCGCCAGGGGTAAATTACAATTGGTCCCCGCTGACTTTGCTAAATTGCAGATAAGCCCCTCCATGGATCTAATTGAAGAAAAATTTTATTTTAGTTACATTTTAGTCCATGAAAATTCATTTTAGCATATCTTTCTCATATGAACTCCGTTTTTAGCATATAATATGTCATTTTGAAGCTCTTTCCGTGCTCTATCACTTGGCATAATTTGTGGACAGATTCGAGGTTGTTTATTGATAATTATTATTGAGGATATCTGCTGGCATATGCAGGCTTCGTCTTGATTTATTTGTGCCTTTCTGAACTGAGAATATCATTGACGTTATTTGCAGGAGATTAAGTGCAAGGACCTAAAAATTATTTGGTCATTTTATATTATTTTGGATATTTTTGAGGATCTGACCTTTGTAGGAGATTCAGCTCATTTGATAATAAATAGTGTGATTGAACTCGAATTATTTAAGAATTGAATCAGAGAAAATGTTGAGATAAATTGAGGACTATTTTTTATTGCAGGCTTATTTGGAATCTTACATGCATTTATTCGATCTGTGATTATTTTTGAGAGAACTGATCAATTTATTTGGATTAAAATTTTCAGCACAGATCCTGCGCTTAATATCTTTCTTTGAGATTTTTAACATTGCATTATCATTTTATCTTTTCATCATTTGACACAGAAATTAACTAGCATTAGTTAATTATCTAATTTGATTTAAGACCCTGCAACTAAGAATCACCGTTCCCTGTGTTTGACCTTGGTAAACTTGCCAAGTAAAAATATTCCACAACATTCAAAGATTGTGGTATTTTGATCGACCGAAATTCGCCTCCTATACTACAATTCATTATTATTAAAGAGGTGGATTTCACATTCATCAAAGAGCTACATAGCAAGGAAATTAGATGTACCATATTTAGCATAATAAACACAAAGCTAATCTTATATAAGCTAACCAACATGCAAATCAACAAGAATATCTAGTTTTAACTCCTAAAAAAATCATAACAAGCTTCTTCATTATGGATATAAGGTAAATCAACTTAGCAAACAATGTTGGTGAACTAGCAAACAACTATGGTCTTGCATACAACCAAGGTAGAAGTACAATATACAAAAAACTGAAAGTAAAAAAACCTAACTAAGTTCCTAGTCGGAGTTAGAGAAGAGGAAGTTACGAGTCGATGACAAGGAAGACACATCGGAGGAGTTTCCAACTCGTAGACGATGACGCAGAGGATGGGGAGGTGATGCGGAGGAGCTTCAAAAATAGGAGGAGAAGCAACTAGGCGGAGATCTCGAGTTCTAGGAGGTTTCACGCGATGGGTTTGAGGGAGTGAGGTTACTATCGAACACTGTCGGTTAGCTTATGTCTATGGCCGCTATTCCCACTAACATCAAGTCCCTCCCAATCGGGTTCTAGGATCTGGGTTTTTTCGGGTTCAAAAAGTTCTATGCATAAGTCGGTCAATTAGTTGGTCGACTAGGCCGATTGCTCAGACGACTAATCGGATCGACCCGCCTATAGGCTGATTTGACCTAGTCGAGTCATCTACCCCCTAACTTGACTAAAGTCCACTAGTTGTCCTAGTCGGTCGAATTTTATAACAATAGTAATATTCGAAATGCCCATGATATCGAAGTCAAATTTTATTGGGATTCATTGAAAAATATGACATCTTGTGATCTATATGAATTGAATTGTAATGAAGAAAATGGGCATATTGTTCGATGAAAAATCAAACTTGAAATATAGATGGGGAAAGAGAGACTGACATTGAATGTCTTTTAACCAATTTTCTATCCACCCATGATCAGATGTTAGAATTCCTCCCTGATGACTTACTCACATAAGAGCAAACAAAATCTATTCAAAATCTTGTATCTATCAGGGGCACTAGCCCACTTAACTCCGTGTTTAATTCTCAAGGACTATCCTCTAACATATTGATCCTTTATTCCATGATATAATTCAGTTTCCGATCAGGTTGATCCTTTATTCCCCAATATTTTGGTTGGAAATCTTTGTGCGTCCCGAACTTCTTGAGAACGATCGATCGATAGACACAAACACTCCGCCATGGTCGAGATTTTCATTTCGATCGACTATTTTAAATCTTTTGCACAAGAATGATGCAACCAATGATCTCTTAAGCATGGAGCTCAATTCTTTTGATCATCAGATATGCTTGCATGAATTGGAGAGGCTGCCTTGTAATCCATAGATTGACCCTATCCACCAACCTTTCAACTTTACAGGTGATGCATATCTTGAGGATGTCCCAATATCCTGAGTTAATTTGTCAAATTCATATTATCGAGGATGTTGTTAGGGATACTAATGATGATTATGTGGATACTAACGAATTGGATTTGAATTATATGTTTGAGACAAGATTGCATGAAAAGTTTATTCAATTTTTTAAACACAAGTCCACCACAATTGGATTGTTCTGAACCTTACCCTGATATCTCTTACCAACTCATGGTCAAAAATCCATTATTTTTTTTTCAACCTACATCTAGTCTATCACACTCTTATCTCCTGTCCCAGAGATCAAAAAACATGTTATCCTTTTTATTTTCTCCTAGCTTTTTTGGAATTTAAAGATGATGTTTTGCTCATTCTTTGTTTATTTCAATTTAATTATAAAGACGTGCATATATATGGTAGTTGCTCGCTTGTGTATCTATTTATAAGACTGTGGGAAGTATCAGCTACTTCGTAAAACTTCGATGAAAAGTTGTAAAATTTAAAGTCCTCGTTGTTTCAAAAGTTATTGTATTGATATTTACATTGTACTTGAGAAAGTTTAACCTCAACAATATATAAGGATGTCAATCTGGGTTTACCTATCAGGTACCCGACTCAAACCACCCCATTTAAGCACCTAAAATCCATCTCATCTATTGTTAGATGGATTTTGATTTTAACTTTAGTACCAATGTGGGTATGGATCTGGGATTGCCTCGTGAGTATCCGAACCTGAACCAAACCAGATACATGCATGCATGCATCCATCCATGCATTCATACATACATACATACATACATACATACTTACTTACTTACTTACATAAAGTTAATATTAGGAGTAGATAAAGTTACTGTCTAGAATCTTACCTTGATAAATAAGATTACATTATACAATGATGCACTTAAGATTATCTCTCTTGAAGTTACTGTTTAAAAATTTATGATTCTGGTGACAAAATGCTGGAAAAAAGAATGGTGATGAAATAAAGTGGATCAAGTGTAACAGAATTCTAGAAAATAAAATGATGCATGTGGTTATATGAATGTTGCAATAAAGTAGTTTAGCAGAATGATGATGAATTTTACAACTTTGGTATTGAATTGATGATCAAGAATTTACAATTCAAAAGATCTAAGTTTTTTTTAAATTGTAATTCTGCTAATTTCCACATGTTGTAATCTACTTCAGTAATGTTAAGATGTTCCTCTATGATATCCTATATGATTACTTAATGTATAAAGGTTGTTCATGGTAGATGTTATTTTTTAATATATTACGAGTTGTTTTTTCTTTTTGGATTAATTATAAATAACATGTAATATAAGAGATGACTAATTGCATAATTGATTACAATAGTAGATTATCAATTTATCGTCAAGGAAATTGTCAATAAAATGAAAAGTACACAATTTTCTCCCATCCCAAATTTTGTAATATTGTTCATTATAAATTATATTAAATATTTTATGCCCTTTATATTATAGATATTGTCCATGATCACATATGATTTGTTTTATCTATCTTGTAGTGAATGTTTATTATGTAATTTACTATACAGATGGGTACACATCGTGTATATGGGTACCTAGTGGGTAGATGTGTACCCTCTAGGAACTACTCATTTAATAAATGGGCAGATTTGGGTAGCAGTTTTATAAATGGGTATGGGTTCGGAAATATTGATCCCCACCCCAAACCCGACCCGTTGACATCCTTAACTATATCTTCAGAACTTTTCAAATCAAGACAAGTAAAAAAACTCAGCATTGATCGATCAACTTTATACATTGATCGACCACCTATGATCAAGAAGTCTATTTCTATGGTCGGCCACATTTTGAATTTAGGACCCCTAACGGTCATTAGTTGATCGACCAACCTTGTTGACTGACCGATCAACTTTATAGATAGATCAACCATTTTGCCTGATTGATCAATCTTTCAGAATCTTAACGATTTCTTACCAGATTTGTTTCCAATGACCATATTTTTTATAGCCCTATATAAAAGGCCTCATACCCTAGGTTGGAACATACACAAATCACTCCAACCTATATAGTGAAGAAAAGAATTCCTTCTGACTGGTATTATTCTACTCTCTCTTGTTCTTCGAGTTCTTCGATAGTGTGACGAGAATATTTTCTGAGTATAACTCTATCCAAGAAAGCTATCAGGCACGCAATGTTTGATCACTTCTAGGTCTTTGAGTTCTTCTTGTAGCAGTAAGAACTCTTTTGACAAGCTACAATATGCGGTGGTATTTTGTGTAATATATTTTGCTTATTCACATGTTGTATCTATGATATAATTGCTCATGCTTATATTTGAGAATATATCTATAATTACTCATGATGCTGCTTATTCAAGATACCATTGTACTTATAATTAAGAACTCTCCGTGTATTCTGGAAATAAAATATATTGTAATTGTGAAATATTATTTCTATCCTTAAAATTTCTTGTAGAAACGTTTAATGTTTGATCCTAAGTTTGTAAGAAGTTCTTGGACTTTGTAGAATACACTCTTTCTAAGGAAGTCAAAGGACAATCAGAGTTCATCCACCATGGACATTGATGTAGTGTTTGAACTATAGTGTTGACATTGATGTAGTGTTTGAACTATAGTGTTGACTTTGGTTTCTGATCCAACATTGTGAAGCTAAAAGCTTTGTAAATCATTAAGATATCTGCATAAATATCTCAGGCATATAGTGAAGCAGTTGGTTGGCTTGGCTAACCGAAAATCCTGAGTTAAGTGACTCTGGTCGTGGTTTTCACGTTAACATCATGTGCAATATACTTTCATTCACCTTTATTCTTCCATTTTGATTTTAAATCCCTACCAAAATACCTGTAAATATCATAAACTTTCATGAATTAACAACTAATATTGACATGTAATTAGTATATAAATAATTGTATTCAAACCTAAAATTAAAAAATAAAGAAAATAAAGAGATTTTCGAAGATACTGATCCTGAACCCCGAGATCAAGTTAAATGACTAGGTCGATCACGAATAAAGTAAGGAGAGATAAGGGCCACATATTGTATAAAATATTTCAGAAACCTTAACTCGTCTGTATACAACGTACTGTAAAAATAACCTAAACTTACACTATTTTATTCATAATTATACACATATCAAACAATAAAGTATTCAATAAAAAATTTGTACATAATAATATATAGAAAATCAGAAAAATAATAGCCAATAAAAATCATGCACGGTGCACTTGGTACACACAGATGAAAAAGGTGTAAATCGAATTTCATTGATCAATATCTGCTTCACATAGACCAAAATAAAACCAAACTCACCTCCATTGTATTTCAAGTTAGACTATATATCAAATGAGGTAGCTTCATTGAAAATGGAGCTAATATGCAAAAGCTGGCTTTTCGGGGTACTGTTGTACTGGGGCATTTGTACATATAGCCAAATATTTTATGCTTTACATTTGTACTCTTTATATTTGAATTAATGTATATTTTATATAAAACATATTAAAAATAGAAACGTAAATAATAAAAGCAAATGAAAATACAAAAATAAATAATAAAGATTAATACATATGTATAACATACATATACGATAACATACATGTATTATTTACACTTATAAACAAAATTATAAAAATACCAGAAATATGTAAATATGTATTAAATAATGCTATACATATATAAAATATGTAAATATGGTATTACACATATAAAATATAAAATAAAAATATAATACACAAAATACAAGTGTATATATCTATATATTAACATGTAAATAATAAATAAGGTTGTAAAAATAAATAAAAATCACCATAAAATAGATTATAAAATAATAAATATTTTTTATGTTTATTATTTTATGTTTCTTTCAATTTCTTTTTTATTTTGTCCTGACGTGGTTGACGTGGGGCAATCAGAGTGGGGGGAGTGTTCACCCCCCGGTCAACACCTCCCCTTGCACGACCCCCTAGCCCTTCTTCTGTCAGAACCACTGACCTCTCTCTTTACTTAATTTTCACACCTCCTCAATTCTTTTCACCTCAAGTCCTTCATCAATCTCGTGCAGCACATCTCCCTCTACCTCACCATACCCATTGCTTCCACCAACCACCATGAGGGTGCACGCAACCTCCATTCCAAAATGGCTCCTTGCCATGTCTATAAAAATCCTCCTTCACCTTCAATCCAATTTTGATCCTCTCTAACCACCCGTAACCCCAAGAATCACCCAAGGAGCATACCTTTTTGTGACAGGAAGACCGACCCTCTGATTTCGGTATGGACAAGACGGAGGAGATTGGTTCCACTTCGTTGGAGTAGGTTCAGGTGAAGGCCTTTGCTCCATGGCCTCCGACCAGGTATGAGCTGCTAAGTTAGATTCTTAGCTTCACAATTTAATTTCTAGTGAGACTTATCATTTATTTACTTTAATTTAGCTTAGATCAGTAAAAATCCAAATCATAGTTCGTTGAAGCACTAGGCCCCGTCCATCTATTTCGTTGTGAAAACTCCATCATTATGACTCGCCAACATCTCCACCATCTTCCCCATCACTTCTACATCAAATCCCTCCATCCAAATAATCTCGAACCTACAAGGTTTGAGCAATCAAGTCTCCACCTTCGCTGCTCGTCGGAGACACATCGCTCCTTCACCCCCGCTCTGCTTTTCAGCTTCAAATTGGGTCGAGGATATTCCCTCTTGAGCCCTCTTTATTTATGTATAGGTTGGAGCCATAGAGAAGGCATCTGGAAGGAGAATAAATCGAGGAACATTAATTCCAGGTGTCGGAGAAAGAATCGAGCTCTAGGCCTCCTCTGATGAGGCTTGGACCCATCTGAACTCGCTTGCAGTTGCGAAAGAGTCCCATAAAGGTGTTGAGCTGATCAGCAATGAGAGAGAGGGTTGGGAGGAGGATCAATAGACGAATGAAGCTCGGTGGGAAATGTGTTATTCTATATTATTGCTAAGCATCCCAGAGTCGTTAAATGAAAGAGCGGGCCCAGATCCAATCTGGGCCCTTGATTAAGGCCGAACCGTTGTAAAGCCCCCACCGTCAGATCTTAAGTGAGGCCACATGGACACCCCAACACTGCCCGATCTAGAGAACAAGCCCTGCACATGCGTCCTTTGGGTATATTTTACCCGTACCCTCCACACTTTGTGTATTTCAATTTAGTCTTGTAAATGTAATATGTAGTGTATAATAATTACTTAAAATTACAAGTTGGACCCCGAACTTCATCGTAAGTACTATTAGGACCTTACCAGGTCACCTCACGTGGTCCCCAACGTGAGAAAACTTTGGGTCGTTGCAAATTTAGTCATAAACTCTCTGGACATATTATGAAATGAATCCATAGTTTATTTTAATTATAGATATGTCATTCTACTATTGTAAAAAAATTTTAACTATATTATTTGCATTAAATATTTTCTTTATGCCAAAAGTTATAGTAAAATATGATAGATGCTTGGAACCATGATATATCACGCATAAGTTTTATTTGGCATTTTAACCTATTTTAATATTTTTAAAAAATACGAAACATGCATTTTTATCTTATTTAGCCATTAAAAATATAAAAATATGTATTTAATTCTAAAATAAAAAAATAAAGGAAAGAAAAGAAAAAGAATGAAGTGTCAAAGACCCTGAGTGATCTTAGACTCCAAGATCCAGTCATTATTACGACTTGGTCGACAAGGAATAAAGTAGGGGAAATATGGTGGCTAACCATACAGAAGATAGCTTAAAAATGCTAATTCTTTACAATATAAATATCCTTTTGGGATATATTTTATTTTCCTATTTTTACACCTCAAATTAATAAACCTTCAACATGAAAAGTGTACGTAAAAATATAAAAAAATACAAAATTGGTTTCATACAAAAATGATACACAGTGCACTGGAGAAACACAAAACAAAACGCCACAACCAAAACTTCCCAATCTCCTCCAAACATACTCAAAATTGATCAAACTTACCTTTATTGTTCATAAAATCAAATTATCTATTTAATAAAGTGGTTTCATTTAATTTAGAGTTGAGATGCAAAAGTTGGCTTTTGGGTCCTTATTTTACTGTATACCTGTATATAATAATCAATATACTTATTCTTTATATTTTTAACTTTCTTATATTTTTATATACTTGTAAATATTATTTAAAATACATAAAAAAATAAAAAAATAAAACCACTAAATTTTCATTAAAATAAATAATATGTTACAATATATTGATAAACTATACATATATTATACATACATATATTTATTTAACTAATAACTAAAATCATAAAAATAAAACAAAATATGTAAATATGTAATTAAATAAGTTATAAATATATAGAACATTTAAATATAATAATAAAATAGAAAATAAAAATAAATACACTAATTATATACTTATGTATATACAGGTAAATATTCACACATAAAAATTAACTTGTAAATATAAATAAAAATTATAACAAAATACTACATGAAATCATAAATATTTTTATATTTTGACCAAAATTAATAAAATTATTTATTAATCTTAAATAAATTATAAATAATTTTCACCATTTTTTCTGGTTGGTCCATGTGGACCAACCAGGTTGTAAGGATTGTTGACTAGTGGGTCAACTGTCCGTACACCCACCTCCCTTCTGTCAGAGCTCATGGGAGCTCTACTTTCCCCAAATTTTTGGCACTCGTGCACACCAATTTAGACCTTGAGCTCCTCCCACTCTGATCCTCCCACATCTCGAACCATCACCTTAGCCTTCACCTACCCCCTCCCTTCTCTATGCAACCCTCTCCACCTTTTTGCCCTTCACATTATTCTATAAATAACCTAGCCGACTCTTTTTTGCATTTTGATCCCCGATTCTACCTTGTAACCCCAATAGGATTAGTTAGGTTGAGTCACCCATGACAGTGAGTGATTCGCCACCCTTGTCGGCACGGATAAAGGAGTAGATCGTGGTGGTCCAGTTCTCCGGAGCACCTCCAGCGAGCTTCTCTGCTCCTTAGCCAATCGAATCAAGTTTGAACTGATAGTTAGGTGTTTTAATTGCATTTCGTTTCCTTGCAGTAATGTAGTCTTTTCTCGTATTTAATCAATAGGATCATTTAATTTTTGATTTTATTTTTGTTGGAGCCTTAAGCTCCAGCTCGAAGTCATCGTCAATCCAAATGTTATCCGGCCCATTTCCACCTCATCAGCATCCCCTTCATCTGCTACATCTTTAGTCCCACTACTCCACCTTGATCATACACACATTAAGTGAATCAGAGCTCCATCTTTTATCTACACTAGAGCTCACTCGCCCCTTCATCCCTCTATGTGTAGCAGCTTTACTACATAGCTGAGGATGCTTGCCTCATGCTGCTGGATTTTTTGTGTAGGTGCCAGCCTTACGAACCCCCAGGAGCACGGGATCAAGGCCTTACAGGAGCTCTAGGTGCTTCCTTCACATTCGAGTTCCAGGACCCCATCGATGGCCCCTGATATATTTTAAGGGTCCTAGCTGATGCAGCAAGCTCTCATGAAGCGGAATCAAAGATCAAAACTTGCCCTAGCAGATATTCTTCCGAGTTTTTCAAGACGGCCTCAACACCATTGGATGAGAAGGTTGGCCTAGATTAGTTGAAGATACGGCGAAATGACATCCTCCTGAAATATTTTAAGGGTCCTAGCTGATGCAGCAAGCTCTCATGAAGCGAAATCAAAGATCAAAACTTGCAATAGCAGATATTCTTCCGAGTTTTTCAAGACGGCCTCAATACCATTGGATGAGAAGGTTGGCCTAGATTAGTTGAAGATACGGCGAAATGACATCCTCCTTGGCCTTTGATGAAGCCACGTGGCGTAAGGAGAAGCGCATGATCATGCCACTTAAGAGGTGTAAATTTCATAGCAAACCCCCGCTCTTTTGTATTTATCATCCAGTCCTATAAATAGTAAGCAACCTTTAAAAATTTTGTATAAATTGCAAGGGACCCCTCCACTTTTGTAAATTATACTTAGGTCCATGCCAGCTCACCTCATGTGATCCCCCACACGAGGCGGGTAACTTTTGCATAGAGACCCCTATGGCTTCCTCTATTTCTGTGAAGTACTTACATTTGTAATATAAGTGTTAAAGTTTTGGGAATTTGCATGGAAAACTTCAGAGTTATAATTTTATTGTAAATACATCCCTACTAGTATTTGATTTATTTCTTATCTTTTTATTTTACTAATTAGCTCCAATGATTTAAAATTATGAGAAAATTTCTTTCGATGCTTAATCTGATGTTAATGCATGCTCATGTTTTTAATTAGGTATTTATTGTATTTTACATTTACTAAAATTAAAATAGGAGTATTTATTCCTTATTTAGTTATAAAATCCAAAAAATATAAAACTCGCTTTAAAAATTCCAAAAAAATTACATAGTATATATTACTGTATAATATAACTCCTGACCAAAAATAAAAAAATATAAAAGAAAACAATAAAAATTGAAAAAAACCTAAAAATAATATAAAAATCAGTAAAAATTCTACAAAAATATAAAAAAATAGTTTTATGTTGTATATTTTTATTTATTTTATATAGTATATATTAAATATAATTTTAAGAATTTATGGACTTATTATCTATTTATAATACCCAAAAAAATCTAGCCTATCTATTATATCTACTATTTTGATATATTAAATACCTTAAAAATCCATAAAAATTGGCAAAAATTACAAAAAATCACAAAAATAGATACAAAATATAAAAAACACAAAATATTTCATTTTCTGAATCTTTACTCTATGTAGTTATATTTTAAAATATAGAACCCTATATATAATATATACATATTGTATTACTTATATTATTGATGGTAATTACAAATACCTTTGTATTATATTTTAGAACCTTTAAAAAAATAAAAAGGTTGTGCGTTTATATATTTCATATGCTCTTATATATTTATGTATTATATATATTTTTCTGTAATATACATATTACTATAAATATATTATATCTTTAACAGAAAAAGAAACTATAAATGTGCAAATTTAAAAAATTTAAAAATTTAAAAAATATATAAATATAAAAATATCATAAAATAAATAAAATTAAAAACTCACAAAAATCTAAAAAAGGATAAAAAGTACACAAAAATAATTATTATGTATTTCTGTTAATCAATAATAATTATATATGTCCCCATTACTCTCTGTACTTCGACACTCGACATAGTTATACAATATACACATATATTTGTAGAGTTAAAATAAAAAATAAATTCGACTCACATTTGCATTGAATTATCATACATTGTGGGCTGATTGTTGTCTTAATTGATAGATTGACGTGTTGAGAGCTGAGAGAGGACTAGTACAACGATTGCTGGATCCGACTTGTCGTACAGTGTAGGCTCCTCCATGATCGAACATTAGACAACTCCCGTTGATCGACTAAACAGACACTCAACGGCGGATGCATCACCTAGAGGCGATGAGTTCCTGCTAACGAGGCTAGTAGATGACGAGGATGGCCCAATACAGACTCGATAAAATGAAAAGATCATGATGCAATTCAACTCAAGGGAGAGATTGTTAGGATTATGGTCATATTAGGATTATGAATCCTATTGGGATGTGAATCCTAATCCTAAGAGTAGTTGAGTTGTATTCTATTTATAGTCCTAAAGGGAATATGACTATAGGGTTGTAATTGAGATATATATAGAGGAGATGAGAGCATTACCTCCATACCACCACAAGAACAATATAACCCCTAAAGAAAGGGGAGAGAGAGAGAGAGATGAAAGAGATGAGAGAATGAGGGAACGGAGAGAGTTGTACTCGTTCTAATTTATAGCGATCTTTCTTCTCCGGTGATCGTGAAAGATGACCGTCCACCGTTATATCTGGTTGTTTTTTTTCTTTACGTGCTTCCATGGTGGTGGTGATCGCACATCTGTATCTGTATAAGGTGATTTGTATCCCTAACAATCGGTACCTGAGAGGAGACAATATCGTCTCGTGTTCCCATCAACTGGTATCAGAGTAGAGTTGGTATCGCTTAAGTTCCCAATAGTTCTTTCGTACTCGTGTGTGGTTACATTATTTGATGTGTGCTTAAGCTGCATAGTACGGGGAGCTGATATTGTATATGACAGAGCAATAAAACTTGAGTTTGGGATTTTCACCACATGAAATTAGCTAGGTTATTTCACTACAAACTGGACGTCCTTTGGGGACGCTTATTGGGGACGGTCAAGAAGTAACCGTCCCCAATAACAATATCGGGGACGGTCAGTAGCAAACCGTCGCCTTTCTAATGTAATAGCGACGGTTAATATCGACCGTCGCCATTAAGTATCCTTTAGGGACGGTTCTTTACCCGTCCCTAAATATGCTAGCCCCTGTTTGTTTTTTGTCAACCCGGGAACTGTAGGGGACGGTTATAACCGTCCCCATTACTCCACTGTGCCCGTCGCCTATACAAAAAACCTTTAGGGACGGTTATTTACCCGTCCCTAAATAGGCTAGATTTTTATCAGCCCGGGAACTTTAGGGGACGGTTATAACCGTCCCCGATAGTTTGTTATAGGGGACGGTTGCAAAATCGTCCCCTCTGTTCCATAAAAGGGGACGGTTCACTCATAACCGTCCCCGATCATTCATATAGGGGACGGTTGTGTGACCGTCCCCGATGGTCATATACCCTCCCGCGGATGCGAGTCTTCCTCATTCTCACGCGTCTCACCCTCCTCCCTCTCCAAAGCCTCATCGCCTCCACCCTCCTCCTCCTCCTCCCTCTCGCCGCCGCCGTCCTCCTCCTCCTCCTCCCTCTCGCCGCCGCCGTCCTCCTCCTCCCTCTCGCCGCCGCCGACCTCCTCCTCCCTCTCGTCGCCGCCCTCCTCACTCCTCCTCCTCCCTCTCGCCTCCACCCTCCTCCTCCTCCTCCCTCTCGCCGCCGCCGACCTCCTCCTCCCTCTCGCCGCCGCCCTCCTCCTCGGCCTCAACTGCTGTCCATCCGCCCATCGCCCGTCCGCCGCCTTGCCCGCCGCATTACTCGGTTGTAAGTTTTGTTTTTAATTTCTTATATATTCATCATGCTTATGATTGAATATTTTTTTGATATACTTATTAGTTTAGTCAAATGCTTAAGATAGTAGATTAAAAAATAGTGGATAAATGCCTAATTGTGATTAATCTTGATTAAGTCCGTAAATTAGTTTAGTCAAATGCGTAAATCAGTAGATTAATCTTGATTATGATTAAATGTTATTAGTGATAAAAGATGATTAATTTAGGTAAATGCTTGTAAGTCTTATTTTAAAACATAGTTTGATTAGAGACATAGTAGTGAAACATAGTTATTTGTTCATTAAGTAGAATATTTGTGTATAGCCGATTCATTTTCCTTCGATCCTACGTGTCGCAGCCTGCCCTGCCAAGCGCTGCTCATGAACCCGATTTGTCGGGAGGAGGAGGGGTAGACCGAGACCGGACTCTCTAGATCGAAGGCCAAGTGTGCCACATGATATTTAGTAGAATATTTGTTCATTAAGTAGAATATTTGTGTATAGCCGATTCATTTTCATTCGATCCTACGTGCCGCAGCCTGCCCTGACAAGCGCTGCTCCTGAACCCGATTTGTCGGGAGGAGGAGGGGTAGACCGAGACCGGACTCTCTGGATCGAAGGCCAAGTGTGCCACATGATATTTAGTAGAATAGTTAGGTTGTACTTAAAATCTGTTAACTACCCTAGTTAATAATGATGTCATGTTGTTGTTATGAACATTAACAAACATTTTTGAAATTAACTTTATATCTTACCTTTAGGCAATGGATAAAAGTTGGATGAACAAAAGATTCGATGACTATCGGACGTATAATAAAGGAGTTATCGGATTCATAGACTGGGCCTTTCGATATGAATCGCGCTATCATATTGTAGGAGGTGAAGGAGATAAGATACATTGTCCTTGCATAAGATGTAAAAATACTTTGACCCAAAATCGAGCCACAGTTTACGAGCATTTGATATTAAATGGATTTTGGCTACATTATACGAATTGGACATATCATGGTGAAGGAGTTAATTTAGAAGAAGATAGTAATGTCCACGGTGATGATGAAAGAGATGTCTCAGAAATACAAGACCGTGATGCTATATTTGAGATGGTAGATAACATTCGAGGACCTGACACCGATGAAATGATGGATTCGCTTCCGGATACGTTGCATGAAAAATACAAGATGCAGAGAAGCCGTTATGCTCTGGAGTCAAAATGTCTCGATTACGTTTTCTTCTGGAGATACTTAAGATAAAAGTGAAGAATCGGTGTACAGCGGTTACGATGACAGATGTCTTACTTTTGATTAGGACATTATTAAATAATACAGAAAACTTTCCAAAGGACTAGAAGGATGCTAAGTCTAGATTTCGTGCACTTGGACTGAACTACGAGAAAATTGACGCATGTCCGAACGACTGCATTTTATATTGGAAGGATTACTCAAATTTAGATAAATGTCATGACTGCAAAAGTAGCAGATATAAGAATAATGATACTGATTCGAAGAGGAAAAAACCAGAGAAGATTTTAAGGTTCTTTCCTTTGATTCCCCGATTACAGCGATTATATTCATACGAAAGAACAGCTAAAATGATGATATGGCACAGTAATATCAAAAGGAAAGATGTAACCGGTGTTATGCGACATCCATCAGATACAGAGGAGTGGAGCAAGTTTGATGAAATGTATCCATCGTTTTCAGAAGAAGTAAGAAACGTACGATTGGGTCTTGCTTCTGACGGCTTTAATCCATTCGGAAATATAAGTACGAGTTACTCTATTTGGCCTGTGATACTTGTTACATATAATCTGCCACCATGGATGTCAATGGCATCTTCCTTTATGATGATGTCGTTATTGATACCTGGTCCTAAGGGGCCAGGTAATGCGATAGATACATATATGCAACCTTTGATTGACGAACTAAAGATTCTGTGGAATTCTGGAGTTAGTACGTATGATGCGGTAAAGAAAGAATTCTTTACAATGCGTGCTTCTTTATTGTGGACAATTAATGATTTTCCAGCATATGCCAATTTATCAGGATGGAGTACGAAAGGTAAACTCGCATGTCCGATTTGTATGGATAAAACACATTCGACATGGCTAAACGCGAGTATGAAACATTGTTATTTGGGACATCGTCGTTTCTTACCGGTCAGTCATAGATGGTTAAGAAGTGAAAATAATTACAAGTTCGATGGACAACCGTTTGGACGTCGTTTAAGTTTGACTCGCCGATCAGGAAGCACAATGTGGATGGAACAAAAAAATTTGGGAAACTTCTCTCTAGGCCGATTAACAAAGAGGAAGAATACAGGTGGATGGCGAAAACAAAGTATATTCTTTCAGGAGCTGCCCTACTGGCATACTTTACAGGTCCGTCATAACTTGGACGTGATGCATATAGAGAAGAATGTTATGGAAAATATTCTTTCAATTTTGAATATCTCTAGTACTGCCAAAGACAGTTTGCGAGCCAGACGTGATCTAATACAATTGGGTATCCGACCCGAATTACATCCGATTGAGTCTGACAATTCTAAAGTAATAATTCCTGAAACAGTGTATACTTTATCCAATGCTGACAAAGATAAGATACTGGATTTTATTAAATCCGTTAGAGTATCTGATGGATTCTGCTCTCAAATTAGCAGATGCATAAATATGACGGAAAGAAAGATATCGTCATTAAAAAGTCATGATTGTCACGTACTTATGCAAGTATATTTTCCGTTGTCAATCAGAGGAGTTGTGCATCCAGATGTTTTGCAGCCACTGATTGAAGTCAGTCAGTTTTTTAAGGCTTTATGTTCGAAGACTTTAGACCCGGAAGTATTGTTCAGACTAGAGACAGATATAGTTATAACTTTATGTAAGCTGGAGCAGCTCTTTCCACCTACATTTTTTGATATAATGGTTCATCTCATTATTCATCTTGCTAGCGAAGCCCGGATATGTGGTCCTGTGCAGTATCGATGGATGTATCCAATTGAAAGATATCTACGGAAATTAAAGAATACGGTATTTAACAAAGCTTCACCTGAAGGTTGTATTGCCGAGGGATATTTATGTGAAGAATGTATCACATTTTGTGAAATGTATATGGGTGATGGAAAGAGTATTAGATTCGATAGGTTCGAACGAAATAATGATGGTGAGTTGTGGACAGAAGATCCAAATAAACTTTGGATATTTCAACAGAATGGCCGAGCTATCCTAAAGAGTACCCGTCGTAGTATTTCAGATATTGAAAGAGATCTTATTCATTATTACATTTTGATGCAAGTAGACGAGGTAGATTCTTTCTTTGAAGAGTTTCAGTCAACAACCACTAGCAAATCAGACTTTCTGAAATGGTTCGGGGATAAAATTAAAATATTAAAAGTTACCAAAGATGAACGGTGGAGCGCAAATCTCGATATAATTCACAGGAGTCCATACTCATTGATAATATCACATTCTGGCTATATCGTTAACGGGTTTAGATTTCGAAAGAAGTCAATTGATGAAAATAAAGCGTCACAACTTTCAGGAGTAATAGTGAAGGCTGATCTCAATGCTGAAATTGACGGATACTATAGCGAGATTATTGATATACTTGAAATCAGTTTTACACATGATGCAAGGTGTGTTCTATTTCATTGCATCTGGTTCGATGTTGGTCGAGTTGGAGTAGGTTACAAAAAGGATAGAAATGGGGTTCTCTCTTTAAAGCAAACAGGTAGGTTACAAACAAATGAACCGTATACGCTTGCCAGTCAGGTCGAACAGGTCTTTTATGTTCCAGATAACTCAGTTAGTGGATGAATAATACCAATTAGAACAACACCGAGAGATTTCTTCGACGTAAACGAAGAGGCAGATGCACTAGACAATGATGTAGCATATCAAAATAACTCCAATGATTTTTTGAATGAGGTATTAGACAACGACAATGGAACTTGGAACTAGCAATTTCAGGTAATGTTTTTTTTTCAATTTCTATTAATTGAAATTGTTGTCATCTATCGAAATGTATATATTTGAAATACTTATTTAAAATTGCAGACATGGCTCCTAGACCTAGACGTATTCAGGAAGTCCCTGAACCTCCCCAGCAGCCACAGGGCGGTTCTTCTGATGCAGGTAGTGGATCTACACTGAGACGGCGTGGACCGTCTCAGTGTAGATTCTTAGACCGTCTTGCACCAGGGCAGACGTTACCTGTACGTATTGTTGGCGGAGATGCGGTAGGAGAGAACTCCACGGAGTTCCAGAGCTACCTTGGCCAGGTTGCCCGTACGCGCGTCCCCATCACCACCCACGACTTCCGACAGCTTCCTTATGCTGTCAAGGTTGCCATACTTGCTGATCTGGAGGTATTCTAAAATCTTAAAACAGTTTTTGCATTTTATGACGTAATCGTTATTATATTTGTTGTATCAGGCTGTATTTACATGGGAACGCAGTACCCATGTCGATTCTCAGATTTTATCCCATGCTGCTGAGATGTTGCGTCGATACAAGGGACGCATAAAAGCTAAGGTAAGATTTTTTTATTAATATTTAATATCAAGATATTTACATATTGACTATATTTATTTCTCCATTTGTAGTACTTCAACCCCCAGATTCCATATGAGCAGCTTGTGCAGAATATCCCTCCTGGTGTTACACCAGAGCAATGGAGGGAGCTGATTAATTTTTGGTCCAGTGACGATTTTGCGGTATGTATATAGTTTTCTTAGTTATTTCTTTTATTTTTATACTGGCTTTGTGAAATTTCAGTCGATTTCTTCCAAGAATACGGCGAATCGTTCGAAAGGGTTTAGGTCGACGCATAAGATGGGAAGGAAGAACACCAACCAATTGAAGGACGACTTTGTAAGTATTTAAAAAATATTTACAACGATTAATTTTGAGTCTTAAACAATTTTAAGAAGTTGTTTAACTTTTTATAGTTGAGGGAAAATGAACGAGAAATGACCCGCATAGAGGTTTTTGCTGGGTCAAAGAGCAGAGACTTAGGAGGAGAGGTGCAGTGGGTTGATGAAGCCTACGCACCAATACATGTAAGTATAAATACAATTTTTAACTTAAAGGATTAGTTATGATAATATACTAAATTTATTTTCTATTTCTCATATGCAGGAAGAAATGATTAGGCTCTCTACCACCTCCTCGCTGGATAGCACGGGGACGAGCAATCTCCCGTTGACGGCCGATGATGCCTTCCGTCAAGCCACTGGTCCAGAACACAGTGGATGCATCCGTTGCGGAGGACGGGGCGAAACGATCCGTACATGGTACGGAATGGGTGGTGCAGGTGGGTCGCAGTCTTCCTCGCAGGGAAGCCAGAGAGAAAGAGAGATGGAGAGGGAGCTGCGTGAAGTAAAGGCAACGATGAATGCACAAGCTGCGGAGATGGCACAGATGCGTATGGACATGGCGAATTTCATGTCCTTAGTAAGCCGTCTTCAAAGTCAAGCCACGCCCCCTGTACAACCTGCACATCTCGGCGACGACGAGGAGAGTGAGGAGGAAACCGAAGAGAGTGACGGGAGTGGCGCATCAGAGTAGGTGGCATGGAGTTAGTACCCTAGTTAATTTTTATCCTTTAATTGTAATATTTTTTATTAATGTCTAACATTATGTAGACTTGTTATCGTTTATTAATGTTGTTTTATGATTATGTTGAATGTAATGTGTTGTTTGATCTTCAATTTATGATATGGTTAGTTGTTGGATGTTGTGGTTTGTTCTTTTGCAGAGAAGAATGATTGGTGTTGTAGAGTTTATTATGTTCATATTGTTGTCAGGTGTAATACTGAATGATGTAAGGAACATATCAGAATATATAATTTTTTTTCCTGTCATGGTTTATTGGGGACGGTTGTAGCCGTCCCCTCTAGAGCTACAGAAACGTCCCCCCAGCCAGAACAAATCACGGAGACTATTGGGGACGGTTCTAACCGTCCCCATTAGGTAAGCGCAATTGGGACGGTTAGAACCGTCCCGTTTACCCTTCTGTTGGCGTCGCTATAGATGCTACAACTAGAGGGGACGGTTACAACCGTCCCTAATAGTCTTCTGTTGGCGTCGCTATAGACTTTTCCAGGCTTCTGTTGGCGTCGCAAAAGACCTAAAGAGTAGACGGGACGGTTGTAACCGTCCCTAAATGCAAATGTATGCGACGGTTGTAACCGTCCCTTCTACTCTGAAGGTCTTTTTGCGACGCCAACAGAAGCCTGGAAAAGTTTATAGCGACGCCAACAGAAGACTATTAGGGACTGTTGTAACCGTCCCCTCTAGTTGGGCAGACGTGACGGTTGAAAACGTCCCATATATACTTATGTTGGCGTCGCTATATACGCTAAGGTAAATGGGACGGTTACAACCGTCCCATCTGCGAAACGCATGCGACGGGGGTAACCGTCCCCATAGGTTTTCTGGGGCCGTCTCAAAATGTTGAAGACCATTAGGGACGGTTGTAACCGTCTCTAATAATATAGGTTGTAGGGACGGTCGCAACCGTCCCTAATAGCCTTCATGTAAGGGACGGTTACAACCGTCCCCAATGGTTGATTACATGAGACGGTTGTCAGAAGCGTCCCATATAGTCAAATGAGACGGTGGCTGAAGGGACGGTTTAGAAACCGTCCCCGTTGATCAGAGGGGACGGTCCTAGAGACAAAAAGGACGGTCACCGACCGTCCCCTTAGACCCACCAGCCTGTAGTGTTTCCTAGTCATAATCGCTCCTTTGTTGACGCGAATGGTTGGACTTGCTTTTTGGATTTTTGGGCACATGATTATCTTGGGTACTAAGCATGTAAGCTACTACTTGTTCGCGTGTAGATGTAGTATCCGTTAAATTTTCCATCGTTAAATAGATAGTCACGGATATTATTTGTTGCTAAATGATTTTCTATCCTAGACATTAGTGATGAAAGTCATAACCTTTAATAGATAGTTAGCAATGCTTATACTAGAAATAATTTTTTTAACTAAAAAAATTAGTGATAATTAGTTCAAAATTAAAAGCCGTGCTCATATTAAATCAATGAATATGACTTTCCACGGTAATTTCTATTATTAAAAGATCACTTAGCAAATATGATAATATATATTGAAAAATGAATGATTTAGTGATTGATTTAAAATAAACATCACTTTATATCTAATTTGTCACGGTGCGTAGTCGGGGCATAAGTAAAGATATGATCCTCCGATCACATCTTGCAAAAATCCTTAAATTTTACAGTACTTGCAAAAAGTAAGAATGGATTGATAATATATTACGCAAGTATATATTCAAATGTGGAGAGAGAGCAAGATCGTTATTTTTACGAATTTTACGTCCTTATCCAATTTTCTTAAACGATCACATTCATTCCATCAAAAGTAAGATAAGAATCTTACAATTACGTCTTTATCCCTTTACCGTTCATTTTTTAGACAAACAATCACATTCTATTCATCAAAAAAGAGTTTGGGGCCATGAAGGAACCATATGCCAAGCCAACAAAAGGAAAACCAAAAACCAAGTAGTACTTGGGGGTCTTGACATTTATTACAAGCAAAACAAGCTACCCAAGTCAGAGTGGATGATATTATTCATAAAGTAGAGTGGGAAAAGTTGTCTCCAAGCAAAAGATGGAGGGTGGAGGCTGGAGATCCTGTGAGAGGTGAGCTTCATGGATTCGTCATCACTTCTTTTTGTTTGATGCAATCTGTCATCAAGTGTGGGGGCATAGGCTCAAGGAACGTGTGACATCTTGGCTATAATGAAAGGGTTAATGAGTAATCATCCTCAAATCAAACGGTCATAAGCTATATAGGAATTGGTTTGTATCAGCCCAGTATGTATACTAGGCAGAATGATTGAGGAAGAATAGAGCATCCTTTGAAATATGCATGAGAGGGTGAGAAGTACCCTGGAACATCTTTGAACAATGTTCCCTATAGGTCAACCACCAGATTGATGCTTGATTGATGGAAATTTGCTAATGATATGAGGTAAATGGTCATGAATTTTGTTGTTTGAAGAATTCCTCCATGTTACTTCCAAAATTTGTAAAATTTAGAATGGAAAGGACTCTAAAAGTAAAATTACAATTAAGGAACAGGTGTATAATTGTTTTTGTGTCGACTAAGCATAGATGGAAGGAATTTGACGTGGGGATATCTGGGAGTAAAAGCATGTCTTGAGTGTGAAGTTTCCATGGCTTAGTGACAATAAGAAGAGGGAAACTCTAGGATGAAAGGGTTTGGACCAAAATTTTTATGTTGAATTTGGGACCTAAATTCCCACGAGAGAGGATGTATTATAGATCTTTAGTGGCTCTGGGGGAGATTGATCAATCGAGAATGATCAAGCTATCAGTAGATGATGTTTGATAGGAATTGATTCAAGTATGTCATGGGGCCTATTTGTTCTTCGGGAGAGGGCTTTCAGCCATTTTTGTTTGGCACCAAGAGTAGAGCGTGCTCTGACTAGGGTGATGTGCTTCTTATTTGTAGTTTCCCATAGTGAAGGGAGGAGCTTCGAAGCCAGAAGATTTCCGTTAATGTTGTATGTCCAGAATAAAGTGTGATTATCTAAACCACGAGATCTCAAAGCCAAATTTCTAATTACCAACGACCGGCTCTTGATGGAGGGCCAACAGGGGGAGTCCCTATAATTTGTGGTTTTTGAAATGGGGAGAGGTTTGGAAATGTGGTATAGACCTCTCACAATTCTAGAGAAAAGGGACAAATGGTTTTCTTGAGTTCTAATCCATGATTTTAATAGAATGACCCAGTTAAAAAATCCAAATTTTGGATGCCCTAGCCATCATTTGCTTTCGACCTGCAAATTAATAACCATCTGGCTTAGTGTTTGTTTTTGTCTTCATTGTTCCCATTCCAACAGAAGTGTTTCCTGATTTTATCCATGTCTATGATGACATGTTTAGGGATTTTGAGAGATGATAGGATATGGTTAACTTGGGGGATAAGGGAGGAATTTAAGAGTGATACCCGCAATGGGAGGGAGAGCATTAAGAGCATTCTTGACTTCCACTAAGGAGGTTTTTTTTTTTCAAATTTCTCAATAGTGGGTATCCAATCAGTTTGGCTTGGAGGAGAGTGGGATCCCTAGGTAGTTTATAGGAAAGTCCTCGAGTTTCCAAGCGAAGATCGTGAAGAGTATGTCCCTTTCTGAGTTTGAAAGAATTAAGCAGTGTATTATGGATTTATCGTGGTTTACATGTAGGTAAGATAACTCGAAGAACACCTTAAGAGTGAAGTTTAGAACTTAAAGGTGTTCTTATCAAATTTAAGAAAGATGAGAATATCATCAGCAAATAACATATGTAATGATGTGGTTTTCACATGAAATTTGATAAAAAAAAATAACCGCTCATTCTTGTTGTGTTGAGACTTTTCAATTGTTTTCTAAAAATGTAACCTCACGAGTATTCGTGAATTACACAATTTTTACACACATAATCCAGAGTAATTTCATAATTACAATCATAACCCCGTGTAATTGTGAATTGCACCCATGACCCTCAATAGTGCTTAACTCTTACACCCATAACCATGTGTTAACTTCCATCAAATTTTCCATTAACTATGACAGAATCCTTCAAATATTTTATATTTTCCACCCTTAAATTTCCCATTATTTACAAATGAGACCTTCCTCCTCCAGCACCCCAACCCGCCCCCCTCGCTGACCACCTCCTCCCCCTGTCCTCCTCCAGCACCCCCTCCCCCACCGCCGACCACCTTCCCACCTCCCCCTCTCGTTCCTCCTCTAGCACAATAGCTTTCTCTCTCTCAATTGGGCTTCCATACTCTGACAACCTGATTAGTGGAGGTAGCACGCCCTCAAGAGACTAGAGCCTTATCGAGCATCCCATACTCGGTGAGGAGGCAAACAATAGGAACCACCTTCTCCCATATTTTTGCAGAGCTCGCGAAGAGCAACTGAACCATGGCAGTTAGGTTGCTCCGCCCCAATGCGAGTAACATACGCTTCTCGTCTTCCTTGATCAGCTGGAGAACCCCATCCACAACTCTATTCTTTACTTCTAAGTTCCTAATCTGAAGTCTCGTGAGCAATTCGAGCACATTTGTGCTGATCTCTGCCACGGTTTTCTGATGAATCCATGATTCATCACCTTTATTCTTTCATTTTGGCTAAAATTCTTTGTAAAATACATGTAAATATCCACTATTTTCAGAAATTAACATTCTAACCATATTTATTAATATTATATATAATACTTATTTTATCTAAAATAAAATAATAAAGAGAAAAATAAAAATAAAAGAAAAGAAGGATGTATGTATAAAATATGTACATACTGATCCTAACCCTGAGATCAGGTTAATATTGACTTGGTTGACAAAATAAAAATAGGGGGAGATACGGATCTTAATTTATGAAAATACTAGAAAATCTAGATCATCAATGTACTTAACACATTTTTCACCTTTTATATAATTTTATTTATCATTCAGATATCAAATTAAAATATGAAGTTGTTTATACTAATATATATTAATTTATAAAAATATCATAAAATTATTTAATGTATAAATAATTAATTATGGCGAATCTAAAAAAACGTAAAAGCCAACTTCCAACGTTCATAACTATTTATAGAAAACTACAAATTGACCAAACTCACTTTTAAACTTCGTTTTATAACTAATACTATTTATTAATAATATCAAAATAATATTAAAATAAAATATGTGAGTTTTGGTGTTTGGACCCCTTTGCCTAAATATATTATATGTATATATATGTTCCTTATTTTTTATTTAATTATTACTAATTCCGTTTAACTTAATTCTTCTTCTAATTTGTTTATAGAAAACACCTAAATATATAAATATAACTTAAAATAAATGTCAATAAATCCCAAAGTTACGAAGTCATGACCCTAACCTTCCGGACCTCATAACTCGGTCATATGAACTCCGAATTGGATGTACACACTTTTAAAGTTCATTTTATAAAATTATTTATCAAATGAAACTGATTTCACTAAAATCGGAGTTCATATACAAAAGGTGGATTTTAGGACCTTATTGGTATAAATTGTACAATGTATTTTAATCTTATTTTATTTAATGTATGTCATTTCTTTTACTTTATTAATATTTTATTACTAAAATAAAATAAAATAAATAATTCTAATTATTTAATTATTTATTATTAATTATTTATTTAAATTATTTATTTAACCATTCATTTCTTTATTTAATATAATTATTTAATTATCTATTAATTATTTATTCTATTTATTTATTATTTTAATAATTTTAGTTAATTAATTTTATCTTTTTCCCCTTCTCTTTTCTCTCTCCTCCTTTCCCCTTCTTCCCTGATTCCCTTCTTCCACCTAACGTCGTCGCCCTCCTCCTTCCTCCGCCCAACGGCCCAGCAGTTAGGTCGTTGTCCCAACAACCTCTCCTCGCTATCAACCTCCGTTGGTGACCCCATCTGGCGATGTGCTCCCCGCGTCTCCCTCATCTATAAATAGGACCCCTCCCCTTGGAGCTTAAGATTATCTACCATTTTCATCTTCATTCCAGCGAGTTCCAGAGCGAGAGAGCGTGGGTGACAGCCACCCTTGAGCATCGTCGAGCGTGGAAGAGGAGGAGCAGCGCGATCGTCGCCAACGTCAAGGATAGAACGACCATTGTTTGTTCTTTCTTTTTAGAATTTTAGGTCAGTTGACTTTTTCATATGGTAACGTTGTCGAGGAAGTAGCACTAGGGTAGATATTAGAGCCTTAGGTTTTAGGATTTCTTTTTCTCTCATTTTCGTCATCTTATTTTCTGTCGCATTTATTTTTTCAACATTTTACAACTTTCTGTTTCTAAGTTGTGTGGCAGTACTTAAGAAGCACGAGACAAAATCGAGAAGTCGAGTTTCTGCTTACTTTTTTGTATTTTCCTTAACAAAGAGATAAAGGGCACTTGCCCATTTTTGTATTTTATAGAAGGAGCCCCTTAAGGGCATCCCGACTTATACGCTTCCTTCCGTCTTCTCGGGGCTTGTTTCACCAGGTGTCGTACATGTGGTGGAATAGGAACGTCGCCGCGATTTTCCTCACACTTTTTCTTTATTTTCTGTGGATTTTTGTGGCTAGGTTCTTGGATTAGGTTTCTTATTTTTGTTTGTGCATATGTATGTCTCATTAGATCTAAGGATGCATAATATATTTTTCTTTACTTAGGAAAAAAGGAAAAAGACAAAAATATGATAGACGTTGTTTTCAAAAAGATCAAAAAAGTGATAATCGGGAAATTAAAATCGGGGCTGCTAATTTTACTTGACTATAAAAATAAACGTAAAGGACTCCACTTGTTTTGGGAGAGCAATCCTGACGTTGGCTTGCAGGTACTCTCCAGATAGTGAATGAGGGACGACACTTAAGGTTGGAGCAAGAGCTCAAATTTTCTTCGAGACTACTAATTCTAGAAAAATTAGCTACTTCTCAGTGAGGACTCACGGGTAGCCGGAAATGGTCTGGGTTTCCTTAGCAGAGAGGCAGATTTAGAATGACACTGCATAAGGCTCTGTCCTCAAGTAACGAGTAGCCATTTTACGGTCCGTACTTACTCCCATACTGGCTGAAAGTAGGTGCAGCTAATCATACGGACTCGGGACAGTCTTTTGGGAAATTCAGGAACCCAGCAGCTCGCTAAATATGTTGATAAAACCGCATTATCACCTAACACTGAAACTAAAAAGATTAACGACCGAGGTTTCTTGGTCATCATCAAGTTGTGTTGGTGAATTTGGGGTTTGCTTTGTGTTTGATTTTGTATTGTAAGTCTAAGATCTCTGAGTTTCTAACAGTCACTTGTCGTCCGTGTCTTGTCATCTAGAGTCAGTTTTCTTCTTTTTGAGTCATGGTGATAGGTAGACGATATCTTAGGCCGACTCTTGCAGCACTGCTTCCATGCATATCTACCAGTTCATCTAGGTCTCGTGTTTCGAACCTGAGTTGAGTCCTTTGTTCTTCTCCAGGTATGACTCTGATACTGTGGAATCTTCTCCCTTTGTTTCTAAGGTTTCTTCTATGTCTCCTTCTTTCCCTATCTGTTTGTTTCCATAGACTCAGCCTTCAGTTACATCAGTGATAGCTGAGCAGATGTGTGAGACCCATGAACTGATTTCAGATCAGATGAGAGATTCAAGTCCACGAGTTCCTGAGATGAGAGTGCAGATTGAGCAACCTGCATCTTATTCTGGAGCTGAGTCAGTTTCTACATCGAGATTACCAATTTTTTTGATTGATTCAGACTTCGTGTCATTACTGATGAAGTTTCATGGGAAGTAGCACGAAGAGCCATATGAGCATCTTTTTGAGTTTGAGAAGATTTGCGGTACTCAATTCTATTCAGATATTACACCTGAGGATGCCATGATGAAGACATATCCCTTGTCACTCAAGGACGGAGCCGCAAGATGGCTCCGAAGTTTAGGAAAGGAGCGAGTTAGTTGTGGTACACTTTGAGCTGCCTTTATTAGATGATTTTACCCCATTAATCGAGCTAATTTCATGCGACCGATTATCAAAGATTTTTCACATGATCCCCTCGAGCCATTACAGGATATGTGGCTCAGATTTCATATTTTTTTGCGGAGATTCCCATATCATGGGACCACCAAAGCTGAGTTAGTTCAGATTTTCTATCATGGAATGATCGTAGAGCAGAGAGTATTGATCGATGCCTCGTGTGGTGGTTCATACCGCAATCTTGACGAGGATTCACTTTAGACTCTTTTTGGAGATATTTCTGATGTCAAGATAACACACGAGGGAGATGACAGACCACCTAGATGCGATCCACCTCATGATGATTTAGGGATCACACATCAGATAGTTGATATGGACACTAATGCAATACCGAGGATGGATGTTGAGATAGTTGCAGAGAGTTCTTTTCTTCATAGACTGATATACATTCCATTGAGTTTTTAGCTGGAGTATGAGTCGGTTCCGTGCTTCCCAGTTCATGAGCCTTGTATACTTGTTCCTCAGGTATTCCAAGATACCGAGCGAGAACCTATGTTTTTTCAGCCGATTCATCAGCCGATTCAGTTTCTGTATCACGATCAGTGTTAGAGTAGCCACCTCAAGAGCATTTCACCTTAGATTCATTTGATCATTTTGAGTATCTTCAGCAATCAAGATGGATGTGGGACACCACTTTGATATTCCTGATATAGATGGTTCCACATTCGATAATTTCATACATTTGATTCATGAGCAAAGTGCATATCGTAGGGAGCAGATGGACACATTCGGAGATTTTATAGCCAGCATTCACAGAGCATAGATTAGTTTCAGATATTCCTGTTTCACCTGAGTTGTTGAGTTCTATTCCTTCTAGTTCCCATGATGTTCAGAGGTAGCCTGTAGTTGCTAAGACATTTAGGAGTGAGGAGCCTATAGTAGGAAACGAAGCAGATGCATATTCAAATTCTGAGTCTCTTCACAGTGAAGGTACAAAATCACAAAAAATGGAAAAAAAAAGGAAATCCAAAAAAGAATAAAAGACAAGACTTCAGACTTCCCTGCTAGATCTCTATCTTCTATTCTTCATGGAGCTTGTCCTGATTTAGCAAAAAGACTTTCTTCTTCTTCTTCTGATCCTCTAGATGTACATATGGTTGAGGAGGATAAACAAATGTCCTTCCCAAATGCTTTGAATCAAGGAAAGGGAGAGATATTAGAAAATCTCAAAAAGAGTCAAGATTCAAAGTTCACGAAAGAGATATTGGGCAGAATTCAGATCAAGCTCACTCTTTCGGAGGCATTAGCACACATTCCTCTTCTACAGAAGTGCTTGAAGAAGCATACCACACCCAGAAGAAAGAAGAGGAGAAATCATTGCTCAGAAAAACAAGTGTTTACCATTGTCACATGTTACTCCATCCAACATACATCTCCTAGAAAGAAAAAGAAAGATATGGGAGTGTCATTTTCTATTTCCAGATTTCAGATCATGAGTTCGAGCACACCTGTTAAACAACGGGTCATTAGTAAATATTTTACCTTTCCATCTTATTGAGACACTTCATCAAGGACCTCTCAAGCAAGCCAGAATAATTCTTTAGTTTCGAGATAGATCGGTCAAGTGGTCGAAGGGTATACTTCATGACGTTATCATGGTGGTACAAGGCACAAAACTCACTGTGGATTTTATTGTCTTAAACTCTGACTCCTCAGTACCATCACATGATGCTGCCATTATTCTTGATCGGCCTTTTCTGTGTGCAGCCTAAGCCGTTATTGATTATGGGACAGACAATGTCACTTTTCCTCCTAGAAGCACAATGCCAAGCTCCGAGCCGATAGAGACTCTGCTATCAGATGAGTGTGCTTCCAGGCCATCAGATATAGAAACATGTGGGATTACAACTGAGATTAGGCGATCATATTCTTTCAAATTCTATTGAGACCCGAGATTTCCTCTCCAAAGAGGAAAACTTGAAGAGCATTGCCTTTGGTGATCCACGTACACATGTTGGGAGATGTGATGATGAGATTCGTAGTATCTATGTCATTGAGACGAAACCGCTAGTGGCACATACTGCGAAGGCTAAACCTATTTCACTTGTAGATACTTTGGTCGAGCCTTCTAGTAGCGAGAATGTTGGGCCCTCTTTTCATGTAGATTTAGATAAGGGCTATATTGATGAGGATATTGATTAGATTGAAGCAGATTTTGACCTCTTTCTTGCATCTACTTTAGATACGACACGAAGTCTCTTCAGTCACACAGATTTAAGGATACAATGTTATAGGGTGATTCTTAATCTTCTTTCTCAGTGTCGATGATGACAGTAATTTAGAGATCGTGGAGCAACTTACAGAGTCAGTTTTGTCCATCTGGGTTGCTTCTCATCGATTGATGCAGGTCAGGGATCCTACGATTCAGATATGGATATCTCTGAGGTTGACCCTGATGTCGACCTTTCTTTTGTACATTTTATCGTTCCTTGGTTGCGCAAGAATTCCATTCTTCG
The DNA here is from genome assembly GCA_037367405.1 of Ottelia alismoides. Taxonomy (NCBI): domain Eukaryota; kingdom Viridiplantae; phylum Streptophyta; class Magnoliopsida; order Alismatales; family Hydrocharitaceae; genus Ottelia; species Ottelia alismoides. The sequence goes on from JAZKJV010007342.1 coordinate 144,077, forward strand.
ACTTTCTTGAGCTTGTACAGTTTCATGTTTTGATTTGTTCATTCTTGTTCACCTTGTCCATACGTGCGTTCGATTATATTCATTCATTCTTTAATTTTTCTTGCACCCCTAGGTCTCACTTAGGATTTTTGCTATACTTAGGATGTACTTTATCGTAAGTATAGGGGTTGTAGATATTATGTTGTTCATATCGTTATGTTCTATTACCCTTGTTGTTGCTTATACCTAGGGTGTGCTTTACCCTAAGTATAAGGGGGTAATATCACTCGTTTTCGTCTTTGATTGTTTCAATTTTTGCATCATTTGATCTCTCACTTGTCCTTCAAACTGTTGATATATATCCTTTTCTATAGTTAGGGATATTTTACTTTAAGTATAGGGGAGGACAAGCCGAGTCATTGATTGTGTACATTCTTTTGACCTCGATCATCTTCGTTTTTAAGTTTGCTATCCTTAGGATTAGTTTATCCTAATTATAAAGGGGATGCTTGACTTCTATTCTTTATTCTTATTCTTTTGAGTCGTTATAGTATAGCATTCTTTTCACCAATCTATACTTAGCTTGAGTTATGTCTTCCTTTATCGCTTCTTTGGTCACTATAAGGACATAGTTCACGCTAGGTATCGGGGGTATCGTATATTCTATATATACTCTAGAAACCACAACTCGTATTTTATTATATTTTTAATAATATGGCTCTAAAAGTATGGTTATATATTTTGGGTTTTTAAAAGCCAATAGAAAACTATAAATATGACTTATAATTTTTTCCTTAAAAATTGTATATAAAATGTTTTATAAAATACTTGTATAAAATTCTTAATTACATAAATGTTGTAAATAAAATTCTTTTGTTAAATCTTGTATAAAATCCGCATAATCTTGTGTATATAAAATATGTATAAAATTCAATAAAATTCTTGTAAATTCGTGTAATTGATTTAGTTCACTAACTCCTTCAAAAATTTTCAAAAAAAATTAAAAGTTTTAAAATTCAATAAAAATTTGCAAAAAGTCTTTAAAAATTGCATAAAAAGCTTAATCCTAAAAATTCACTTCATATAAAAATTGTTGCATTCATTAGCATTTTTCAGAACAAGTTTGATTCTTGAACCTAATAGATCTAAGTCTGAATGATGGAGTTTGGTTTAGGCCGTAATCCACTTAATTCTAAAGGGACTTTATTAGGACCCGGAATTAATACTCTTCAAGTATTTTGACTTAATTCCTTGGTTTACATAAGACCGTGTTCGGAATTCAACTTAAACTTTCCTAAGTAGGACACCTGGTATCATCTATTTAACTCTTCTTCATTTGAAATAATTTTGAACCCATGCACTCTGCACTTAGCTCAACTTGCATGGAGTTACGAAGGGCATTTCATTTTGGTGATGTGTTTTCATCCTTGTCTAGTGGCGCTGACGTCTAAAGATGGGAGAGTGGGTTGAAATAAAAATTGGATGAGGGAAGGATCTGTTGGCATAATTTTTTCAAGACCCCAAAATGGACAAAAAGAAAAGATGCTATATCCATCTGGTCATAAAAGATCGATGCAGTGCAACAATCATTTTCTACCAAAAAGAAGCCAAATACCGAATACTTATATGACCACAATGGTCCAAGCTTCATAGAGATTGCATATCTTAGTGGAGACTTGGCTAAACTGGCCAAGCTTCACAGGAGATGTGACTACACTGGTCACACTCTAGTTCTCTTCCTATTCTTCTACTTCTCTCTCTATTTGATTGTGGACATAGCACGACCTAACTTTAGAAGGAAATACCCCCTTACTCGAGGATCGAGTAGCTAGATGAGGGCCTAATGGGAGTGTATTACTGGGAAGGGCGGTTTCTTCGCTTCTTTAAGCAGGAAGAGCTAACATCTTTCACACACAGTACAAATTGATTTCAAAGTTGAATAATTTGTGTGATGGATGGGTTGGCCTGAGATGATTGTCAAGGTAAACCTGGATAGGCATTTGTGGAACTTGAGGGTTGTTGAGACTTAAATCCTAATTCTAATAAGGTCCCAAAAAACTATTAATCCAAAGGCCTATTTCAAGTTCTTGATTTTGGGTGAAGTGAAATTTGATTTAAAGAAACAAGAGTGTTCTAAGTTCTTTCATTTCCCTTTTTCTTTTTCTTTTTGCTTTCACTTATTTATATAATAAGTGTTTGCTAAGGGACTAGCAAAGGTAAATACAGAGGAATGATGAATCCAAGATTCATCGCCTTTATTCTTTCATTTTGGCTAAAATCCTTGGTAAAATACAAGTAAATATTCACTAATTTTTACTAATTAACATTCTAATCATACTTATTAATATTACATATTTAACACTCATTTTATCCAAAATAAAATAAAAGAAAAGAAGGATGTATATATGAAATATGTACAGACTGATCCTAACCCCGAGACTAGGTCAATATTGACTTGGTCGAGAAAATAAATAAGTAGGGGAAGATAAGGATCCTAATTTATAAAAATACTAGAAAATATTGACCATCAATGTACATTAACACAATTTTCACCTTATACATATTTTCACCTATTTTATGTATCATTCAGATCATATCAAATTAAAATATTTTCTTCACAAAAGTTGTTTATAATAATATATATTAATTTATAAAAATATCAGAAAATTTATTTAATATGTAAGTAATTAATTATGATGAACCTAAAACCCGTAAAAGCCAACTTCTAAGGTTCATAACTATTTATAGAAACTCAAAATTAACCAAACTCACTTTTAAACTTCATTTTATAACTAATACTATTTATTATAAATATTAAAAAAATATTAGAATAAAACGTATGAGTTTTAGCGTATGGACCTGTTTGCCTATATGTATTCTATGTATATATACATTCCTTATTTTTTATTAAATTATTCCTAATTCCATTTAAATTAATTATTCTTCTAATTTGTTTATAAAAATAACTTAAAAATATATAAATATAACTTAAAATAAGTGCCAATAAATCCCAAAGTTAGGATGCTGTGACCCCAAACTTCCGAACCTTATAACTCAACCAAATGAACTCTGAATTGGATGTACTTACTTTTAAAGTTTTTTTATAGAATTATCTATCAAATGAAACTGATTTTACTAAAATCAGGGTTAATATGCAAAAAGTAGATTTTGAAATCCTATTGGTATAAATTATACAATGTATCTAATCTTATTTTATTTAACGTATGTCATTTCTTATACTTTATTAATATTTTATAATTAATTTAAAATAAATAAAAAATATAATTATTATTACTTATTTAATTATTTATCTAAATTAATTAATTATTTAACCAATTATTCTTTATTTAATACAATTATTCAATTATCTATTTACCTATTTATTCTATTTATTTATTATTTAATTAATTATTTTAACTAATTAATTTTATTTTTTTTCCTTATCTTTTCTCCTTGTTCTTTTCCCCTCCTTCCCTGATTCCCTTCTTCCACCTGACGACGCCACCCTCTTCCCTCCTCCTTTCTCTGCCCAACGGTGAGACCATTAGGTCGTTGTCCCAACAACCCCTCCTCGCTGTCAACCTCCGCCGGTGACCCCACCCGGTAGCGTGTTCCCCACATCTCCCTCCTCTATAAATAGGACCCCTCCCCCTGGAGCTTAAGATTATCCATCATTTCCACCTTCATTCCAGTGAGTTCCAGAGTGAGAGAGTGTGGGTGACAACCACCCTTGAGCGCCATCGAGCAAGGAAGAGGAGTGGCACGATCGTCGCCGGCGTCGAGGATCGTCTCCGACGTGCGCATAGCCCTTACGTCGCCACGTGTCGAGGCAAGCATCAATAGAGTTCTTCCGAGCTCCACTCCCTGGCGATTCAAACAACCATCGTCGACAATCATCCAATTTCTAGGTTAGATTTCATCTTCGATCCTTTTTCGATTTCTCGTTCATCTCTTCTCTCCTCGGTCCTTCTCTTCTTATTTCAAACCATACCATTCTCTCTGAATTTGATTCGAATTACACATCACCCAATCACCTTCGCCTTCAAATACCATCGCATTCACGTTCTATCCTTCACAACATGACACCTCCGGCCACACACAATGGCCGGAGATTTGGAGCCAAAAACCTTCACATCCTGGAGGCTTCCATGTTCATCCTCAGTTGCACCAGATCTGACATTGCAACACCAGATTTGGAGCCAAAAACCTTCACATCCCAAAGGCTTCCCCGCTCGAGTCAAACCATTGTTAACTTGCAGGTCCGAGAGCGATTGGATTCTCAGCTGCATCGGCTCTGACATCGCAGCAACTTCCATCCTCGATCGTCATCTCTGACCTAATCAGCAGTGGTACTTGGAGGCTTGAAGAGAATTCACTGTTGGACATGCGAGCCCACGGCAAGCCATTATGCAATAAATGTTATTGCAAGTATCATTCCCTGATCTGAAATGAAGAACAAATAATTTGCATAATAGGTCCCTCTGTACAATTAGGGTTATGTACCATGACCATCTTAAAGATCATACAGCTGTTGATTCATTAAATGAATCATAGAGGCCGGTGCTTGGATGAATATCTAATGGGTTAGATAGAGGACTCATCAAGCACCGTCAAATGATTATTAAGAGATGATCTCCAGCCTGAGTAGGAGATGGCAATCCTTTCTCGCATAGGCTGATTTCTGACCGACCTCTCGATGCAGGTCCTCTGCATGGGAATAGTGATTCGGAGGTGTCAGATTAGTTAAGTCAATGGGTTGACTTAGCGAGATCGAGATAACCTAAGTCCTATGTTGAATACTGTCACAACATAGGCACACATCATCTGACCGGAGACAGATGTGTTACTATATGTCTGAGTGTGTACATTTGGCAGACCAGTAGGTTGATGACCTAACCAAGGTCTATACACCGGCGAGCTGGTGTGCATATAAGGGCATATGAGTAATACGATCTCTCAAAGGGATCATACAGGTTCACTTATGAACCGGAAGACATGAGCTCACTCATGAGGTATTGGGACCGATCAAATTCCATGCATGATCGTCGTGCTTTGGAAGCATGACAAGAATTTGAAGGTATGATATATGCTTTGGGAAAGCATATGATCGATACCAAATCCCAATGACCAAGATTGAGAAACTTGGTGATCAAACCATGAAGAAGACCGTATAAAATAGATCTTCATCTTCAGGTTGATCATTGGTCTTCCAGTATGCAGGATGTGCAGGTATTGGGAATACCTGAGGGTGATGTGATCATAAACAATTGTATAACCATGACGCTTCCAGTCCGAGGGAGTGATGAAACAGGTCTGGATTTTAGTGACTCCTCTCAGTAGAGAAGTAACTTGATCTTAGTCCAAATATTGGACATTGATCTGAATGTGATTCAGATGCAATGAGAAGATTAAGTATACGGACTTGATTTAATCAAGCATCTATGAGAGGTCCGTTAGATCTGGATTTAAGATGAGATCTCAACATCCAAGTCACTATACGTGGAACAATGCAATCGCCCTGTCCTTATCTCCAAGTATCCGCGGAGAAGGCACATTATTCTTGAAGGAGTTCAAAGAATAATTCCTATGATGAATTCAGTATCCAAGCAAGAAGATTTTGATGATTAAATGAGATTTAATTATCAAGTATAATATGAATAAGATTCATATTGTGAGAATGTGTCCAAGATAATTAAATGAGATTTAATTATCAAGTACAATATGAATAAGATTCATGTTGAGAGAATGATTGTCCAAGATAATTAAATGGGATTTAATTATCAAGGATAAGAAGATCGTGGATAGTGATATCCAGAATATCTATGTATATTATAAATGAGATTTATAATATATCAGAGAGAGAAATATTGTAAATAACATTTGTTAATTATTAATGTGGATTGGATCCACATTAGTTAATTAATTGGAAATGTAATTTACAAATTAGTTTGGGATGTGAATATGATTCACATATTTTTCAATGGCATGATTGAAATATTCACAAATTAATTTGGAATTAATTTGGTGGATATTATTGCAATAATAATTATTGCAAATAATTAAGAAATAATAATATAAATAAAAGGAGACAAAACCACCTATAATCATAGGTGGCGTCACCTATGACTAAGTCATAGGTGACGCCTCCTTGAATTTAGGAGGGGTTGTTGTCTCCTCTTATTTGTTGACTTATTATCTCTTGATAAATTAATTTATGTTAATTAAATTTTGTTGATAATAATTCAACACATATTTAATTTAATATAAATTAATGTTGTTGGTTTTTAACCAACAACAATCATAGCCGTTGGATGGCTCTTGGATTACAATGACCGTTGGATACATGAGAGCCATGGATTGAGATCCATTGGATCCCAAACTAATATATAAAGAGGATACACCAAGTAGACACCTACTCTACTTCTCTCTCTTCCTCTCATTCTCGTGCTCTCTCTCTCTCCATAGGGTGGCCGACCACCATTGTTGAGAAAGGAGAGAAGTTCTCACCTTCATCTTCGACGACTCGAGGATCTCCTTCTTCTTCGTGGCTACTTGCTATAGAGGAAGACGACGGATTTCGCTTGACGAAATCAGGGGATCTATTGCTTGGATCTTCATCGAGGATTGTGGGAGGAACGTGACTCATCATCGTGCCCGCAAGTGCGTTCTTCGTGGATCGGACTTGAGACAGGAGGATCTCTTGTTTGGGATCTCGCGATCACAACCACGCTTCAAAGGTATTCCTTATACTTTGGGGTTTGATGAAACAATCCGAGAAGTGTTCTCGTGATCATGTGGTTTCATCATTTGATTTAAAATTTTTAAATTCCGCTGCATCTTGCGACTAGTACGACTAGTCGCCCCGATCGTATTCGATGCAATCATCACGCTTCCGTGATGCGCTTGAGGATTCTCAATATCCTTCATTCACATCATCTGGAGATGTATGAAGCATGAAGAGCACCGTGAGCATAACGCTTGAAGATCATCACAACTTGGAGTCACCTAAAATGCAAGTAAGCATCTGGAGGTTAAGCATGAACCTGCATCAAATAGGAACCCCGGGTCAGAGCTTTCAGGAACAACTGAGCTTCTAAGTCACAACAATAGATCTGTAGGAGACGATGCCTCATTTGGAGGTGTAATATCTGAAGTTCAAGGACCTGGAATAGATTTACACCGAATGTCATCCGAGATTGAGCACGGTGTAAGGCGAAGATCTACTGCCTACAACCTATTTGGGGAAAAATATCCCCGATTCCAGACTATACATGAGCCGTACGATCAGCCCAGATCGCACGAACCTCGTCGCGACACGCGCTGACAACAGCAGAGTTGTCACTCACCGCTCTAGCAAGGTCTCGATCAGCTTCAGATCACGTGTTCAACCACGTGGTCCACTGATCATTTGTGAAGTAGCTGTCGGCCTTTGTAATAATCCATGAACAGGTCCCTAGCAGGAGAGAACACGTGGCTGAGCACGTAACATGTTGTGATAATTATGCGAATACCCTAACTATTTCCATAATTCACACACGCTTCTAGGTTTACATATTATTACATGTATACCCTTATATTGTATATAAATACTATACTACTATATACATATTAAATAAAATATAGAAAAATAAAACTATGTATAAATATATAGTATTCTACGATATACAATATTAAATAATATTTTAAAAAATAATAAAAAAAATTCTATTTTTAAATAAATCATTATAATAAAAATACACAAACTCATAAAATACATAAAAAATACAAAACATGTCTAAAAATCCTATAGAAATTATACCTAATATATTTTACTATATTCTAAATAGTAAATAAAACATAAAATAAAATTTAAATATTAAACCCTTAAAAAGATAAAATACATTAAAACTTTAAAAATTAATAACTAATTCATAAAAATCGTAAAAATATGTATAATAATCATTTTGAAGGTAGTTCTATATTCTATACAGTAAAATAAAATCAAAGTGCATTCTTACTGAACCTCACAATTTTCAATAAAAACATTGTTTTCCATAATTCAAAATCCATAAAAATTCTAAAAGCAACTAAAAATTTCATAAAAATAAGAAATAAAAATAAAATATAAAAACTACAAAATAAAAATCAAATAAAAAATAAAATCAAATACCTATTTTTTTCTACTTATAGATATAAAACCATGAAAATAAATATAAATTTTCATAAAATCCAATAAAAATCCAGAAAATTCTATAAAATAAAATAAAAATCAGAAAACCCTCATACCTTAGATTCCTCTAGTATTTTACCTTAGTTTTCCATAGTTTTCCTCCATGAGTTCGATACTCCCATATTTATCGGTATACCTTTGAGTTTAGGGGTATAAATAAGATATATATAAATTTTATGTGAATTTATTTGACCGGCATAGCGATGATAGTTTCTTCTTTTAGAACTATCTAGTCAGAGTGGATTTTTCATGCTCCCATCCTTCACCTTGTGTGCGTAGTGCATCACCGCCTTCCCATCAATGGCAGATGCACGGACGGCAGCGAGATGTACACATTCTAGCTCATGTCGATGAGATCTGGTTGCATATGTCGTTGAAGGCGGCGATCTCCTTGAAGGGGATGAAACCACCAAAGATATTCCACAAGATGAAGTCGAGGCTGTCGTTCTTCTGGACGGTGCAAATGGGACCGCCCTTGGAGATGTCGGTGTCGTTGGAGCAGGAATAGTGGATGGGGATGCGGATGGCGATGGAGACGCGGGCAATATTGTTGGCGAGGGTGGAGGTGGGGAGGTTGTTGGTGGCAATGAGTTCGTGGTGGGACTTTATGTGGAAGAGGGACCTGAGGGCAGAGAAGGCGGTGGCATTGCTGAGGACGAAGCCAATAAGGGCATTGCAGTTATGGGCGGCGACAGTGGGGCATGTGCACTTGAAGCTAACAACGAAGGCGTCGGTTGTGCTGAGGATGAGGAGGAAGAAGGGGAGGAGGAGGAGGAGGAAGGGGAAGGTGGTGGACATGGTCGGCGGGGGTGCGATGTGCTGGACGAGGAAGAAGGGGAGGGGGACGCGGTAGGCGGGGATGGGGCAAGATGGAGGAGGAAGAAGGGGAGGGGGCGGTCGGTAGGGGTGGTGCGAGCAGGAGGAGGAAGAAGGGGAGGGGGAGGCAGCCAGTGGGGTGAGGGTGTTGGGGAGGAGGCGGAGGGTAGTAGCATGGAAGAGGAGGGCGAAGGAGGAGGGGCGGGAGGGAGGGGGACACCATTGGAGAAGGAAGGGAGAGGGGGTTAGTGTTTTTTTTATTTTTTTTAATTTTTTAATAGTTGTTGGATAGACCATGGGTTAGATTAACCCAATGATATGGTTGGATTAATGGGAAAACTAACAGAGGGATATGGATGTAAGATGTAGTGATTATCCGAAGTTTCTTGTGTAAGTCATGATTACGCGGGGCTATGATTGTAATTACAAAACTACTCAAGATTATGGATAGGGGTGTCTATGAGGCGGGTACCCGTCCCATTTGATCACGACTCGTCCAACCCCGTTGGTATTGGGTCACGGGTCGACCCGTCCCATTCCAACGGGTACCCAATTACAACGGGTTCCCGGTTAATGTCAATAGATGTTGGCTAACCACGGGTACCAGCGGGTGTCCGTGGGGATAAAGAGAGATACTTCAAGTGAAAGGTGACATATATTAGAATGCAAACGATATGTCCAACTATGTATATTTCTATCTATATCATATTCATAATGATAATGCCAGATACAAAAAACTAAATGGTACGGAATGCATTCAGATAGAGATATATAAACATAGATAAATAAATTAATGAGAATATACAAAACTATGCAGATATTATAAACCATATGAATACATGCAATTGGAAGGAATACTATCGAATACGGATCTAATAATGACACATTCATGTAGGCTCATCGTCATAATGAATCAAATACGGATAAACGAGATGTAAATATATACATCTGAGGACAACATGATAAACAATATATAAGTATGTATTCCTATTCGTAAGTGGTTATATTAATTATCATCGTAATTGGTTATCGTGATGTGTGTGTGCGCGCTCTTATGTGTTTGCGCGTGTGCGCGTGGGTGTGGGCGCATGCGTGTGCACGTGGGCATGTTCGTTTGCATGGACGCGGGTGCGGATGCGTGTCTGGGTGGGTGCATGCGTGCGCGTACGCAAGTGCGTGTGCGATACAATTTGTATTCAATTGTATTCATTATCATCATGTTTGGATGCTAGGATGTATGCATATCGATTTGGATCGTATCCGATTCGTTATCATATATGTTAATTCAAATTTTGATATATATATATATATATATATATATCGATTTCAAAATGGATACATATATGAGCCCTCCCATACATATAAATTTAATCTTATCTATACAATTTTGGATCGATTATTTTTCTCTAATTTGCATCTATTTCATACCGGTATTCATTTTTAATGATTCGGCAATATGTTTTCCATATTCATTGATATTTGTATCCGTGTCCATTTCTATATTTTAAAATAGATAAGAATAATGTAACATTTATATTGGTATTTGTATCTAACCATTTACTTTTTTGTGAATCTATTGATAGTGAAATTTTTTCAACTGGGTACCCGCGGGTATCCGTCGGATTTTTTTGTATGGGGCAAGGGTCATGACATTGCGGATACCCGACCCATCATTTTAAACGGGTACCCAAGGGTTTAGGGTCAAAATGAACGGGTCGGATCGGGTACCATTGATCCGGATATTTTTGACCACCCCTAATTATGGATGTAAATATCTCAAAATTATTTTGATTCAACGCCAGAGGAGGACTTCCGTTGGCTTTACTTTAGTTAAAAGTGAGGATTAATCTAAAAGTTGGAGAAGCGGTCAAGAGAAGTTGACTGGTCATGGGGACTTTTGAATAAGATCTAAAAGCTCAATCAACTCCGAGAAATACAATACAAGATTGCAAATATCGTTTGATGTTTTCATGGTTAATCAAATCATTGCAAATATTTTATCGTTAATCAACAGATAACACCCTAAGAAATTGATTTCTTAGCCTTGATTTCATTGATCTTAGAACTTGCAAAATAGCCATTGGTTGATGTTTTCTTTTCCAATGCATTTTGGAGAGCTCCATATGCAACTATCATAAGTGATGTCTCGTACCTTTCTTAGCCAACCTCTTTTTCTTTACATAGAAGTCAAATATTTTATCTATGCAACTGTCACAACTCACGTCTTTTTCACGAGACCCTTTAATTCTTTTAGGAAAGATATGATTCTTTAAAAAAAAAATAGTTTATCTAGCTTTATGTTACAATGCCACAAATAAAATCCCACATCTTGGATCCAAGGATTATTAATTGCAAACTTGAGCTTACGCACTTTTAGTGGTTATCAAAGGATCCAATTAGTGTCAAGTCAACAAGTTATCATGATCAGTTTTCCTTTATTACGGTTCAACTCTAAGCCTGTGATATTACAAATAATATCAAAACGGGATTCTCTCTAATAGTAGAAATGGTTGCCTCCTAGTTGATTGGTAAATTCTCACCCCACAAAGCCGGAGGCTTCATTCGAAAAGGTAAATAATGGGCTAGACACTCTCTTTTGGCTCGATTCGATTGACGAATTCCCATCCCTCAAAGCTCGCTTTCGTGAATTATGGGATTATGCATGAAATAAGAGAGATTCCTGGGCGGAGGCTTTTACAAAACTCCAAGCCCCAAACAACAGGCTCACAAGTATGCATATCGATTGCCATTGAGTCTTTGAAGGGATATTGCCTCTCTCAAAAATGTGATAAGGGCTCTTCGACTTAACCATGGCAAGGATGAGGTAATATTTCCCTAAAAAATGGGCGAGCAACCTTTCACAAAGCAATTCTATCCCATTCTGGTAAACGAGGGGATTAGATCCGCCTTCGACGCTCATCTATGGAAGAAACCTTTCCATCCTAAGGACTCCTACTTTCTCTAGTTGGTTTTACATCGGAAGTATGAAACTCGGGAGGACATCCACAAAAGGGGGGTAGAGTGGGTAAAATGGTGCCACCTCTATAAAAGAAAGGATGAAATGATAAATCACATTCTTTCTACTTGTTCCTTTACAAATTCTATTTTCTTGCCACTGGAGCTGATGCTAGTATGGAACAACTTTACTTTTTTCTTAAATTTTGACGCTATAGGGGCACCAAAATGCCATATGACGGCAAAGCGCGTTCCGGTCTGAACCAATGGAGGTACCTCTAGCATAACTTGCACAAGGGTGGGTAGAAATAGATGTTTAATATTTGATGTTATTTGAGTTTGATTTTGTTCAACAGAGATCAAGGTGTTTTTTGATTTAAAAATCTGATTCTATGCATATATGGTGGTACACAAGACGAATTGAGAGTTGAGTTGGACTCTTGCGTACACCCTTACACTCATCATTAATCTGATTATATACGAATCCATATGAGGTCCAAAGTTGAGTTTCTATTGTAGTAAAGATTTGCAAGATTATTTTATGGATGCATATTATATATATATATATATATATATATATATATATATATGTATATGTATGTATGTATGTATATAATATCTCGCTTGTTTAGAAAACCGGTCAGATCAGTTCAACCAGAAAATTAAATCCGGTCCACTATTTTCAGAGTCGATACAAATGATAACATTATGTTGATGTCATTATCGAACTGACTGGTTTGAACTAATGGTCCAACCCAGTCAGACCTAACCGATGGCTAATCAGTCCAAAGTTCGGTCCGATTTTTAAAAACTTGACCGCCACAATTAACGATATTGAGTAATGAGTCAGGTCGCAACAAGGATGTTGCAAAAAAAGTAGGGATGTTGTAACACCTTAAACATAGTTCCACATTTAATATTTATAAAAGTGTGTGTGGGTTATAAGTTTTTTTTGAATCCGTGTGAGTTTGATGAATCCGCGATTCATCATCGCAATATCTTGATCTTAGCAAAATCCACGAGTAAATTCCCTAATAAATGTCTATAAAATCAATAAATTAACAAAATACCTCTTTTAAATAAAATACACTAATTATTGTATATAAGTTTGTACAAATAAATAACACTAAAAAGCCGCAAAAATAAAGGAGTTTTATACCTGTAAATAGCTCAAAACTTCATGTATTTTTAATAATTTCATTTCAACTCCTTTTTGGCTAATTCTTTCTCTAACTTGTTCATAATAATGTACATAAAAATACAAAAATACAAAATAAATTATATCTCAAAAAAATACTCCTAGATCCCAATGGGAAAAAGCCGTAAAGACCAACTTTCAAGCTAAATTCCCGCTCCGTATGAACTCCAAATTCACCAAACTCACTTTTAAAGTTCAAGTTAGAAAATTATCTATCCAACGGAAGTGGTTTCATTAAAATCGGAGCTCGTTTGCAAAAGTTGGATTTTGGGACCTAGATGTACATTGTATACCTTTTATATATTCATTCTTTCTTTAATTTTTATTGTATCTTTCATAATTGCTAAAAATACAAAAATATCATGATTGTGTTGTATTTTAATTATATTATTTTACAGTATTTTTCCTTGTAAATATCTCTTATTAAAAAGACAAAAAAAATACAAATTAGAAAAGTAAACAAAAATTGTACATGGTGTTTTGTCTTCTTTTGTAAATTCTCCACTATTTGTCTTCTCTCTTTATTTTATTGTATTTAAAGTAGCATACTTTTATTTTCTTTTATTTAATCACATTCTCTACAATAACTTCCCTTTCTCCAATAACCTCCAAGTCTTCTTTCAACCTCCATTCCACTCCATATTCTTCCACCAACCTCCCATTCAACTCCACCAATAATCTAACTTCTCATTCAACACCACCACCTCTCTAACTCCCATTATTCATCTCTTTATAATCATCTCCACATCCACATTTTTTGCCCATCCACCATTCTTATAGAATAAGGAGAGAGCTTGGAGTGTTTTGTTGGTGACAGCGACGAATCATCGTCCTCAAGCGACGACCTCCTTCAGGTGAGATCCGCGGAGCTCCGCTTCGCGTCACGAGTTCCCCATCGAGCTCGCTCAGCCTCTTCGATTTTATTTCGCCAATCGGATCGAGGCGACGACAGGAGTCCAGCGTAGCTGCTCCGCACATCCGGCGAACATCAGGTAAGTATTCCTCCTCGTTTCTCTTGTTATTTTATTTTATCTAATATCTTGTTTCTTTGTTGTTTGGATCACCATCATTTTTTTATCCATCATAACCCCATATCATTTTTTTTATTTTCATAACATCACGATCAAACCACCATCATATTTGCATTTGTGCATATTTGTCCTTTTGCATTTCTTCATCCTTTTATTTAAACAAAAAAAAATTAAAAACATTTGTTCATTTTGCCTTTATTCATTTTCTGTTTAAACAAAACAAAAAAAATATAAATAAAAAAAATTGAGTTTGCATTACAGCAGAAAAAAAAAGAAATCAAAAAAAAATTAAAAAAAATAAAAAAACGCACAGGTGGAGCAGCAGCAACCGCCGCCGCCCCACCCCCTCTTCTCCGCCACCCGCTCGGCGCCGCCGCGGCCGGCGTCGGCTGCGCCCCCCTCCTCTCCACCGGCTCTGCCGCGCGTGCGGGGGCCGCCGCGTGCGCACGGCGCCGCTCCGCCCCGCGGCCTGCCGCCGCTCCCCTTGCAGCCCCTCGTCCTCGCCACCAGATCTCCTCGGCGGGTGGCCGCACCGCCATCGCGCGCCGTCCTCGCCGTCATCGCGCGCCGCCCTCGCCGCCACCCCTCCGCCGCACCTCCGCGCCTCCGCCGGCCGCGCGGCCCCTCCCACCACCGCCGCCGACTTCAACCTGGGTGGGTTTTTCCCATCGTATACCAAGAAGGAAGAAGAAGGTTCACTTTTTCTTATTTTTTTTATTGTAAAAATTGCAAAATATTTTTGTATAGTTTTTATATTTACCAAACAGTCCTTGTGCATGTTTTCTATTGTATATCTTGTTTTCTAATTTGCACATAGACCCCTGTGTTCGCACCTTAAAGTGGACTTCGTTTATGCACATTTTTATTCAATGAAAAATGGTATCATGTTGAGCAACTTATCCTCTATCATCTAATTATTTACTTGTGTTTTTATGATAGTTGGGTAATTAATTAAAATTGTCAAATTGAAATTCTGTGTATTTTACCCAATCCGTGCTCCTAAATTTATATCTCACACACCGTTGCTCTAAAAATTCTAAAAAATATATATATGATGCCTTGATATATGATGAACTTACAGTCCAAATTTCACATCAATTGGAGTTGTCTTGTGCCTGAAATAATTTATTGAGTGATTTTCGTATTTGATTTTTAATTAAATCCACATACATCCTTTTCACGAAATTTCAAGTCTCCTGGATTAATCATCTAAATATCTACTTGAGATAAATCACACTCTGATTAATTTGATAACGTGGATTAATTAGGAATTAATTACTCATTGTCACTCTATTTCCACTAAAAAATTCATAAAAAATTCATAACTTGTCAAAAAATTCCAAAAAAATTACTGTAGCTTCCTTGCATCATGTTTTCATTTCAATAATTTTTTCATGATTTTGGCTTTCTGTTTGTGTGATAAATTGCGAAAAAACCCATAAAAAGTGTGCATTTTTATTTATTGCATATTAACCCCTAAAATTTCAAAAAAATGTGTTTTGTGTTCATCTCTGGATTAGTATTCTAGAAAAAATATAATTTGGCTGAATTGAACTGCTTTGACATTAAACTTAATTTGGCTAAGTTGTATGCTTTCTTAGTATATTAGTTCACTTGCATTGTGCATTTTGGCTTCCTATTTGCATTAAAAAAATATAAAAATACCGCATTGGATATCTAGACCTAAATTTTTGAATTAAACCCAAGTTGTTCCTTGGCCTCCCTGTGTTCGACCCCGGACTTGCCCGGGATATAAATTAAGCCGAGACACTCTTCACGGAGATCTTCTCTCGGTTCTGACCGAATCGCTAAGTACACGTGCTACAACTCTTGGTAAAAGCAGTGGAGCTAGCCAAAAATACTACAAAGCAATGAAATGTCAAAGAAAAGCTCTCATTCCACAAAGTCAATTATCAAAAGAGCTTCCACCAAAGGCGAGCGCTCCCAACCATTTCAAAGTGTCCACTTGGACCACCGCTATTAGGACCAGGAGTCGGGCTTGCACCAAAAAAGGGCTCTGCATCGTAAATGCTACAAGTCTGGGTGTAGAAGGTACGATAGGTACTCAAAAAAGGCACACCCCGGTGTACTCCCAGGAAAACAAGTGCAGACGGCTCCAACTTCTCTTGACGGACGCACTGATCAACACCAAAAAAATGCGTTGCGCAATAAGGCACTAGAGAGGATCCTTGTTCCAATGAGAGGGAGAGAAGAAATGACACAATCCTATGCCCTCCATCAACTGGCCTTCCATCTACACTTTTAAGTCTGACAACTAAAGAGACGGTGGATTGGATGCAAGAAATGGTTTATTCCCTAGTGTTGAGGATCGGGTCCTTAGGAGAGTCTCTTGGACTGGAACCTTGGGTGACGTTGTGACTCTACTCTTGTAACTGCAGTCCACACTTAAAGTCATATCCCTTATATATACGTATACAAAGAGAGTCTGATGATTAGGGAAATTGGGTACCTTTTGACTAGAGCTTGGTTCAGCTTAGAATTTTAGGATCTCTAAAACCGAGAGTTCTTGAACGGATCAAGTCTTGTATTCACATGCACAGTCAGGGGTTAACCAAACTTATTCATTCTTTATTTGCTCGAGGACTAGCAAAGTTTAAGTATAGGGGGGTGATGAATCCACGATTCATCATCTCAATATCTTGATCTTAGCAAAATCC
This sequence comes from Ottelia alismoides, assembly GCA_037367405.1. Taxonomy (NCBI): domain Eukaryota; kingdom Viridiplantae; phylum Streptophyta; class Magnoliopsida; order Alismatales; family Hydrocharitaceae; genus Ottelia; species Ottelia alismoides. The sequence goes on from JAZKJV010007342.1 coordinate 160,943, forward strand.
ACGAGTAAATTCCCTAATAAATGTCCATAAAATTAATAAATTAACAAAATACCTCTTGTAAATAAAACACACTAATTATTGTATATTGGATTGTATAAAATAAATTAACATAAAAAAAAAAGAAAGCCGCAAAATCACAAGAGTTTTATACATGTAAATAGGCCAAAACTTAATGTATTTTTAGTAATTTCATTTCAACTCCTTTTTGCCTAATTCTTTCTCTAACTTGTTCACAATAATGTACATAAAAATACAAAAATACAAAATAAATTATATCTCAAATAAATGCTCCTAGATCCCAATGGGAAAAGGCCGTAAAGACCAACTTCCAAGCTAAATTCCCGCTCCGTATGAACTCCAAATTCACCAAACTCACTTTTAAAGTTCAAGTTAGAAAATTATCTATCCAACGGAAGTGGTTTCATTAAAATCGGAGCTCGTTTGCAAAAGTTGGGTTTTGGGACCTAGATGTACATTGTATATTATGTATATATTCTTTCTTTCGTCATTTTTTATTTTATCTTTCTTAATTATTAAAAATCCAAAAAAATTCATTGTGGTGTTGTATTTTGATTGTACTATTTTATTATATTTTCCTATTGTACATATCTACTATTAAAAAGACAAAAAAATTATAAAAAGAAAAGCAAACAAAAAAAATGTACATGTTGTAGTCTTCTTTTGTAAATTCTCCACTCTTTTTCTTATCTTTTATTTTATTGTATTATAAGTAGCCTACTTTATTTCATTTTATTTTCCTTTTATTTTTTTCCACATTCTCTACACTAACTTCCATTTCTACATTAACCCCCAAGTTGTTCCTTTGCCTCCCTGAGTTCGACCCCGGACTTGCCCGGGATATAAATTAAAGCCGAGACACTCTTCACGGAGATCTTCTCTCGGTTCTGACTGAATCGCTAAGTACACATATTACAACGTGACCGAATTAAACATCGTATCTAGCGACACGTCAGAGTTATAAGTTGTGGAGATTATTAGTTGACAACTTGGACTTTTATCATTTTTTGTAGTTGTTGACCGATTGTAGAGGGTCCGGATAAGTTTTTCGTCAACAAGTGTCAGGCTAAGATTTTCTTGATAACATTTAGGAAACTATAGCCATATATGAAACTATAGTCATCTTTGATTTAATGCACTCTAAATTATCTACAAAACAAGATCAAAATCAAAGAAATGAGAGTTCATATATGAAACTTGGATTTTGGCACCGATTTTTATTTTGTACAAAAATCTGATCTTTAACATATTATTCTATGTACAAAAAATTACTTTTAATTTATTTCTTTTTCATTTGCTTTCTTTGAGTTCTATTTTAATTAATCACAACGAATTAAAAAACAAAAAGATAACAAAAATGGGAGAAAATGCTATATTATGGCTATAAAGTACATAATTTTTCCTTTATTTATTTTTATTTCATCCTTTTATTAATTATTAAAAATCCAATAAAGATATTAATGTCAATTTCTATTTCTAGTATTATACTTGATTTTATTTCATATATGATTTTTATTAAAAACAAAAGAAAAAATACAAAACATCAAAAAATAGGTATCTTATATCTTTAAACTATCTTCCAAAAATATTTTAGATGTACAATTGATTTATTTTGATTTTAAGATATACATTTTCATAAAGAAACTTTTTAATTTAAATTTTTCTTATATTTCTATTTTAATTCCTTTTCAAGTTGTTATCATGGTGAACTCCTTAGTCAACATACTCCACCTGGACACCATCCATTGGTCCCCACTTAGCCACCTCACCTCAGTGAAAGCACCCAACCCTTTTCCATTTTTCACCAATTAGAACCCATGGGATGTTGATCCTCGAGTCAACCCCTCCATTTCTCCTCACTTGTTACCCATGATATAACTCACTCCTCAACAATCGAACCCAAACCCACATCATTGCCAACTATTTATCCATCTCATCTAGCTTGTCTTTACGACCTACCCTAGAACCCACAACCGATGGTGAGCTTTCACACCACAACCCTCACCGTGCATGAAACTAAAACCTCGACCTCGTAACCCCCATACATTATCTAAGGCACGACCAACTGACACCCCCCCCCATTGTCCGGTACAACCCTTAATAGATGCACCTCTTTCGTCCGTACCCACTCCACTGTTACAAAAACCCTTTTGCATCATCATTTTCAATCATCCAATCAACGAGCTCGGGCCTCTTCTACAACCCCAGTGACAACGAGTCGTCGTGGATCCAAGAGCAACGACCATCTATACCCTCGTAGTGGTGAGATACAAGGTGCTCTTCCACCTTAATGTGAGTCGCATGAAGGCTCGCCAAGTCTCTTTTGCTAAGATCACCAATCTGATCAAGGTAAAGATCGAGGTGGTTAGATTACCTTCTTTCCGGTGAGATATACCCTCTAGCTAAGCATCTTTTTTGCCCTTCTTCTTCCCTTTCCTAATCTTCTTCTCCGATCTTCTTCGCCTCTTAGGATACTCAGATCCAATTCTAATCATATCCATCCTCTTCCTTCATCTTCTCCATCATTTGCAAACCCATTTCCCCAAGCCACTAAAGAACCACCTACACCTCCTTTACTCCTCAATTCTCTGCTATCTCATTACAACTGTCCCATCCCTGGTCGAATCGCAGTCAGATCTTAGGCAGCTCCAACCCCTTATCTTTGCGTAATTGTTGATCGTGTCGCTTCTACTCGAGCCTCTATTGATGTACACGTCTCCAACGCCTCCGACAAGCAGCTACTTAGGATACCACTTTGATGCTATCCAACAAACTATAGAACCATTGTAGCCACGCCTCGAGTCGCACCACCCATCTGCAAATAAAGAAGGATGGAGTATAGTAGCCCTAGATTATGAACTTGTTCAATTGCAACCACCCAGTAAAGAATGGCCCACCTCTGTATGATCGGAGCGAGTATAGCAAGGTAGCCCCATCTCATCCATTCGTTCAAATCGTGTTAGCACCATCCTATCATCCTTTTCAGGTGATCACGGCCTTTGATCTAAGACCTGGCCAATGGATCGGAGGCCCACCCGCCTAGTCTACTCATGGATCGGGCTAGTAAGGTATGGGTCAGCCCGACTCGGCTCGTTCTGCAAGAAAAATGTGTGTGTAGAAGTTAGATAACGCATGTGCTAATATACTATACTTCAAGTTATTCATATGTGATACTAATTTTACATTAAATTTAATAGTTTACATCTCAAGTAACATGTAAACTACTTATATTAGTTATATAAAATATAAATAGTGGTAACCAAATCATTTATATCTATTAAATAATCTTAAAAAATGAAGGGAAAAAATAAAGTTGGAACATGAGCCAACCCACAATGAATTTTGAACAGAGATTTTAGAACCTCGACCATTCAGTCTGACCTGCATTTTGGCAGGTTGACCATTACCACATCTAATGGTCTAGAACTCTCTATGAGCAGTTGTTTGATTCTAGAAATATTTGATGATGGAGCTTTAACCACGTGTATCTCATTCAGTTGTATGATCGATAGGAAGGAAGCTCCTCCATCCGTTCAAGTAGAGTCCATGTCACGTGAGTGAAATCACGTGTCTTGAAAAACGCAGGGTTGTACTCCTAGAGATTTAGACAAATATCAAAAATCCCATGTGCACAAGTTGCTCTATGGAAGACACGTGGCCCATTTTTAAGTCACTTGAGAATACCCATGCTCTTCCTAGAGTCCCCAGTAGACCTAGCCAACGGGCTAGGGGTCCGCCCGCCCAGCCCACTCATGGGATGGGCTTGGGCTACGAGATTTGAGCATGGGCAGCCTGACCTAGCCTGGTCCACAAAAAATAAAAAATATATAAATATAAGATGAATAACATATATTAATATGATACACTTCTAGTTTTTCATATGTGACATTAGTTTTAAATAAAATTTAATATTTTACATGTCAAGTAGCACGTAAACTACTTATATTAGTTATATAAAGTATAAATGATATTAATAAAATCATTTATACACATTAAATACCATTAAAAATTTCAAAGGAAAAAGAATGAAATGGGACATGGGTCGACCCATGGTAGGCTTTGGACAGAGGTTTTTCAATCTCGGCTTGTTCGGCCCGGCCCATGAGCCTCAGCATGCATTTTGGCCCAAGTCTAGTCCCCAATATGATTAATTTACAAGATTACCCTACTAGGATCCTGAATTGGCAGATAAGTCCCTTTTAGAGTAGCTAGTCGTAATTTCTTAAAGCTTCTGTTATATTGAGGTCTTTGAATTCATTGTTGAATAACTTCTTCATTTTGTGTCCAAAAGTTATGTTTTATGTGTGTTTTTAAGCTAATTTTATCTTCTATCCTATGAAATATTGTTGTCTTATTTGAGGCTCTTGAAATTAATGTTTATTTTTTATTAAAAATATTGGTAGGGCTTGTTCTCTAACATTTAATTAGAGATTTTTTTAGAAATATTTTGTTGCAAGGGAATAATTGAGGATGTTTTTAAGCATCATTTTTTCGGACTATATGTGATATTATTGATGTTTGTGTATTGAGTGATCCGACATTCAATTGCGACTACTTTTGGGATACTATACGGAAATAATTTTACTACAGCAAGATTATTCGAGGATAATTTAGCACCACCATTTAGAATTATTTTATTGATCTTGTTGCATAAATTAAAGATCTAATATTGCATGTTATAATTGAGCAAAATTTACAAAATAGAATTAATACATTATTGCAGGGATTTATAGATATAGATCATATCTGCAAAGTGATTTGATTGGTAAATATTTTTTGAGACTATTTTTACAAAAGTTATTTATTTCATGGGAAATTTAAGGATATTTGGATTTGGAGTGTTTTTATTGATTTTAGTGCTCAGAAAAATTGAGATATTTTCTTAAATTAATTGAACAATTTTTTTCAAAGTTAATCATATTTGTAATTATTGAATACTTTTCCTGAATTATCTACTATAGGAATTGAAATTCAACCCATCAAAAAAAGAATTGAAATCAGAGTCAATTACAATAAGAGCCTACAATTATTTCTGATCCTTTTATTTTTATCTTTTATAAAAAATCTTGTCGAATGATTACATTACTTGCGTAGAATTTTTATTCTTTTCACGCATTCAACATTTCATAATTAAAAAAATCAAATAAAAAGTGAAAAATATCAAAAGGTAAAAAGATATTTTTATAGTATCTTTTTTTCGACATTTTACATCGCAAAATTTATTATCACTAATAATTAAATAAGTGAATAATTCGAACATGTTACTATATACGGCTCATTCCCTGCATTCAACCTTTGTATATTTATCAAGTAAAAAAGATTATATCACATTAAATCATAAAAGGGTACCTTGACAATTTGCTTTCTGTCCAACTAACTGTAACAATTCGACACTTCCAATAATAATCAAAAGCGGGTTTTCAAATGGTGTCGTTCCTAGAGAATGACGTAGTCTTTAGGCTTTAAAATATTTTCTATATTTAATATTTCTAATTTTAGTTTTTTGCCTCATTTTCATTGAATTTTTATTCTTTGCCATTTGCATACTTGTATATTTCTCTCTTTTTCTACTTGACATAAAACTTTTATTTCTTGTATGGAGCCTAGTGAACCGGAGCAGATTATAAGGAGTCGAGCATCTCGGAAGCACCATAAGCATGTCTCTTCACGGATCGAACCTGTTGTAGAGGAGCCGAGGTGCGAATTTTAAAATTTTCAAGTTTGCGAGAGAAAGTAGGTCTAGGATTTTAATTTATGTGAATTCATTATTTGTTGTAAAAAAATATAATAATTGACTATCTATAGCAGTTCCCCATTGGGGACTTGCACTTGTACAAGGACAAATGAGCATTATCGTGATTTGACCCCAACTGGGTGGTCGAGGCCTGGTTCTTTGTGGTTGTGTACCGTAGCTCTTAGTTGCACCAAGGTTGTTAGAGTTTCTCTAGATTCTATTTGTGCTTGTAGGAGTCGACCATGCATCAGTTTTTAATATGACGCACTATATCATATTCCACTTAGCCAAATTTAACATGTTTTTCCCTCACTAATAACAATACTTGTACAAGTGTGGTTTTTCACTACATCTTAAAAACTGATTGTCGAGTAGCCGTTGAAGAGACTTCCCACACCCTGAAACTACCAAAGTCATTAGGGGAAATATGTGATCACGGACTGAAAATACCCTTATCCCATGATGGAAATTTGTTATGTCACGGATATACCAAAGTATATGATGTCTTCTATAAAGGACTTGAGGATGGAAGCCTTCCCTGAATGGGATATAAATTTTTTCTGATTGTTTTTACTATTTTGATTATCTGAATCATGAGCCTAAATTTATATATCCAACTGAACATGCATGCACACGACTTCCAGGACACATATCTAAGAAAAAGGCCAGTACCCCACTGACTCTTCCCAAGAAAGAGGTCATACCTCTAGTCGGTTATCTAGTGACAAGAAGGAGCGCATTTATTCCTCAAGGCATTCCCCAACCCGTCAATACACATCACTCACCTCTTCCTGTATGTGCTTCAGGTTCTACAAAATTGATTAAGAAGGACACATTTGACATTGGAGAGAAGGAGCTTTCAGAGGACTCCTCACCTAGTCCCGAGGAGGTTATCTACATAAGTTAACTCAGTACGTCTATCCTTAAATCCTACTTGAGCAAGTAGTCATGTGTTGACCCCCATTGGGCCATCACCGCTCCTTTTTACTGTTCATCTGAGGATGACTTTGATAGTGACACACATGTATATCCCCTTCTTCTTCGTCTCTACAAGAAGGTTTGTCGTGACCCTCCTTGAACTTGATACATTCCTTACATCACATAGATTCCCCTACTTATCCCTCTTTAATACTTAGATTGACATAAACCTAAGTATATATGGAGTTGATGCCCACTATATATAGATCCACTTCTATTCTTTATTCATCTCTTGCCATCAACCAACCCATTTTTGTATCTCTTCTATATTTAGGTTGACCAGAGCCTAAATACAAGAGGTTGGTCATTTTTTATTTATTCATTCTTTGCACTTCTTTATGCTTATTATGGGCATTGTCTTCCTTTCTCTTCGTTCCATGAGGAAATAGCGCAACCTAAGCATAGGGGGTGATGTCGTTTATATTACATACATACCTTACCAATAGTTTATACTTTTGCATATTTTGTGTGTATAATAGTTGATAAAATATGTGAGATATGGGTATTCGCTCATAATATATGTATAATATGTAAAATCCTTAAAAGAAATATTTTGTAAAAAAAGAGAAAGAGGTTTCTTGTAAAAATGGTGTAAAAAGGGTACAACAAAAATAAAAAATGGTAAAAAATACAAAATCTAGTAATAAAGGTTTTATTCCTGACATTTACACGTGCACATAACATGTGATGTACACCCTGCTTCTTGATTTGGAGAGTTAGTGCATGGATTGAAGATATACATGTTATATCACATGTAGAATCTCTTTGCCTAAATTGAATATGGACAACACATCACTTGCGCAATTGCATGTATTCGGTGATGAGTCAACGTTTCGCCTAAGGACCTGGGATTTGAAAACTTCAAACGAGACAACATCTTATAATTCTCGAGGATAGGAAGGAACTTTGAATCAATTCATGAAAACTGGGTGTCAACACGAAGCTGGAATGGGGGAAAGGTTCCCTTTCTTATATTGACTTGTTCTAGGTGCCTATGTGTGTTTAAAACCTTAATCAGGGGATCAATGTTTGCCAACTTGAGGAGCTATCGACAAGTTAAAAAATGTGTCATAAATTTAAAAATCAATAAGTCAGAAAGTTCTCACGAAAATGTGAGAATAACAAGAAGCACTTCCAACCTTTTAAGTATCCACTTGGATCGAGAGGAAATTGGTCACAATATCACCTTCTCCCACAATTATAGGCCACAAATAAGGGCCATACGAGCATGAAAAAAAGGCTCTCCAATGTTAACGTTAAAATCCTGGGTGTAGAAGGTACATTAGGTACTCACAAAAAGCATAACCCAGTGTACTCCCATAAAAGCAAGTCCAATACTATTGATGGATGAATTGATGCACACCAAAAAAAGTGTGCGTATCTTAGCACACGAGTGATCCCTTTCCCAATGGGAGTAGAGAAAAGAATAAAATACGATCATACTCATTCCATCATTGGTCTTCCACACTCACATCTTTCAGTCTTACAACCAAAGAGACGGTGGCTTGAATTGAAACATGATTTTGAAACTAAAAATGGAGATTCAGTCTCTAAACTAGCCTCTTATACTAGGACCTTGGTAGAAACACAGATTATACATCTTGTACAGTAGTCAGCGCTAATATTCATATCTACTACTATATTGTATAATCAGAGAGTCTAAAAATCATGCATTTAGAGTCCCTTTTGGGTAAGAGTTGATGATACTTGCTATTGATGAGCTCACGGAACTTGGAGCCTGATTGATGAGTCTTGTAATTCACTTTCACTGTCAACTATTGCCTGAGGACGAGCAACGGTTAAGTATAGTGGGTGATGAATATGTTCATCTACTCTAAATATTTGATCGTAGTTTTATAATTTGAATAATTAATCCAATAAACCCCTTAATTAACACTTCTTATAATTCTCATAAAACATGCTAATAAAGATTCTTTTGCAAAAGTTGTAAAATAATGAGTTTGATTGTGTAAATATTCACTTGTAAATAAGCACAGTCTTCATTGATTCATAATCTATTCACATTAACTCTGAATTGAATGAGATAACTTCATTATGTATATATTACTAATATTGATCAAGAAAAATACTAAAAATACTAACTTAGATAACTGACCAATTAAACCAAACCCTAGTTAGTGAGACAAAAAGCTGTAAAGCTCAATATCTCATACATACAATCTCCTGTGAAACTCTAGTCATCTTTGATTTAACGTAATCTAAATTATCTACGAAACAAGATCAAAATCAAAGGAATAAAGATTCATATGTGAAACTTGGATTTTGGGACTATATATTGTAAATAATTTTTCCTTTCTTCATTTTTATTTCACTTTTTTCTTAATTGTTGAAAATCCAAAATAGATTAGTGTTTATTTTTATTTCTATTATTTTACTTTATTTTCTTTTATTTATACTTTTTATTAAAAATAAAACAAAAATACAAAACATAAAAAATATGCATTTTATATCTTCAAAATATCTCCAAAAGTATTTTAGATTTACAATTGATTTCTTTTTATTTTGAAGTCTTCATGAAAAATGTTGATCTCATCGAGATCCACATTTTTCATGAAGACAACTGTTCAATTTAACTTTTTCTTTTATTTATATATTAATTTATTTTCAACTTGTTATCCTAGTCAACTCCGTAGTCAACTACTGCACCTGGATACCATCCATTGGTCCCCACTTAGCCACCTCACCTCAGTGAAAGCACACAACCCTATTCCATATTTCACCAATTAGGTCTCCGAAGAAGTTGACCATCGGGTCAACACCTCCATTTCCCCTTCTCTTGACTTCCTTAAACGCACAATATAATCCACTCCTCAGCAATCTTCAAACTCAAGCCCACACCCCTTCCTATTGTTTCCCCATATCGTCCAAGCATTGTTACGACCCCACTCGAGCACCCATCACTGTCGACGAGATTTCACACTCGAATCCCTCACCCGTGCATGCAACAAAAACCTTAACCTCATAACACCCATACGTTATCTCAAGCACGACCAACCTACACCCTCGTCGTCCATTACCACCCTTGATAGATACACCTCCCTCGTCCGTTACCCACTCCGCCACTATAAAAAGCTTCTTGACAGGGATGGAAAAGGGATTGCCCCCCCCCCCCTCGTGTCCTCTTTGTTTAGGTAAATGACATTACATGGCATGTGAGATTGTGACCAATTTAATAAGTTAAAAAATTAACTAATTCCCATATTATTGGAAATAACAGACATCAGTGAGAGGGTATAATCACACATCTCCCAATAGCCAATTTCCCTTTTTCAACTTCTCTTTTTTTAATTTTAACTTCTACAGTATTGACCGAAAACTGCCTATTCTCCTCCCTTTTCAAAATGAATACAGATAAGGATATCATTTTGATATCCTCAAACATATGTATCTGTATCCGAATATCCATTTTCATGTATAAACATAATTGTAAATTTATTTTAAACATAGATAACGTAATTTTTGAGTTCTATCACTTATTTCAAGCTTAGATCTTGCAAAATCATTGATGTTCATCTATTTTTAATATCAATTCTTCCCATTTCTTCTTACGAAACTGAAGTTTTATTCTTCTATCAAGGTAAAATAGAGGCATAACTGATATCACAAAAGGACAAGACTATGCATTTTATAAGAATACATGGGTACAACTGATATATCAAAAAAGAAAGGGACCTAACTAATATTGCATATTCTAATAGGAGTACAAATGATGAAATCTATTGTTTTATGCCTTCTTTCATCATATTTGGTATAATTATTACGATACAAATATAATTAGTATATCTATGTCATCCATATTCCATCTAATGCATGCATATTTAAGCTAATACATGGAATATTTGTATGTCATCGGTACCCTTTATGCATCTCTATCAATTTTTAAGGAGAAGATAACGTAGTTTTTGTATTTGTCAATTCCTATATCCGTATTCATATTCATATTTAAAAATAGATAATAATATAGTAACATCTATATACATATTAAGTAAACAAAATATCTCTATATATATTTAAAAAAATCTTTCTAATCTACTTGGCCCCCTGAAGCCAACATTCCTGGCTTCGTCCATGCCTCTTGAGACATTATCTCTGCCATTTCAAAAACTACAAGCCCGATCCCCTCCCGCATCCCCGATGACAGCTACTTGTCATGGATCCGAGAGAGTTGAGCTGCTATGCCCTCCTGCATCCAAGGTAGGGATGGGCATTGGGTTGGGTCGGCCTGATCCAGTCCGAAGCCCAGCCCAGCCCAAGCCCAAGAGGACATTGGGCTGGGCCTGGGCCTAAAAAATCAGCTCAATTTTTTTTGGGCTGGGCTCGGGCTTGGCATGGCCCAACCTGCCCGGCCCGAGGCTTGGCCCGACATAGGCCCGAGTGGTGGCCCGTAGTATGGCCCAAGATTGAGCCCACGACCCAGCCCAAATGTGGCACGCGGGCCTTAGTCAAGGACATATGTCCCCTCCTAGATCCCTCCCCTCACGCGAATTACGGTTAATGCCATATGCTCCTAAACCCTCATGCACGAGAAACCCAAATCCCACTCCCAAAACTCAAGTTGTATTGTCCTCCAAGGCTCCAAGCTTTGTTGCTAAGGTATTATTGTTGAAGAATCTTTTTTTATTTTTTGATAGCAACTGAAATTTAATTATGTGGTGGTTTTAGAAATTTTGACATTGTATTGTAACTAGAACGTCTTTGTTTTATAATTGAAGAGATTGATTTATAATTTTACAATGTTTTTTTCAAAAGTGATATAATATTATTCCTCATTTTCTTGGTTAATGTTTTGTGTCTTATATTACATGTGAGGAGTATGGTATGTTTAATCTAGGGGTTTTTTCAGGCTAGAAATCATCCATGTTGTCACATTTCTTGAAGTAGGAAAGGATTGAGTTTTGTCAGGAGGAATTCGTGGCAGTTAATCATGAGGAGCTCAAGCTATGTTTGTATAGGTCCGCAGAACATGTCTAGTATTGGGCCAGCCCGGCCCAAAGGAAATGGGACGGGCATGGGCTTAGGTCGAACAACAAGAAGATTTGCGGGCCTAGGCCCGGCCCAAGGCCCGAAATAATTAGACGAGCTTGGGCCTGGGCCCTTCAGGGCCCGGCCCAGCCTGGCCCATGCCCATCCCTAATCCAAGGTATTCTTCTACCTTGATGCGAGTCTACAAACCAGGAGCTAGTTGTTGGATACACTTTGTAGAAGGATCGTTGAGTGTCTCGGACCAAGATTGTCAACCAGATCAAGGTGGTCTGACCACCTTCTTTCTGGCAACATATACCCTCCAGGTAAGCATCTCCTTTGGCCCTTATTCTTCCCTTTTCTCTTCTTCTTCTTCTTCGTCGACGATCTTCTTCATCTTTGGTTGCTGGGTTGAGTTAGGGAGACCGGTGTACCCCTCCTTCCAACCCTTCCAACCCTCCTCACAGTTTACTATTCACAGGGGTCCCAACCCGGCCCAACACAAGCCAACCCAACAACCAAACATGCCCTTAGGATACTTCATCAAGATCCACTACTAAACATCTCCATCCTCTTCCTCCATCTTCTCCGTCATCTACAAACCCATTTCCCCCGGCCACCGACGAACCACCGACACCTCCTTAATTACCTCCTCAGTTCTCTGCTATCTCGTTATACCTCCCCCATCGCCGATCGAATAGCGGCCAGAGCTTAGGCTCCAGATCCGCCACCCGCAATGGAGCTCCATCTCCCTTCTATTTGTGTAACCGTTTAGGCTCGAGCCTCTATTGATTTACAAGTCTCCAACTCCTCCGGCATGCAGCTACTTGGGATCCCCTTTCGTACGTTGTCCAACCCACTCGGGGACCACTGTAGCCCCGACAAAGAAGGATGAAGCACAATAGCCCTAGATTTTAAACTTGTCCAATCGCGACCGTCCAGCAGAAAGTGGCCCCCCTCTGTATGATCGGGTCGAGTGCAGCAAAGTAGCCTCATCTCATCCACTTGCTGGGATCGTGTTGACACAATCCGATCCTCCTCTTCAGCTGATCACAGCCGCTGATCCAAGTAACATCACCGGGTCGATCCGTTGCAGCATCTGATGGTCGAGAACTCTCTATGATCGGATGATGGAGCTTCAACCACGTGTATCTCATTCAGTCGTCTGATCGAGAGGAAGGAGGCGCCTCCAATCGTTCAAGGAGAGTCCAACTCACGTGAGTGGAATATCCCAGCTTGGAAAACACGAGGTTCTACTTCTATACGCGTGTTGCTGTATAGAAGACACGTGGTACACTATTGAGTCACCTGCGGGAATAGCCCAGTCGGCCCCTGCTCCTGTTAAAGCCCCCACCGGTCCCCACCTGAGGAAATTCACAAGAGTACCCTATCGGATTTCTGAATTAGTAGATAAGTCCCTTTTTGGGCAAGTTTGTCGTAATTTCTTTTAGCTTCTATTACATTTAGGTCATTGGTTTCATTGTTTAATAACTTCTTCTTTTGTATCCAAAAATTACGTTCTAGGTGTCCTTCTAAAAGCTAATTTTATTCTCTATTATATCAAATATTGTTGGACCTTATTTGAGGCTATTAAAATTTAATATTTATTTTTGATTAAAAATATTAGATGGCCTTGTTTTTCTGCCATTTAGTTGCAAAATTTTTGAGAAATATTTTTTGTTGCAGAGGGTAATTGAGGATATTTTTAAGAACTGATTTTTAGGAATATCTATGGTGTTGTCTCATAAAATATTCACGTGTATTGATTGATCTAACACTCAAGGGTATCTATTTTGAGATATTATACAAAAATAATGTTACTACAAGGAGTAATTTGAGGATAAATAAGCACAACTATTTTATAATTATTTTATTGATCTTGATGAATAATATGATTATCTAATATTAAAGGGTATAATTGAGCAATATTTGAAAAATAGAATTAATAGATTATTATTGGGATTCATTGGATATAATTGATATCTACAAAGTGATCTGATTGGTAAATATTTTTTGACACTATTTTTTATAGAAAATCAAGGATATTAGGAGCTCCATGATTTGAAGTATTTTTTTATTGATTTTAGTGCTTGGACAAAATGAGATATTTGTAGGAACTAATTGAATAATATTTCATAGTTAATTGGATATGTGATTATTGAATATTTCTAGAGAATTAGCTATTATATGAATTGAAATTTAGAATCAATTACAACAAGACCCTACAATTGGTTCTGATAATTTTATTTTTATCTTTCATAAAAAATCTAATAGGATAATTTCATTAATTGCATACATTCATCTGCATTTCTCACCTTGCATAAAAAAGGCAATTTCCATCTGCATCACATTTTTATTTCTCCGCATGCAATCAACATTCCCTTTTAAAAAATCAAATAGAAAGGGAAAAAGACTAAGAAGCAAAAATATATTTACATTGCATCATTTATTTTCTACATTTTCCAACATAAAAATTATTATCGTAAATGATTAACTACAAAAAATAATTCGAACCACATAATTAGAGACTACATATTCCTTGCATTCAACCTTGGTATACTTACCAAGTATAAAAATATATTACGCACTAAATCACAAAGGTACTTTGATAATTTGCTTTTATTCTGTTAGAAAGCTGATTTTTTAGTTGCCAAACTCTTTTTCTATCGACTATGAATGTTTGTGAATTGTTTGTTCTATTTCACTAAAGATTCTAACAATATGGTCTTGTGTATTATACTTGTCATATTGTTATCCAATTAAAAATATAATTTCTTGTAATTCAAGAAATAGTTTTTTACTCCATTCTCAATCAACTAGTTGATTCCTTACCTCAAAACTATGATCATATATTTAAGTTTCTTCGAGTTAAAGCGGGAGTCTATTATTGATTTAGGATACATGTATCATCTCCATACTCTCTTCTGGTTTTCCCATACTACATGGTTATTTCATTTACTTTGACTTCTAATGCTCTCATCTCTTTTACCATTTTTCATCCCAAACCTCTCTTCTTAATAAATTATGCTCCATTTTATAGATTTCTAGAAATTGTTAACTTTTTTTTTGGGATTTTGATCTTTCTCAATTCATAAGGAAAGCCTCTCTAATCTCTTCATGACCACCCAACTTATAACTTCCTCTTTTATTTCTGATCACAACCTTACTTGTGTCAATAGTTAAATCTATTATATAATTGGATTGATTGTTGCAATATTCCTCGATAAGTAAAGTTTGATACCATTTTTTCCTCTTTGAGAAAGTGAAGTGAATGGTAATATTACATTGTCTCTTTGAGGCACACACTCTTCTCAAACCATAATCCTTTAGTCATTTTCTCCTCTCCCCACTCTCGCCTCCCTGTGCAACTTTTATTTGAAAATTGTTGGACTTTTCATCATCACTTCAGTAACATTGTTAATGTTAACTAGGATAGTGAGTTGGACTCCCTTGATTTCACATTTCTTCTAAGTTGATCGATGAAAAATGACAAATGGGCATATTATGCTTTCTTTAATATTCTCTCGTTGAGGAGGGTCTACATAAAAAGATGCTTAATCGAAATTCTTTTAAATAAACATAGAAATGATCCCTCTTTAATCCGTCTTAACAATCTCATTTGCATGTATTATAAATTGTAAGACAACGAGAGAAGTCCTACAACCTTCTAAAGGTATCTCATGTAAAATGGTTGATCGGTCTCTATAAAATGGAGGAGTCCACAAAGACTTAACTCCAAAGCTAATCTAGGAACAAGTCCTGCTAAAGATGATTAATTTGAAACCTAAAAAAGTAGGTAAGAAAAGCAGTAGAAGTCTCCCTTGAAATCTCTAATAAATCATTGCTCTCCAAGATCTCCCTTGAGTTTTATCGAACAATGACTGGATAAGTCAAAATGGATACAAATTTTCTAATATTGTTCAGAATATGTTTGAAACAATGATTTTATACATCTCAACTTTTTCTTCTGCATTCATGTGAGAGTCACAAGATGATGCATAATTAACATTAAAGTCATTATTTATGTGTCTTATAAGTTTCCTCTTCATATTAGATTGGATATGAGAATTGTAAGACAAATGCTTATACTCAGAAGAGTCAAAAGAAGAAGAATTCATAGTTATCTTACTAACAATCATAAATTGTTCATAAATGAATGTGTATTTCCTTACATGTTTAGGTTTCAGTTCTAGCACATCATAGAATTGATTTCTCATGCTGGGAATCTAAGTATGGAACCACGTAAAAGAACATACATTCTTTTACGTCTACATCTGTGCTAGAGTTAGCAATGGATGTCTAAGCCATAGTGCCTAAGAATAATCTTTAGAATCCCGTTCTTCCTCTAAAATTTTTTTTAAAGTTAACACACACATATTGGATCTAATTGCATTTGTGTATTGTTTTGTAGAAATCTCAAACTCAGGATCTCAAGTGAAGTTCCTTGAAGTTTAAGCTTATTATTATATGTTGTTAAAGCTTAAGCTCTTGTAATTATTGTTTAAACACAAATGTGCTCTAAAGTATGCTAAAGATTTGTATCTATGTACTATCACATTAGAGTTAGTTTATTTTCTCTCAAGATAACTTCAAGAGCCAAATCAAAGATTAAGTCAACCTTTGAGGCTCAGGTTGATCGATCATACCATTCTTTTTGATCAACCAATCATTTGTTTCATCCCTTCCGTCGATCATACCATTCTTTTTTATCAGACTTGTTCAATCATGGTTAGTAATCAATCATTTGTCAGCACTAGATGATTCATCTCTTTCATCGACCAATTTTTCAACTCTGATCAGTAAATATCTTCTTGATTGGTAAGATATTTTGTTAGATCGGTCATTTTTTGGACATTTCCTTTATTTGATGTTACATTTGATTGGTCAGTAAGCCCTATTTTTTTAATCGATCAATCTTTGATTATTTGCATTTTGTAACCAATATAATTGATCGGTCAAGGATTTGGAATGATCGCTCAATACTTGTCTGATCCATCACAACTTCTCATCTGATCAATTAATGTTTGAATTTTGAATTTGAAACTTACTATTTTTAGCTCTTAATGGTTACACCCATGAAATACTATAAAGAAGAGTCCTAACCTCTCGTTTCAACATACAACTTAGCTCGAGTATTCTTAAGCTCTCTGCATACCTCTCTCTCTATTATTCTTGAATGTTCTTCATTATTCACATAGAAGTGTGTCAGAAATATGCAAGAACGTTATTCTCGATCTATAGCGAGCTCTTGAAGTTCTTTGTGTGGAGTTAGAGAACTCTTTTGGGCTGCTGAAAAAATTGGAGATATTTTCTTATAAATAGATTTCAAATATATTATAGATATATCTACTTGAATCTGTATTGTGACTACTCCGTCTGATATAATCTTTGTTGTGTTATATGATATTACCTTTGATATTGATATTATTGTTATTCTTTCAAAGTTAAGACAATTGTTTATTTTGTTCCACTGGCCCCTTATGCAAATACTGTAAGAGTTCTCGCTATAGGTAGCTCGAAGCGAAGTTCAAGCTCCAAACAATGTTATAGCTAAGTCCTTTTGCAATGGTGACTTTGATGTTTGATCCAAAGTTGTGACTGGGTGTGCAATCCAAAGTTGTAATCTTTCTAGCTTGTAAGCGGTTGAGATATCTGCTTAAATATCTCATATTACAATAGAAGGGTTGGTTAGCTCAGCTAATCAGAAATCCTAAGTCGAGAACACTTGGATCATGGTTTTCACCTACTTGGGTTTCCATGTAAACATCCTATGTATTGTGGTTGATATATGTAGCTTGTGATATTGTTCGGATATTGCTGCTTGGCATTATTCTGGAAAAATTTTAAATATGCATACCCCATTCATCCTCCTTTTAGAGTAGAATCGATCCACAATAACTATCAAGTGGTATCAAAGTAGCTTCGTTAATTTGGAGTAATGCACTGACTGCAGACCTAATGGCAGCTACAAGCAACTTCGGAAACAAAAAGGGTGAAAGCCAGTCTACAGTACGTCCTCCTCACTTTATGGTACAAATTATTCATGTCGGAAATACGCATGTAAAATTTTCTGAAATCAATAGATTATGAAGTTCGGAATATCACTGAATCCAAGTATCAACAATGTATTCCAACTGATACAACTCCCTTAATGGATACTAACAAAAGGAAGGCTACCAACAATTCCAAAGTAATGAATGAGATATTATCTGCTATCACCAAGGAAGAGCTCAACAGTGTCTCAGAGTACGATACAACTTATGAAATCTGGAGTAAGTTGAGTGTCATGTATGAAGGGAGGAAGATGATTAAAGAAACTAGAATCGGACTTCTAATGCAAAGGTATGCGCTTTTCAAAATGTAATATAGAGATTCCATCAAAGATATGTGTACTAGATTCTATGAATTGATCAACAACCTGCTCAACCTCGATGTCACAATAGAAGAATTTGATCAATTCAAGAAACTTCTCAGATCCCTCACCACCGAATGGAGCACCAAGGGGACGCTGATTAAAGAAAACCGACACTTCAGTTAATGAACTTGCTAAGTTTACTAAAGGGAAAGAAAATGTAGATAAACTCTTAGGTGGTAACTACCAAAGCACTACTAAATATGGAACAAGACATAACCCCTGTGAAGCCAAAAGCTCTAAATCTGTTAAACTTGTTAAAGTTTTGCTTAGTCAGAAACCAGTTACGGTACCAGAACCTAGGAGAAATCCTTGGAACCTTGCTAAACTATGAAGGACTTGAACGAGATGGGTACCAAAGGATTATGTCCACTATTTTGCATAACCAAAGAAACAAGCATATCATCAGCGAAAACTGACAAAGGAAAAAAAGATTACTTGATTATGGATATTCCAAGCACATGAATGGAGACAAACACTTGTTTATGCACCACGAAACCAAGGATGGAGACACAATCACTTTTGGAAACAACCATAGAGGTACAGTTATTGGACAAGGTGTGATTGGGACCACTACTACTAATTTTGATTATGTTAATCTTTTTAAATGCATGAATCACAATCTGCTGAGTGTCTCATAAATTTGTGACAAAGATTTTAAAGTTGTATTTTCAAAAGAGTGTTTGAAGTTGTTAAAGAAGACACACTAGATGTTTTGCGTATTGGCGATAGGCACAAAAATGTAAACACTCTTAGATCCGATGAAAGTTCGTTGCTAAAATACCTTGTATCAGCATAATTAGAATATATATTATGGCATAAATTGTTGGAAAAGAAAAGAGCCCACCCATGTGTTTAGTACCACATGGGGGAGTGATGAATCTCCATTTCATCACCTTTATTCTATCATTTTGGCCTTAAAAACCCCAGCAAATGCATGTAAATAGCATTTATTTGTACATAATAGCATTCATTATTCTTTGTGTTAATTGGATATAAAATAAGGTTTTTAATGCCAAAATTATAGAATAAAGAGAAGAAAAGAAAAAGGAATAAAATATTGCAAATATTTTATGACCCTAACCCCGAGACCAAGGCCAGCATGGAATTGGTCGACAAGGAATAAAGTAGGGGGAGATAAGGGCCAATATACAATAAATACTTCATTTATTAATTCATTTATTCATGCATTTTTGGCACCTATTTTGTACATAAGTATTTATTCATCAAATAAAGAAACTTTGTACATGAAAGTTGTAGATAATAATGTGAATAAAAATACAAAATTGAGTTTGTACAAAAATAATACTCAATGTACATTTTATACACAGAATGAAAAGCCAAAATCTCAACTTCACAGACCCATATCTTGCAAATAAAAACTCCAAATCACCCAAACTCACCTTTAATTGTATATAGCATTCCATAAAGTATTTTATAAAATTAGTTTCATAATTTTTGGAGTCCATCTGTGAAAGTTAGGTTTTTGGCCCTTCTTGTACATAATACCTGAGTAAAATATTCATTTTATTCAGTATTCATTATTTTTATAAACTAATATTTTTAGAATCTTGTAAATAATGTATATAATTCATATACATATTAGCCTTAGAATAAAACCAAAAAGAATTTGTAAAATAAAAATAAGTCTATGTAATATATAGGCAAAATACCTATGAGAAGGATGTACATAAATAAAAAGAGAAAAACATTCTTTAATTATTTCATTCTTTTATATTTTTATAATAATGTATATATTATATATATTATTAAAAATACAAAGCTAAAATTAAAAAAACAAATAAAATCCATTAAATAAATACAATGTATATAATATATAGGTAAAATACCTATAAGTATACTCTCATAAACACAAACACATTTATTTAAAAATATAAATAAACTCATAAAAATCAAATAAAAATACATTTATACTTATAAAAATAAGTTACAAATTTATAAAATAAGAAAATACAATAATAAAAGAAAATAAACAAAAAAATAAATGTATATAAATATACTTATAAATACCATCTTTTAATAAAACCGTAATAAAATAATTCAAAAAAATAAATAAAAATCATGAATAATACTACATTAATTTATGAACATTTTTTATTTTATAAGAAAATTCTAATTAATTCATTTAATACGTTAAATAAATAGGTCAATTTGTGATTGACGTGGACCAATCAGGTCCTGGCGTTTGTTGACCGGTCGGTCAACTGCGCCCCCAGGCGCCTGAGTTGACGCGAACTGTCTTTTCCCCTCTTTTCTTACCTTTTTCCCGCGCGGCTCAGTGATCAATCGCCAACAGTCATTTCATGAGATTTGTTCTCCTTTCATCCGTGATCCCCGCCGATAGTTTAGATCTCGTGTACATAGTTTGTATCGCCGGCTACGGCCTGGTCAATAAGGGTTCTCCCCCTGTCTATAAATAAGGAACCACCGCCTCCCTCGCCAAATTTGGTCAGCTTTTCAGCCAATCCCTTCCCAGAATTCGGTACCGGCGATGCTCCTGGTGACAGGAGGAGCTCGCCAGCACTTTGAATCGCTCGGAGAGGCGGAGGTTGCACCCATGGTGGCGCTCCGGCAGCCACCCTGCTCCCTGGAGTTCCTCCAGGTATAAGAGCTGCGCGTTAATCTTTCTAGGTAGATTTTTTATATCAGCATTTCATTTCCGTCATTTATTTTGCATTTTGATTCGTAGGTTAGCGTAATTTAGTTGTTTCGTAGTTCGCCGGAGCTCCGCTCCGGCGAGCTTTTCACTGTGTTCCCGACCAGTTCCCGACTCGCTTTCGCCCCCATTTCACTCCCCACCACTTTCTCCATCTTCCAGTCAATCCCTACCAACTGGAGCCCCCTTGGTTCCGCGAATCGATGCTCGCCTCAGCCGCTTCGCCGGAGCATCGTCACCCCCGTCATTTTCATGCTCTCAGCTTCAAACCCCAGGTCGAGGAGAACGACCTCGAGCCCCTCTACATTCCTGTGCAGGTTAGGTGCGAAGAAAGGCACCAGGAGACGTTTTCCATGTGGGCGAAGGTACCTGGAGCGCCGCTTCTTCTTCGAGCTCGTGGCGCCGCTCCGGTGTACCTCCGGCCAATCCAACACCTCCAGCAGCTAGAGAACCCTGCCAGGAAGCTTCTTGGACCTTCAGGAGCAGCGATGGTCGGCCGGAGAGCGAGATCGAGGAGGAAGAAGCTCGCCCCGGCGAGTCTTCTTCCCTGTTCTTCCACGCGTCCTCTCCGCCGTTGGATGAAGACGAAGGCCCAGATCGAGCAGCAGCCGTCCGATGGAGCGAGCAGCGACCGTCAGATCTCACGCGAGATCTAATCCTAGCGCTCCATCGGCGAACCGGCATCGGCGCACGTGGAGGCGCCACGTGTCAAGTGAACGAAGATCAGCCGTCGGATGAAGCGCCTCTTTTGGGGGTAATTTGCACATCTAGCCCCTGTCATTTTTGTATTTAATTTTTAATCTTGTAAAATATATAGCACGTTGTAAATAAAATGTAACTTTTGCAGAAAGGACCCTGAGTTCCTTGAAATTACATTTAGGTCCTTCCGCGCCTCACGTGCAGTCCCACGTGAGGCGCGTGAAATTTTGCATGTATACCCTGGCGGTTTTTGTATATTGTAGAATAGTTCTAAAAATTAAAATAAATGTGTACTCCTGTTGTATTTTTGCACTGTTGCCCCTGTTATTTATTTTATTTGCAAAAGTACCCCTGCCAGGCTGTTTTATTTTTGTGTCTTTTATCCATTTATTAAAAATACCTAGATGGCTTCTAAAAATCCACAAAAATTAGGATAGGTGCTCCATGCCATGCTTGTTCACGCTCATATTTTATTTCGCATTTTTTGCATTTTTCCTGATTATTAAAAATGAAATGGAAGCCATTTTTGTACTGTTTAAATTGAAAAATACAAAAAAATTAGAAAATGTTTTTGAAAAATCCCAAAAATTATATATATCTATAATTATATATATATTGAGTCCAGAAATTGAAAAACCCTAAAAATATGAAAAAGAAAATTAAAAAAATCAGAAAGCTCCAAAATCCAACAAAAAAATAGAAAAATCCTTAAAAAACCCCAAAAATATATTTTTCTCTTTTATAATTTTCTATATATCATTATTAATGTATTAAAATTAATTTGGGAATTTTTGGAGTTTATTTTATATTTTTAAAACCCAAATCATATTCGGCCAATTATTTAGTCCTATATTGTGGACATTTTTTAATTTAAAAATACATAAAAATTAGAAATATTTCAGAAAAATAACCAAAAAAATAGAAATTTTTTTTTAAAAAAAAGCCAAAAAAAATTATATCTATATATATCTTTTAAGTATATATATATATATCTATAGACTATAGTACTTCTCTCTCTCTTCTTATACATATACCTCTTTATATATATATATGTCTTATATATATATTTATCTAATTATATTATATAATTAAAAATATTAAAAGAAAATATAAAAAAAGATTAAAAAAATATAAAATATAAAAACAAAATAAAAATTATAAAAATAAAAATATAAAAAATTTTACAAAACCCAAAACCCACTAAAACAATAAAAGGACATGAACAAATGATTGAATAATTGAATGATACATTACATACAACCATTCGCCTCCCAGTGTTCGACCTCTACCTGTGCTTACATCTATACACATTTACATGTAGAGTTATAATAAATTTTAACTCCACATTTTTTAATATTCATTGCATATATTCACTGTGGGTTAATTGTTGATCGATTTGGGATCTTTTGTTGGTCGCCGCAACGACATTGTGATCCCGCCTTGTGCGGATTACTTTAGACCGATAGAAAATCCCAGTCTATCAGGGAGCGGCCACTGTTGGGTCTGTACGTGGGGCTATATAAGGAGCCCCACACCCCTGTACTCATTGATAACTTCAATAGAAGAAACGCCCAATTCAGGGGCTTCTCCCGTGGTTTCATCCCGCTCCTCTCGGAGTAGGGTTCCACGTTAAATCCCGTTGTTCTTTGATGTTTATCTTTATTCCATGTTTTTGCTTCCGCTTCATATTTTTCTACATAAATGATTAGACCACATACATTTCAAACAAATCTGTGGGCGTATTAAACTTGACCTAGTTTAAGGACTATCTAAGCTATCCTATAAGAAGGAGAACATGTATACACCATGTGAGTTAGGAAAATTACATAGAAACCCATCCAAACCTAAGAAGTTCATCAACACATCATATCTTGTAGAACTTCTCCACCTAGACTTGTTTGGACCTATACAATCTGCAAGTTCAAATGGGTGTTATTACTTCTTTGTTGTGGTTGACGATTACTCTCATTTTGCTTGGTTTTTTTTCTTACTGCCAAAGATTTAGTTTTTTTCTTAATTTGAAAAGCTAGCCAAACGGATTCAAATCAAATAAGGAACAACCATCAGTTTTAAATTAAGAAGTAACCATGGTAGTGAGTTCAAGAAAGATATTTTTTTCTAAATTCTATTCTAGGACTAGAATTCAGCACAAATTCTCAGCTCTTAAAACAACTTATCAGAATGGAGTTGTAGAGTGGAAGAACCACAAACTACAAGAATGTTCCCACACTATGATCTGGAATTCGATCTGCCTCGTTATTTCTAGGAAAGGCCGTAAATAATGCCTTTTATGTCTTAAAAAAACTTGACCTAACCAGGATTAAAGAAGACATCCTTTGAGCTTTATTTGGTAGCTCACCAAGGATACTCTATTTACGAATCTTTGGTTGTAAGTGTTTTGTTCTTAACACCAAAGATAATCTTGACAAATTTGATCCAAAGGGTGAAGAAGGTATCTTCATAGGATACTCTTCACGAAGCAATGCTTACAGGATCTTCATCAAGAAAACTATGAATGTTATGGATGTTGTCAACGTTTCTTTTGAAGAGAACTTGAGTCCCATAATGAAAATGAAATCGAGTTCAATGATCTATGTAGTATATTTGAGATTGGGAATTCTCATGGTATATTGAAGGATCACAGCTTTGTTAAAGATCATCTTAAGGAGTTGGTGATTGGTGATGTGTTTAAAAGAGTTCAAATAAGATCGCACTTTAACTCCATTTCCCTGTTTGCGTTGGTATTCCTTTTCAAGAAAAATTCCATGGATGATGGGTAATGATGAATCTTAGATGTTGGCAATGCAAGAAGAAGTTATTTAGTTTGACAGAAATCATATATGGGAACTAGTACCCCCACCTAATAACCACTCAATTATTGACACTAAGTGGGTTTTTCGTAACAAATTGGATGAGCCATGACACGTTGCCAAAAACATGGATAGACTCATTCCTCAATGGTACATACAGTAGGAAGGCATCGATTTTGATAAAACCTATGGCCTTGTGGCTAGGACTGAATCAATCATAATGCTTTTAGCTTCTGTTTGTTTTAAAAGAATAAATCTCTTTCAAATGGATGAAAAAAACACTTATTGAGTAGATTTCTTAATAAATAAGTCTATGTCAAGCAACCATCATGCTTTGAAAACCTTACTCACCCTGATTTTGATTTTTTGGCTTAGAAAGGCTCTATACATACTAAAGGAAGCTCCGTAAGTGTGCTATGATAGGTTAAGAGACGGCCTTATCACATCAGGTTTTAAAGTAGGAAAAGTAGACCATTTTGTTTTTGAAGTTTGTTGGTTTTGATTACTCTTGTTCAAGTTTATGTTGATGACATTGTGTTTGACTCTACTAATGCATCTTTGTGTAAAGAGTTCTCGGATCTTGTGTGGGATGTGTTCAAGACGAGTTTGGCTGGTGAGGTTAAGTTTTTCTTAGTCCTTCAAATCTCTCAACTTGAATACAAGACTTTCTTTTCGCAGTAGAATTTTACGAAAGAATTGTCGCAGTATTTCGGGTTTGCTTCGTATTCTGGGAAGCCATCTCATCTAGCTCCATCTTATCTGCTTGATCTAGATGAAGAAGGTAAACATGTCGACCCGAGGGAGTGCTAAGGTATGATTGGTTCCTTGCTCTATCTAACTATAAGTAGACCTCCTATTCTTTTCAACATGTGTTTAGTTGCAATGTTTTTTAGTCCTCCCTAAAGAGAGTCATAAAACAACTATTAAAAGGGTTTTTAGATATTTAGTTTCTACAAAAGATTTTGGTTTGTTTTATACTAAGATAAGCAGTATGAATCTCTTCACGTATAGCTATGCTAGAAGTCGAACTGATAAAAAGAGTAATAGTGACACTTGTCAATTCACGGGGAATGCGCTAATATCTTGGTTTTCTAAAAAGCAGAAATGTGTGCACCTATAACAACTGAAGATTAGTTATTGCATCATCTTTCGCTTGTTCTCAGGTACTATGGATGAAAAACACACTTTTCGATTTTGGTCTATCCTTATCTAAAAATCAGATCTTCTGTGATATTCTGATGAATCTCATATCATCAATATTATTCTCATTAGTTAACCCTCTATCTTAACCTATTCAATTGCCTTAGTTTATTCATTAAATATAATTAACAATCAATACCTTATAAATAATTAAGGTTAATTATTGCAACTAAATAAAGTCTTTAATTAACGTATATATGTATTTATGATTCCCTATGTTTTACACATGTCTCATTTATTTAAAATCCTATAAAAATTAGTGTAATATAGTAAATAGCATATTACATATTAATTTATATTTAAAACTACAAAAAATAATAAAAATAATAAAATAAGTATTTCTGTATTCATAAAAATACTTATAAAAAATAATTTTATGTATATATGATGTATTTTCGTTTTGCATTCTAAATGAAAGTTTTAAATCTTAAACAAATACACAACTTTCACGTAGAACACTTTTTTATTTGACTCCATTTGTTATTTTATTTCTATTTTACATCATTTTCTTCAATTTCTTTTTTCTTCTGATTAGGTCACCTAGCTTCTTCCCATTGAACCACGTACCTGACTCTTTAAACATTATTGCCTTTAATTCCAATCGTCTGATCATTTGATTAGATGGTCGACTTCAATCCACGCTCGCTCTCATTAGGAGCACTTGATCAATTGATCAAATGCTCCCAGTTGCTCTAGCCATGCCCAAATCAAGTCCATTAGATCCTGAGATCCAACGATCCTCCTTCATCGTCAACCTCAAGCGGTTGAATTCCAGCCTTCGCACCTCTTCATCATCGATACTTCACCGAATTACCTTTGTTGATCCACGTATCTTCTCGATGTGTTTCTGGTACTATTGTGACGCCCTTGCATCCCTCATTCATGCTAGTTCCTCATCTTTGACCTCCACATCACGTGTGCTAACTTCCATGTAGTTAAAACCACCTCCTCCAACTTCTCTTTCATAGAATAAAACCATCGTGATGTCTTGCACTTCAGCCCATCTGACCATACAAGATTTTTCTTCAACTCCTACCGTTTTGTGATAGAGATAGAGAGCGAAGTCAAGCGATGACCGAGTCAGACTCTATTGAGATCTATGATGATATTCATCGTGTTGCAACCCTCCACCAAGCGTTCCTCAAGCTTTACGACACTGCCGAGCACGTCAAGCGACGGCCTAAAGTTCCAAAGCTTCGATCCCAAGCACCATATCACCTTTGACCACCTTCTCCACTCCCTATGTAAACCTTTGTTGTCCCATGTTTATGTTTTCTCTGATTTTATTACACGCATACACACATCCTCAGATCAAATTGATCACACATCCACTACCGCCACACTTCACATACCTCCGTGCACTACTTCGGGCATAACTTCTTCGTATCAAGAAAATCTATCCACCTTGTTCATCCTTCCTCTTACAATGAGAATGACCCCTGAGCTCCATCTCTGACCACCTGAAAACTCAGCTTTTGCGAGGGTCAAAATAGTCCACACAAGGCGGGACTATAGTGTCGCTGAGCGACCGCTCACGAAACCCGAATTAATCAACAATTAACCCACGACAAATATATCAAGCAATGAAAGTAAATGTGCGGAGTTAAAATTTATTATAACTCTACAACAAGATGTGTATAGGTGCAAGTATTGTAGAGGTCGAACACAGGGAGCAAAAAGGCTAGATCGGGGCAAAAATGCTCAAAATGTGTGTGAAGGTGAACAAAAGTCTACTATGCTATTTTTTGTGGGTTTTTAATTTTATATTTTTTTATTTAATTTTTAATTTTATATTTTTGTATTTTGATTTTTATTTTGCTGATTTTATATTTTCTTTTTATATTTTATATATTTTTAATTTTCTTTTTCAATATTGGAATATATAAACTATGTAATAAAAGGGAGAAAGAGATATTTATAAAAATAGATAAAAATGTCCAAAAATTAGCAAATAAAGTCTTTTTGGTCTTTTTATACTTTTTTACTATTTTTGTGATTTTTGGGAATTTTTAAGAATATTTTTGGTATTTTTAATGTCGAAAATACAAGAAAACAGTGAATAACATGCAAGGCTGAAACTAAAATGGAGAAATAAATTAGAAAACAGTAACAAAAATTCTCCAAATTAATTTTCACTTAAAGACAATAAGACAAAGAAAATTTAGAGACAAAGTTTGTATTTTTAGGATTTTTGAGGCATTTTTTGGATTTTTGGAAGCTTTTTAGAGTTTTGCAATTTTTTGGAGTTTGGGTTTGTATTTTTTAATTATTTTTGGGCTGGAGTTAAAACAAACTAAAGTAGACAAAATATATTTTTTTGGGATTTTTCTGGAGTGTTTTTATATTTTTTATGGATTTTATGAGCTAGACAGTGCACAAAATGGATATTTTTTATTTTTAATAAATATTAAAATGCAATAATTATAGAAAATAAAAATAGGCCGTTAAACTACTATGTAACAGGATGCTACTGTGATTTTTGGGAATTTTTTGGGGTTTTGTAGATGCATGCATAAAATACTAGAAACATATAGAAAAAGCTTGCATGAGGGGCATTTGTGTAATTAGTCAGGAGTCCAGGGGCCTACACGCAAATATTTCAAAAAGATTATAACTAAATAAAAATACTCGCGGACTGAATATTAATAGCAAAAATGTCCAGGCGAATCCTGCAAAAATCCAAGCCCACGTGACGTGCACGCGACCTGGTGGGGATAGAAATGTAATATGCAAAAACGTGGAGGACAGAAAAGCAAAATTTCCACAAAATTACTACTGATATAAAAAACTCATGTACTAAACACCAATCACCAAAGTAGCAGGGGCCTTGTCCGCAAAATAGCCACGTGCACGTGCTCGCGCACGTGCGCCTAGCTGGCAAGGGCGAGTATCGAATATTCAAAATCTCTGGGACATGATATGCAAATATAACAGTATTTTAAACGTGCAGACGAAAGCTTGAAGAGTCTTCGTTAAATACAAAAAAATGCTGGGCTGATGTTGCAAAATACCCAGAATAAGGGGGTGGATCGGACGGCTGCTCTTCTCCACTAACACACGTGTCACGCCCACGGCCCGCGATACCCCTTCGTTTCCTACGGCCACGATTAGATCGCCGCGGGGAGATCAACGGCCAAGGATGGCGGCGATCCAACGCGGGCTACTTCACGCCAAGAACGAGGGAAAGATCGACGGCTGGGAGCCCCAATGGATGAACACGACGAACAGCGGCGCGGGGGGTCTTCTCCGAGCGTGCTCCTCCTCCTCTGAAGCTTTCCGAGGTCTCAAGATGGCCTACGATGTCCTGGGAGGTTCCCCGACCTGAAGGCGACACCAAAAAGGGCACGACAAGCACTGGAGTGCCACCGCGAGGCCGGAGACGAAAGGCGCTCCAGGTGGTTCTTCCCTGGACGAATCGGGGCTCAGACGCCCCCTTCTCCACCTGCAAAAGAAACCAAAAAAATGGCAGATATCGAGCAAGCAAGCAGAGGCTTTTATCATCGGTGATGGGGTGCGTAGAGGCTCGACAATGGTGGCCGGAGCTCGAGGCTCCGGCAAGGTGTTTGATGCGAAATCGGGGCAATAAACTCGATGAATCAACCAGCTAAATGCTTGTAGCTAAACCTATGAATACCAGCTATTAAACTACAAAAAAATGAACGACAAAGATGACCTCGAGGGCTGAGATGCCCAAGGTGGACCTCAACGGCGGCGAACCACCGGAGGTGGTGGAACGACGCCTCCGACTCGTCGAAGGCCTCCCCGAATCGCTGGAGGGTGTGTTGTCACCACACCCAGTCCGGAGCTGGGTCTTGGGAGGCTTCAAGCGGGTCAAAGAGTGTTCAAAGGGCTATGGGAGGTTTGGGTGGTTTTTGAAACATGGTGGAGAGGCGATCTTCGAGGCGCGATCACGGGTGCGCCACGAGGATCTGGGTAGATCTGATAGGTCGGCGGGGATTAGGGATGTGCCAGGTACAAGTTTCATGAAGAAAGCATCCTCCCTCGAGCAACGCATCAAGGGTGAAAAAATCGAGAAAGTCGAGTCATAGGCATTCTGACATACAGCAGGGAGAAGATAGGAGAGTTGACCAGTGGGTCAACTTTCCTAGTCACCTGGTTGGTCCACGTGGACCAACCAGGAAAATCCCTGGAAGAACATATTAACAAATCATTTTAAAAATAGTAAATGGTGTTATTTTAATTAGGTGATAAAATAAAAAATGTTTATAATTTTATCTAGTATTTTATTCCGATTTTTAATTATTTTTATGAATTATATTTTTACAAGTTGCTTTTATACCCCTATATAGGTATATTATCTATATATTTGATTACTTTTATTTTTATTTTGTGATTTTAATTTTATTATTTTAATTTCTTATTTTGTAAAATTATAAAATACTTTTATACATGTAAATATATTTTTATTTCATTTTTCTGATATATTTTGTATATTTAATAAAATAGAAGTGTAGAAAAAGTATAGGAATAAGTATAGGTATAATACCTGTATAACCTATATATGTTTATTTTTATTTTGAATTTTCCTTGCATTTTTGTTTTGATTTTAATGTACATAATTATTATAAGTAATAATTACATAATTATAAAAATACAAAAATACAAAAATAATAAATAAATAATAAATTGAATATTTTATTCGGTACATTGTACAATGTGGGTCCAAAACTCAACTTTCAAACCGTAGCTCCGCCAAATGCCAAACCACCGCCATTAAATAGCTTATTTTCTTCTATATACAATTAAAGGTGAGTTTGCTGCATTTGGAGTTTTCATTTGTGAGATACGAGTCTGGGAAATTGGGATTCTTGAATTTTATTCAGACCATAACTTTTTATCTGTACATTATTTTTCAGTGAAATCAATTTTGTATTTTTCTTTATAAAATTATCTACAACTTTCATGTACAAAGTTTCTTTATTTGATGTATAAAAAGTGGAACCAAAAATAGGTCCCAAAATGAATAAAGAATAAATAGAATAATATAGGTATTTTATCTGTATTTTGGCCCTTATCTCCCCCTACTTTATTCTTGGTCGACCTATTCATCAAGATGCCTAGGTCTCGGGGTTTCGGGTCATAAAATATTTACAATATTTTATTCTTTTTCTTTTCTTTTCTTTATTCTATAATTTTGGCATTAAAAACCGTATTTTATACAGTATTTACACACATATGCATGAATGCTAAAATGCCTGAATTAATGCTATTTACACGCATTTACTAGGGGTTTTAAGGCCAAAATGATAGAATAAAGATGATGAAACGTAGATTCATCATCCCTCTATACTTTCCTTTGCTAGTCCCTAGCAAACACTTATGCAATAAGTGCAGAAAAGAAAATCAAAGAAAAGAAAAAGAAGAAATGTGGATTAAATTTAATGATCAAACTTGTCTTCACAAAATCAAAGTTTGGAGCTTAAGTCAGACCTTTGGAGTTTTAGTGCGGGCGGAACCTTAATGAGAACCAGGTTTGAAATCCAACAGTCCCTGAGAATCCCAAAACTCTGCTCAAGTCTTCTCAATAGCCAGGTCAGAAATACTTCAACTCATACGCAAACTCTTACGACTACGAATCTGACTTGTACAGTGTAAGTGATGGTGGCTCTCCCTAACTAGAATGACGAAGAGACTGACTTCTCTAGTACAACAACCCAATGATTCCCTAATCCAACAACTCCATCCTCGAGGAGCGGGGTATTCCCTTCTAAGTTCAAGTGGCAACCAGCTCAAGAGGAGGGGGTGAAGAGAAGAATGGACGGTAGCCAGCGTAGCTACCTATCCTAGGATGCAAGACCAGTGTAGTCAAGTCATCCTGCTGCAGGCTCACATGATATGACTTTGGAACTCAAGCTTGCTTATTTTCTATACAACATATTCACATACTTTGCAGGCTTTTTATTTTTATACATGCATGAACTCTTTCTTTTCGTTTTTTTGAATACTATATACAACAGCATTTACATAAGGAGTTTTTCCTCTTGAGCCAGTAGACTATCCCTCTTTTGAAGCTTTATTGCAACCCACAGCCTCCTGTCTTTAGATTTCCTTATCACTGGACGGGTTGGGGTGCACTTCCCTCCCTAGAGGAGGACAAATGTTTCCACTTGTGTGTGTCTCATACCGGCAAATCCAATCCCCTCACCACTCCAACTGAGTTGAGCCATGTGAAAGGTGCAGGTGTCCAAGTTAGGTCGTTATCAACAAGGGCCGTGCGTGTGCTCCGAAATACTCTACTTAGGCAGTCAAGAATCCATTGAACTAAGTCCCATGATCCTCAAAGAATTAAGTCAACTAGACCTGAAGTACCTCAAACCCAGTTCCTATAAGGTCCATGTTATTAGGTAGATTTTAAGGTCCAATCAAGCTCCAATCTTCGGATTTTACTTAGACTTGTTCAACTATCAAACTCAATCCAAAAAATGCGAATGCTATGCAGAAAATATTTTTGTGATGCAATTTTCAAGATTTTGAACTTTTTATGGATTTTTGAAAAGATGATGCATGCATTTTTTGTATTTTTCAAAGAAGTTTTTCAAATGTTTTTGGATTTTAGTTTTGCAAATGTTTTTGGGCTTTTTGAAAAACAAAAAGTTTTTTTTTGGCTGAAAGCTGGGTTAAAAAATATTTACACGGGAGTGCTTCGTATATACAAGAAGTGGATTTTAAGAATTTACAAGGGTAAGTGGTCAATTTTATAAGTATATATAGTGGATTTTGGTGTGATGCTAGTATTCCTCAAACTTATTTGACACAAACTTTTCACACAATTTTTTAAAACTATAGTCCAAAATAGTTTTTACAAATATTTTTGCAAACATGTACACACATTTGAAAATAATTTGGCAAAGGTTTTCAAAATAGTATATATAGATTTTTCAAAATATTTTTGCAACCATTTTTCAAACCATTTGCAAATTATTTTTCAAACATTTTATTTCACACAAAGAAAATAAATTTTACACATCACACATTTTTACACAGGTTGAAAACATGTAACAAAATATTTTCAAAATAGTTTTCAATAGATGTTCACAAAGATTTTCAAACTATTTTTCAAACATTTTGCAAAAAAAATATTTTGACCTGATTTATTAATCAGTAAATACAAAAAGAATTTGAGGAATAAAACACCTTTTTATTAAGGTTTTTTAATAATTTTAATGAATTATTAGCCATCTTATTAGAAAAATACGAAAGTACGAGTTATGGCTAAAGTATATACGCAGTATATACGACCCCCCTATACTTAGCTTGAGCTATGTCCCCATAGATCGGAGAGAAAAGAGAAGACATAACTCGTACTAAGTATAGACAAGTCTAAAGAATAAATAAACTAAGAAACGAATGAACGAATGAGAAGTTGACCGTCCCCCCTATACTTAGGATCAAATAATCCTAAGTATAGCAGACTGTACACAACGCAGGGAGGGTCAAGGGTGGGAATGAACATATCGTACTCAGATTGTCTCCCTCTATACTTAGGGTAAAATATCCCTAAGTATAGACAAGAAGAGGAGACAATGGAGAGGATCGAAATGAAAATGACAGAACTCGGGTGCAAACCCCCCTATACTTAGGACAAAGTACGTCCTAAGTATGGAAAACTGTCTACAAGGGCGGCACCTTTTTGATAGATAAAGAAAATAGAGAAGGAAAAGAAGAAAAGAAGAAAAGAAGAAAAGAGATCTGAAGATGGAAGAATAGATCAGAGGATATACACATCACTCCCCTTATACTTAGGGTAAAAGAAGCCTTAAGTATAGGCAACAACAGGAGTGAGGACACAAAACGATGAAAGAACACTCGGCTCGTCTACCCCTCCTAAACGTAGGACAAAGTACGTCCTAAGCAAGGCAAACACGAGAATGGATGGACGAGCAATACGGGAGATAGAAAGAGATGAACAAAGGAGAATGTACAACAGAGGTGGATGTACAAATGATCAAGAAGGTCGAAAGCTAACCTTCTTGCGAGACCGCTGAGGGATAGATCTAGTGTGATGCAAGTCTACATCGGGGTCCAAAGTGGACGGAAGCCGATCAGGGTCGACAGAGTGAAAGTCCTCAGGGGCCCTAGGGTGTGAAGGCACAAACTGGTGAGTGGAAGAAGTACGACTAGGTCCGGCCTTAAGAGTCTCGCTGATATCGAAGTGAAAAGGGACGAACTCGTCATCATCGGAAGTAGTGTACTCAGTGTCGTCCTGCGAGGTCTCGTCCAGGTCAAAATCAAAAGGCACGAACTCATCGGTGGAAGTAGTCGAACTCTGGTCGTCCTCTATAATTTCAACCGGATCGTCTTTCTCATCAAAAGGCCCGAATCTCTGAAGAAATGCAACTAAATCAAATTCGGCCTTAGTTTCATCAGTATCTACATGGACAGGAGCGGACTCATCAGTGGAAGTAGTCGGAGCATGTCCGCCCTGTATAGTCTCTGAATCAGCCCTCCGCTCAATGGTATCGATCGTGTAAATCCCGCGGATGTTATCAACACATCGCCAAGTCACATAAGAAGGAACGTCGAGGTCCATGCTTTCCGAGTCTTCCTCAACTGGGAGGAATTCTCGGGTCTCAGTGGAATCCAATAAGCAGCAAAATTCTCTGATAGTGTCATCAAGGTCATGGTCCTCGAGGTCAGCCAAGATAGGTGTAGTCATATTAGGTGCAGGTCTCTGGTCGACAGTAGGTGCGGTGATCAATGCTTCACTCTCGTCAGCAGGACGGAAGCGAATCTCTCCTGATCCATAGTCAATAACGACCCTTGCGGAGGCGAGGAATGGTCATCCCAGGATGATTGGAGAGTGCTCCCCTGTGGAGGTCTCCATGGGCAATACGACAAAGTCAACATGGTAGCTCATGCCCTGAATCGAAATGACGGTGTTTTCAAGGATACCCTTCGACCTCTTGATGGATCCATCAGCAAACTGAACGATCATCCTGGTTTTCTTGAGAGGCCCTAAGCGAAGAGACTGTACCAGCGAGAAGGGTATAATGCTAATCGAAGCACCGTCGTCTAGGAGAGTGCGATCACAAGTATAGTCAGAGATGGTGCAAGTGATGAAAGGTGTGGCAGTGTTCTTCTTCCAAGGAATGGGATGATGAGTGATGGCATGGGCAGTGGCCATGGTCAAGATGTGATGCTCAGATCTGGTCCTCCGCTTTCTCTTCTTGGGAAGAGGAGCAGATAAATCGGTCATGGCCTACTGAAGTGGGGCATGGATGATCTCATGAATGGTGGCCACCACTGCGGGTTCAGTCAGCATTTTTTTGAATTTTTGGACCTCCTCCATACAAGGGAGACGGTCGGAATCAGCATATACACGAGGCATGCCAAGAGCAGTCTGTACAGCGGCATCCTCGGGGTCATAGGTGGGACAAGGTGTGAGAGTCTGTGTGGTCAAAGGATCTGGCAAGTGGTACCCCTCCTCATAGTCTGACTCGATCATGTGTCTCCCGAACTCTTTTTGTATTTTTAAATTTTTCTCATTTTTTTGTAATTTTGGTGATTGCACGCTCTCATTGAAATCCTCGAGTGAACCCATGTCATCAAATGGTGGAATATCATGGTCGCTCTTATTGGTACTAGTGAGGTGGTCAATCCTCTGTCTCATATGATCCATCATCTAGGTCATGTTCTCAAGGGTGGACTCCATGAAAGGTGACTCCAACAGCTCGGCCTCGGGTGGATGTGAAGGTGGAGAATACGGAAGTGGAGGTGGGTGTGGATAGAAATCCGAGGTCTGATACTGTGGCTGAGGCGGATATGTACAAAAGTCAGGAGCAAAGTCCTCCTGGAAAAAAGGAGGTGGACCGGCTGGAGTGAACGAATGATCCGCAAAGTCCGGATAAAATACGCTCCAGTTGGCCATCTTGAAACAAAAGAAAATGATCGGGAGAGCACGATGGTCAAGTCAAGAGAAGTGAAGAAGAAGGCGCAAATGCGTAGAGATGATCTAGGACGCGCACAAAACAATCACAGACAAAAATGAAAAGAATGCAAACCCTCAATTCACCTACTCAACTCGGTAGAGACCGCAAAGAGCGGTCTTTTTATCTTGTCTGTTTTAGAGTTAGGTGAGAAGTCCAAAATTGCGCAAACACTTAGGGGGCTGAAGATAGGATTTTGGGCTCTAACCTTAGTGTGTGCGCGAGCAAATAAAAGTGAAGACAATGAGGGGATTACTTGTCCCAATACAAGATGTTTCTTTTTGATCGGTTTTAGGGTCAAGTAATGTTAGCAGTCCCATTTTTATTGATTATCATTTTTTTTGGATTTTTAATGAAAAATGCACGAGCCTAACGAGGAGTCAATTTCACTTAGCACGTAGGTGATCAAAATCAGAGGTAGAGGAGCGGGAAAGCAATGCAAGCGGCAAAAACGATGATGAATGCTAAAGCGTAAATGCTCACCTTGCCTCCAGCACTCTACATGCAAGGATGCTCAGCAGAATTGAAACCTATCTATATGCAAATGAAAAAGCCGATGAAATCGCCCTAAGTTTCAGAAATTGCTATTAGCGGGAAGAACCACAAGTTGACCACCAATCCTCAACCCTAGAGTCCGGTCTAGGCTCACCCCTCCTCTGCTCAACACACTTGAGTTTAGGAGAAAGCGCTTTGCGGGGAGAGCTCGCGGCGCGGCGGGTCAAAGAATAATGAGTCAACTGTTTAGAATTTGACTAAGTCCAAACGAAACTATAGGTGCATGCAGAGTATTAGGTGTTTGGCCTTAGTCTATCGTAAGCAATCCTAAAACTACGGGCTCAATCACACAAAAGAAATAACGGAAAACAAAACAAAATAAAAGAATGCGAAGAAAATCGTAAAAAGCCGCGGCGAGCCCCCAAGTGAACAATCACTTGGAAATTAGGCTCGAAAGTCAAATGTCCGGGGATACGTGTTATATTACAATAATAGAGGTCTCTCTCTCACTTGAATTACAAAAAATAAATGCAATAAAATAAAAACTCAGGAATTGTCTTCAAAATTCCCTCCAAGTCTGCCTTCGTGCTAAGTCAAGTCGCCTCACGTGGGTGCGCAGGTGCTCCTGGAAGAGAGCTCCTCCCTCGATCCGTGTTCCTCGCAAGAAGTCAAACAAGAGAGAGGTTAGACAATTCAAACAAGAAGTATCAAAAATAAGGAAAATAAAACAAGCAGAAATAAAAGCCGCAAAGGTAGACCAATAATCACAAACACAACAAAAATGAGATCTACGCGTTGTTGCTCCCCGGCAACGGCGCCATTTGAAAACTCAGCTTTTGCGAGGGTCAAAATAGTCCATACAAGGTGGGACTACAGTGTCGCTGAGCGACCGCTCACGAAACCCGAATTAATCAACAATTAACCCACGACAAATATATCAAGCAATGAAAGTAAATGTGCGGAGTTAAAATTTATTATAACTCTACAACAAGATGTGTATAGGTGCAAGTATTGTAGAGGTCGAACACATGGAGCAAAAAGGCTAGATCGGGGCAAAAATGCTCAAAATGTGTGTGAAGGTGAACAAAAGTCTACTATGCTATTTTTTTGTGGGTTTTGAATTTTATATTTTTTTTATTTAATTTTTAATTTTATATTTTTGTATTTTGATTTTTATTTTGCTGATTTTATATTTTCTTTTTATATTTTATATATTTTTTAAATTTTTTTTTCAATATTGGAATATATAAACTATGTAATAAAAGGGAGAAAGAGATATTTATAAAAATAGATAAAAATGTCCAAAAATTAGCAAATAAAGTCTTTTTGGTCTTTTTATACTTTTTTACTGTTTTTGTGATTTTTGGGAATTTTTAAGAATATTTTTGGTATTTTCAATGTCGAAAATACAAGAAAACAGTGAATAACATGCAAGGCTGAAACTAAAATGGAGAAATAAATTAGAAAAAAGTAACAAAAATTCTCCAAATTAATTTTCACTTAAAGACAATAAGACAAAGAAAATTTAGAGACAAAGTTTGATTTTTAAGATTTTTGAGGCATTTTTAGGATTTTTTGGAAGCTTTTTAGAGTTATGCAATTTTTAGGAGTTTGGGTTTGTAATTTTTAATGATTTTTGGGCTGGAGTTAAAACAAACTAAAGTAGACAAAATATATTTTTTTGGGATTTTTCTGGAGTGTTTTTATATTTTTTATGGATTTTATGAGCTAGACAGTGCACAAAATGGACGTTTTTTATTTTTAATAAATATTAAAATGCAATAATCATAGAAAATAAAAATAGGCCATTAAACTACTATGTAACAGGATGCTACTGTGATTTTTGGGAATTTTTTGGGGTTTTGTAGATGCATGCATAAAATACTAGAAACATATAGAAAAAGCTTGCATGAGGGGCATTTGTGTAATTAGTCAGGAGTCCAGGGGCCTACACGCAAATATTTCAAAAGATTATAACTAAATAAAAATACTCGCGGACTGAATATTAATAGCAAAAATGTCCGGGCGAATCCTGCAAAAATCCAAGCCCACGTGACGTGCACGCGACTTGGTGGGGATAGAAATGTAATATGCAAAAACGTGGAGGACAGAAAAGCAAAATTTCCACAAAATTACTACTGATATAAAAAATTCTTGTACTAAACACCAATCACCAAAGTAGCAGGGGCCTTGTCCGCAAAATAGCCACGCGCACGTGCTCGCGCACGTGCGCCTAGCTGGCAAGGGCGAGTATCGAATATTCAAAATCTCTGGGACATGATATGCAAATATAACAGTATTTTAAACGTGCAGAGGAAAGCTTGAAGAGTCTTCGTTAAATACAAAAAAATGCTGGGCTGATGTTGCAAAATACCCAGAATAAGGGGGCGGATCGGACGGCTGCTCTTCTCCACTAACATACGTGTCACGCCCACGGCCCGCAATACCCCTTCGTTTCCTACGGCCACGATTAGATCGCCGCGGGGAGATCAACAGCCAAGGATGGCGGCGATCCAACGCGGGCTACTTCACGCCAAGAACGAGGGAAAGATCGACGGCTGGGAGCCCCAATGGATGAACACGACGAACAACGGCGCGGGGGGTCTTCTTCGAGCGTGCTCCTCCACCTCTTAAGCTTTCCGAGGTCTCAAGATGGCCTACGACGTCCCTGGGAGGTTCCCCGACCTGAAGGCGACACCAAAAAGGGTACGACAAGCACCGGAGTGCCACCGCGAGGCCGGAGACGAAAGGCGCTCCAGGTGGTTCTTCCCTGGATGAATCGGGGCTCAGACGCCCCCTTCTCCACCTACAAAAGAAACCAAAAAAATGGCAGATATCGAGCAAGCAGGCAGAGGCTTTTATCAGCGGTGATGGGGTGCGTAGAGGCTCGACAATGGTGGCCGGAGCTCGAGGCTCCGGCAAGGTGTTTGATGCGAAATCAGGGCAATAAACTCGATGAATCAACCAGCTAAATGCTTGTAGCTAAACCTATGAATACCAGCTATTAAATTACAAAAAAATGAACGACAAAGATGACCTCGAGGGCTGAGATGCCCAAGGTGGACCTCAACGGCGGCGAACCACCGGAGGTAGTGGAACGACGCCTCCGACTCGTCGAAGGCCTCCCCGAATCGCTGGAGGGTGTGCTGTCACCACACCCAGTCCGGAGCTGGGTCTTGGGAGGCTTCAAGCGGGTCAAAGAGTGTTCAAAGGGCTATGGGAGGTTTGGGTGGTTTTTGAAACATGGTGGAGAGGCGATCTTCGAGGCACGATCACGGGTGCGCCACGAGGATAGGTCGGCGGGGATTAGGGATGTGTCAGGTACAAGTTTCATGAAGAAAGCATCCTCCCTCGAGCAACGCATCAAGGGCGAAAAAATCGAGAAAGTCGGGTCATAGGCATTCTGACATACAGCAGGGAGAAGACAGGAAACTTGATCAGTGGGTCAACTTTCCTAGTCACCTGGTTGGTCCACGTGGACCAACCAGGAAAATCCCTGGAAGAACATATTAATAAATCATTTTAAAAATAGTAAATGGTGTTATTTTAATTAGGTGATAAAATAAAAAATGTTTATAATTTTATCTAGTATTTTATTCCGATTTTTAATTATTTTTATGAATTATATTTTTACAAGTTGCTTTTATACCCCTATATAGGTATATTATCTATATATTTGATTACTTTTATTTTTATTTTGTGATTTTAATTTTATTATTTTTATTTCTTATTTTGTAAAATTATAAAATACTTTTATACATGTAAATATATATTTTTATTTCATTTTCTGATATATTTTGTATATTTAATAAAATAGAAGTGTAGAAAAGTATAGGTATAAGTATAGGTATAATACCTGTATAACCTATATATGTTTATTTTTATTTTGAGTTTTCTTTGCGTTTTTATTTTGATTTTAATGTACATAATTATTATAAGTAATAATTACATAATTATAAAAATACAAAAATACAAAAATAATAAATAAATAATAAATTGAATATTTTATTCGGTACACTGTACAATGTGGGTCCAAAACTCAACTTTCAAACCGTAGCTCCGCCAAATGCGAAACCACCGCCATTAAATAGCTTATTTTCTTCTATATACAATTAAAGTGAGTTTGCTGCATTTGGAGTTTTCATTTGTGAGATACGGGTCTGGGAAGTTGGAATTCTGGAATTTTATTCAGACCACAACTTTTTATTTGTACATTATTTTTCAGTAAAATCAATTTTGTATTTTTCTTTATAAAATTATCTACAACTTTCATGTACGAAGTTTCTTTATTTGATGTATAAAAAGTAGAACCAAAAATAGGTCCCAAAATGAATAAAGAATGAATAGAATAATATAGGTATTTTATCTGTATTTTGGCCCTTATCTCCCCCTACTTTATTCCTGGTCGACCTATTCATCAAGATGCCTAGGTCTCGGGGTTTCGGGTCATAAAATATTTACAATATTTTATTCTTTTTCTTTTCTTTTCTTTATTCTATAATTTTTGCATTAAAAATCGTACTTTATACAGTATTTACACACATATGCATGAATGCTAAAATGCATGAATTAATGCTATTTACACGCATTTACTAGGGTTTTTAAGGCCAAAATGATAGAATAAAGATGATGAAACGTAGATTCATCACCACCCACTACAGCCCTTCATTCCACTCGATTTCATCGCAATTCGACTCACTTTGGCTTCAGCTATTAATCTAACCCATGCATATCCCATGGTATATACCTACAAAATTACTTGACAAAAAACTCAACTAAAAAAATACTAACTAATAAGTGGTTTTATCCTTGACACTTTCACATCAAACATGACTTGTGTAGTTCAAGATACTTGGTTTAGAGTCATACTTGACACAGAGTTTAACCATTATTGATCATTAGGATCTTAGGAATTAATAACTTAAATTCCATAGTTTGAAAGATATACATGTTATATTGCATGTAGAATCTCTATTATCCTATTTGGAGTGATTTGTGATGATTTTATGTATTTTAATTTATGTTTCCTTGCACTTTGCCCCTAGACTTGATGCTTATAACTCTTGCATATTTTATCCAAATGAAATGAAATTTAATTCATTTTAAAGCTTGGATAATGCCCTTTAATATAGTATATGTCTTCTTTTGTTTTATTTTTCTAATTAAAAATGAGAGATACATATTTGTTATATCTTGATTAATTGAACATTTCTTAGCTTCATTCAATGTGTTATTTGATCTCTAATCTATTATTTCATTTTAGAATTTAATTAGGATATATAATCTTTGATATTATTATGTGTTTCAAAATCCTAATTGAGTTTGCAAATTAGACAAGTAGATTGGGTGTTCAGGAGCTATGTCAGTTAATTTGGTAAATGAATTATGAAACTTGCATTGATTAAAATTAGATTATTAAGATGGCATATGTTTGAGTTTCATAGTTCAAAATTTAGGAGTATACATAAGTATTTGTTTGTGATTATGTTTATTTAACTTGCACGCACATTATATAACATTCTGTATCTCATATTTAACTTGCATCATAAAAATCATATAAATGCATTCATATGTGTCGTTTGTATTCATTGACCTAGATAGCACTTTAAGAAACTTAGCCTATGTATCTAAAGCCTAATTAAGTATACTAATTTCTCGTATCCCTGTGTTTGACCCTGGAATTATCCACGGTAAATTTACGCCGAGCCTTCTTCACCGAGATCTTTAGCTTGGCTCTGTTGATTTGATAATTGGTTGTACTACAATGAATACATATTAATTTAGCCAGTTACATATTCAATAAATGGTGCCATTGTTGGGGACATGGAATTGATGAATACTTATTCATTCACCTTTATTCATTTATTTTTTTCTTTAAATCCCTAGATAAATGCATATAAATATGGCTAATTTGTACAAATTAACACTCTGAACTTTGTCTGTAAATAATGCTTAATTTATTGTATTTAAATACAAAATAAATGAATAAAGAAAAGAAAAAAATAAAGGAAATATTGTAAATACTGACTGATCCTAAACCTCAAGACTAAGTCAAACTTGGTCGATAAGGAATGAAGTAGAGGGAGATAAAGGACAAACAAATACAGACAAAATAACACTGTCACCTAGAAACCCTATGTGACCAGTACAATATATATAGCTCAAACTTGCACTATTTTTATACACTCTTACACACTTCATATAAAGATATTTTCAACACAAAACACGTGCATAATAATACATAGAAAAATACAAAAATAGTAACACATGAAAATAATGCACCATGTGGATGGGACACAGGGATGAAAAAGCTGCAAACAAAACTTCACAGATCTATATCTTCTCCATATGAACTCAAAATTTACCAAACTCACCTTTATTGTACTCTAAATTAAATTATCTATCAAATGAAGCGCCAATTTCATTAAAATTGGAGTTAAGATACAAAAGTTCGCTTTTTGGGTCCTATTTTATTGTGTATCCATATATTTTTATTTATTTAATTCATTCTTTATATTTTTACTTTTTTATATTTTTACATACCTGTAAATATTAAAATAGAAACACAGAAAGAAATCAATAAAAATTCATTAAAATAAATACTATAATAAAATACATAGGTATATTATACATATAAAACATTTACACATTTATTTAAATACATAAATAAACTCAGAAAAATAAAAAAATATATTTAAAAATATATTTAAAGATATTATAAATATATAAATTATGTATATAAAATAATAAAATATAAATACAAAATAAAAATAAAATACACATTATATAGGTACTTATACATATAATTATACTTTGAGAAATTAACACATAGTCGATATAAATAAATAAATATCACCAAAAAAAATAGTACATAAAATAAAAAACAACTTTCATGTTTTATGAAAAAATTAATAAAATCATTTACTAATTAAATTCTCTTTTATTTCCTTTTTCACTTATGTTTTTTCTTGTAGCATCCTACGTTGACCAATGGGAGGTGAGTTTGAGTTGACCCTAGTCAACTCCCTGGTCTCCCTCGGCCTATAATTGTTAGACGTTGACCCTGCTTATTCTCTCTATTTAACATTTGCTACATTGAACGAATCGCCTTGCCCATTTTATGATATTTCTTCCTCGATCTTTGCTCTTCCACACCAAACCAAATCCTGGGTCAATCTTGCATCAATCTTCACGGAAACCCTAATTCTTTTGAGCCTCTTTGTCACTGATATAAAATAAACCCGCGAGCTTCGATTTTAAATTTTAATCCCTTTTGACCCACTTCTGACCCCTTGGATCGAATCTTGGAGCGATCCTTTGTGACAGGAAGAGGTGCCCATCGATCCATAATGAGGAGAAGGTGATTTTAAGGCGATTTAACCCCTTATCGGAGCGCCTTCGTGTGATCTTTGCTCGCAACTACATCAGGCAGGTGAGTTACTTCTTTCTTTGCTTTTTCAATTCCTAGCAATAACAGTAGAGTATATTTGAAGTTTATTTCATTCTATTTGATCCATTTTATCCTAAAAAATAAAAAAATATAGTTCATCGGAGCTCTAGGCTCCGGCCTTTGTTCACCATATCCTTGACTGTTGACTGTTCGTTTGATCACCTCCACATCTTCATCCCTTCGCTTGTTGTCACCCCGAATCATTTTCACCCCATATCTTTCACAGATATGGGAGATCAGTACTCTTCCTCTGCCACTCGTTAGAGTACTTCCACCACCTCCTTTTGTGCGGCTAACGGGTTGAGGATGTTCGCCCTCGACCAAAGAGACTTCTTGTGCATGTAGGAATAGCAAAGATCCCTTCTGGGGCTTGATTTAGTCTTGTACAAAAGACCAGGTCATTGAATTTCTTCGAGCTCCAGGTCTCTTTTCAACAAGATCTGGATTCAACCGAGACCTTGAGCCACTACGAAATCGACCAGGGAGTATTCTAGGCCACTTAGCAGACCAAGAGATCCTCGGGATCGGGAGTTTTGCCAGATCGAAGCTCGCACTATCGAGCCTTCTTCCATGTTCTTCCTAAGCACCTCATGGTCGTTAGATGGAACACATGCTAGATGCAGCAGGAGTTGTTCTATCCATCGCCAAGCAACCGTCAGATCCAGTTGCAAGATCTAATCATAGACCTCCATCTACGAATTGGTATCCGCTCATCCCAACTATCCACGAGGATAACTGGTGCT
This sequence comes from Ottelia alismoides, assembly GCA_037367405.1. Lineage (NCBI taxonomy): Eukaryota > Viridiplantae > Streptophyta > Magnoliopsida > Alismatales > Hydrocharitaceae > Ottelia > Ottelia alismoides. The sequence continues at coordinate 205,089 of JAZKJV010007342.1, forward strand.
CCATATTCCTTTCACTTGCGCCTATTGAGGGGTATATTGCACATCTTCCCCTCCAACTTTTGTATTTTATGTTTATCCCAGGAACTTTTGTTTGAAGTTGTAATATGTTCGTAATATTTACATTAAGGACCCTGAGCTTTATTCTATTTGCCCTTTAGTCCATTCCACATCACCTTGCATGCCTATGCACGTGAGGGAGCATGATTTTTACATGGATTACCTTGTGGGTGTGTGTATTTACTTTTAGTACAAAACTTTGAATATTAGTGTTATATTTTGGGGAATTTGCATACTTGACCTTGTTGTTCTAGATAATTGCATTTATGTCCCTACTAGTGCATATATTGTATTTAAATATGGAAATATTTCATGAGTGTTATTAAATATTTCTTGAAAATTACAACTAGGCCCACGTAGTGTAGATTTAATTTCATAGTTGTATTTTAATTAATAAAATTATCATTCTATCTAGAAATCAAAGGAAAACCATCTCATGTGCCTGGAACTATTATATATCACATATATTTTTCTTAAGACAATTAAAATTATTTTCCTATTTATAAAAATATAAAGACATTACATTTTATCATGTTTAGCCTTTAAAATATATAAAAATTACAAAATGTCTTGAAAAAGTCCAAAAAAATCTTTTGTGTATTAAGGAAAACTCCTAAAATTGAAAATTTTAGAAAACCTTATCGAAATTATAAAAATTCATTGAAAAACACCAAAATGTTTTCTATATTTCTGGATTTTCTTTATATGTATAGAATTCAAGAAAATTGAATTTAGGTTCAATCTGATTTGATATATATTTATTAAGCTCATTTCAAAGTTATTGATTTACTATTTTGTTTATTTTGTGTATTTCTTTATTTAAAAATCCATAAACATTATAAAAACTTATCCAAAAATTACCAAATATAGAGAAAATTATAAATCCAAAAATATTTTATTTTTGATTTTTTTAGCTTATTATATATTTGAAAAATCCATAAAGTTCTCTTTTATCTTTTCCTTTATATATTTTATCTATATATAATTATCTAGTATATATTAAGATATATTTTATTTTATTTGAAAAATCAAAATTAAAAATGTGCAAAATGTTTAAAAATTAAAAACACAAAAATATCCTAAGTTGTACATTTATTTTTTGTTGCTCTGCCTTGTACGCTCCTTTGTAGTTCGACTCCTATTGCTTGTGTACTATACACATTCTTTGTAGGGTATAATAAATGTTAGCTCATCTACATTTATTTCTTAATCATTGTTGTAGGTTTATTGTTGATTGACACGCTTGAGTTGAGTTCTGAGAGCCGAGAGAGGCAACGATACAACGATTTTCGGATCCACTTGACACAGCAAGCCCTCCAAGATCAGATGTTAGGAACCTCTCTTAAGCGCTTCATCAAATAGCACCGTTGCCGGGGATCATCGGTTTGTAGAGTAGAATAGACACTTAGATCATTTCGACATCATTGATTTCATTATCTATTTTCTCTCTTTATTCTATTTTTATATGAGATCATTCTGACCATTTCTTGTCTGAATTTGTTGCGAGGGCTCCGCTTATCGAGGGAGGATTTCCTTGGAGATTTGGTACACCTGAGAGCCGTTGAGACCAGTGGTTCTTTGCCCACCAGCAGGAGAGAGTAGCAAAGAGCACACAAAGATAAGCATAATTCTCTTAGCATGAATTTAGTTTAATTTTGAGAGAGGGAGAGAGTGAGATTCATTTGTTAATTGTAATAATACAAGACCTTGGACACTTTAACTTTTCACAAGTCCATTTCACCAAGTGTTTGTTCACTTGGAGGACTTGATTGGTTTTCCGTGATTTCATCGCCTTCTACATTTATTCCTCCATATTTTTCTCATTGTTTCTATTTGTTTTCCGTGATTTGTGCTTTTTGCCTTATTTTTTGTTTACATCTTGTGGAATGAGCCCTTAGATCATCATGAGTGATTGTTCGGTAAAATTAAGTCCAAAGCCCTAAAAGAATTCCCGCATATATAGTCGATATTGCTTCGACTTAGTCAAATTGAATAAGGTTCTTCACGTTAATAGACATGTTCTAAAGTGATTTCCTCATTGCATTGCATATAGATTAGATTTAAATTTTCTGTCTTGCATCCCCCATGGAGAGAGATGGGAAGCACTACAAATCCTCTTACTGAGCATCGTATGACTTGCATTGCTTTTTTGTCTTCTCCCTCTGATTTTGACCACATAGGAAAAGCAAATAATTGATCAAACCATTAGGCCTTTTGCATGAATTTTACTCAAAACAAGTGAAATCCATAAAAAAATAAAAAAAAGAGACTACTAAGAAAACCTTGACTTAATTAAAATTGCAGATTGCTTTGTTTTAGGTTCAGAACACCCTTTGTATTCAAGTACCTTCCAAACAGAGTGAGACATGATCCTTAAGGAATAGAGCCCAAATTCCAACCTGGGTACTGCCTTGTCTATCGCCTGGATGCACGAAGCATTGGCGCTTCTATCGTATGTGGACTAGTAAGTCTTAGTCTGCTTGTGGACTTAATCTGAAGTATCGAATAGGACATTCCCTCACGAAAAGTCTCTGTCTCATCGTCTCACATCCGAGTAGGTCTTTGTCTGCTTGCAGACTTGGTCTGAAATATTGATTTCTCCTATCAGCTTTCCCCTCTACTTCTTTTGTTGAGTAGTGGTTCAGATCTGATAACAAGGACCTTCAAAAAGTACATTCTATTTGTTACAAAGGAAGTGAGAAGTACGAGATACTTTTCCGGTAGCACTCACCTATAGGGTTAGCTGCATAAGACTAATTGATAAGATTGCATGATGCAACCAATAAATTTGAAAATATAATTGCTGAACTCTTACAGCTCATTATGTTCATTTGGTGAATCAATTTACATTTTGTGGTTTGATTGATTAGTTTTAAGAACATACCAAGACAAAAAATAACACACCTTTGTGTATTTCATCTTACACTTCTTTTCTCACTTCTCCTTTTTGTCATGCTCAATTCTAAGCCTTCTCTTCTCATACCCTCTTGAATTCTTCACTTCCTTCATATTCTTAAGCTCCTCATCAAATAAGGTCTAGACTCAAATCTCAAATCCCAGTCTCTCAAGTGAAACCTCGACTCATCTCATCTTTCATGTAATTGTGCAGGTTATGTGTTGATCTTCTTAAGGGTAGAGATTAAGTGTGCAATAAAGCACCCATATCTTTCAAACTAGAGAAGTATGGATTATTAAGTTTCAAACCCTAATGACTAAGGTTGGTTAACTCAGATTCTTAAAACCTCATAAACCAAGTGTTCTCAGTTCCTCAAGCCATGAGTGATAGAGATTCTGTCAGGGATACACCAACTCAAAAGTTAATCTTTTTGTGATTTTTGAATTTTGCAAAAAATTTAAGGATTTTTAGAGATTCTTTAAGAAATAATGCCTGGCTTAAACTCATATGACTAGTTGCATCCAATTCCAACCAGTATGGTGTGAGTACGGACAGTTAAACAACCACCCGCGTTTCTTCAAGACAGTGTTATATACGTTGACTTTTAATCACCCACTCGGTTAAGGGAGACCGTAGTTCCCTCTCTGAAAAGTATCTAATCATTTTTAAGTTTAATAGTCAGAATTGTTACCAAAGAATTTTTTATTTTCTGATTTTTATTATTTTTGGAATAAGTTAGAATTTTTTTATAAACACAAGTTAGTCTAATTTTCCCCTTATTTTTATAAAATTTTGAAAATATTTTCCAAACCATGTCACATAACATATATATTTTCAAAATATTTTTCAAACAGCTTTCAAAACAAGTAAAATCCTATTTTTCAAACTACTATCAAACATTTTTCAAAACAAGTCACATAGTTAGAAAAATTTTCAAATCATTTGCAAACATTTTACACAAATTAGTTCAAAAGATACTATACCTTAGCCCCAAAAAGTTTGAAAATTTTCAAAATATGATCTATATCTAAAGTATATATTAAATATATATGGTACACCCCCTATGCTTAGAGTTTGTTATGTTCTCATAGTAAAAAGTGATATGGAGCGATAACTCATGCTAAAATACGAGGTGATCTACGATAACTGACTCGGATTCTCCCTTATACTTAGGTTAAAAATAACGTAAGTATAAGAAGAAGACTGAAAGGGGAATCAAATGATCAAAGAATAGAAAGTGATTGGGGCTCGGGTCCCCCCTATAATTATGCTGTGAAGAGCATGTGGATAGAGATGTGAAATGAAGTGGAGGGGCTCGAGATGAACAATTAGATGGAACTTCCCCCTATACATAGGTTGAAGAGTAGCCTAAGTATCTGATGTGGAACTAAGGATGGGGAATCGAGACTCCAGTTACGATTAGAGTGAAAATGGATTTGCAAAATGGTTGAATCTCAGAGATGAATGAATCTATGGAGTTGGAAGATGGAGTGTCTAGGGTTATGGGAGGATTAGGAAGAATACACAACCAAAGCTCAACCAATCAAGTAATTCACCCTTGGTTCACTAACTTACACATGAAGACCAAAAAATATTGGTCATTTTATCTTTTATATTTTATTGGTGATCATCCAAATTTTGAGTCCATTACGCAAGGATTAAATGTTAGGTTTTGGGCACTATCCTAGGGATGTGGACCTCACCTCTCAACATGCAAACACATCCTGCTTACGATGTGGGGTTTACTCTCCCATAATACAAGTGCAATTTTACTCCATTTTATTAAGGTCGATTTGCATTATCAGTCCCAATTTTATGCTTAGGTTGTCACTGAAGGTAATGTGAGCACAAGTCAACATCCATCGTCTAAGAATTAGTCTGACTTTCATTTAAATCCTAAGTGATAAATCAAGAGGAAAATCGAGAAAAACCATTGCAAATGGAAAAACTATGATGCATGCTTGAGAAAAAAACTTACAATGCCTCCAGCATTCACCATGCACATGTAAGACTAAATTTAAAATTATCTCTACATGCATGCAAGTCGAGCAAACCGCATCCTAAACATATCACTATTATCAGGAAGAATTAGGTTAAATTTAGCTAAGTGGAGTGATATTTACGTACATCTCATTGAATCAAAGGAGAGGAAGCAAATCTTTCCGATTTTTATTAGTGTGCCCTACCTACGATCAAGCACGAAAGATGTGAAAAATAAAAGAAGCTTCTCGAAAAAAATATTTTTTCGTTCACAAATTTATTTGTAATAAGATTCTGATTTTTTTCATTACGAAAATATTTTTATCATATTTGCAAATAGATATTATTTGGGATTCCAATCGATTCTTTGTAATTGGAAGGATAGAATAAGTAAATGGACTGATCCAAATTAAGTGCTACAGTTATCCAATATATAGGAATTTCTATTTTATTTTGGAATCTAAACTTCATCTATCCTAGGTCGAACACTCAAATGGAGCCCCACCTAGGTGAGGGGTGAAACATGCTCCACACACCACAAAAATGTCCAAGTTAATGAGTACACACGTGTCCTAGAATGAGTATTGATAGAAATGCAATTATTACATGCATATATACAACAAAAAAATGCCAATTAATCTATTGGTCTCTTCGAGGCTTCTTCTGCGACTCCTCGCAGTGGGAGCTCCCAACTCCAAGCCTCAATGTCTCTCGAGCGTCCTTGGTCTCCACAGGCCCTACCATAGAAGACAAGCATTATATATATATATATATATATATATATCCAGAGAGATAATCAACAAAAAACAAGACAAGACGGTGCTAAAAAACATTAACAAACAAGTTGACCTAGAGTGTCAAAATCATCAACCCAATTAAACATTAAAATCTAATCAATCACGAAGATGAGTTGTATCTGTGACAATGACACCATTTGACAATCCGATAATCGCCATATGTTAATTTAGTCGAATTGTTGTTGCAGTCGGGCAATCAAGATCAATAAATAATAACCACATACGAATAAAGCAATTAAGTTAAAAAAAAGATGTGATTAAGTATTTATTTAACCTGGGAAAGCCCCAAGGCTGACTCTACGACACGGGCTATCTCTATGATTACTTAGATTTCATATTTAATATCAAGCGATCAATTATGTCAACCTAGGTCATCAAGCAAACACAATGCACAAATAACATGGTGCATGAACATGATGTGTTTATCTTTCATTTTATACAATTAAAAGAGATGACATAATGCAACAAAAATAGATGGCATAATGCAACAAAAATAATATGCAAAGCAATAATTATTTACATGTACAAAGATGCCCCTAAGTGATCAATAACATGAGCAAGAAGTTAGACTATTTCCTTGACAAATGACGCATCAAAATAAATCCAAGACCCATTCAATGGCATTTAAATATCGAAAAGAAGACACGTTAAATATTTAGAATTCTGCATGCGATCTCAGTCATCAAATCAGTAAATAAATATAGTCATTACATAAAGAATAAAATGTGCATCACAACGAAATTGAAATCAATAAAAAAGGAGATCATATGCTCAAGATATAAAGAAAATGATTCAAGGGTATAAATAAAAGAAAAACATGCAAAATAACTAGAGAAACTTCACAAAATGGTTATGTTAGGGATATGTTTGCAATTTTATAAACTCGGTGGGGCCTCAATGCAATTTTCCTAGGTTCTTCACGTGCCTCACGTGCCCAGGGGAGGATTTATTAGAAATTACGGAGAAGACGCGGGCTGTGGATGCAAATGTCCTGAGCCATCACGTGCGGGATACGCGGGCGGAGGTCGGATGGCGGGTCAGGACTGGCGCAGGTGGCTTAAGCCATGTGGTGTCCCAAGGTGCTTCAGATGTGGTTCGGATCCTCCGAGCCTGTTGGTTCTGAGGCAAGGCATGTCGAGACGATCATATGTCACCTATAGATTGGAGGCTCCTCCCCTTCCATCCATCATACCACGGAGATGGTGGGGCTCCAATGAGTCATTGATTGCTCCTCTATCGTCCTCCTAGCTTGTTGAAGCTTCATTGACCTCCCCTGGCCTCTGGCAAAGGTTACAGTGATGCGAGAGAGCTTTGGTGCCTATCGGAGCTAAAGAATGAAACATCTTCATTGGAGTTGAAGCTCTAGATCGAACCTCCATCTGAAGCTTCGGTCAATGAAGGGGGCCTGCAAAAAGGGTTAGCAGTGTGGATAGCTAAAGCATAGAAAGCATGATGGAGGGTGAACGGAGGGCGAGGGAAGTGGAGAAGATTGTTGCCCTACTAGGTTCTCCTTCGCATCCGACAGAGGAGAATTATTGGGATGGTAGAGGTCTCGGAGGAGAGGAGGCGATGATCTGAGCATCCCATAAAGGTGAGGGACACTTGACGGAGCTCGGGGTGAAGTGAATTGATGGTGTAAAAGTGGATGTGCATCGAATAAAAGAAAAGAAAACAAGAAGAAAACCATACCTAATTACTTGGAGGATCAAAAGGAAGAAGGTGGCGGAGCGAGGCTTGGGTTGAGCAGTTGAGGCTACTTCGGTCTTCACTTGATGTGCTCAACCGAGGCACAGAGCTCAAGCAGCCACCATGAAGGTGTTGCGGCATGGTCGGAGCCATGGGTCAACACAGGGGCTATTGGTCGTGGTTGCCACCCCTCTTTCCCATCTTCTATCACGAGAGGGAGCGGCTAGGGTTTTGCCCTTTTGGTGGGCGTGGGGTAATGGCGGCGATGGAGGTGTTTTTAAGGAGGAATTCGAAGGTTACAAAAGATGGGGAGTGAGGAATGTAACCGCCATTTCCAGGTGGGTGCGAGGGGGGTCATGGATAGGAAATGGTCACGTGTGTGTGTGTGAGAGAAGGGCTATGTGGAAGTGGGATTGGTGAGTGGAGAGTCGATGTGGGGTGATAGGGGAAAATGGAAGGAGGAAGAGGCGCAGCAAGGGAGTGGGTGTTACTAGAGAAGGAAGACAATGTTGGGGTCGTTGGATCAGTCGATCCAACGAACAGGGAGGAGGCGCGAAGTGACTCTCCAGATGTTATCTGGAGGCGCGATCTGATGGTGGAGATGTAGGCGGAGGCAGACGATCCTTATGCGATCAACTAGGAGATCGCATGGTGCAGAGAGGAGACGGGTGGCGAGCGAAGAGGCGTGCCACATGGGAGTCCAAAGGGGTGCCGGTGGCCCAATGAAAAAAATAAAAAAGGAGAAAAAGAAAGAAAATTCTAAAAGAAATAATTACAATTCGAATTAGAAAAAAGTCAAAACATTAAAGTTGTAGATCTCAATGAGATCTACAAGTTTCATGTTGAACAAAAAGCTAAAAGAAGTCATATGTACAAACTACAATTTTTTGCAAGCATTCTTAATGGATTGAAAACACCTCTTTTAATTATTTTGATATTTTTTGTATTTTAAATTTATAGTAAAAGCCAAAATAAATATATACAATAATTATATAATTTTTAAAATTTTTAATAAAAAATAAATAAAAGAAAAATAAAGAAAATAAAAGAGGGATAGTTTTATACAATAATTATGGTTAGTTATTAACAAGGGTTTGGTTGTTTCTTGAGATTAATTAATATTAGATTTAATTAAAACATCTAAGCTAGGAGGATAATATATGATAAATGTGATGATAAATCAGAGATTCATCAATAGGTTAAAGGGAAGCGCGAGAGAAAGCGTGGATCTCGGAAGGGTTCGATCCAAGAGATGAAAAAAGGCCAAACTATTGATCAATCTTCTAAAGCTTCAACACATCTGACACCCATAGAGATGAATATCTATCATCACTACAATAAGCCAGGATCATGGAAGAGTAATCATTCAGAATATCTAAAGTCCTTAGAGAAGTATAAAAGAATAACACTGTCAAATAAGAAATATACATTCATCATTGAAATCAACTTACTCGTAGGACGAGAAGAAAGTTGGATTGTTGATTTTGGTGCTTCTGTACATGTATGCAATAAGTTGCATATGTTTCAAGATACCGGAAATCTTGATGAAGAGGAGATAATCATCCAGATGGGATATGATGCAATTGTTGCGTCGACCGCCATCAGGACATTTAGACTATCATTACCCAGTGGGAGAGTCCTTGATATTAGAGATTGTTTCTATCTACCGAATGTTAAAAGGAACTTACTATCTGTATCTAAGCTGCTAAGACAATGATACACTTTCCTTTTCTATAATAAACTTATCATAAATCGTTATGGTAATTTTATAACATATGGTTCTCTAACACCAGATGGACTCTATGAATTGAACATGCATGATTGTGTTATGAATATCAATACCATTGATAACATTAACATTAATAATAGTGTTAAAAACCCTAAACGATCAAGGGAGGATGGCGATCATTTAATTATGATCCAACATCAAAGACTTGGTCATGCGACTGTTGATAAGATCAATAGATTGGTAAAGGATGGACCTCTAGATTTCTTAGAAGTCTATGATTTACCAACCTGCGAACAATGTATTCGTGAGAAAATGTCCAGAGCACCCTTCTCTAAGAAAGATGAATGATGTGAAGGTATATTGGATATGATACATACTGATGTATGCAGTCTTTTTCATATTGCAACTTGAAATGGACATCAATATCATGTGACCTTTATTGATGACCATTTGTACAAACATGAAACCTTTGAAAAGTTCAAAGAATTCACGGCTTTGTTTGAGAACCAAAAAAGAAAGAAGATAAAACAGATTCGATCTGATTGAGGCGGTGAATACCTCTCAGATGAATTCGAAGAATACCTTAAAAAGAGAGGAATTATTTCCAATCTCATTCCTCCAAATACTCCTCAACTCAATGGAGTTGCAGAGAGACGCAACAGAACTATGTTGGACATGGTAAGATCAATGACGAGTAAAGCAAACTTACCTCTCAGTTTCTGGGGACATACAGCAGAAACTGCAGCTTATGTCCTAAACAAGATTCCATTTAAATATGTACCTAAAACCCCTCATGAGCTTTGGTATGGTACCAAGCCAAGTGTATGTCACTTAAGGATTTTGGGTTGTTTGGTCCATGATAAAAATGTGGATGTAAGCAAGTTGGAATCTCGCACTAGAGAGTGCTACTTCATTGGACACGTAAAAAACAGTATTGGCTACCAACTTTATGATCCTAAGATTCAAAAGATATTTGTTTCTAAAGATGTCAAGTTTTTGGAAGATGAATTTCTTAGAAGTCAAGAAAATAACGAATTTGAGGAACTAATCAAATATTGCAAGACCGATTAAGTTCCTATACTAGAAACTGAAAAGATAGATGAAAATGACACGACCGTACCTACTAGAAGGAGTTCTAGGGTTGTAAGACAACCTGAAAGGTATTGATTCCATGTATCAAAAGAGTCTGATGATGATCCAACTTCATTTGATGAAACTTTGGGTGATCGCGACATGGGTAGCTGGATGTTAGTAATGAAGTCTGAGATAGACTCCATGCACAAGAATGGTGTATGGCCCCCTGAAGATCCACCTAAAGGGGTCAAACCCATTGGGGGGAAATGGATCTTCAAGAGAAAGAGGGGACTTGATGGGAAGGTAGAGATCTTCAAAGCATGGCTCGTTGCCAAGGGTAACACACAAAGATAAGGCATCGATTACGATGAGACATTTTCTCTTGTGGCCATTCTCAAATCCATCAGGGAATTGCTTGCAATAGCTGCACATCTGGACTATGACATCTGACAGATGTTTGTCAAGATCGCTTTTCTCAATGGATATCTCGAAGAGTATATCTATATGGAGCAGCCCAAGACTTCATAGCCGAGGAAGAAAAAGTGTGAAAGCTAAAGAAGTTCATCTATGGGCTTAAGCAAGCTTCTCATAGTTGGAACATCCGATTCGATGAAACCATAAAGAGTTATGATTTCGTGCTGCATCCAGATGAACCATGTGTGTACAAGAAGCTTAGTGGGAGTGTCATCCTGTTCATTGTACTTTATGTAGATGACATCCTTATCATTGGGAATGATACATGGATAATGACTAGTGTTAAGATCTGGATGTCCAATACCTTTGAGATGAAAGATCTCGGAGAAGCCTCTTACATCTTGAGCTTGAAATTATTCGGAAACAAATAAAAGAGGATATTGGGACTGTCACAACAAGGATACATCAAGACGATATTGGAAAGATTCAGTATGGATAATTACAAGAAAGGCTTCCTTCCCTTAAGACATGGCATTCACCTATCTAAAGGTATGGCTCCTCAAACTCTTGAGAAAAAGAAAGCCATGGTCAGATGCCCTTACGCATCGGTTTTGGGAAGCTTGATGTATGCCATGATGTGTACTAGACTAGATATCTGCCATGCAGTGAGAGCCGTAAGCTGTTACCAATCATGTTATGTAGAGAAATACTGGGCTGCAGTGAAGAGCATCTTCAAGCACCTAAGAAGAACTCAAGACTATGTCTTGGTATATGGAGATAATGATCTCCAAGTTTTAGGGTACACTGATTCAGACTTCCAACCAGATATTGATGATAGGAAGTCAACCTCAAAGTTCTTATTCAAGTTGAATGTGAGCTGGAGAAGTAAGAAGCAGAACACCACGGTTGATTCAACAATTGAAGTAGATTACATACCCGCATTGGATGATGCTAAATAGGTTGTGTGGTTATGAAAATTCATTCAAGAAATTGACGTAGTTTTCTCATCGGAATCTCCCATCCCATTGCTCTGTGATGACATGTGTCGTAGCATAAGCGAAGGAACATCAGTGGCATAAAAGAAGCAAACACGTGGAGAGGAAATATCATATCATCCGGGAGATCTATAATCATGGTGATATTACGATCACCAAGGTTGCCTTTGCCGATAACATTGCTGATATGCTAACCAAGTTGTTGACCCAAAAGGTCTTCGGCCAACATGTAATGAATATGGGTTGAGAGTTGTACATGAATGGCTATGAGGGCTAGTGGAGATTGTTGGACTTGTAAGCCCTTAGCGGCCCATTAATGCAATAAAAGTTATTATTTTATCACGTCCATCTAAAATGAAATGAATAATTGAATGGTTTCACTTTACTATCAAGGTCCCTTTGTACAATTAGGGTCATGTACCATGGTCATATTAAATACCATGTAGTTGGAAGGACACGACTGAATTCAAACATGTGATATTCAATAAAGATCTTCAGTCTGAGAAAGATGGCAAACTTTCTCTAAAGAATGATTTCCAACCAACTTCTTGATGCAGGTCCTATACATAGGAATGGAGATTCATAAGTGTTGACTTGATGAGGTCGAGATAAACTAAGGCCTGAATCGTAATTGTCACGATCAGGCACACATCCTTTGAACTGAGACAAATATGCATCTATATGCCTGAGTATGTATATTTGACAGACCAATAGGTTGGTGACCTGTCCAAGGTCCATATACCGACATGTTAGTGTGCATATGAAGTCATATGAGATGAATGATCTCTCACATGAAATCATACAGGATCATAGTTGATGGATTGACAGAAAGAGATCACTCAGATATGAATTATGGTTAAAATTAATTCCATGCATGGTCGCTTTGTTTATGAAATAAGATACAAATTTTAGATATTAATATATGTTTTTGGAAAGTATATGATTAATATTGTCGTCCAATTATCAAATGAGAAATCTATTGATATATTCTGAAGAAGATAGTCAAACCATGGTTTGAACTTCAGATTTATCAAAGTCTTCCAATACGAAGGATGAATGAGTATTAGAAATACTTAGGGTTACATATGTTGTAATCGATTATTTACTATGACACTTCCATGCCGAGGGATTGATGAAACATGATGGATATTAGTGGCTCCATTTAGCTAGATGATTTTTGATTTAATTGGATTAAACCACAATTCATTTCAATCTAATTTCCAATTTCCATGTCAATATCCAAATTTTGGAAATAGAATTGGTCATAGAATGGAAATGTACAAGTTCCTTGAGCTCATTTATTTGGTCCAAATGGTTTGGACTATGATTAGAAATGGTCAATGGAGTTGGATTCACCTCACTGACATTTTGTCCAGCTCATGGAAAGTGTGATGTGTTTTGTTGAGCTCACTAAGAGTGTAAAGTATTTCAGCTCGAGCTCAATATTTGTAGGTGACAGATTTTTTGCAAAAATAGTATGAACACTAAAATTGGATAGTTATCAACGTTTCAAATCACTATGCATGGATAGTATGATCTCTCCGACATTATCTCTAAGTATCTGTATTTGTATCTCGTGATTGGATTAGGACTCATACCCTATGATGTCAATATTGTAATAATAATAGTTATTATTACATAGGGCAATTTTGTGAATAAGATTCACAAATATATATCATTAATTACTGCGAATAGTGATTCACACTAATTAATATTTATATGGATATGTTTCATATAAATATTTTATGTAAATATGATTTACATAATATTTATACGGCATGAAATTGTGTGAATTTGATTCACATTAATTTTGTATATGTAAATGGGATTTACATTTAATTTTGAGCTCATGAATATGATTCATAAGCTTTGAGGATTAATCCCATAATTTCTACGATTTTGATAATGGGATTATTAAGTTAATTCATTAATAGATAAAAAGGCAACAACCTTAACTAATTTTATTAAGTTGAGTTGTTGTTTATTTATTGTTAATTAGTTAATATTAATTGGATATAAACAGGAGATAATCCTGATTGAATTAGGACTTTCTCTAAGTCCTTGATTTAAAATCCAAGGGATTAACACACATGTTGGACTTGTGGTGTAAGTATAAAAGGAGGGCAAGGTCATCTCTTTTGCAATACAATTTTGGATAGCAATAATCCTTAGAAATTGTGAGCCCTTGAGATATAAAAGAGTCCTAAGAGTCTCCATCTCACATATGCATCTTCTTGTTGCTCTAATCGACATCTGGATTCGTGGTAAATAACACAATTCATCTCTACGTGCACGAGAGGGACTTTTGCAGATGAGACTTGATTTGGGAGGTTTCTTCATTTAGAAACTCATGCTTCAAGAGTTCATACGAATGAACTAAGATTGTTTTGGCAAAATATTTGCTAAATATTCTGCATTTTTGTGATGTATAGTAAACATTTTATTTATTTACTTCCTTTACCATTATGTTTAAAATAAATAAGCTTTAAAATGAATGTGGTTTCATAAAATTTGAGATTAAGATGTGAAAGTCGACTTTTTGGAGTGTCATTGTATCTATATATGTGTATGATACCTGATTATTTTTTATTTATATTTTTAGATGTATTGTATTTTTAATGTTTTCTACATATTTTATAATATTTTATATAAAATATAAATAGAAATAACAAATTTAAAATAATAAAAAATAAATAATTATATTTATTACAAAGGTATAATGTACTTACATTGTACATAAGTGTATTTATTTATTACATTAAATAATGCCGTAAAAATAAATAAAAAAATATAATAAAATCCTCTAATTATTCTATAAATAAATAAAATGTAAAAGGGTGTATATATTTGTATAAATAAATAACTAAAATTATGTATACTTTGTATATAGGTATTATATACCTATAAATATATGTATGTAATTATTTTAACTGAATAATTTAAGCTAGTTAATTTATTAAAAATAACCATAAAATAGTTTAGTAGTTTATAAACATTTTCTATGTTGATAAGTTTTTTACTAAAAGTTATTTTCTAATTTATTTTGATTTATTGTCTTTAATTTTGTCATTTTGTGAATTTTTTTTGTCAGGCTCGCACTTGATTGATGGAACCTAGGTCCACTAACCCAGGTCAACTCAACCCTCTTCCTTCTGTACTCAAATAAGCTGCGCAATCCGCCTACTTCTCCCAATTCTCCTGATCAACCAAGTCCTATATCCGACTCGATTCCTTCGCTTCCAATCCACTTAATCTCTTAAATCCACGCTCGAACTTCTTTCCTCTCAATCCGTCTCATTTTGCGTACCATTTTTTACGTTTGATGTTCACCTCTTTGTACTTTTATAAATAAGCTTCAGGAGCCTCCTTCATAGCCTAATTTGTTCCCCGCCACACATTTTACCGCAAGATTGAGCTTCAGGAGTGATCATTCGTGACATGAACGAATCATTTTCGAGCGTGAGCATGTGATATAGGTGGAGACGAGATCCATAGCCAGTGGAGATCTTCTCTGATGAGTTGAAGCTTCTGCAACAGAACCACACCTGCATCGAGACGAGAACATCCATATTCCATCCTTAATCTTCATTAGATAATTTAGCTTTTGTTGTGAGCAATTTCATTTAGTTTTATTTCGATATCTAGATCATTAGTATTAGATTAGATATGATCTTCGATCATCACGATCAGAGGTCCTTCGCCCTCGATTTGCATCCTAATTCAATTGCCAATCATCTCATCTTGACATCTGCTTCTCTACACCTTCTTTCGCATCCTGATCATCATATCTGATCCTCGAATGAGATCTGGATTTTGGGTCTCAGCCCCTCATATGTTCAGAAGACCTGACCCATTCACCGTCTCCAGCTAATAATCCACGGTCAAAACTCATCGAAGCTTCGATCCTTGCTAATAATACTTGCAGTACCGTTGGAAAAGACTTGGAGATTAGATCAAGCTCCATTAGGTGAAGGAGGAATTCGTTGAGGAGAAACACCACCAAATCTTCTCTCAATGAGATCTGGAATCTCTCAACATCGTAGACCGATGCGAATTCACATATGAAGTCGTTTGAGCCCATTGCAGCTCTGATCCATCCTGGATTGGCTGAGATCTGGGAGGTCGAAGCTCATCTACAACAACCTTCAAGTGCGTTCTTCCATCACCACCAGAAGCATCCGATCAAGAACAAGGAGTTCTAGATCTGATTTGGAGCGTCCCTTCACTTCCAAATTACCACCATCAGATTAGATCCAGGAGAATTGGTCTCACCCGCTGACTCAACAACCTCACTTGCCACGCATGAGCTCCAATGGTGATTTTACACTCTGCTCCCTTTATTTTCACAGTTAGCAATTTAGTCCTTCGTATGTGTAATAAACTTTGAAAAAAATGCAACTCAGTCTGTAGTTCTTTTTATTTGCAATTTAGTCCTTCTGAGCTGAACTTACATGAGCCATCACATGCGTTGTTGGGATTATTACTGGTTTTTCTCTTGAACTTCTGATTTATCAATAAAAAACTAAAATGTTTGAGTAATTGCATATTTATCCCAAGTATTGCAGATCACGTGCTGGAGCATGTGATTTATTTAGACTTTTACATTTATTTCTTAATAAATTCTATGCTAGTTTCAAATTAATTACATTCCAGTCCCTAAACTGATGTATTTCTTTTATTTCTTGAATTAAATAATTCCTATCATTCAAAACATTTATAAAAAAATAGATTAAGTTCTTAATAATCAGATCTATCTCATTAATTTTTATTTTAATAAAGACATCACATATTTCTTTATTTAATATTCAAAAATAAATACAAATTCAAAAACTCTTTGAAAAATTCTAAAAAAATCACTGTAGCTTTATTTTTTACTGTATTTTATCACCTTTATAAAAATCAAACAAAAATTCAATCAGAAAACTTTAAAAATTTAAAAATATAGAAAAAATTGTGAAAAACATATCAAATCACAGAAAAATCATTAGAATACTTATTTGGTCTTGATTTAAAGAGTAATAAAAATACTTTTGTATAAAAATTTTTCTAGGTTGATTTCTTTTATTTTATAGTTTAAAATACTAAAAATAATAGTTGGTTTTACTTTTCAAACAGTTTCATTCTTAAATCATTTAAATCCCTAAAAAATTTAAAAGTACCTTAAAAATCATTAAAAATAATAAACATTTTAGAAAACACAAAAACATTTTGATCTTTGTATTTAAGCATTTTTGACATATTTTAAAAATACAAAAAGCCTTCATTTCACTTTTGTGTATACATTATTCATAAATTGATTTTAAAAATAAAAATATATAAAAATTTACAAAATTAAATCAATTAAAAATTGAAAAAAATCAGAAAATATAAAAAACATAAAATATTTAAAAAACCATAAAAATATAACTTCATTAAAAGACATAAAAATTAGAAAAAGAAAGGAAATTAAAAATCATCATTAATTAGCAATAATTAATTTCCCTCATTTATTTGTAGCCTCCCTAAGTTCGAACTTGGAAGCTATACTGGGATAATTAGCACATTCCTCTCTTTAGAATACAATTTTTATTTGAATTGATTTTGGATCGCATCGATGCTATTCACATTTATTTTCTGAAAATTTAAGAATCCATTTGAAAAGCACCGACTTCAACACTTGGCTATCCATACCCTTATTTTTTTTATTTCTAAGGCATTTTCTAAAAACAACTGGGGGAATCTTGATCACTATATGACATAATGTTCTCATTCAAAATTTGACTCGATTTGAGATTCGTATCTTATCCATTAAGTATGTTAAATTTTAACGGTCTCAAAATTGCTAAAATTGATCTTTTATAGATGGACATGTTAGGAATGTCTATTTTAAATAAAAATTGGATGATAATATGTTGTCATTTAATTAACTAAATCCCCTCACATATTTTTATTATGAATGCCTATTTTACACAAATTTTGGATGACAACTTGTTGTCATCTAATTAAATAAATCCCCTCACACATTTTTAGAAAACACTTTAATAAATTTTAAAAAATAAGGGTGGAGATAACCAAGTTATCTCCCCCAGCGGTAGCACCATTAAATCCTATATACATATATGTATATGCATCTATATATGTATATGGGGCTGGGGAGCTTGCACCAAGGTGCATGTAACTTTACATGCACCGGTGCCTCAAATATCCATTTTTTAATTTTTTAGAATGAAAATATGTGGGATTTAGATCATCATATATCACCATAATATCATTCAAAATTCAACTTAATTTGAGACTTTAACCTATCCATTAAGATTGTCAAATTCTAATGGTCTCAAGATTGCTGAATTTGAGCCCTTCCGGATGGTCATGTTGGGAATGTCTATTTCACATGAAATTTGAAACACATATTTCAATTATGATTCTAAGTAAATATCACAAGGTTTCATTTAAAAAAATGGACGTTCGTGGCACCAAAGTATGCAAAGTTACAAGCAACTTGGTGCGAGCTCCCCGACCCCTATGTATATATAGATATGTGTGTGTACATATACATATACATATATATATATATATATGTGTGTGTGTGTGTGTGTGTGTGTGTTTGAACATGCATATGGCTTTTCCAATGAGCCACGAGCACATTAGGATTGTAACGATGGGACTCATTTTTACTAATGTTTCATATCGTTTTGAGTACAATACTTATTGGTTTACAAATATTATTTATCTTTTTACTACTGATGAACATTTTCACAAAATGGAAATTTTAAATTAAAAAGGTATCTTTATTTGTACTAACGATTTCTTTTCTATTCTTACCGGTAGTCATTTTATATTAGTTTAATGTTTGTTTTTTGTGAAAATGATTATTAATGGTACGGATATGATATAGCCGTTATAATCCGATAACTATTGACTCAAAATGATAGAAAATTAGTAAAAATAAGTACGCTCGTTATAATCCTAATGGGCTCAGGGTTCATAGGAAAAATTCCTTATATATATATATTCCAAGTACAAGAACCCGTAGTCGTATTCATAAAAACTTCATATAGAATACATGTCAGTTGTTATTAGGATTACAAGCTCACTTACTTTAGCATTTTTAATCCTAATATTACTCATAATCCTAACAAATCTCTACATTAAGTTGAATTCCATCGTGATCTTCAGATCTTGAATCTTCACTGATCTATCCTCGTCATTTTCAAGTGGCTCTTGAAAGAACTTCCCACCTTACACATCTCTTTCTTTGCAACCTCTGGTAATATAAATTTTCAAATGAATAAGGACATGCTAACAGATACATTTGGGCATCTTTTTTTAGATCATCAATTTTGAGAGTTGTTTACCTTATGGATGGTGAATCCTAAATTCACAACCATCCGAGAGGAAGGGTTGCCAACATCATGTTGCAATTTTCCTAGGAGATATGTAGGTTTTGTGATGTAAACAAAAACAAAAAAACAGAACCAACATTTACCACATCACCTTGAGCAACCCTGGTCGGAGCTCTCACATTATCATAAGAATATAATTTATTTATATAATAACAAACCCAAGTTGACAGTATTCTGACTTTAAGCAGGTTTCGGTCCAACCCCAAATATGCTTTCACATGGTCCTTAGATTTTCTCCACCTCTCACCCATTCTCAAGAACCAGTACGATGCTTCCATACTTTCATATGCCCTTCCCCTTTCCCGTCTCCTCTTTCTTGACATCTTCTATCCTCCTTCTCCCCCACTTCCTACGGCTCTGCGCTGGATAAAGACGTCCGCACATCCCATAGAGGCTCTCTCTTTCTTTCAAACCTCAGCGCTCTACAGATCTAAAGGGAGGTCCTAGAGTAAGAAAAGGTAAGAGGGAGCATCTGCTGCAGAGGGGGTATGGGCGGTTGCTTCGGGATTCCTGAGAAGCAGCCATCTGGAGGCACATCGGAAGCCAAGATTTCAAGCTCAGGTAAGTGGGCAACTACCCAAATGCTAAATATCCTATCATTGCTTTTATGATGTGGGTTTTTGGTGGCGGTTTTTCATTGATTGTGCTTCTTCATCAAGATTTCCATTCCCCACATGCCTAATATGAGTAAAGTTCAGATCTTGCGTAAAGTCCTATTCCAAAACTGGAATTTTGGGCATTTTTTCCGGTGTTTGGAAAGTCCTTGAGGTGGTAACTGCCGTGTGAATCCTCTTCTGATAACATACTTGTTGTCATCTTACATACCAAAAATACTGGTCTCCGAATCATCTGGGGGTGATTGCGACTGTAGGATCTACTGGATTTGCGTTTGCTTAGAACGTTGTACTTAGAACCAACGTCTTTCTAAAAACAATATAGCTGATGTAGTTCCCAGGCCTTCAGTTATTCATTTCATTTGAGCTTTGATATATCTTATTCATTCAGGTCAACAACCCTCTGGAGTCAGTAGCTTCACCACTGATGAGCTGTTTTCAAGAAGTGTAGATACTTCAACTGCTGGTGAAAGCACGGAGGATTTCTTTCCCATTGGACGGATCCTCCCCGCTCCAAGGCTCAAGGTCTATACATTTGCAGAATTGAAGAGCGCCACACGAAATTTCAAACCAGAGTCGGTACTTGGTGAAGGAGGTTTTGGTAGAGTTTTCAAGGGGTGGGTTGATGAGAAGACACTAAATCCCACGAAGGTTGGGCATGGCATGATTGTTGCTGTCAAAAAATTGAATCCAGAAAGCTTGCAAGGGCTGGAGGAATGGCAGGTACGGGTCGGGTAACATTAATCCTATAGTTCCTGTTATGCATATGCTAGTTTACATGTACATGTATGGTTTACTCGGCGAATCAGGACTCCCAAGGGAACAGCCAAACCCTATATTTTTGTATTATTTTCTTCTCCACGCAGTGCTTTGAAATGAAATTTTGTGACTGATCACACCATATAAACATGTAACTTATCCAACTTTAAATTGATTCTGATCTTGCACCCATTAATAATAATCGATTTTCCGCTGTCAAGTATTGCCAAGTTTTGATTACTTGTTAATGGAGGGTCGAGTAAGAAAGCAACTTCTCTTAGAGTTCCTCTTTTTATTTGTGAAGCCATATTCCTAAATGTCACTGGAATTTTGCCATATTCCTAAATGTCACTGGGGCTTTCTCCAAGCAATCCTTGACCATCTATATACGTATCATGATACATCTGTTTTGCATACTTTATCAGGATCAGTTTTGCACCCTTTTTATCAAATCCTGGCCTTTTATTGCTTCATAAATCATAAACTGACTATATTTTTCACTTTCAGTCGGAGATTAACTTCTTGGGACGACTTTCACACCCCAACCTTGTTAAGTTGTTGGGATATTGTTGGGAAGAAACGGAACTCCTCTTAGTGTATGAATATCTGCAAAGAGGGAGCTTAGAAAATCACCTCTTTAGGAGTAAGTCTATCTTGTATATGTACTTTAAAATCTGCCAGTTGTGCCTGTTGTTTCTACTTATTGAGATTAGTCATGTTAGTTACAATAGCTATCACACTTACTTTACTTTTGAAAGATCCAAATATTAAAAGAAGGATTTTTATACTTGTGTCCTTTTGAGTATTTCCGACAACACTTATGCCGTAAACTTGTACCTGTTAGAATACTCAGATGATTTATTCCATAGAGCCCTCGGGTCTCTTATATAGGGAGAGAGCCCTTGGGTAAATTACATGAGAGGTACATAAAGAAACTGAAATAATAAATAACATCAAAGACGAACAACTATCTCTACACTCCCCCTCAAGATGGAGCATAGATATCTATCATGCTCAGCTTGGAAGAACATCTCTGGAAAGGTCCTCTGAGCAATGGCTTTGTGAATATGTCTGCTGTCTGGTCCTCTGAACTGACGTGAGACGTGGAGATGAAGCCCTTCTGAATCATGTCCCTAGTGTAATGACAATCCACCTCTATATGTTTTGTTCTCTCATGGAAGGCTGGATTGTTGGCAATGAATAACGCTGCCTGATTGTCACATTGCAGGTTCATAGGCAACGGAACTTCAACATTCAGATCTTCTAGGACTGCTTTAACCCACATCATTTCTGTGCTTGCCTGTGCCATGGCCCTGTACTCGGATTCGGCACTGGATCTCGCCACAACAGTCTGCTTCTTGCTTTTCCAGGAGACTAAAGAGCTTCCTACGAAGATAGCAAATCCAGAAGTAGACTTACGATCCCGTGGACATCCTGCATAATCCGCATCTGCGCAGGCTGAAATAGACAAATCTGTGCCTTTCTTGAACAGCAACCCTGTGCCTGGTGAAGACTTCAGATATCTCAATATCATGTACAATGCATCCATATGTACTTGCCTCGGCTGCTCCATAAATTGACTCACCCGGTTTACTGCAAGTGCAATATCCGGTCGAGTTATAGTGATGTATAAGAGCTTGCCCACCATTTCTCTGTACCTTCTCTTGTCCACCTCCTCAGTGTCATCATCGTACAGCTTCATACTCGGATCCATCGGTGTACTTGAAGGTCTGCATCCAGTCATTCCTGTTTCAACCAGCAAATCTGTGACATATTTTCTTTGAGTCATCACCATTCCTTGTGCATTTCTTGCAAATTCTATCCCCAGAAAATACCGTATTGTGCCTAGATCCTTTGTAATGAACTGGCTGCCCAACATAGACTTGGTTATCTCAACCCCTTGTGCATCATCTCCAGTAACCAATATGTCATCAACATATACCATAACAACGATGGTACCTCTAGGGGTCTTCCGGACGAACAGTGAGGGATCCGCATTTGATCTTCTGAAACCCTGTCGTTCAATAAGCTGGGAGAGCTTCTGGAACCATGCACGAGGACTCTGCTTAAGGCCATAGATAGCCTTATGAAGTCTGCATACCTTCTGAGTCTCCCCCTCAGCAGCAAACCCGGGTGGCTGCTGCATGTAGACTTCCTCCTGTAGATCACCATACAAGAAAGCATTCTTAACATCAAGCTGGAATATGGTCCAGTCACGTACCACTGCAACCGATTGAAGAATGCGAAGGGTAGAATGTCTCGCCACCGGTGAAAAAGTGTCCAAGTAATCTACCCCATATGTCTGTGTAAAACCTCGTGCTACAAGCATGGCCTTGTATCTGTCAAGACGACCATCTGCATGATATTTGACCGTAAAAACCCACTTGCAGCTCACTACAGACGCACCTGGAGGAATAGGGACTAGAGACCAAGTCCCTCTGGATTGCAATGCACGCATCTCCTCTTCCATTGCTAAACGCCAGCATTCAGTCTTCATGGCATCCTGATATGTCCGTGGAATCTCAACTGACGATACAGCAGCGGCAAACTTCTGGAAATCCCCAGTGAGACGATGAAAGGAGACATGAGAGGCTAGGGGATATGAGGCACACTGTCTTCGCTGTTTCCTATGAGCAATAGGCCGGTCCAAGTCATCCAAAACAGTGCTGACCGGTTGGTCCTCCTCCTGTGGTAAAAGCTCCTGCACATGTGCATTATTTAACCCATCATTAATATCAGAACATACCTGAGGCGTGCTGGATGGTTGAGATGTAGCTTGAGCAGGGCCCGTGCGTCTCGTGTAGAACTTAGTGAAAGGAACAACTGGGGGTGGTGGTGGTGGTGGCGGGGGTGGTGGTGGTGGTGGTGGTGTTGATATTTGGGACACTGGAGTAGAGGACGGACCCAGGCTTGGAGGTGGTGGAACATAGACTTGGGAGTCTGATGATGTGGAGGAGACCAATCTGTCACCTGCAGGGGAGAAGTACATGACAGGTTCGAAAAATGTAACATCTGCACTCACATAGTACTTGTCATTGACAGGATCATAGCAACGGTACCCCTTCTGTGTCCTGGAGTAGCCCACGAAAACACACTTGATAGCCCTAGGGGATAGCTTATCAAGCCCCGGAGATAAGCGGTGAACAAAAGCGACAGTGCCAAAAACCCGAGGTGTCAATGTAAACAAGTCTCTGTCAGGAAAGAGAACAGAGATTGGAGACTTTTCCCCAAGAACAGTTGTAGGCATTCGATTGACCAGATAACACGCAGTAAGTATAGCATCACCCCAAAAGGTTAATGGAGAACAACTATGAATAAGTAAAGTGCGAGCAATGTCAAGAAAGTGTCGATGTTTTCGTTCGGCAACCCCATTTTGTTGAGAGGTGTAGGCACATGTGGTTTGGTGGACAATGCCTTTAGATGAAAGGAAGCTAGCAAGAGAGCGAGTGCAGAACTCCAATGCATTGTCAGTACGCACATACTTAACAGTAGATGAAAAAACATTCTGAACTTCATTAATTAGATTTTGAAGAACATTTCCTGCTTCAGAGTTATTTTTGAGAAGAAAAGTCCACGACACTCTGGAGAAATCATCAACCACAACTAGATAGAACCTGTGCCCCTGGTGATCCGGGACACGACTTGGACCCCAAATATCTATATGAAATAATTCAAACGGGGAGCTACTGCTCCGACTCTGACGACCGGGGAAGCTAGACCGATGGTGCTTCCCTAACTGACATGCTTCACACCGAAAAGAAGAACTCGGAGATATCTGAGGCAGGAGGTGACGCATCTTTTGCAGCGGTAGATGACCGAACCGAAGATGCCAGGTGTACGGAGAAACAGAGGCCTGGGTATGCAAGGAGACACCAGCGTAGGAGTTACGAACGAGACGATAAAGGCCATTGTGCTCAGAACCACAGCCAATCACCCTGCCCGTCAGTATGTCCTGAAAAATAACAGACGATGGATCAAAAATAGCACGACAGTGCAAATCACGTGTAATCTGACTAATAGATAAGAGGTTCATAGAGAATTCTGGAGCATGTAGCACATTCTGTAAGTGCATAGAGGGTAGCAAAGCTGTCTCCCCCTGACCGATGATAGGAGACTGAGTGCCATCAGCAATGAGTACAGAGCGACCTGGCTGAACAGCTCTGTATGACTGCAGAATATCTTTCTCACGGCATAGATGATGGGTAGCTCCAGAGTCGACAATCCATCCTGTGAGGTCATGACTATGAAATGAGGCTGAAGGACTACCTGAGGCACTGGCTGAGGCCGATGTACTGGCTGACGCCGAAGCCGC
Organism: Ottelia alismoides; assembly: GCA_037367405.1. Classification (NCBI taxonomy): domain Eukaryota; kingdom Viridiplantae; phylum Streptophyta; class Magnoliopsida; order Alismatales; family Hydrocharitaceae; genus Ottelia; species Ottelia alismoides. Next base: position 229,784 of record JAZKJV010007342.1, read on the forward strand.
AACATCAGAAACGTCTGCACCCTCTGATGAAGAAGATTGTGGCATAATATCCCGAAGTCGTGCCACCAACTCTTCGAACCTGTGATCTGGAGTAGATGCGGGTGGACCCTGAACATGATCAACTACTCGTGCAGAAGGAGGAAAACCATGCTTGGAATAGCATGTATCCTCCGAATGACCAGTGCGGCGACAATATGAGCACGTAGAGCGTATGCGGCCTCCGCGGCCACGTCCACCACTTCCCCTGCCACGAAACGAGGACGAACCACCACGTCCCCTGGAAACTGCCATTGCTGACGGAGTCGCAGTCGCTGTACTGGATGGAACGGGTACACGACTGAGCCTCCTGTATACCTCTTCCATCGGTGGGATGGTGGCATCTGCCAATATCTGAGCGCGTGCTGCCTCGTACTCCGGATCTAGGGCAGCGAGTAATACGCCAACCATAGTGGCGTTGCGGAACGTCTTCTGCTGTTCCGGCGTGGCTGTAAGCGGAATGGTGCCGTAGAGCTTCTCTAACATGCCACGAAGCGACGTGTACAGGGAATGAAGAGACTTCCCATTCTGCTTCGTGGTAAATATATCATGCTGCAACTGGAGCATCTTCGTCTCATTACGGACCTGAGAGTACGTCATAGCCAAAATATCCCACATCGCCTTAGCGGTGGGCTGGTGAAGGACATCATTCGCTATCTCCGTCGTGAGCGTACCTGAGAGCCACACCTTGGCGTACGCATCATCCGCCTCCCATGAGGCATAGATTCCTGTCTTCTCCGGCGGTTCATCCTCGGTAAGAATATGCTTCTTACCACACGACTTCATGAGACTGAGGAACTGCATCGCCCACAGTTCGTAGTTCGTCCCGTCCATCTTGACGATTGGTGCCGAACCTTTGAAGGCACCTATGGCGGGCATATCTAGCTTCTGATCTGACATGATGCCGGAGAAGAGCAACTACTGATAGACCAAGAAAATACTGTCTACGAAGACCTTGTAGGATCCAAGTGCATAGGTAGACGATTATGCACTTGAATCAAACATAACGCCGAGTCCTAGGAAGAACGCGGCACACCGGCACCGAGTAGAGGCCTTGGGAGCCTCTACTTGGCAAAGATGACGGCTGACAGGGGACGGTCAGCGGCTGGATAGCAGGTGGGGAGGCCCGACGTCGATTGGTGAGGGCCCGGCGGCTTGGGGGGGGGCGGCAGGGGCTGGCGGCGGGTAGAGGAGGGGCCCGGCGGCGGTGTGAGGGCCCGGCAGGGGCTGGCGGCGATGGTGGGGGGGGGCCGGTGAAGGAGAGAGGCCCCGACGGCGGTGGTGGGAGGCTGGGAGCCCCGGGGAGGGGAGGGGCGGCGAAACCCTAGAGAGGGGGGGGCGGCGGTGGAAAAAACCCTAGGTTAGGGTCATGGCTCTGATACCATGTTAGAATACTCAGATGATTTATTCCATAGAGCCCTCGGGTCTCTTATATAGGGAGAGAGCCCTTGGGTAAATTACATGAGAGGTACATAAAGAAACTGAAATAATAAATAACATCAAAGACGAACAACTATCTCTACAGTACCCATATATGATTTCAAAATTCACAATATGATTTCAAATTTCACAATATTGAATGTACATTAGCGTAATACAACTGTAGCACAAGCTCAAATATGGTGAATTTTGTCAATATATAGGGGCACAATTGTAATTGCCAAAAGGTTAGGGGCACAAGTGTTGGGCACACATGTAAAAGTATCTTTTAAAAAGTATAAATTTGGTCGATTGGCTAAAAAATGTACTGTTGACATCATTAAAGAAACATTTGCACGTGAAAGACCTATCCTGAACTATAAAATAGAACTGACAGGGGTTGTACAAACTCGGGTGGCACCATTATTAATTCAGTACTTTATGGAAGGCAAATTTTATAAAAAAACACACATGTTTCCTTGTTCTCCATGCCTTCTCAACAGCGTGTGGAAAGACAATCAAACAAGAAAACACAGATAGAATAGAACACAAGAATTACATGGAAAACCCCTCTCAACGGAAGAGGGCAACCTAGTGCATACAGACAAACTAGGGTTTCTTTATGTTCTACTTAACTAACAGAGCTGTGTACATTATTTATATAGTGGACGGTTAAATGAAAACACAACCAAAATTCATTCACGCAATCACAATCATGTCCAACTTGTCCACATTCACCATCATCGTCCCATGCAATAATCACAACATCTATATACACGAATCAGAAACACAATTTGTCCTTGATTTATCTTGGTGAAGAGAGTATTATTTACATTCCCTTATATCCATATCTGTTGATAACTACTCGTATAAGATCAAACCAAGACCATAAAGCACAGCCTCAAATTTCAGCAAAATTTGGTCGAATTTCTATCGAATATCGATATCCAGTCGAAATCGAAATTCGTCCGAAATGACCGAAATATAGGGGTCCTCGGACAAAAAATGATCGAAATGATCGAAATTTCGGTCGAAATTCGACCGAAATTCCATCGAAATTCACCGAAATGGTGACCGAAACCGACATTTAGGGCCTTGCCATAAAGACGACATACTTATTTAATATACAACATTTGTTAAGTCTCTCATAACCTGGAGGAGTTTACATGTAGATTTCTTTTGTTAGATCTCCGTTCATGAATGCGTTTACATCAAGTTTTTGTGCCATCCAAAGTGACTATGAAAAGAGAATAATGCTGACATATTTATCTTGGCCATCTGAGCAAAGGTTTCCCTTTTTTCGTGTCTTCTCAATAATGTGTAGAATAACAATCAAGCAAGAAAACACGCATAGACACATGGATTTACACGGAAAACCCTTCTCAATGGAAAGGAACACCAATTCCAATAGTGTAATTGTGCATATAGCATCTACACCCAAAAATCGAAGGATGAGGAGATTGTGGTTCTCTCCGTGGAATTATAGAGAATATAGTTTGCCCCCTTGATGGACAAGGAAGGCATCCTCTTATAATATAAGCACTTACTAATACAATTTCACGTAAAAATTTTATTTTGAATAGCTCCATGTATGACAGAGATTTGGTAGAGTTAAGGAAGATGATAGTTCTTTCGCACCATGACAACAATTTTTCGGTGAACCATATATTTCTTAGTATTTACATATAGGAGAACTTTATTTGTATATCAAATTGGCTTATAGTAATTCTTCTATAGTTACGCAGAATCATAGAAAATATAACCAAAATATAATATGAATGTGTCTACATACGTGTAACTTAACCTATATTTTTTTAGAATTTTTATGAATAACAAGAATAAGATATAACACCTAAAAGACCAGGTTCAAATCCCCCTTATGGGGATTGCGTTAGGTAACCGATAGCCATTGTAAAAAATAGTCGGATCTTTCAACATAAGTTTGAGAAAGAATCCATGTAGCCGACCTTACGTAAAGTGGGAGAAGGCTCTTGAATTTTTAACAGGAATAAGATATAAATCAAGAACCAACTGAGAGCAAAATGGAGTATTTCAATTTTTTTAACATATCAATCCATCTCCGAAAATTACACAAAAACATAATTGTAGAGCATTCAAGATAGATCCAAGGATTTTTTAACTTTTTAAAAATATTGCAATATGCGTCAAAGAAAAATCCAACAAACATTCCACAAATTAATTCATTTAAGGATATTCAATATTTTTCACTAAAATTGTGCCAAAAGTTTCTTGTCTAAAGCATGCACACCACACCCAAGAATTAAGTCAAAATTCAATGGAAATTTTATAGAGAATAAACAAGTTCAATCCATTTTCACTTAGAAATTCATAAAGGATTCATATTTGCTCCAGAACAAGTCCACAATATCTCAAAAGAAAGTATATATAGAAATTAAAATCATGCTAAAATAACCATAGATAAAAAAGGTACGAGTCTCTAAATCCAGGGGTATAACTATAAGGTTTCGAGTTTAAATATAACTTCAAAAACTTTAGCAAGGGCTTATATGAATTATGTGAATTCGGGAGGTTTTTTTGGCAAGTTTCTGAGGTATACATGCCTCTCATGTATGGGCTCCAACAACTTCAGAGTGATGGGGATGGGTGTAATATCAGGGCGCTCGAAGGAGCTTCGTACGAAGATCACGTCTCGTACGAGGTGCACGTGACTTTTCTTAGTTCTTTGTTTCTCCAAGTTGTTTTAAAGATGGCACACACAAATATCTTAGTCGCTCGCTTGTTGTGATTGCAGGAACGTAGAGTGTTTCATCATCAAAAAACTATACGAAGTGAAATTCAGTGTTGAAGTTGTAAAAGTTTAGAGGTCTCTTTGATTTGTTCAAAAAGTTATTGTATTATTTACATTGCATTTTGGCAAAGTTGTAATCGTGGATGCATCTTCAGCAACTTTCCAAATTAGTATTATTAAAAAATCATTAATGATTGATTACTCTTGCTCACTGATCGATCAACCTTGATCGACCATCTATTTATACTGATCGGTCATCTATGATCGACAACTCTTTATTAATGATCAATCATATTATAAATATTGAATTTCAACAGTCATGAAATGATCCATCACCCTTTTGACATGATCGATCATATTGAACCGATCGATCAAATAAATTGCTTGATCGATCATACCTCACAAATCTTCTACCTATTTTGTTTTTAATGGCTACCTACTCTTGAATTCCTCTATAAATGACCCTATACTCATGTTGGAGCACAAACCATTCGACACAATTACTCTTGTTCTCATTAGAAAAGCAAAAAAAACACTCCGAGTGATTTATTTATTATTTCTCTCTTATTCTTCGAGTTCTTCGATATTTTGAGGTGAATATTTTCTGAAGATAGTTCGGTAAGAAAGCTATCAAATCAACAACATTTGATTACCTACTCATCTTCAGGCTTTTCTTGCAGCTGTCAGAATACTTTTGGAAGCCTTCTCAGGTCCTGTGATATTTATTCTGTGAATTATTATTTCTTAATTCAATTGTGTTATTTATGATATAATTAATGTGCTTATATAATTTGATTATTTCAGATATCTTTACTCTTATAATTTTGAATTATTTCTGATATATTTGAGAAAATGTTATTGCAAAAGAAAAGTTATTATGAATATATTTATTTTCATCCTTAACCTCTATTACAGGAACTTGTGATTTATGATCCTCAAGTTTGTGGGGAAGTATTTGGACTTACATGTTCTGCATTTTTTAGTGGAAGTTAGAGAAAAACAAAGTTTCGTTAGTTCCCCGCGGTTGATATTGTGTATGATCTGTAGTGTTGTTCTTGGTGTTTGATCCAAGGTTGTGAAGCTTCATGCTTGGGGAAGTATTCGGACTTACATGTTCTGCATTTTCTAGTGGAAGTTAGAGAAAAACAAAGTTTCGTTAGTTCCCCGCGGTTGATATTGTGTATGATCTGTAGTGTTGTTCTTGGTGTTTGATCCAATGTTGTGAAGCTTCATGCTTTGTAAACGGCTGAGATATCCGCATAAATATCTCACGCTTTATAGTGAAGCAGTTGGTTGGCCTGGCTACCTGTGAAATCCTGAGTCAGGTGACTCAGGTTGTGGTTTTTACCCAGGTGAGTTTCCACGTAAAAATTTTGTGCAGTGTGCTGATTGGCTCGATTAATTGAATACTCCGAAAGATTTCAAACTGCCTCGTACCATTATTCATCCCTTAGTGGTGTCGCGATCTGAGAACTCGTAAGTGGTATCGGAGAAAGGATCAATGCTACGAAGTAAGCCCTCAGAAGCACATGTGATACCATCTACAAGTACAAGCTTTGAGCGCCAATTCACTATCATACCTTCTCACTTCGATGCCATCGATGGAACCAACTACAACTGTTGGATGATACACATGCAAATATTTTTAAACTCCATTGATATTGATGTGTGGAACATTATAGAGATGAAGTACACAAGACGCTCTACAAGTGTGATATTATCAGATACAAAAAATAAGAGATCTATGTACGACTCCCAAGCAGTGAATGGCATCTTATGCGTCATCATGAAGGATGAGTTCAACCGTATTTCAGCATGCAGGACAATATACGAAATATGGACTAAACTCAACGTGATGTACGAAGGAACAACGAAGTTGAAAGAGACACATGTCAGTCTCCATCAATAAAGGTATGTGCTGTTTAAAATGGAAATTGGGGAGTCCATCCAGAACATGTATGCAAGGTTTTCTGGAATCATCAACAACCTCTGAAACCTCAATATGGAGATCTCAGAGTCTAATCAAGTAAAAAAGTCTTTAATCTCTCACTGTTGTATGGAGCACCATAGCAACAGTAATAAAGAATTAAACAACGTCAATAATTTACCGGTTAATGAACTCATTTGGAAACTTCTCCCATATGAAGTAGAGCATGACCTCAAATATCAGCGAAATTCGGTCGAATTTCTGTCAAATATCGATATCCAGTCGAATTTGAAATTCGACCGAAATGATCGAAATGACCGAAATACGGGGGTCCTTGTACAGAAAATGATCGAAATTTTGGTCGAAACTCCACCGAAATTCCATCGAAATTCTGTTTTGGTCGATACCGAAATGGTGACCGAAATCGACATTTAAGGCCTTGGTAGAGAAGACAAACTGCTGAAGTAGAAACAAAAGTCAAGAAGAAAAAGGGAATTGTACTTCAAGCTACTGAGTCAACCTCAGATGAAAGATCTGACGATGACATTGCCCTGTTCACAAGAAAGTTCATGAATTTTTTCAAGAAAGGTGACAAAAAGGGAAGTGATCTTGAATGCCTCAACTGCAAGTAGAAAGGTCATTTCAACTTTCAAGAAAGATTGCTCCCTACTCAAGAAAGCTGCAATCAAGACTCAAAGAGCCACGAGTCTAATAAAGGGAAAGGAGTTGAGAAAGAATATAAGAGAAAATCCTACAGACAATACTACAATGACCTGAAGAGGAAAGTCCTTCAAGCTACTCGGGACTCCGACTCCTCAAGTTCTTCTGAGAGTGACTTTGACAGCTCCAACAAAGAAGAAGCCCTTCTCAGACTGATAACCTTTGACAATGAAGAGGTAAATTTCGAAGAATCTTCTGCAGAAGAATAACAAGATGCACTTTCTACTTTACAAGAAATTGTTGTTAAACTAAAAAAGGAAAACAAGTTAAAATCTACTACACGCACCAATGCAATCAATCATGGGCAAAATTAGCCTGTTAAAAGAAAATATCCATGGGATTACATCTTGCCTTTCTTTATCTGAACAATAGTATGAAACTGGAATTAAAACTCCTAGGGGTAACATATATAAGTTAGAAACAACTGTAGTTGAACTAAAACACACACACACACCTTAGTAAATGACTTAGTCATATTCACCAAATGTAAGGGTAAGGAAAACCTAGACAAGCTCTTAGGGTCCGTTTGGTTATCGGGTTACTTTGTGGTAACCCGGTTCAACCCCCTGCATTCCTGAGTTGGCATTCCATCACAAATCAATGTGACATCATATCACATTCCTTATTCTAACCCTCTCCAACCCTCGTAACAATCCAAACAACTACTATTCACGTGAAGTTACCCCAATCCACCCCATCCCAGTAACTAAACAGACCCTTTAGTAGCAAATTATCAAATCAGAACTAAGTTTGGGTGTGGGGTATGAACCAACTGAAGCTAGTAGTTCTAAAACTGCTAAAATCAACAAGCTTATTAAACCTGTTAAGCCTATTAAAAGCAAGGCCCTAAATGTCGGTTTCGGTCACCATTTCGGTATCGACCAAAACAGAACTTCGATGGAATTTCGATGGAATTTCGGCCGAAATTTCGGTCATTTCGGTCATTTTTTTATTGGGACCCCCATATTTCGGTCATTTCGGTCGAATTTCGATTTCGACTGGATATCGATATTCGACAGAAATTCGATCGAATTTCGCTGAAATTTGAGGCCATGATTAAAAGTTACTCTAGTCAAGCTAAACCCAGAAAGATTATAGAACCAATGAGAAATCTAAGGAACCATTTTAACCCTCCAAGGACTCAAAAGCACAGAGTGCCGAAGAACTCGGCTAACTATTTTGCAGAACTGGAGATTTCTTATATGAGACACCATAATCATCAATTCATGCATATTTCGGAGGGCCTCTAACGCGAAAGGCTTGGGAAGTGGGTCATTAACAACAGATGTTCAAGACACATGACTAGAGATAAGGATATATTCCTCAACTTCAGAGACAAATTTGGTGGGGCTGTTACTTTTGAAAACAACCACAAAGGTATGATTATTAGCGAAAGTATGATCAGAAATCCTACAACTTCTATTAATTGTGTTAGCCTTGCTGAAGGTATGAAGTACAACCTCTTGGGTCTTTCTCAAACCCGTGATAATGTTTTTAAATCAGTGTTTTCTAAAAGTGGGTTTGAAGTTGTTAAAGAAGACACACTATATCTTTTCCTTAAAAGAGATAGGAACAACGATATCTACACATTTAGATTCTATGAGTGTTCATCCCTAGAATGCCTATTGGTAGCATAACAAGAACCTTTATTTTGGCATAAATGATTAGGTCACATTCACATGAAATTAATCCATAGGCTTAGCAAAATTAACCTAGTTAAAGACCTACCTAAACTATCCTACAACAAGGTGGGCATGTGTTCAACATGTGAAGCAGGAAAACTTCATAGAAAACCTCTGAAAGCCAAATAATTCATTAGCTTTGCCCAACCTTTAGAGCTTTTACATCTAAATCTGTTCGGATCACAAAATTTGAATGTTTAAGTGGATGTCACTACTATTTTGTTATAATAGATGACTATTTATTTTTTTACTTGGGTTTTGTTCATTTCCTCCAAGGACTTGGCTTTTTTCGAGTCAAGAAACTCGCTAAACGGATTCAAAACGAACAAGGATGCACTATCACTAAGTTAAGAAGTGATCATGGTGGGGAGTTCGAGAATGGAAAGTTCTTCGAGTACTGTGATAAGGATATGATCAAGCATGAATTCTGTGGACCTAGAAAACAACATCTTATAACGACGTAATTGAGCAGAAGGATCACTCTTCAAAAATGTGCTTGCACCATGCTATGTAAATCTGACATGCCTAGATATTTTTGAATAGAAGTTGTGAATACAACCTGCTATATCTTAAACATGATTTTGATTCGATAGGATTAAAGAAGATACCTTTTGAGCTCTACTTCGAACACTCATCAAGGATAAGCTATTTACGTGTCTTTGGAAGTAAATGCTATGTTCTCAATAATGATAAGTTTAATCCGAAAAGTAAAAAGGGTATCTCGTAGGATATTCTTCACGTAGCAAAGCTTACAGACTCTTAATTAAGAAAATAATGATTGTTGTAGAAGCAGTTAAAATTTCTTTTGACAAAAACTTAAGTAAAAATCCTTAACTACTGGAATTAGAAAATGAGGAAGACACTCAAGTAGATTCTTCTAGCATACCCGAGAATAATAATTCTCATGGTTTACCTAAGGATTTCAGTTTTGTTAGATATCACCGAAAGGAGTTTATGATTGGGGACGTTTCGAAAGAAATCCAAAAAATATCGCACTTAAATTCATTTGCATTATCTGCTTTTGTATCCTCAATGGAGCGAAGTTTGTTGACGAGGCTTGAAACATTGATTCCTGGTTAATACCAATACAAGATAAACTTGTTCAATTTGAGAGAAACCAGGTATGGTAGCTTATTCCTAGATCTGAAAATCATATGGTTATAGGAATCGAGTGGGTTCTTAAGAGCAAATTGGATGAGTCATGGACAATTGTCAGGAAAAAGGCGAGACTTGTTGCTTAGGGATCAACAAGAGGGTATTGATTTCAACGAAACCTATGCACCTGTTGTAACGGCAACACTAAAGAAGTTTATGTCAAGCAACATTCGGTTTTTAAAACTCTTAAGGACAAGAACATGTCTTTAAGATCAAGAAAGCCTTTATGAACGAGCTCCTCGAGCGTGGTATGATCGATGTTGAACCTTTCTACTAACTCATGTTTTAAAGTAGGAAAAGTAGATTGCACATTGTTTGTGAAGTTTGTTTTGTCCGATTTATTGATTGTGCAAATTTATGTTGATGACATCATGTTTGGTCCACCGATGCAATACTTTGCAAGGAATTCTTTGAAGCTATGCATGAACAATTCGAGATGAGCATGATGGGAGAACTAAAGTTAGTCTTAGGGTTGCAGATTAACTAGATAGAATTCAATACTTTATTCCCACAACAAAATGCACGAAGGAAATGTTGACAAAGTTTGGCTTTGACAAGTGTTCGAGAAAGTCTAAATTGATGGTCCCGACAACACACCTCGACCTAGACGAGTCAAGAAAGGCCCATCGACCAAAGATCGTATAGAGGTATATGCAAATCTTTACTCCATCTAAATGTGATTAAACTTTGATATACTGTTTAACACCCGCATAGCTGCACGCTTTCAGTCAGCACCAAAAGAAAGCCACAAAAAGAATATTTCGTTATCTTGTATCTAAGAAAAGTTTTTTCAATGGGAATTTTGATATAATGATTTCTACTTCTATTCTTTTTGGTGTTGTTTGTTCTTTATCTCATTCCATATTTTTCCTATATAATCTTTTAAACATATCTTGAAAATCTTAATGGATCCATATGTTAATGTATGACATAATTTGCGTTGATTAGATTTACTTGCATATAGCGACACAGATTATGCTGGCAATCACACTGATAGAAAGAGTACAAGTGGCACCTGACAATTCATGGGTGACGAATATGTGATTCATGTACTCTAAATGCTTGATCTTAGCTTTTATCCTCGAGTAATTAACCCAATAAAATCCTTAATTAACATCTCTTGTAATATAAGTAAAATGTGCTAATTAACATTCTTTCGTAAAAAGCCGCAAATCTCAAAGTTTGTTTCTGTAAATATTCACCTGTAAATAAGCCATTTTCACTCATTTTTAATTGATTCACACTAACTCCAAATTCAGTAATACAAACTCTATTGTGTTGATAACAATAATATTAATCAAGGAAAAATACCACAAAATGCTAACTTGTGTATTTAACCAATAAAACCAAACCTTAATTGTTGAGAACAAAAGTCGTCAAGCTTAATATCTCATTAATACAATCTCCTATGAAACTCTACTCACCTTTGATTTAATGTACTCTTAATTATCTACAAAACAAGATCAAAATCATAGGAATTGGAGTTCATATGCGAAACTTGGGTATGGGGACTGACTTGTATATTGTATATATTAACATTCTTTACCCTATCATTTTATGTATAAAAATTAACCTTTTGAATCTAAATCTTTTTCATTTATCTTATTTGAGGTTTGTTTTAGCTAAACATAAAAAAATAAATCCAAAAAATGGCAAAACATCGAGAAAAACGAAGTATTGTTACCCTGCATATAATATACATACATTTCGGAAGAGAGATTCTTTTAGATATCTGGGATCAATTTTGCAACATGATGGGGAAATTGATGGAGACGTTACTAATAGAGTAAATGTAGGTTGGCTAAAGTGGAGAGGAGCCTCTGTTGTTCTCTGTGATAAGAAAATTCCTTTAAAAATTAAAGGAAAGTTTTACAAAGCAGCCGTGAGACCTGTTATGCTCTATGGATCTGAATGTTGGCATGTGAACCATAGACATGTGGAGAGAATGGTTGTAGCAGAAATGAAAATGCTAAGGTAGATGTGTGGACACACACGCAAAGATCGGATTCAGAATGATGCAATCAGAAAGAAAGTTGGCGTAGCTCTGATCAAGGATAATATGCGAGGAAACCGCTTAAGATGGTTTGGTCATTTGTAAAGAAGATTGGCTGATGCACCAGTTAGGAGATGCGAGTGTTGGGATGTTGAGCCGGCTAAGAGAAGGCGAGGATGGCCCAAGAAGAGTTGGAAAGAGACTATACGAAGGGATCTTAGTTTTTTGGATATAAGGCCGAGATTGACCCAAGATAGATCTGAATGGAGGCAAAGAATCTATGTAGCCGATCCTACTTAATTGTGGGAAACAGCTTTGTTGTTGTCGATTAAAAAATAAAAAAATAGATAGTGTTTGTTTTTACTTCTAGTATTTTATTTAATTTTCTTTTACGTATAGCTTTTATTAGAAATCGAAGAAAAATTCAAAACATTGAAAAAGAGGTATTTTATTCACGTAAAATATCTTTCAAAATTGTATCTTGTACAATAGTCATCTTTTGATTTCGAGGTCTTAATGAACAATGTAGATCACATTAAGGCTAATATTTTTCATGAAGACCATCTTTTCATTTTGAGTCCATCCTCTATTTGTTCTTTCTTCTTTTTAGTTTGGTCAAAGGTCAACGCCCAACCCATTTTCATTTAAACACCCCAACCCGTACTAAGGGCCCCTCTCTCTCCCTTCCTCCTATCCACCAATCAACGCCCTGAAGGTGTCTTTGGATCAACTTAGCCCTTCTCTAGCCGGTATATGCAGAGACCCAATTCACCCTCACCTTAGATCCGTATCTTCCTCCTCCATTATGACGCTTAGATCTGACATGCATGTAACCGCACATGCTCCATAACTTCTTGCCATTGATCACAACCTCCACCTCCAACCGTTACCCTCTCTCTCATTACCTATAAAACCTTCTCTCTCATCACCATCATTCCCAATCATCTAACATGGACTGGAGGCAAGCAACTTTTGGGTTAGCTCTTGTGACAACAGAATTTCTTCATCGAAGGCGACGATGGCCATTATCTGTTGATCTGGGTGTGATCCAAAGCTCGGTCGAGCTTTTTTACAGAGCTTCGTCAAGTTCTGTTGAGCTTCGACCTCCTTCATCGAGATCTTGAGGTGACGAAACCAAACACCCCCAGGTAATGCTTCCGCAACCTTATCCTTCTTTTTCCTCCCTTTATCCTCTTCGTTCTATAGATCTTCTTCCTCATTTCTTCTTTTCTTTCAGTTCCCCTCGTAACTTCACTTCGCACATTCTTGCTCCCAATTCGATCGTTAAACCTAAAATGATAATCGATAAACATCACCATCCTTCTTCCTCTCCGCTTCACCTTCTTAACCTCCAGCATCTACTATTGTCGGTCCTGCAAGGATCGACTACTTAGGTTCTTCCGTCACCTATACAAGAACCTTCACATCTCCCTTTTCTCTTGTGCATGTAACGATTTGGCGAGCCCAAGACAACTCGAGCCTCTCTTCTCAGTTTTAATCACATGTTTGATGGGATCCAAACCTTCGAGCAAAGGCATCACCTGCCGAGCATCCGACCAAACTTTGTTGCGCAGAACATATATAACGTCAAAGATAATCAACAAGAGCCCTCCGTCGTTGGGTCCTCATTGGAGAACCACTTTGTCTGAGGTTCCCCTCCCCCAGCAAGATTGAAAGCAATAACATGAAGCGAACCCTCTTGAGATCCACCACGACCGTGTGTTGGCCAGCCTCCATTGTGTCCAACTCACTCGAACGCCCTGTAGCAGAGGAAAGGAGGAGGGCGGTGGGTTCCAGCTATCATTGGATTGCATGAGAACCCCATCTGGCCGTCAAAGATCGAAGTCACAACAACCGTACGACCTCGAGCATCCCTGTCCCCATGCCCCACAGATGTGTTCATTTGTCGCCCACCTCAATTAGGTCGAGGAAGGAGGAACTTGCGGCAAGGAGTTGGCATCGAATCCACTCGCCTGCAGCCTTCATCCAACGGCCTTCACTGTGCCTACGGCCCCACCGTTGGATAGGCACCATCCAAAGGTCTAGAATCTATCATGTGGTTGTACACCATCCACACGATTAGATTAGCAAGGGATGCGTCAACCGCGATATTCATAGCTCAAGCCTCAAGTCACGTGAGCCACCTCATGTGACCTAGGCTAATTTCAATCGCACCCTCTGAGGATTCCAGAATCACAAAGACACCCTCGTCATTGGATCATTGTAGGAGAAACCCAACCGATTTTGCATAATTTACAGATAAGCCCCTCTCTAGACTGTTTGGTTATAAAAACTTATTATATTTATTGCATTTAGGCCCCTAGCTTGACCCTTGAATAAAGTTTGCATATCGCATTCTAAAAATGCGATCTTAGTATCGTTTCGAGAATGTAATTTTATTCTCTATATTGTGAGATACTGTTGAGCTTATTTTGAGGTGATTAAAATTGAATATTTATTTCAAGGAAAACTTATCTTGTGCGCATCATTTAACTGACAAATAATTGCAAGATTTGTGAGATATTCTTACAGAAATCAATTTTATGCAAGGGGATAATTGAGGATATTTGGGCATCCTTTTTGATGAATTATATTGACTTTGTGCATAAATATTCTGAGGGGAAGTTGAATTTTAATTGATAAGTTTCGAGGAAACTCTTCATTCTCATTGCAAGGATTATTCGATCTATTATTGCATGGGATATTTGAGGAAAGAATCGAAAGATTGAACACATTATTTTGGAATCTTCTTATTGAGTTTTGGTAAATAAAATAATTTATTAATCATTGGGATTATTTGAGTTATCTTGAAGAACAATTTGAAATTGGTGTGATACATATATACATTTGGAGGATTTTATATTTTGTTTGTTACATGAGACGAATTGGGGATATTTTAAAGCACTTTATCTGAGTTTTTTATTTAGTGCTTGGAAATAAAATTGAAAAAAAGGGTATGATTGGAATCTTGGATCAAGATAATTTTTAAGAATTCTATATTCATATTGCAAGACATTTCGAGGATATTTCTAGCACATCATTTTGAGGATTTGTTTATTAGTAATGGTGCTTGGGTAAATTCGAAATAACTTTTTGCAGGAGGAATTGAACCTGGGATTCTAAGAATTGAGCTGGGATATTATTTTCAATATTTTGCAATATCACTCATTGAGATCTTGCAGGATGAATTAATTGATATGTTTTTTACGCGATATTGTAGATTTAATTGCTATATATTGTGAGAGAACATTGATTACTAATTGCAGGATTAAAATCACAACTATTTATATCTTAGCCTGCATTATTCTTCTTGTTCTTTGTTTCCGTTCTCTTCATAAAAAAGTATAAAAAATACATTTGCATCTTTGATTTTCTGCATATTTTTGACTCAAAAATTCTTATTGTGATTAATTAAATATAGAGATTAATTTAAACCACGTAACTGGAGATTCGCCGTTCCCTGAGTTTAACCTTGGTATACTTACCAAGTTAAATAAATGACCACCCTTATATTGATTTAATTTGCGTTTTTGATCAGTCGTTTTCTATCTCACTATACTACGATAATTCAACACTTTTTAGAGATGGAGATATCAATTTATCAATGGGGAAAGCCCTTGTATCTTGATTTTCTAGAATGCAATCATGTGAAGCACTTTCGACTACTAAGGCGGAGCACATAACCACATCATTAGCATGTTCCCAATTATTATGGATGAAAAATACTCTCTTTGATTTTGGTTTGACTTTCAACCATAATTGTATCCTTTGTGATAACACTAACTCGATCGATCTAGTTAAGAACTATGCTAATCACTCTAGACTAAGCATATTGATCTCAGTCATCATTTTCTTCGAGAAGATGCTCTGAAAGGTGAAATTTGTTTGCAATACATTCTTACAAACAAGCAGCTATCAAACATTCTGACGAAACCTATAGCCGCATGTTAGTTTGGTAAGATTGGAAGAGAATTAGGGCTATGCAAATTGAGTGATATTTGTCGAAAAATTCTACAAAAAGGAGACTCAAAAAGTTGCATTGTTGATCGATCATCAGATGCAGTTTGATCGATCACTCTGATCAATCAATCAATATAACTGATCAATCACATTGATCGATCAACAAATGATACCGATAGAGCATCTTGGAAATTTGAATTTCGTTTTTAAATTCGAATTTTGCAGGGAAGAAATTTCCAGGGAAGTACATGTTGCCTACCGACTTTACTTTTTAGGTTTTCGTCAGACCTAGAACTTTCCTCTATTGATTAGTCATTTCAATTCATTCTCTCTCATTTTGACATATTTCTCTTTATTTTCAACCTTAAAATCTAAGAATTGATCTCCTGAGAATTGATCTCATCCTTGACCACCCCTCTATCTTTAAAAGGGACCCAAGATAGTGACCTAGAGCTCACAACTTCAACCATCCGAATCCACTAAAATCCTCTTTTTTTAGTTGAAGTAGAGCAATGATCGATCATCTCTCCTCCTTGGTCGATCACTCCAGTGATTGATCGATCACCATCCGCTCTAGGTTACTGTTTTTTCATTTTTTATTGCGAATCTCTTGTTGATTCTAATAGCTTATCGATAGTAACTTCTTACAGGGATGTTCTGTTTGGTATCCATGGCCCCCCATATGTTCAAAAAAGTCCAAGGGTCCTACTCGACAGCCTCAAGTTTTGATCGGACTTACACCTACTCCCGTCTCACCTTGTTGACTTGCCGCCTGATCTAGTGGAACATGTTCAGAGAGCATTCCCGACCTTCACTACATTTTTTGAATAAAATCGTATGTGTAACTTCGTGTCCCTACCTTTTACCATGGTAATCCGAACTCCCTCGTAGACTCCATCTCATACAACACTCTTGCGGAGTTTTATGCCAATTTAGAGGATACTGGCAACGCCTCTACCTACCGTCTTCTCACCTCTGTCAATGGTCAGACTTCTGTCATTGACACATCTGTAATTGCTCAATTTTTTGGTTAAGCAGACTTAGGACCCCGATATCTCAAAAGTTGTTGAGACCCTTGATCGTGACTATGGTCGAGAAACCTTGATGTCTGTTCGTCACCTCTCTACTCTCAAGACATTAATCACATTGTATCTGAGACCCCTTCCTCGTTTCCTAATCCGAGTGTTGTCTTGGTATTTTATAAATAAAACAAAAAGCTTGACCCATGTGACTATCGAGATACTTGCCTTGATTCTTACCTTTGTCAAGTTTCAACCTTTCAATGGGTCACACTACATTGTTTATCCTTTGTCTCAGACAACCGTGAACCATCTATCTCTTGGTTTCCTCATCCATCACATCCTCGTACATTTCTCTGTTACCGTGTCCCATGACTCGACTCATATCTAGTGATTTTTGGCATTGAATTTGTGCGCTTAATTATTGTTTCTAAGGAACAACATCCTCCTGTCACTTTTGGATCTAGCCTCGTTCTATCTATAATGGTACCTCACTTCCGTGATTTTGTACTACAATCTGTTCGTCATTCTCCATCCTTCTTTAACAAAGCTTGAGCTTACATAGATCATCAGCTTGGCCTTGGAGATCAGTTTAAGCCACAAGATGTCATTGATGTCCACTCTTTGGAGTTACACCAGATTAGAGAGACTACAGACATCATAAGGAGCCATCACATGAATATGGCTATGTGGGCGAATGACTATGTCCAATATGTGAATGACCAGTTTGAGATCATTCACAAGCTTGCAGATGATGTTCATTGTATGTCTGTTGCGATGAATCCTCCTCCGATCAGACCTCATGCCCATACTATAGCTCATCGCTTTACACATCCTTTCTTTCTTCCTTCTCTAGTGAGACCTCGACCCATCCTTCTGCTTCAGAACCTTTTTCTTCTAGTGGGAGCATGATTGTCATACCTGAGCCTACAAAAGAAGAATTTGATGAGTCTGGTACTCCGGAGTTCTCCTACAACTCAATCACCAGACGTGAGATATATCGTCGGAAGAAGTCTCGTCCGACGCCCCGTGATACTAAAAAGGATACTGAGTATTCTCATAGTAATTAGATCTTTCTGCTTCAGATCTTTTATGTCTATCGGCTATCGAGTAGTTCTTTGTTTTTCATTCCAAGTTATGTATGGGAACACCGCTTGTAGTTGCTACAAACATTTTGGAAAACTTCTATAAGTTTTAATTAACTATGCATGTTTTTTATCTCTTTTGGCTACCTTTTTAAGTGATTACAAAAAGGGGAGAAAGTATTAAAAAACTTATTGAGGAGATTGAATTAAAAGGGGAGTAAAGAAGTAAAGAATTAAAGGAAGCTTTTCATGTACTTCACACACTTTACAACTAAGGAATGGAAGTTTTTACTATTCTTTTATTAAGGGGAGAAATTAAAAATTAGTCTTTGTTGTGAAAGAATTTGGAGTATTGACTGTTTATGGTCCAACAACGCCCAATTGCCATGTTGCTTCAGTAGGACATACATCTTGATCTGCTACAGACTGAAGTCGTTTCTCCCTATGAATTTCTCGATCTTTAGATTGTGTGACGTCATCTTGCTTGATGATCTTGACAAAAGCTGATACTCAGATACCAATTCGTTGCGAATCGCAGAAGCAGAACATGCACAAGCGACCAAACAAGCAAGCACGAATATACACGGATTTACAAGGTCCACCCATAATTGAGCTATGTCCTTAGGCAACGACGATCGGTTATCACTATGTGGAGAAAGAAGAATATTGAGAGCTCTAACCCTATGAGAGTTTATATACTATTGCCGATACAGATGGATCCCCGACTTATAACGGATCCGAATACCCAAATAGAAAAGGAACCGTTAATAAAAAATTTCATTGGGGGTGTTGCCACCACACCCCCGCAGGGGGAAGGGTGGGTGCACCTACTCCTAACTAGCTACCCCGACTGGCTGATCAGACAACGAGCCCCTCGTCTGGTGGGGTATGGTGCGGCAAAGGATTGCATGTGATGATTCTTCAATCTGGATCCGATGGCTATGATTCAAGGCAATATTAACACAAGGCATATCAACATATTGTTCTCGAGAAACAATGCAACTTTGTCCCATATGTGAAGAGAGACTTGTCATAGGGTCACCAACTAGGTTGCTAGAGAGTTAACAGAAGTAACATAGAATTGCACTATTTGAACACCTTGTTGCCGTTCGCAGGGGTAGGGTCTAGAAGTTGAGAGGAGTATCCGCATGATCGCTAATCTAGAGGAAAGCTGGAAGCCCACTAATCACTGATTTGATCTCCCTCCCCTTGGGGGAACCCTCATTGTTCATTCTTCTATTCTTCTCCCCAAGGCAGGTTGTGAATCACCACAAAATATCACTCTGACCCTCGTCTCATCAAGGTATAGAGGCACCAATGAGGGTCAGACCCTTTCCTTAGTATAGAGGCACCAATGAGATTCGAGTGTTGTTGCGAGCCACACAAATAGGGGCACATGGTAGGGTCCCAGCGGCCGTGCAAAGATTGTGTTATAGGAGCTTAAAATGGAGACGTGCAGCAGTTGGCATGAGGAAGCAGGAATTACCACAGACAATGGTCATTGGATGGAGAGACAATGATGGTAAGCAATAGCAGAACTAGGGTTTCATATTTTTCAGGATAGGGAACACTCTAAGGTTCCTCTTGCTTTGATACAATTTTAAGAAGGGATATGTTATTATGAGAAGAAAGTTTAGGTCTGAGTGTCAAAAAAAAAAAGAAAGTTTAGGTCTCTTTACGTATAGAGAAGCTGAGGAATCTGCACTAATATGGATATATAGAAGCCCTTTTCTCAACACACACAACACACACATATATAAGCTATCTCCACTTGTATGTCAACATGTGTTTATATGTGACGAAGGAGGGGGTGCTATTGATAGTAGATGCATGTTTATATATGCAAGCGTGACATAGGAGTGATGTTCTAGGCGTGTGAATACTGTGGTATTAAAAATAACATTGGAACCGTTTATATAGAGACAAATTCTAAGCTTCAATACATCCCAACGTCAATGCATTCAAACATCGTTAACTTGTATTTTTATCCTTGCCAAAATTAACAGTTTCTTATAGTAGTTTAGATTTTGAGTAATGACCATCTAATCCAGGAGTTGTAGATATTTGAATGACTTAAAATTGATTTGATTGCACGTTATATTTATTAAACTAATTTCAGAAGCTCGGGTTCAAGCGTTTAGAGTTCTACCATTAAATTCTAACACATACGCACACATTTTGATCCAATGAAGTTCTGGAGGAGATATTGTTAGTTTTTAGCCACAGCAGATATGTAAGTTTTTGTCATATGAACAGGAGGTTCAGCTTATGAACCCCTTCCTTGGGCCACTCGTCTCAAGATAGCAAATGGTGCTGCTCGAGGTCTTGCATTCTTGCACTCATCAGAGAAGCAAATAATCTATCGTGATTTTAAGGCTTCAAATATACTTCTTGACATGGCAAGTCTTCTAGACAGTGAACTTTGTCCCTACAGTGATTTTGTTAAGCGGTATTGCTTCTTACAATTCGAGTTTTCATCTGGTGCAGAATTACAATGCAAAGCTTTCAGATTTTGGACTGGCAAAACATGGGCCTGCAGGTGAGAAGTCACATGTCACCACACGTGTTGTGGGCACCTATGGATATGCAGCTCCGGAGTATGTTGCAACAGGTGTGCATTATGAAATATGTGCTTCAGTAGAAAAAAGTGTTATTAATAACTAGCTTCCATGAGACACTAAAAGATTACATAATACCTCACGCTAAAACCAAATATAGAAGTGGTGGAAAATATCAAACACTTACCTTCAATGTGGAGCATATTCGCATACAAGCTCCAAAAAATCAGCATACTTTAGAGTCGTAAACGAAGGATATGCAATCTGGTACTTTGACATGCATATTTTTCTTTAGCATCTGTATCTCATATGAAGTACAGTCAACCTTACTGTGCATACTTTGTATATAAGCGATTACTTCAATATCGAGAAACATTTTCCTATGTAGTTGAAGACTAACATGCAGGAGGACCAGGTCAGTATGGTGAATCTCAATGATTTGGAGGAGGCAATGGAGGTCAGAAACAAGTAGCTGAACTTTTTGGGCTCATGCTGTGTGTGGGATGGGGTTGGGGGGGGGGGGTGTTTCTATAGGGATTTAGATATTTAGATTAAGTGCATAACCTTGAACATCCACGATCTTTGAGACCGTAAAAAGAGAAGAATGGTGGTTAGTCGCTTGGCAGAGTTGGGGGATGGATTTAGTATTATTTTATGAGACGAGGCTGGAGAATTGCAATATGGGAATGTGGAGGAGCTTGTAAGCTCCCAAACTTATGAAATGCTATTGAGCAGTCATGCATCACACTTTTATGTTGAAATGGTAATTGTTTTGGAAAGAAGCTGTGCTCAAAGGGACATGGGTGATAGTAGGGGTGCACATGGATCATATTGGTTCAGATTTTAGCTTAATCTGTGTCCAATCCAACTTTAACGGATTTTTATTTTTTTCGAATCCAATCCAATCCATCAGATATCTAAATCCAATCCAATCCAATCCACCGGATTATGGGTTGGATCAGATTGGTTTGGATTTTATACTTACAATTTCCCGTTCAAAAGTTTACTTTACACATCTATACTTTATAGCACGATAGTCCTTGAAAATCGATCATATGAATAAAAGTAAATAAGAAAAAAAACGCATCAAGTGAAAGTTGAAGAATTCCATTAATCTATTATAAAAAGATGAAAGACCACATATTCAAACTAAAAGATTATATTGAATTTGAAATTTAAGTTTTATTTAATAAATAATGCATTATTTTATTTCTTTGCAATTGATTTCCACCAAATGATTCCAATAAAAATAAAGTAAGTTATCAAATAAGGATGCAAAGATAGTTAGATAAATAAAAAATATGATATATGTGATCGAATATTGATGAAGTCCATAATTAACTTAGAATATTAAGCTATGCCAAACCCAACCACTCACAAGAACATCCTTCAAGACTCTATTGAGAATCGTAGAACATTCATACTCGATTGAATATGCAAGACAAAAATAACTTAAATATAGCCCACCAATTAGACATCATCCCTCTCATTTAAAATGGACTTGAACTGGAATTTATTTGTAGATTATATCTATAGTCAAAATATGCAAATTATATGAAAAATATGAATACAAAATATATATCAAATTAAAACTGAAAGGAATTGAAATAATGCTTATTTCTTCTTAGATGGACGTGACACATTTGATTATGTACTTGATCTAATTTCATCACTAAAATTAGGTTGCAAGCTAGAGCAAGTAAAAGGTAAGAAGCAAAGGGATCAAAAATATCTAACAAATGTACCAAACAACTATCCCAAATCTAATTTCTTTTAACGAAGATAAGAAGAGCGGCGACATACGGAAGCCAAATGGTATCGCGTGGGAGGGGATTATGTTGTTTGAGACGGGCGGCGACATCGCATGGAAGTGAGCAATTGTAACTTTGTGTTGGGGGGAATAACATTGTGCAAGAGGGATGCATCATCGAAATGGACTAAGAGAGAACTGAGAGGAATTTTGGCAGCCAATAATGAAATGAGAGAGAGGGAACAGGGAGAGGAATAACCGAACATGGATTTATAATTTTACAAGTTATAGTCGTACTCTATTATTTTGGAGATTTAACATTTGCCTTCTAAGAAAGAAGAAAGGGTGATATTAAGAGGACTTGTATTCAATATTGATATGGAAAAAAACGACATGAATGACATTGATTATTCCTTACAGAGAATTCGAAATAGTGCACATAGATGGTATGTATGTATGTATATATTTGTGTATGTATGTATCTACATGTGCGTATGTGTGTTAACGGATTAACGGATCGGATCGGATTTTGGTCAAGATCCGATCCAATCCATACTTTAATGTATTTAAAAAATTCCAATCCGATCCGATCAATTAGAATGATAAAACCAAACCAATCCGATCGAATAGCATCATATTGGATCGGATTAAGGATTTTATTCGATCCGTGTGCACCCCTAGGTGATAGATGTGGTTTTTTCATAAGTAGTCTGATGGATGGTAGTTTGAAATCTCTTCTATCTATGACTCTATGATAGTGATTAACAATGACTAGGTGCTTTGGTTGGATTGGATCTTCGGGAGGCTCGTCTTCATTTTATGGCCCACCCTGATTGTAACTTATTTGGTACAAAATCAACCGAATAATATGGAGGATGTTGTGAATCGCGGGAAGCACATACAAACACGATCAATCAAGCAAGCACGAATGCACATGGGTTTACAATGTTCACCCGTAAGTGGGCTACATCCTTGGGTGGTGGCAATTGTTTTTCTCTATGTGGAGAAAGAAGAATACAGAGGATACAAAGAGCCCTAACCCTAGGAGAGTTTATATACTACTCCTGGTACAAATGGATCCCTGATACAAACGGATCCATATACCTCATCTTGTTGGAGGTACAGTAGGAGGGGGTGCATACAATGGTTCTTTAACTGGATCTAGTAAAGCAGATGGTTAGGATTCAATGCATATCAATAGGGGACATGACACATACTTGCATTAGTTTCGAATCATGATCGGTGAGCTGTAGCTGGAAATCATGGATGTCTTGAACTACCTATTCATGTAGAAAAATTCAACATCGAGATCAAGGTTAGATGCATCCCTTCTATCTACGGACATGCTCAGTGAATCTCAACTCTCCTCAGTAAGGGGCATGTCTTATACCAGATCCGACTACACTCCCTTATCTAGGAACCTAGAGAACATATACATTTGCTTTCGGTCATACATACTTGAAAGGATTCTCCACATATCATAGGTAATCATCTTAATGGTTGTATCTCAGTAGAAATGGAATTAGTGATCCATATTTTAACTTGGCTATCTTTGAGATACTATTGTTCCTATGCCAGATCATTTTCCTTGGGATATATAGATCGAAGATATCCAATACAACCTCATTGGACTAGGCCCATCCTGACAACAACCATATATAGAGGTAACTATCCTTAATTAACTTAGTAGTGGAATTTTGAATGTTTATGTTACACATTTCCACAGAAGAAGGTACATTGACCTTGTTGTCATTAGTGTTTGACTTGATTTCAAACATCTGTGTAATGGGTGGAAATGATCGATTAAATAGGCAGAATTGATCAAAATTAAATATGGGAATTTTATAATCACGAAAGTCTCATGGAAGAAAGGAGCATAATGCTATTAATCAATCTGAAAATTTGATCACTTACAAGAGCACCATGGAAAAATGGGAACATGAGGTAATCTGCTTGGTGGTCAGTTGGTGTCGCTATATTCATTGATCATGGTAGTGTTCAGGATGATTGAAGGCCCTTAGAAAAAAACTACGGTGCAACAATCTATCATACATGTTTCTTTGTGAAAGAGATGGTCTTCCACATGTAAAATATCTCGATATGCGGGCGAAGATTTTAAAGAACTTAGGAGTTATAACCTGAAATTGTAAATTCCCTCAAAATGTACCACATACATGAAAAGCTTACTCAAATGTGAAACCCCATGTTTTGATGCTTAGATATTTTCCATTGTCGGAATGGTGGAAATGAGTACTCCATTTGTAGAGCTCGTCAAGATCTTCCAACGAGTCCAAGAAGAACAAAGTTTCAGTTTCTTAGCTCAAGTTACAAGCGTTTCGGTGTAAACTGGTTAGGATCCACTTGAGGGTGTAGGCCAGATTTGAAAATGCCTTGTCTGAAAATAGAAGAGGAGTGGGTTGCCCCCTCAACCCTAGCCATTCACATTCTCTCCCCTCATTGAACTACTATGTTTTTAGTCTGAAAATGACCGCCACAGGATCACCATAGTTGTCAGAGTTTGTTCATTCGTTGATTGGAAGGTGCCATCATGTAAAGGAGCTCAAAGTCATCTCTGTGTATGTTCTTGTAGTCGTCCGAGCCATCATAGACATCTAAACATGTTGGGGGTAGATCCCAAGGAATATTCTTGGAGGTAGAGAGATTCCATCCCTCCTTGTCGTTGGTTTCTCACATGGTTTATGGTCATATATGATTGAATACCCTTAGAATCATATATGATTCTTATGGCTTGATTTATGATATTTTGATGCGTCGTTTTACTTTATCAAGAGTACGTGGTGTGTGAATGCAAGTAAATTAGTGTTAAAAATGTGGTTGGGGTGGGGAGAACATCTCTAAGCGGGACTGAAGCCCAAAAAGAAACGTCGAATCCAGTGAAAAATATGCATGAAATCATGCATGTGTCATTGGTTCTCCGGTACACTATATAGATGTAGTGGTTAGAAAAAGCAACCCAGGGAAAATGAAATTTGCTAATGGTGCATTTGTACACATGCCTGGTGTAACACTACATCAGCAGAACAGTTAGCATTTTGTGACGTTCTTTATTATATTTGGGGCTATATTCCCTTTGTTGAACTATTATCTAGATTGCATGATTAGCTACCCTCATTCCTCAAAGCAGATCTTACCTCTTCCCTGTTCAAGTTTCTTCTGGAAGAGGTTGTAGATGTGAGGGCAGATTTGTCCCACTTTATCTACCATTTCCAAGAAAGATCTCAGCCTCCTTGAGAAAAAGGGCTCCACAGGAAGTACAACAAATCAACCACTATATAAACAAGCACACCAACAAGTACACAAACTAACATCGATAATTACACCGATAAGTACACTAATGAGTATGCCAAGTACACCAATGAGTACACTTAAAGATGTTATGGTGCCTACACCTTAATGGATGATTTTCAGAATCCCTTGATATGAATCATGGAAGGCCGTATCGGCGATATATCGGCGATATATCGCCGATATATCAGTATCGAGAGGTTGGGGATATCGAAATCAGAGTGTATATCTTTTTACAGGGATATCGGCGATATATCGCCGTATCGGCTCATATCAGTCAGAAATGAATGGGTTCAGTACAAAAAATATAAGATATCGACCGATATCGTCGATATTTCGTCGATATCCCTATATATGAATGTTATTATTCATGCAAGCTTGATTCCACTACCTATCTAGCTACACCTAGTATTAAAACAATCTATGATTTATATACTTTGTTCCGGGTCGGGGGCGCTGCCCCCCGCACCCCCGCAAGGGGGGGCCAACCTGGGCCCCCCCCAGCCCCCCAGGCTCGCTGACCGGGCAGCGAGACCCCCGTGGTGGTAGGGTATGGTGCGACAGGAGGGTGCATTCAATGGTTCTTCAACTTGGTGTATATTTACAAGTTATTTCATGTTGTAAAACTTGAATGAAATCCATTTCCAATATCTAGAAGTCAATTCTTCAAAAAAATCTATAAGTCACGAATCAACATTAATATCGATATGTTTGAAATTATCGATATATGCAATATAAGCTTTATAGATGATCGATATGTGTGATCTAAGAGTATATTTATAAGTTATTTATTGATCAAAGAACTTGGATAAACTCCATTTTCAATATATATATATATATATAGGTCAACAACTAACAGTACAACCGTATCGATATATGCGATATAAGGTTCATAGATGATCGATATGTGTTATATAAGAGAGTAAGAGTACATTTGTAAATTATTTAGTGATCAAAGTACTTGGATGAACTCCATTTTCAATATATATAGCATGTCAACAACTAACAATATCAGCGATATGTTCGATATGACCGATACGTGCACCATAAGGATCATATGTATTTTCTAGGTGTATATTTGTATTATTTCATGTTATAAGAACTTGAATGAAATCCATTTCCAATATTTATAAGTCAAGAATCAATACTAATATCGATATGCTCGATATGACCGATATGTGCGATACCGATATGTGTGATATATGGTCTATGAATGGACCGATATGTGTGATATAAGTGTGTATTTGTACGTTATTTGTTGTTTTAATATCTTGGATAGCCTTAATTTCTGAAAAATACCAAAAAATTGACTTTTTTGCGCCATTTTCGACATTTCCACCGATATCGTCGATATATCGTAGATATATCCCGATATATTCATTTTCGGGCGGACCGAAACGATATCGATATCGATACGGCCTTCCATGATATGAATACATATATGAATTATATGTCAGATGAATTTCAAGAGATTATGAAAAAAATATGTCAAAATGTGAGTGGTGTAAATGTGCTTGATATGACATACATGGATACAAAATGCTTCAAACTCCCAACAAGTTGCTAAAGGTATATATCACGATGATTATAGTATGACTATTGCCGTGTCCTATGGGTGAAACTTCATGATGACCTAGTAAAATGGAGTTAGATATCGTAAGGGATTGGGGATGCACCCTCGTGCCTAGATAGAACCTATGAAGGTTGTGACTCCACTAGACGAGTTGGGTGATACACCACACCTTGTTGTCCAAATACATCCGGAGTGGCTTGGCGTAATTGGCATGTGGCACAATTGGCATTCTTGGCTTCACACTTGTACATGATATTAGTATTCAGAATAGCACTGGGTGTTGTCGTATCCAAGGCCTTAAATGTCAGTTTCGGTCACCATTTCGGTATCGACCAAAACAGAATTTCGATGGAACTTCGGTGGAATTACGACCGAAATTTTGGTCATTTCGGTCATTTTTTGTACTAGGACCCCCATATTTCGGTCATTTCGATCGAATTTCGATTTCGATTGGATATCGATATTCGACAGAAATTCGACCGAATTTCACTGAAATTTGAGACCATGGTCGTATCGAGTGGTATTTCGAGTGTTAGCATCGTGAGAGGTGTTTCAAGATGTGGTTATGAAGTTGGAGATATGACAAATATAATTTCCAATATATGGGTACTTGGGGTTTCACCTAGAAGAAAAGGATCCGTGATTTGATATTGGTTTTATCACCTACGATGTTGTGGACTCTAGCCAACATGTAGTGAGCGTGTGACGAGTTTGATATCACTCGTATATTTTTTTTTGATGTAATGACGATGGGTAATCTCCCAAGTTGGGAGATACCGCCTCAATATTTTCATTAAAAACAATTAGGTTACATTATCGAGAAGCTCAGAAATTGTATAGAGCTTTACAATGTGAAATCATATTTTCCGAGTAGAATCTTTGGTTGTTGAATATAAGGTCATTCCGACCTAGCCAAATCGCCCAGAGAGTCGCGAGGGCAAGGGAAACGTCGTCTGTGGAGCTGCACCCCACTGCACGAACCGATCTCCAAAAGGCAGCCGCGTCATCTGTCTCGAGCCATTCTAAACCCAACTCCCTCCAAATCCTTGCTGAAAACGCACATTTGAAAAAATATGTTATGCATCCTCTTGTTGGCCCCAGCATCTATCATAAGACGTGTCCTGCAAGCCAAAGAGACGCACCCTCCTTGCTTTGTCACACAAGCGGTCTCTTCTCAAGCACCATAGGAAAACCTTGACTCTACACGGAATCTTAGCCGCCCTCACCACCTTTAAGTCATGTGCAAAGTTCCATGTCCTGTTCCTCTGTTGGTTGCCTCAGCTCATTATACGCATTCTTCATTGAGAACTTCCCCCCTTCCCACTTAAAATGGTCGGCCTGTTACGCAAGGACCCCCGTTGCAAGAACCTCAGACGCCACCACCTCAGCTTGCATCCCGAGAAAGTCATCCAACCTTTGTTCGAAGAGATCATTCATGAACTCCGAAGTCCACATGTTGGAGCCCATCACTTGGCAGAGTAAACACTCTTTCGAAGTCGCAAGAGCGAACATCCTTGGAAACCTGGCGCTGAGCTGCCCCTCACCTGTCCAGTCATCGCCCCAGAATTGGAACATGTAGCCGTCCCCCACCATCGGCTTCAGTTTGTGCGCGAGAGACGGTAGAATTTCCTGAACACTCGTCCATAGCGGCGATTCCTACCGCACTCTTCCCACCCGTCCATAGCGGCGATCCCCACCGCACACGCCGATATCACTCGTATATGGAAATCATTGAACAACTAAATACACTTTTTACACATGTAACACGACTCGAGTTATTGTAGCATTGTCTAGGTTTGTTTTGAAGTGTATGTATCTTTACCATGAGAATAGTGCACTTTATTCTTGTTGCAGGACAATTGCTCACAACGTTACCTTCGTGTGGATCCAATAGATGTAGTTGCGCATACATCGTAGCACTAGCTATTTTGACAAAACATAGCTTTCGCGAAGACACTTGCATTAGACATGGTTCACATAGTTTTTTAGTATATTTTTTTTGTTTTAATACACTTTTCTGGTTTCTTTGACAAACATTGTAGTGAGATATTTTTGGGGGCTTTTGCTATACTTTCGGCAATCATACTTGTGTGTCTCAAATTTGGACATGGACCATGAGATGTATGTAATAGTAATGGACCTTGTAGACTTGTATTAATGCAATTGACCCTATCTCCATTAATGTACACGCCTATGTCAAATCACATATCATTGGTAGAGTGAGCCCCCTCTTGATACAATCCATCACCTGAAATTGAACATTTGTCGGTGCATGCAAAACTGGACTAACAACTAATGCAGATTACGTGATATTAGGTCTCATCAGGATGAGATTGATTAACTTCCTAAAAAGCATTGGTATAATATTTTAAACTCCTCGTCAAGAATCTTTGATCCTTAGCTTGGGACCTACATCAATAGGTGTAGTAACATGTTTATAGTCCAACTTCCCAATCTTTTTCAAAAGATCTAGGGCATGCTTTCTTTCATAAAGGTCAAAGCTTCTTTAGATCTGGTTGTCTTACAACCAAGAAATTATTTAGATTTCTCGGGGTCCTCCAATTCGAACTTAGAGAAGATTCTTATTTAATCCCACGAGGATACCATCATCCAAATAAACCAGAAGAGGAGTCCGTTTGCTGTCATTCTTCCTATTTAGAGGCAAAGTATAGTTCTTAATTCATTGATCATGTCCCATCTTCAGGGCACACTTTCTTTTAGAAAGGATCAGAGCTTCTTTAGATCTGGTCGTCTTAATCCCACGAAAAGATCTAGAGTTCCTAAGTTCTTTCTCCTTCAATTCAAAATCAGACAAGATTTTTGTTTAATCCTGTGACGATAGCACCATTCACATAAACTAGAAGAAGAGTCAGTCTGTTGTCATTCTTCCTTTTTACGGGCAGAGTATCGTTCCTAATTCATTGATCATGTCCATCTTCACCAGACTCACTATAAGCTTTTCAAACTATGCTTTAGGTTATTATTTAAACTTAAACCTGTAGAAAGCCCTCCTTAATTTGCAACATATCCCAGACATCTCATATCCAGGGCCAAGTGCATGTAGATCTCTTCTTCAGGTCTCTCTTCAGAAAGGTTTTCTTCAAGTAGTTGATGTCGACTATGGTCTTTATGAACGACTAGGAAAAGATGACCTGAATAGTGTTCATCTTCGCTACAAGTGTGACGGTCTAGATCTTTTTAATTTGCTCATTCGATTTCTACTCGATTTCTAGGCCCATATCTATCCTTCAAATGAGCCTTATTGAGAATTGTTGGAAGGGAATGAATGAGATAAACTTTCATCTAACCCTAGAGCTCTCTTATATAGGAGAAAAGCTCTATGGGTAAATTACAGAAAAAGGACAATTAAAAGAAGCAAATAACATAATTACTCTAACACTCCCCCTCAAGATGGAGCATATATATCTATCATGCTCAGCTTGGAACAACATAGATGAAAAGGACCTCTAGCAAGAGCCTTGGTGAACATGTCTGCAATCTGCTCTCCTGATGATACATAAGAAGTTGAAATAAGCCCCTTTTGAATTAAGTCCCGTGTATAATGACAATCTACTTCAATGTGCTTTGTCCTTTCATGGAAGGCTGGATTATTGGCTATGAACAAGGCTGCCTGATTATCACATTTAAGATGCATAGGAAGAGGTACTTCAATAGTTAAATCATTCAAAACCGATTTAACCCACATCATCTCAGCACTACCTTGGGCCATTGCCCTATATTCTGACTCTGCACTGGATCGAGCCATGACAGTCTGTTTCTTACTCTTCCATGCTACTGGTGAGCTGCCAACAAATACAATAAAACCTGAAGTAGACTTTCTATCATTAGGGCACCCAGCATAGTCTGCATCAGCACAATCTGTAACAGATATAGAGGTATCTTTCCTAAACAGAAGACCAGCACCTGGAGACGACTTGAGATATCTCAAGATCATAAAAACAACATTCATGTGAGCATGTCTGGGTTGCTCCATAAATTGACTTACCCTACTGACAGCAAAGGATATATCTGGTCGGGTAATAGTGACATATAACAACTTCCCCACGAGCTCTCTATACCGTCTCTTGTTCACCTCCTCAGAGTCATCATCATAGAGTTTAACATTAGGATCCATAGGAGTAGTAGCTGGTCTACATCCTGCCATTCCTGTCTCAGATAACAGATCAGTAACATACTTCCGCTGTGTCATTACCATGCCCTGCTCATTTCTTGCAAACTCCAATCCCAAAAAGTAACGAAGTGTACCCAGATCCTTCGTAACAAACTGCTCACTAAGAAAATCCTTGGCTGCTTGAATGCCCTGCTTATTACTACCAGTGATAACAATATCATCCACATACACTAAGATGATCACAATACCTTGTTGGTCTCTCTTTACAAAGAGAGTATGATCTGTTGTAGATCTGACGAATCCCTTCTGTTCAATCAACTCGGAGAGCTTCTGAAACCAAGCCCGTGGACTCTGCTTCAGGCCATATATGGCCTTATGAAGACGGCACACCATACTGGACTCCCCCTCAGCAGCAAACCCTGGTGGCTGCTGCATATAGACCTCTTCCTGCAAGTCACCGTATAAGAAAGCGTTCTTGACATGTAACTGAAACAGGGGCCAGTCACGGACAATAGCAACTGCAATGAGAATCCGTAAGGTAGAATGACGGGCTACTGGAGAAAACGTCTCCTGATAGTCCACCCCATATGTTTGGGTGAAGCCACGAGCAACCAACCTGGCTTTGTATCTATCAACTGTACCATCTGCCCTATGCTTAACAGTAAAAACCCATTTGCTTCCGACTATTGACGCACCTGGTGGAGGATGCACAACACTCCACGTACCACGTGACTGCAATGCCGCCATCTCCTCTTCCATAGCCAAACGCCATGGACTGCTCTGAAGTGCCTCCTGATATGACCTTGGGATTTCCATTGCTGATAACCCAAGGACGAACTTGCGAAACTCCGGTGACAACCGCTCCAAACAGGCCTGTGATGCAAAATCCATCCCATATTTGGGATTCATTGTCCGCGCACGCTTTTGCCTTCTATGGGCAATAGGAAGATCAAGATCATCAACTGGAGTAGTGGTAGTATCATCTGTGCCCTGTACATCTGTCTGCGCATGCAAATCACCCGTGCCATTAGTAGTACTCAAATGTTCATTACATACCTCGAGCGTGCTGGATGATGGAGGAGGCACATGAGCAGAGGGTCGACGCTGATAGACCTGAGGATAAAAAGTAGAAGGTGGTGGTGGAGGTGGTGGTGGTATAGGCTGTGGTGGTGGTGGCGGCAGAGTAGAGCATGGAATAGATGGTGGAGGTGGCACATAGATATCATCTCCTTCGTATGAATGAGTGAGGTTGTCACCTGTAGGAGAGAAATACATAATGGATTCAAAGAAGGTGACATCAACATTAACATGGTACCGTCGTCTAACTGGATCAAAACACCGATACCCTTTTTTGGATTTTGGAATAACCCACAAAAATGCATTTGACAGCTCTGGGAGAGAGCTTGTCAAGACCAGGAGAGAAGAGATGAACAAATGCAACGGAGCCAAAGACGCGAGGTGTTAGGGAGAAAAGATCCTTCTCGGGAAACGCAGTCAAGAACGGGATCTTTTCTCCTAACACTGACGAAGGCATACGGTTGACCAGATAGCAAGCAGTTAGAACCGCATCCCCCCAATAGGAGTGAGGGGCACGACTCTGAATCAAAAGGGTCCTGGTAATGTCCAAGAAATGACGGTGTTTCCGCTCAGTTACCACATTTTGTTGGGAGGTGTAAGCACATGACTTCTGATGCACAATTCCATGAGACATAAGAAATTTTGAGATATGAGAACTACATAATTCAAGAGCATTATCAGACCGTATGAACTTCACTCTAGCAGAATAAATATTTTTTATTTCAATAATGAAAGACTGGATAACAGACGCAGCATCAGACTTATTTTTAAGTAGAAAAACCCAACATAACCTAGAAAATTCATCCACAGCAACAAGATAAAACCTGTGTCCTTGAAGATCAGGGACACGACTGGGACCCCAAATATCAAAATGTAGCAGCTCAAACAGACCATGACGACTTGGACCTATACGACTCGGAAATGACGACCTGTGATGTTTGCCAAGTTGGCATGCCTCACACTGAAAATTAGACTTGGGAGAAATCTGTGGAAGAAGATGGACCATCTTTTGCAATGGAAGATGGCCAAATCGAAGATGCCAAGTATAGGGTGACACCGATCCAGCCTTCATAGAAGAGACACCAGCATAAGGAGATTGCACCAGTCTATAAAGACCCCCTTGCTCACAGCCAGTTCCAATCACTCTGCCCGTTAGTATGTCCTGAAACACAAGAGCAGATGGGTCAAATATGGCACGACAATGTAAATCTTTAGTGATTTGACTAATGGATAGTAGATTCATGGAAAAATCAGGAGCATAAAGAACGTTCTGAAGTCGTACCCCAGGGGTCAATTGCACCTCCCCCTGACCAGTAATGGGAGAGTGTGTTCCGTCAGCAATTACCACGGAGCGTCCTGTCTGAGTCGCAGCAAAATCATCCAATTGATTTTTGTCACCACATAAATGGTGAGATGCTCCTGAGTCCAAAATCCATTCTGATAGATCTGCTCTGTAACAACTAGTAAGTGCATACGTTGTACCTGAAGAGGATGATGATGCTGAGCCGGCTATCTCTGAAGATCCTGAAGTACCAGCTGGTCCCTGGCTAGGCATGATCTCCCGGAGTCTCGATACTAACTCCTCAAACCTCTGATCCGCGACTAGGGAAGGACCCCCTTCCTGCTGAGCCTGCTCCGCCACACGTGCCGTAGTAGTAGGAAACCCATGCTTAGAATAGCATGTTTCCTCAGTGTGTACAGTCCTGCGACAGTAGGTGCACGACTGTCTAGGAGGTCCGTTACCTCCTCCTCGACCACGACCACCTCTACCTCTGAAATGGGAGTAGCCTCCTCTGCCGTGAGAAGAAGCCATGGCTGAAGGTGTCGGAACTCCACCATGAGATATGGAGAGTCTACTCAACCTGCGATAGGCCTCTTCCATAGGTGGTATGGTGACATCTGTAAGAATCTGTGCTCGGGCGGCATCATACTCTGGATCAAGGGCTGCTAGAAACACTCCAGTCATCACCGAGTCCCTGTATGCTTTAAGCTGCTCCAGTGTAGCTGTCAATGGAATGTACCCGTGTAGCTTCTCAAACATACCCCTCAGAGAGGTATACAGGGTATGAAGAAGACGTCCGTTCTCTGCTTCGAGGTAAAGATATCGTGCTGGAGTTGTAAGATCTTGGACTCGTTCTTCGCCGGAGAATACGTGGCTGCCAGGATATCCACATCGCCTTCGCAGTGGGTTGACTCAGAATGTCATTGGCTATTTCCATGGACACAGTACCGGATAGCCAAACACGCGCATAAGCATCGTCAGCCTCCCATGAGGCGTTAACCCCAGTCTTGTCAACAGGTTCCTCTTGTGTGAGGATATGCTTCTTGCCATTGCACTGCATAAGACTCATGAACTGCATGGCCCACAGTTCATAGTTCGTACCATCCATCTTCACAACGGGTGCTGGACCTTTGAAGGCACCCAGAGATGGAAAATCTACCTTGTTGTCTGACATGACGACAACAATAACCTGTGACTGGGGTTACACAATCAGAAGACAATGTCTACTTGTACATAGACTCAAAGCGGTCACGCGCACAGGACATGTGCATTCACTGAAGCACGGCTAGGGCATATAGTGCACACGCACATGACTTGCGTGCACAGGGCGTGCTACAAGAGTCGGCTAGGGCATATATGACACGCACATATAGACAACGTGCTCCAACCCTACAGATGGGGTCGCCAGGCGCTAGAGATGGGGTCGCAAGGCGCCACAGGACGACAGGTCGACGGGCGCTACAGATGGGAGCGAGAGCAGAGCGACTCCAGGCGATGAGAGCAGATGGGAGCAAGAGAACTCCAAGGTTAGGCGCTACAGGTCGACAAGACTCCAGGCGAGAGAACTCGCCACGCGACTGCAGGCCTTGGAGGCGATGAGGCCAGGCGATAGCGATTGCAGGCTTCGCGCGAGGCTTCGCGCAGGCGATACCTCCATGAAGTGATGAGGACTGGCGGCGATAGCGATGAGGTCCCGCAGAGACGATCGGCGATGGTCGGTGGGAGGGCGCCGATCTCGAGAGAGAGAGAGATAGAAGGGCGGCGGGTGGGGTAGGGATAGGGTTAGGGTTCAAGAACTCCGGCCTAGGACCGTCGCTCTGATACCATGTTGGAAGGGAATGAACGAGATAAACTTTCATCTAACCCTAGAGCTCTCTTATATAGGAGAAAAGCTCTATGGGTAAATTACAGAAAAAGGACAATTAAAAGAAGCAAATAACATAATTACTCTAACAAGAATTAAACTCTCTCTCTCTCTCTCTCAAATGTAAATCCTTGCAAGGGTCTTCATTTCGTTGTCCATGGCTTCCAACTGCTTGGTTCACACTTGCCTCAACTGCATTCCCACGAACAACGGAAGAACCAAGTGAAGTGATAAAGCTATTGTAACTCTTGTTGAGCTTAAAGTAGCAATTATATTTTGTAATAGGATGATGATTATAGCTGACATATCTAGAAGGAGCTTAATATCTTTTTATCCATGTTTGTGGGAAATGTTGCCATCGTTAATAATAGAGCACTGAGAATAAACAGTCAACATCACGGTGGGCTTCCTTGACATTGTTTCTCTAAGAGGTACCGTTAGAAGGCTTTGGAGTAGGATTGGGGATAGGACTTGGTTCATATATTGGCTCAAGATTGTTTCTTGGAGATGTAGTAGTAGGAGGATACATATTAGGACCCAAGGAAGGACTTGAATCATCCGGGGGTGATCGAGACTATGATTTTTCGGTCATCTCCCTCCTTTCCCATTTCTATTATAAATAAGTATTTAATAAAGAACAATGTTGAGCATACCATTCATCTATCTTCATTGCTTTTTAGCGGTTGGAGTAGCTGTAGTATGTTCCTTGTGTTTGGAGTATGAACTAAATAGTCATTTGGGATTCTGTTCCAATCTCGTAGTCTCCCTTGAAGGGAATTCCCAGTATATTAGGACTGATCCTGGACAAAAGTGACACCCTTGATGATATAAACCTTCACAATAGTAGGGACCATAGTTTTAAAAAGCACCACCTCGAGGCGCTGAGGCGTACGCCTCGAGGTGAGGCGAGCCTAAAGAGCCCCAAGGCACACGCCTCGAGACCTGCTGCCGGTGCGTACGCCTCACCTCTTCGTGAGGCGCTCGAGGCGTGAGGCGGAGGCGTAAGCCTCGAGCATGAGGCTTTTTTTAGCCTTTTAGTTATGTGTGTGTAATCCGTCTATGTCGATGCACATAAGCGTGTATAAGGGCTCAAAGCATCGGAATGAAATAAATCCAAAATGTTATTTGATTTAATATTAGAAAAGTGATGAGAAATACATGCTTGGCTATGAAGAACTCATTACAAACCAAGAAGTTTGAAGTTATCTTGCAAAATAATGAAGGTAACATCAGTTACAAAATTTGAAAGGGATGCAACCCAATCATTCATGCCATCTTATGCGCAGTTAATTCTTGTCATAACGTTAGTCCCATTTCTCTTTATCACAAAATTTTGCAGAATGTAAAAAGAGATCACTTCACTATTCAGTTCTTTAATGATCTTGCTAACAAAAAGGATGATCAAATGAAAATCAGAGACATGAAGTGCATGCTAGCAAGAAAATGTTGTATCTTCGGCTCTTATAGTAGTTGTTTGCAATGAATAAGTATCACCTTAGCTCTAATACCAATTGTTAAGGATAAAACTCAAGACACACAATCAACCATTACCATGGAAGCACGTGAAGAATAAGGCAACATGATATGACTGTGGTCGGTCGCCTTTCGAGACTGTTGGAGAAGAAAGTTCACCAAAAGGACACGTACAATTTTCACTTTTCCTTACTCTCTTCATATCTTCTCTCTCTCTTTATTACATTGTTGAGGTGGTGTAGAGCAAGGTTTTAAAAAACGTGAGGCGGATCGAGGCGGTTTCCTGTGATTGAGGCGAGGCGTAAGCCTCGAGGCGGTCGAGGCGTAAGCCTCAGTTTGTAGGTTAAAAACTATACAATATTGGAGCTAGTATACCAATATTGGAAAACAAGCTCAATATGTAACATGTTAATAACAATAATCCAAGTTATCAACATTCAATGATCATTGATAACTGTGAAGTTGGATCCTAATCCAAGTTATCCAGACTGGGGATCCTAATCCAAGTTATCAACAGTTTATAACTTGGATCATTGGATCAAATTGCCCCATTTATAACTGTGAAGTTGATCATTGGAAAACAAGCTCACAGTTTTGGAGCTAGTATACCAATATGTAACATGTAGCATACTAGGAGGTTCTTACTGAGCACAAATGCTATTGATACAAAATGAAAGATGAAAGCATTGGTATATAACTACTATCGATAATAGGCAACAACAAAATCTGACGAAAAGGCTGAAGAGGATCAGCCGAAATCTATGGGAGAAGAGATCCAAAGTGCAACGTTGTGGAAAAAAATGGGGGATAGGCGACTTTGCATACCCTGTTCTTCCGCCCGCGCAGGTCTAGGGTTCCAGGAAAGCTCCAGCGATTCGGTCGTGCGAATGGGGCTTCGAAATAATCGGGTATTGGCATTTAACCCGTTTGCAGATGAGGCGTACGCCTCAACTACGCCTCGACGCCTCAACGCCTCAATGAGCGCCTCGTTCATTCGAGGCGTAAGTTGATATTTCCAGGACCGCCTCATGCGCCTCAAGGCGCTTTTTTGCGGAAACCGCCTCGAGGCGTACGCCTCAGCGCCTCGAGGCGCGTTTTTTAAAACCATGGTGTAGAGGCAATGTCCTGACCCCTCTATATAGCTTAAGTACAAACCAGGGTTTAAAAAATCGGACCGAACTGGCGGGTCAAATCGGGAACCGACCCCGACCCAGTTGGTTCGGATGGTTTCATGTAATTAATTTTAAAAAAAGAAGAAAAATAAAAAAAAATCGTATTCCAGTGAAGGTCGGACCATGTTGACCTGGATTGACCCTTTTTTATTAGTAAATTTTCAAAAAAGAAAGTTTTAAATAATTAAATAATAACATTTTTATCACTCGTGCCCCTCTTAACTTCTGCAAAATCAATCATGCCCCCCTTTTATCGAATATTAGTTTTGCCCATACCTTCTTAGAGTAGTTTTCTAGAAGCAACTATACACAAATTATTATAATATTCTATTCATATATAGTGCTAGAAATTATGGCTATCTTTTGTAAATTTTTACTCGAAATAGACAATCATGTTATTCTATTGAAAGATTTGATATCTTAAATGGTTATTTCATTGATATATAAATACATAGTTATTTATATTTATTCGGTTTTATCAGTTCAAAAAACTGGTTCGACCGGTTGGACTAGTAAATTAAGCTTAATCCGGTTTTTCGTGAGTCGATAGGAATGCTGACATCATGCTGACATCATTGTCAGTCCAATCGGTTGGGCTGACAGTCCGACCCGGTTGGACCGAACCGAAGACTAACTGGTTCAACGTCCAGGCCGATTTTTAAAATCTTGGTATAAACCCATAGTCTTATTTCCCTAAGGACTACACATAGAATACAACTCAAATTGTTATTAGGATTAGGAGGCAAATCCCTTTAGGATTCATAACAAGGCTCAAAATCTCGATTTTGATTTCATTTCGGTCCACCCCGGAGACGGAAATTTCGGCGAAATTTTCACGATTTCAGTGGAAATCTCGGAAATGGCTCAAACAGACAATTTGTACCATTTTTTCGTAAATTAAGATCATCTAGGTTATTAGAACAATAAATGACTGATAAATACACACTTATATCACACATTTCGCTCATCTACACCTCTTATAACACACATATCAGTCATATTTGTCGTATCGTTGTTAATGCTGATTGTTGACCGCTAGATATTGGAAATGGAGTCCATTCAAGTTCTTAAAACAATAAATAACTTACAAACACACATATCGATAATCTATGGCCCTTATATCGTACATATCGGTCATATCGAACGTACCGTTAATGTTGATTGTTGATTGATAGATATTGGAAATGGAAACATGCTAATTTAACCACACTTAGAGTGCATCTTTTGTTCATAAAAATAGATCAGACATTTGATTCTAAAATGTAGATAATAATTAATGAGACAACATCTTCATATATGTTATAAGCATCTTCATATAATGTTATAAGTATTCAAAAAAAACATCTTCATATATGTTATAAGCATACCTATATATTTAGGAAAATGTAGATAATGATTAATGAGACAATGTCGACAACTACGGTGGTTGAGGAGAAAGCCTCAGTTTATATATGAAAATAGACATAAAATTCAATTAAATATACCTATATATTTATAAAATCATAAATTTAGATATTCCCTAACATATTCACCATATATGTTATAGACATGAGAATATATATACTATTCTTTACATGATTTGCTTTTAATCCTAATTCATATTGTCATTCATATACAATGCAAAGCTTATTATGATCTTCATCGAATGAGGACTAACATATATATTGATATGTTTTGATTCCTAACGATCCGGTTTGCTAAACCCTGTTGAAGAGCCGTTGTATGCACCCCAATGTCGCACCATACCCTACCACCCAAAATGAATTTTTTATATGGTGAAACCCATCGCCGACGCTCAAGGATATACATATATGAGTATATAACAAATTAAGTTGTTAATAAATAATATTATAATTAAGATATCATTATTATTGATGTATAAAATATAAAAAGTGGGACATTTCGCTTAAATAAATAGTGAAATCAAGCTCACATGGATAATATCATTGATATACATAGATATCTATGAAATATCATTGATATCCGTCAATATCCGAGAATATTTGTATTGAAATCCATCAATTTCGACCGATATGGCTCGATATGTTAAAATATCGTCGATATTTCAGCCTGTCTCAGTTGAAATCTGAGAAATCGGTAGAGAGGGGAGTTTCTATTTCCCCAAGCTGTCGAAATCGAAATTTAGGCGAAATTTCGTTGAAATTTTACGAAATTTAAAACCTCGCATCCGATTCAGAGGAACAATGATACAGTGACCAATGCAGTGAGTAGTAACCATCTTACGGTCAGGTCTAAGCTCATCAAATAAACCCCTCAACTACATTACCTTTTTAATTCCTTTGTTGTTGCCACTCTGATTGCAAATTTAATTATCTATTTATATCGAATCTATAACCCGTTTGGGATGGGTGTAGTTATATAAAGTCAAGATGTTGGTTTTGGTTTTCATGCAGTTTGTGTTCTTTTTTACATTCTTCCTCTTTCCCATATAGTGAAAAAACAACCGCCTTTACTCAAAGATGGGTGAACCTTGTAAATCCGTGTGGTGTGTTTGTATGTGATGTCATAATCTGCAATGGATCTTATGCTTTAGTGCCAAAGATATCTAACTCTTTCGTGGGGACTTCTGGATCGCGAACGAATGGTGAAAGAAGTAATATCGTCTTAATCTTCTACGTTTCTCACCTGTTAGAATTACTAATCTAGATCGATGGCATTGGCATATGATAACAATGAAGGGCAAGACTTTGGTTGAAATCCCCTTTAGATCTGCATTCTTTCATCTGATTATAATGATTGTAAAACTTCTTTTTAATATTAAAATCACGGGAAAATATGCTATTTTTAGTGAGTAAATTGGGGGTTAATTCCTCATTTCGGATGCTAATATTTCTCTTCTTGCCTTACTGTAACTAAATTATATTTCTTACTACATTAGAATGGTCCTAAATGTCTAACATATAGACAGTAACAGGCGAAGGTGGATGTAACTTGAAGTACATGCAAGTCAAGTTGTACTAATATAAACACCATATACATTTAGATGATTAAATTAGATGATTAAATTGCTGCTCCCACATTATAAATTCATTTTTCAGGGGTAAATGGAAGAATCTAAGGTGATTGTCTTTGTTGAGAGTTATTTTGCATGGTCCTAAATATTTCTTTATTTATTGGTAACAGGTCACTTGTACGTGAAGAGTGATGTGTATGGATTTGGTGTTGTATTATTGGAGATGCTCTCTGGCCAACGGGCACTGGACACTAATCGTCCAAGTGGGCAGCATAATTTGATCGAATGGGCTAAACCATATTTGGCAGACCGAAAAAAGCTTCCTCGGTTGATTGATCCACGGCTAGAGGGTCAGTACCCATCAAAAGCTGCTTACCAGGCTGCTCAGCTCACTCTCAGATGCCTTACAACTGAACCTAAAAGCCGCCCGTCAATGAAAGAAGTCTTAGAAACTCTTGAGAGTATTGCCACCATAAATACAAAAGTGGACACAGCAAGGCCCTCTGCTTCCCGACCAGCGACCCATAACCATGGACGAACACCTCCTCGACAGAGATCTCCACTCCATCCCAGGCATGATCCAGCTGAACCAGGTTCACGCTCTTCTCCTTCTACGGCAAGTGTACGATAACATAATCACCTGGGCTTTTTGGTCATTCCCATCTGTTGGAGTATTTGGTAGTGCACCTATTGAGTTGTAGCAGGGTAAATGGATCCCAAATACCATCCTTTCAGTCTAATCTTAGATGACCAAATTAAAGGGAAGATTACTCCCGAAAGCAACAGGCTCATTCTTTTGTAACCATCATTTTTCCTCTTACATAATGTAGCATTTCTGGTTTGTTGTTGATCCCGCATACCTGTCTCACTGAAACTTGAATCGTCTCATAAAATAAAGCATCTCTCATGAGATAATTATATGGAACACATACCATTCAATCATTCATTAGCCACACTTTTGTACTTGGCCAATTCATGAGGTGTGCAGGTGTGACTGACCATGCTTGCTAAAACATGGACTGTCAAAGAGCCACAGTTGTTGGTCTCCAGCTCTTTGGTTGATTCTATTGGGTTATGTGTGTTGCTTGAATTTCACTTGTGGATGTAATTGTCTAGTTATTCTGAATCTCATTGTTATTTCCCAATCTTTCTCACATAGATGTGAGCTATTTGACACTTGAGAACGCTGGGCCCCAAATAGGAAGTAGGAATCTGGGGCCACAGGCAATGGGGTGCATACAAGTTGTTTTATGATGTCTGCTAGATTAGGAAGTTAGTTGCGTCTTCCAGAACAGGGAAAGGGACACCCGAAAATTCTGTTTGTGCGCCAAGTCATGCAGAAATATTCATCAGGACGCGCAAATTCAGTTAGGTTTCTTGTGCAGACATTACGAAGGCCGCAAGCAAACATCATGAGTGGTGTAATTGCGGGAATGAATATCTTAACTAAGGATTTGATTGGATCTGATCGCGGCTATATTTTGGCAATTATTATTTACAAATACTTGAATTTTTAAAATGTTTAGTCAACTGCTTACGCGTTTGGTACTCCACTTTAATGGATGGTGGTGTGCTAGTGTTTTCATACTACCCTCTTCTCTTGTCTCATGTAAGGATGCGCTTCCATAGGGTTAAAGCCTCTCAAGAAGTACTTGATACATTAGATTTGCAAATAGGGAGAAATCTATAATCTCTTTGCTTCCTAAGGAGAGATTGCAAGGAAGGGTCAAGAGTCAGAGAAGAGTTTATGAGGATTATTGCTCTAAAATTAAACAAGAAGAAGAGAACAATGCATAAGTTTATGTTCTACATTATCATAGCATTATGTTTTTCATAAAATCAGTTATACATAAGACAGATGTACACCTTTTTTTAGATCACATCACTATGATCATCATGCTCTTGTACAATAGGGTTTTCTCTTCCCTAGTTAGAATATTGTTAAAAAGCATGATTTAGAATCTCATTCTAAGATTTCCTCTACGTTGTTGGACAGAGCAACCTACCTTTTCTGTTCTCTTTACTACTTTCAAACCGACGTATAAATAAGCCCACCTACATGCAATGCCACTTCCTTGAATACACTTAATAAAGAATTTTACCTTTCACATGAAGGACGCCACGCCTAGGGTACCTATAATATAGTTGAGAAATAATAAACCACAAGAGTCTGACTAAGTTATACTTAATTTTGACATAGACTAAGGAAAATGAATTGGCTTCATTGAGTAACATAGTGAATCATGCAAAATATGGAAAGCAATTTCAATTGAGCTTTTTGAAGGTCGGAAACAGTTTGGAGCTTAGAACACTTTCTTTGATCTTGAAGATAGAGTATTCAATGTGCGCTACAAGATATAAGTCAAGAACAAAAGGAATAAGAGCTTATATGCATAGAAAAAGTACATGTTGAGTCTTATGCAAAATGAAAGATTGGTCCTCTTATATGAAAGAGAAAACTAGCAAGTTAGACCAAAGGATGTCTTCCAACCATGACCTCAAATTTCAACGAAATTCAACTGAATTTCTTCGAAATTTCCATTTCTCTACGTCATCGAAATCAAGACTCTACCTTATTTCTTTTTCTAGGATTTCAACGAAATATCAACGAAATATCAACGAAACTTCATCGAAATTGCACATCATTTCGGCGAAACAACAAAAATAAGGAATCTAATCTTCACTTTCATCGAAATTTACATATACTAAAGAATTTTCACTTATTTATTTGTTTATGCATTGAGTTGTTAGATTGCACTACATTGTTTGAAGAAGTTTATTTAGTTAATTTCCAAATTTTAGATCTAG
This sequence comes from Ottelia alismoides, assembly GCA_037367405.1. Taxonomy (NCBI): domain Eukaryota; kingdom Viridiplantae; phylum Streptophyta; class Magnoliopsida; order Alismatales; family Hydrocharitaceae; genus Ottelia; species Ottelia alismoides. Next base: position 273,519 of record JAZKJV010007342.1, read on the forward strand.
ATCCAAACCAAAACAATCAGATAGAAGATTTACGAGTTAAAATCAAGTTCTAATTGAAGAGCTTTATATTTTTTATTCCTTCTTTATTTTGATATTTATGTTTTGGTTAGTAGTTATTATATGTGTCACCTCATTCTTATTGAGGAGGCGATTATCATGGCTTTTGCTTCCCGTTTAGCATACATTTGAAGTATAAAACGTTGGACTAAAAAGTGGAAATCTCGACCATCCAATATGCGGATGACATTTTGGTCTTTGTTGAGAATGAAGACTTGACTACATGTAATACCTTTTAATACTATAGAGATATTCTCCATGTTCTCAGGGCTGGAATTAAACTATAAATCATCCTTTCTCCCATCTATAAGGATGGTGCTATCTCGTGTGCCACCCTTGTCTAATATGTGCTATGGACTATCTTGGGGTGAGTCTTCATTAAAAAAGACTGCCAAAGACTTGCTGGGATAAACTTATTGAAAAAGTTTGCAACAGTGTAGAGGCTTTACGCAAAGTGCATCTTCCTATGTCTTCGAGGTGTATCTTTGCTGATGCCGCCTTAATTCCTCATTACTCACACTTGCTCCTTAGATCCAATCGCAAAATATGTGATCGCCAAATTTGATATTCAGATCCAATTTTATTTGGAATGGGTCCTCAGTCAAAAAGAAATTTCACCTTGAGAATTGGGAGGCCATTTGCAGAAAACACTTTGGAGGTTGGAGCCTTATCAGATCAGAAGTTTTATTTGGAAACTTCAACAAAAAGTCTTCGAAAATTTTGAATGCGAGGAAATACATTGGATCTATTTTGGGTAATTATCATCGGATCAAAAAAGGGTTTCATTAGGGCCAAGTCTCGCGTTTACCCGACCATCTATTTTTATCCTTAATCATTTGAAGGCAAAGGACATTCTCCTAACTGGTATGTTCTGTGAGACTGGAGAGGGCAAGAATCTGCTATTCTGGCATCATTCCAAAATTGTTAAATTTTAATACAATGGCTTCACTTCACCCCCTAGCTTATCAGCTAGCTAATAACAAGAAAACGTCAGTGGCTCTGGCCTTAGCTTCAAGAGACACATCCTATAGTTGGGAAAAAGCTCTAAAATCAAGAGTAAGTAACCAGCATGGGGCTAATTTCTTTGACAGTTTCAAAAGTATCACTATATATACAGGCTGTCACATACCTTAATAATATGAGTTCTAAGATAAGAATAAGATCCTCAAGCATGAAGATTTGCAAAGAAAAGGTTTCGAACTTGCCTCTCTCTGATCTCTGTATGTCCGTGGAGAAGAATTAGTTGACGACTTATTGTTGGACTGCAACTATAAAACCAATCTCTTTTATCTAACTCATGCTGAAGCATTAACATGGGTGCGATCTCTATTGATCTCCTCTTGTGTTGCATGCCTTATGCGAGCTTTGGAAAGAGAGGTGATGAAATATTCTGGGATGCCAACTTGTTTACCTCCAGAACGTTTTTTTTAACTTTCAAATGAACTATTGCTTGATAGCTCTTAATCTGTGTCTCCTCTTTATAACTCCCTGTTTTTTTGGGTTGGCTCATTTCTATCTGTAGGACTTTTATCAAAGATGAGATCAATGAACCTGAGATTAAGGTGGAGGAAAGTAGATGATGCTGTAGGAATCTCATATGATGTTCCTTTTCTGGGAGATATTCAAGTTCATTGTTGGATATTACCGCTCTTTTTTGTTTTTATTTTTCTCTACTTTCTTTAGCACAGGTCTGTTGGGCTTGGGGTTTAACCCCTTATTTTGTATTTTTGGGTGAACATTGCCTTGGGGATATACCACTTTATCTTCTTCTTTTTGGCTTGATGGGCATGTTTCTATCCGAGTGGGGTTTCATGCTTGAAATGGGAACACTTTATTACTACTTTAGATGAAATATACACTTTGTTGGCTTACTAAAAAAATAGTCAGCTAAGAGGAATGATTAGTCAAGCTAAGTTGAAGGCTAAAGGGGATGTTAGTCGGCTGAGTCCATTGGTCAGAGAAGTTAGTAAAGTAATTTAAGATAGTTTGTTATAAGGAATTAATAATTGACTAGGGAAAAATCAAACGACTAATTAGAGGTTTAAAAGGCACTAAATAATAATAAAAATAAATATTATATGTAGTAACACCCTAGTCTTTTGGTAAATCAATCAGGCAATTGAATGATCACCCTAATCTTTTTGAGTTGTCTGAGTTTGAGTTGGTCAAAGACGGGCTTGGGAAGGATGTTTAATGTAGAATCGTCGTCTAACCAAACATGAGTAAATTCTTGGAGTCGATCCCAGGTACGCCGTTCCTCTTGTGCGGGAAAGCGAGAGATATATAGAGAGAGGGAGAGATGGAGAGAATGAGAGGGGGCTCCCTATGGCGAGTTTGTTCTCGGATGATGATCTTCCTCCCATGTGAGGTAGATTTATAGGGGTGTGTTCACCCCTCGCCAAGTCCGCCCCCTCCCCCACGCCCCGACGGTTGCGGTCCTCCTTGCGACCCGGCCACGCCGCAACTGCCGCCCCCCCGGATCGGGCGGCGACGGTTCTTGGCCACTTGGTCAACAAACCGTTCTACATCTCCCACTTGACCAAAGTGGTCAAGACATATATACTCCCACTATCCGTGTAGTATATACAAGGAGATTTATCATGTGAGGATCATTATCTATGAAACCTCTTCCTTGACTCAAACATTCCTGAGTCCCATTAAACCAACATGTTTAATGTATGTTCCTGCTGTTATTCCCTTGGTAAGGGAATCAACCAACATGTCACTGGTAGGTATATAGGTTACCGTAATTTCTTGCTTCGCCACTATATCTTGTATATAGTGATATTGGATCTCAATGTGTTTTCCTTTAGAACTACTAGCCCCACTATTGATCAAGCTTATCGCAGCTTGATTGTCACAATACATTTCAATTGGCCCTTTGACCAATTCGAGGCTTAGGTTCTCTAGAAAACGTCTGATCCATACAGCATGAGTGGTGGCCATGCTACATGCAATGTACTCAGCTTCCTGTGTATGTCGAGATACACATCCTTGTTTCTTGCTACCCCAAGAAACGGTTGCACCACCAAACATGAACAGATAGCCTGATGTAGATTTTCTATCATCTACATCCCCTCCGAAATCGGCATCGGAGTAGCCTACTACTTCAAGCGATTCTGCTTGATACACAAGTTTCAGATGTACTGTCCCTTTCAGATATCGAAGAATCCTCTTTACAACTTCCCAATGTGCTGGACCGGGATTGCTTTGATATCTACTGACTAAGCTTACTGGATAGGCTAAGTCAAGTCGAGTACACAACATTGCATACATTAGACTTCCCACCGCCTGTGCATATGGTACATCTAAAGATTTCTGCCCCTTTCCGGGACACTGACTTTTACTGAGTCTCTTTCCCATCACAAGTGGTGTTGGAGCTGGAGTGTTGTTCTGCATTCCAAATCTCCTTAATACAGTATGCAAATATCTTTCCTGACTAAGGCTCAATGTCCTTGATTCCCTGTCTCTTGTTATTTGAATTCCAAGAACATAGGATGCTTCGCCCATGTCCTTCATCTCAAATTCATTGCTCAATTTCTGTTTGATTTCATTGAGCATTTGTATGTCATTACCTGCAAGCAGAATGTCATCTACATACAATGACATGATTGCAAACCTGCTCCCACTCTTCATGACATACACACAGTTATCCAATTTATTTGAAACAAATCCAAATTGAACAACTTTCTCATGAAATTTGAGATACCATTGCCGTGAAGACTGCTTTAAGCCATATAATGACCTTCTTAACCTGTAAACCTTTTTCTCCTGACCTTCAACCTGAGATCCATCAGGTTGTCACATATAAATCTCCTCCCTCAATTCTCCATTAAGGAAGGCCGTCTTCACATCCATTTGGAATAATTCCAAATCCATATATGCGACTATGGCTAAGATCATCCGAATGGATGCAAACTTAGCCACTGGAGAGTAGGTTTCCTGGAAATCTATTCCAGCTTGCTGAGTATAACCCTTGGCAACTAATCTGGCTTTGTATTTATCAACAGTACCGTCAACTCGGTACTTTTTCTTGAATACCCACTTACATCCTATGGATTGCCTACCTTCTGGCAAATCACATAATTCCCAAACACCGTTTCGCTCGATTGAGTCCAACTCGTCTCTCATGGCGGCCGACCATGATTCCGACTCAGATGAAGCCATAGCTTCATCAAAGGATATGGGATCTGTACAATCCGCGACATCCTCATCCACGGTGTAGCACGACGCCTCGCATCCACAGAAATGGTAATCTTCCATCCATGCGGGCCGTGTTCTGGGTCTCTTGTTGCCGATTATACTCGTGGGTTGTGCGGGTCCACCCACTTCCTCTAAAGGATCATCATGTTCTATAGGTTCATTCTCTATATTTGGATGATCGATATCATCCTCAAGTTCTTGTCTAATGCTCAAGTCGTCTTCATTGTCCTGTAAGACAATCAGAGGATCTGATTCCTCTACTTCATGCTCCTTTTCTTGATGAATTTCAAGGAAAGTAGCATCACGACTTTCGATCAGACCTTTTGTTTCATGGAAGAACCTATATCCTTTAGAATTCTCACTATATCCAATAAACTTGCACTTTAATGTTCTGAAGTCTAGCTTGTCTCTAAGCTGACTCGGTATCAGAACATGTGCTACACATCCCCATTTCCGAAGATGGTCCAACTCGGGCTTTCTACCATTCCATATTTCATATGGCGTTGATTCTACGGACTTGATGGGAATCCTATTCTGTATGTAGTTCGCAGTCAACACTGCCTCTCCCCAGAATTTCTTGGAGAGTCCTGAGTGTGAAAGCATACACCTTACTGCATTCATCAATGTTCGATTCTTTCTTTCCGCTACACCATTCTGTTGTGGTGTATAGGGCATAGTAGTCTGCCTACGAATGCCTGCCTGAATACAGTAATCCTCAAAGTCCTTTGAGGTATATTCCCCACCCCTATCTGTCCTAAGAGTCTTGATTGGTTTTCCCAATCTTGTCTCCACTTCCGTCTTATATCTCTTAGAAGTTTCAAGTGCTTCCGACTTTCTTCCTAAGAGATAGACATAGGAGAACTTAGAGTAGTCATCAATGAATGTTATGAAGTATTCCTTATTTCTATGTGTGCTGACGTTCAGTGGTCCACATATGTCTGAATGGATCAAACCTAGTAACTCTGTTGACCGAATTCCGGTTGAGAAGGGTTTTCTCGTCATTTTACCGGTCAGACAGTGTGCGTAGGGCAATGTCCTTGCACCCGTGATCTTAGGCAATAAATTTGCCTTAATCATTTGATCCATCTTAGATTTTCCTGGATGACCCAGTCGCATGTGCCACAAGTCATAATCAGACAAACAACACAAAGAATAATCAGAAGCGACATTCATTGATTCACTAGAATTTATTACAGGAAGACAGAATAGGTCGTGCTCGGGCACAAACTTTCTCATCGCATAGACCTTCTTATTCTTGCCTATGGATACACGCTTATTATAAAACCTAACTTCAAAGTCTTTCTTGAGCAGCACTGGGACAGATATCAGGTTCCGACGTATCCCTGGGGCATATAGTACGTCATTCAGTACCATAATACTATCTCCCAGGTCAAGTATGTATGTCCCAACACCTTCCACGTCCAGGTAGGTGTTGTTCCCCATGAAGATCCTCTGTTCACCTTTGCTCAGCTCCTTGAAGTCCACCAGGCCCTCCTTCGTCTTCGCGATATGTCTGGTTGCTCCAGAGTCGATCCACCATCCATCACTGTCCGTGATGACGGAGTTGCATTCCACGACAGCCGCGAATTCCATCTTCTTCTTGCCTTTATTTTCAGGTACTTTAGAATTTCCCGGCTTCTTCTTATTGGGGCAATTGACCTTGAAATGGCCATATTTACCACAACCGTAGCAAGAGCCGCATGGGTATTTCCCACTCTTTCCCTTGAAATTTGCCTTGGAGGGGCCTAGCCTTTTTTTCGCGTGCACGGCATCCGCTTCTTCTTCCTCCTCGACCTCAAAGATCTCAGCTTTCGATCTTTGTTTGGAGAGGTCCTGCTCAATTGCCAGTTGTGCAGGTAGATCCGTCACCGACTTAATGTTGCCATTCATCCGCATAGACGTGGCAACCATGTCGAATGACGGAGGGAGACTTCCTAGTATGGCCGCGATTTGCATCCTCTCCGGAATCGCGCAATCAGCAGCCGCAAGATCTTTGGCCATCACGATCATCTTGTTCACATGCTCGAGGACGCTTTCAGATTCCTTCATGCTACACGAGTTGTACTTGTGTAGAAGAAGCTGGACGCTAACCTCCGATTTGGAGTGGTATTTGTCCTTAACCGCGGTTCAGAGCTCGTAAGCTGATTCACAGGTCTTGAAGACCCGAATCAGGTTCAGATCCATATGGGTCAGCATAAAACTTCTAGCCCTATTATCTGTTTTCTCCCACTGTTCGCGGGACCTAATTTCATCCACAGTTGGATTCTCAGATAAAGTTGGGCCGGGTTTGTCTATGATGGTGTGTATGCTATCATGTAGCAGGCCATAGTAGATCTTCCTACTCCATAATTCATAATTGGTACCGTTAAGGTACTCAATTTTTCCTACCTCAGTGGCAATAGTTTTGCTTGTCATTTTGTTGATCTAAAGAAATAAATGTTGGATTGAGTGAGATTGAATAATCTAACAAGAATAAGTAAAGTTTTTGTTGATCTAATGAAATAGATATAGTTGTTGTAAAGTTTTTCACATGTGATCCGAGTTAACCGCTCGACTTTGCGTCTTTTTATTTTGTGATTCATCACCAAAGAGATGGCCATAGACACGACATGATATTCAGTCCTTGATCGTTTCTTGCCCGTCTTTTTAGGATTTAGTCGACTCTTCACAAATGCTTAAGATGGGCACATATTCTATGACCTTGATCAATAGAAGCTATAAGACCAGACTCTTGCAAAATGCTTCCATTTCAGAATTATTTATTTTTTTTTAATTTTCAATTTTTTTCATTTTTGGGTATTTTCTGTGATATGGTTAGTAGGGGGGTCAGAAGTCAGTGGTGGTCATGCCTGATTGTGAGTCACGTGATGATTTTGTGGTTCGCTTGGTGGTGGCCTTACTTCTTCTAGATTCTGCATAGACTGGATGAGATCATATATTTTCTCAACCAAAGCCTTTGCTCTATGATTGATTCAAGCAATCTCATTCTCAAACATCACATGACTAGTGATTGAATAACCATTCTTGATATATTATGATTCCAACATGTAACCTTGAGTAGAATATTGATTATTCATAGTCGTTATGGTTTGATCATGAGTCATATTTCCTTGAATATGGTTTTCTCGTGAATTGTCGAAGGAAAATTGGTTGTACTCAGGAAGATAGTCAACCTGAGTAGGGTATGGTTCAAGAGGTTGGGAGTCCATCGTAATCAGAAATCGTGTTTCTCTATCATTATGGTTACTCTATTTTCCATCCTCAATTCTGCTCGCTCTCTCGTGTTCATAAAATTGTCCGAATGAGAGAGATATCTCTTCCATGAAGAAGAGTGGGAGTAGGGTGGGATCTATGGAAGTGAAGAGAATGATGGTTGAGGGGGTCTGGTTTTGAAGAGCAGGTTCCTTTGGAATGATTGAGAAGAAGGATATTGGGACATGGCCATGGAGATCGGGTAGGAAGACCAATGTGTTGATATCTTCTCAAGAGATGGATGGATTGATTTGCGAACCACGGTTTTCCTGCAATTGTAAGGTCTTTGATGCACACAATTCAAACACAAAACAAACACGTAGATTTACCCACTCGACTCTTGTGAAGGCACGTTAGGGTTCAGCCGCTTATCCTTTCAATTTTATTTTAATGACAAAATAATCTTGAAAATTAAACGGAGCTATTAGGTGCTGAAATATTTCAGAAAGAGTGTCCCGAGTTCATACAACTAGTTGTGTCTACTTTCAGCCAGTATGGGTGTAAGTATAGACCATTAGACGGCTATCCGTGTTACTTGAGGACAGAGCCTTTCACGGTGTCCCCTAAACCACATACTCTGCAAAGGGAAGTCAGACCATAAAACGGCTACCCGAAACCCTCACTGAGAAGTAGCTAATTCTTTCTAGAAACAGTAGTCTGAATGAAAATTTTCGGTTTTTGGCTCCGTCCTAAGTGTTCGATCTTGTCCTTACATACAATGAGTGGGTTAATCTCCACCAGACACAAACTTGATTTTAGGTTAGGTTATATGCAGTCACCTTGATTAGCAATTCTGATTCTAGATTAAGGTTATCACTGAAGTTTTAGGTGAGCACAGAAATTTACGCCTAACGAGTAGTCCCAATTCCTTTAATTCCTAAGTTGTAAAACTGAGGAGGGAGAATCGAAAAATCCAATGCAAGCGTAAATCAATGATGAATGCTTAAGAAGAAGACCTATAATGAATTCTCGCACTCTTCATGCGGGATGCAGTACAACGAAAATTTGTCTAAGTTGAACGATCTACCAGTGCATATACTTAGTGAAAGTGTGGCCTAAGAGTTACGAGCACAATCAAGAATAATTAATCAAACGTATATGTGCCTAATTCATACGCCACTCAAGTCAGGTTCCGACCACACAGAAGGGGTTGAAACAAACCCGACACACCACAAAGAGTCTAGTCCGAATTATTACAAAGGTTCAGAGAAACAGACCCTGCGAATAATGCAGAAAATTAAACAATCTAAGCTAATTCTCTCTCACAAGAATTAAAAATTCAATCATCTTTGTATATCCTTGAATTATATCCAAAAATCGTTCCGAGTAATATGCAAAGAGAGAAGATGCAGTAGTGAGAGAAAATATGCAAAATAAAATACAAAAAGGAAAAATGACAAAAAAATTAATTACACAAAAATTAATTACAGAAAAAAATTTTAAACCCTAAAAATTCATTGTTTCCTAGCAACGACAACATTTGATGAATGCTGATTTCGCCTTTTTAATTATCTAAAATTGTAGTATAGGAGACTAAATTTGATTCAGCAAAAATCACAATCTTTGAATGTTGTGGAAAATTTTTCTTGGCAAGTCTACCAAGGTCGAACACATGGAATGATGATTTTTAGTTACGTGGTTTTAAATTAAATTAAATAATTAATTAATTGCTAAGATAATTTCTGTGTCACAAAATTAAAACACAATGCAATGATGAAGATTCGATACGAATAAAATAAACAGAAGTAAACAAATAGAGCGTTGGATCTGTGATTTAAGACGAATTCTATCCGCAATGATATGATCAATAAATCCTCAATATTAATCACAGATCAAGGGAAATCCCAAAATATTTATCAATAAAATTCAGGTTGCAGGTTAGGAGGTCAATCAATGAATAATCCTATCACAATTCCATGTAATTTGCTCATCAAAATTAATTGCTAATCGGAGAAATTAATAGGGAGTTAAATGAATTCCTCCTAGATTTAGCCCCTACAAAGATTAAATCCTCAAATAGTGATTCACAATCATCAAATGAGGATTGATCCACTTGAAATCCTCAATCAAATCCCTGTAAAATAAATCATTAATTTCTCAATGAAATATGGCACAATATGTCAATACTCCGCCTACATATGTCAATAGAGATCATCAAATAAACAACAATAGATGTCTTTAGATCAGTCCATAAAATATAAATATGACAGAGCACAGAAAGAGCTTCAAAATGACATATAATACGCTAAAATCGGAATTCGTATGAGAAAATTTTGCTGAAATGAAGGTTCAGGGACTAAAATGTAATAAAAGATAAAGTTATTTTTTTAAAAAGGTCCATGGAGGGACTTATATGTAATTTCTAAAAGTTATAGGGGATTCTTTGAAATTTACCAACGCGCTCACGCACGAAACACATGATTGGGAGTGCAGGGGTCTTTCTGCTATTTCTTGAAAACATGGGCGACTGATCTGCAAATTTTCTAAGTCGAAGGAGTGGGTCTGCAATTTTCTCAAATAACATGTGCCTCGCACATGCCGATGATGTCATGGGCTTTCCTTTTTTCAAATTCCAAGAAGAGATGGGGCTTCCCTGCAATATGTCCTCGCCCCACGTGCAAGACACGTACGGGGGAGTTGGTAGAGGGCGGCGGGGGCGGAGTGGCCCAGGGGGTGGTGTGCTGGTGGTTGTGCTCTGGTGCGGCCAAGAGCAGATTTGGAGGTGGTCGAGCGGTGGAGCGGGCTCGAGCATGGAGGTACGCGGGAGCTTCAGAGGGTTGCGGCTGTGGCAAAGGTTGTGGGATGTGGCTGGGGTGCTGCCTCCGCTGGAGAGGGCGTGAGGAGGCGCTGGAAGGGCATCGAAGGTGATGTTGCTGCTGCGGTGTCCTGTGGTACGTGCACACGACTATGTGTGGACGGAGCTATTGTAGGGTGAAACTCAGGGAGGATGGTGGTGAAGGTTGATGGGTGGATATACGTAAAGGTGGCAGAAGAAATAAAGGGGAGGGAAGGATCACCTGGAACTGGAAGGTGCTAATCGTCGCTTCGATCTCGGCAACGGAGCCAAGAGGAGCTCAGCTGCTTTGGAGGCTGGTAAATCTAGCTTATGAGTCCAAGCCTATGCATGTGTAGGCTCTCTAAATGTGTGATATGAAGGCTGGTCAATGTAGGCTCGATTACTAGGGTCAATCAAGTCAGGAAGATCATATGGTGCAGGCCTCTCCATTCGATTTGTTCGATCGACCATGTTATGTCCTAAGGTCAAGTCGGGATGTGTATATGTAAATTGTTGCCTGATCCCAACTTGAGATGAAAATGAGGTATGTGGGGGCACATAATTCTGTCAATCATTTGTCTCAGTAGTGGCTTGCTCTTCAAATTGTTCCTTGATTCCAACAAACGACTGACTATGAGGTGAGTTAGCCCAGGTTGGAAGTGGATCAGGGGTGTAAGAAGGTGGGGTCACGGTCTGGATGGGGGTATGAGGAGGAATAAGAAGGTGAAGATGATCGGATTATGGTCGAAGTTGGAAAAGAAGTGGGGTGGAAGTTGGAATAAAGAAGAAGTAAAAGGAAAAAAAATATAAAATATAAAATAAAATAAGTAGGCTATTAAAAATAATGAAGAGAAAATAAAAGTAGAAAAAAGGAAAAAATAAATAAAAATAATAATAAATAATTAAATAATAAAAATGAATAAATAAAATAAAATACAAAAATAAATAAATAAAGGGGATGACACGTGGCGGCTCCAAGAGTTGCCACGTTTCGCTCCCAAAATATTCAAATATTAAATGTAAATAAAAATAAATTTGAAATAACAAAAGAGGTCAAGTTAAAAAGGGGTTAACATGAAAATTGCTCGTCTCGACGAGATCTACAACTTTTGTGAAGGATCAGAAATCACATCTGTAACAAAAATATTTTTAGGGGTACCTTATAGATATAAAATGCCACATTTTTTTCTTTTGCATTTTTTTATAATTTTTAAATAAGAGAAAATCATAATAAAAATAGAAATAGAAAAAATATATGAAAGGAGTATTTACAACTTAATCTATTTTTTGGATTTTCAATAATTAAGAAAATAAAAAGATAAAATAAAGGGTATTTGGTCAATATGTACAATATACAATAGGGGCCCAAAACCCATGTTTCACATACGATCTCTGATTTTTATGAATTAGTCTTGTTTTGAAGGTCATTGAATGCATGTTACTTTAAAAGCAAGTAAAGCTAAATCAGGCATTGTATGAGAGAGATATGTGCATTTTAGTCTCAAACTAGAGCTCGGGTTTTATTAGATAATTTTTCAATGTTATTTTTCCTTTATTAGTGTTAGTAATATGTGCATAATAGAGTTGTTATTAGATTTGGATTTACTATAAAATAGATACAAATAGGTGAATTTAGATAATATACATGTGGATCTGTACAAGTGATTTTTGTCTTCTTATTTAATGCACGTATGAATGATAAAATGCACATATAATTTACACATGCATGAATGCTAATTATGTAATATAAGTGGAGATATGCATATAATTAATCAGGAACAAAGCTCTATTTTCAACTTTTAGAGTGATGAATCACATATTCATCATACACATCGAGGGCTTCGTCGTGGATCTCGCCTGCAAGGTGATGGAGCTCGTCGTCCCCTCCAGAGTTCCCTCTGAAGTTGTCACCTTCGAAGGAGTTGCGTCTAGGGCACCACTCGTGCAGATGGTGGATAGGGCGAGATACTAGCAGAGCTGGGGCTTTATAGGAGCGGGGGACGGTTATGCGGCGAGGGGCCAGCCTCATAACGGTCAGAGAGAACGGGGGCGGCGACAGACCATTACGAAAGAGGAGGAGAGGTCGTGGGAATGGCTACGGAGAGGAAGGAGAGGGGGTGGGGTCACGTGCACACACGTGACCTGGGGGAGGAGAGGTCACGTTCGCGGCACGTGACCTGAGAGAAGTGAGAAAATGGTGACATGTGGCATGCCCAGGGGCTGCCATTTGTCACCCCAAAAAATTTTAAAAATTAAAGGGAAAGAAAAAGGAAAAAGGAATAGAAGGAGACCTCGGATCAAAACAACTTCTTCACAAAAGTTGTTCGTCTCGACGAGATCTATAACTTTCATGAAGGAATCGAGAGCAAATAAGGTCATCTGTACAAAGTGGCATTTTTGGTGGTCTCCATGTGTATAGAAAACCAGCTTTTTGGGGTTTTATATTTTTTTTGGTGATTTTAAAAGAGGATAAAAATTATAAAAAATACAAGAAAATTAATTACATACTAATCTATTTTTTTGGATTTTTAATAAATAAGAAAATAAGGAAATAAAATAGAAGTACGAAATACGAGATTTTTATACAGACTCACAGAGGACACTCGGACTTAGTCAGTTTCTTTGACTTCAGTCTTGATTTGGATTTGAATTTTTATGCCTCTTGATAAAATTTTCATCAAAGAACAAAAATAATAAAGAAATAAAATTAAAAGGATTAATTATGTACATAAAAATTCAGGTCAAAAATAGCAAAAAGATAAAATGCGCAAAGAGTCCGAAAACCCAACTTTCACATATGAACTCTGAATTTTATGAAATTGATTTTGTTTTGAAGGTATTTGAAGATGGAGTACTTTAAAAATGAGTAGACCAAAATCGGACACTGTATGAAGAAGATATGCACGTTTTAGTTCGTCTGAAGACTTGGGTTTATTTGACACTTTTTAGGGTTGGCAATTTTTTTGTATTTTTTTATTTATTCTTGTTAGTAATATCTACACATTGGATGTGATTTCAGATTAATCAGAGTTAGGATGAATTAATTCAAAATAGAGTAGGTTAGCAACTTTTTAGGTCAATTTACACTTGGGGATTTTGGGTTCCTCATTTTATGCAATTATGCATGATGAAATGCGATGTATGAATGCTAATGATGATATATTAATTATTAAATGCATATGAATTTTAGGGAACAAAGCTTAATTGATCAATTTTAGCATGATGAATATGAGATTCATCAGGGGCCTAGCCTACTCCCGTAGCCTATGACCCCATAGCTCCGTAGGGAGCCCGAGACCAACCGCTCAAAGCCAACAGACCCGTTGAATTACCCCTCGATTTCAACTCCTCGCCTGAACCCGAGCAACTCCCCTATGATCTGACTGAGCTTTGTGATACCACTCTCGAAGTACTCTCCTACTCTGCAACCTCGCCCCTCCATGTAAACCCACCGCTGCCCAATTCCCCACCTTCCCTTCAACCTTATAATTCCCCCTCTTTTCTCCATCCTCCTCGTCTACACCTCCATCATCCTTATTGTCTGCATGGGCTTCCTCTTTTGTTCCTCATCCATCTCCAAGGATATCGAGCACATACTCATGAGCTTCTCCCTCTCCGCCCTCTCCCCCACTAGCTCCATTGACATGATCGAACATGGCCTCACAAGCCCATTGTCCTCCTCAGATCCACTCCAAAGATGTTGTTAAAATGACCATTAAGGCATACATTAAACCGTAATTTTTCAGACCCATAGAAATCAATATAAATGCATTACATATTAACAAGAAAACGATCATGCATTTCCGATTCCTACTCCGATTAGAAAATGCATAAAATAACCAATTTATTATGTAGAACAAAACATTAGGGGGGATCCGGAAAAGGTAAAGTAACAAACACATTGCGGCAAACAAAACAGTAAATAGATTACATTAGAGATGACCGAAGCATCCATATAATGGACTGTCCTTAGAGAGGATATCGTCCCACAATACCGGTGTATAGGGTACTGACGATCTACTGCCAGGATATGATGGTATGAGATACTCGTCCACGCACACAGACGAGATCATCCTCGGAAGCACTTCTGAGAACCGCAACCGAGAGAAGAAAAACGAGGTCACAATCGCGGTGCAAGAATAGCGAGAGAGAGAGAGAGAGAGAGAGAGAGAGAGAGAGAGAGAGAGAATGTTTCTTGCGCGTGAAGAAAATGATGGTCCGGGGATAAGTATTAGAAGAGCTAGCATGCGTCTTTTCATCTTCCGAAAAAACCCCTCATGCATTTTTGATTCATAATCCAATTACAAAATGCATAAAAAAACCGATTTATTTTGTAAAACACCTTATTGAAACCTTCGTAAGGAGGAGGAGTTTGTTTCCCCAACGTTCATGCTTTCTTGAGTAAGGTAAAATGAAGGATCCAATAAGGTGTTTGTATGTTAAGAATTATGATACTTGCATCTGGTAATTAAAATTTAAATTAAAATTAAAATGATTATGAATGCAAATGACAAATATTAATATATGTTATCGTATTTTTGTTCGTTTTGAAAAGTTAGATATAAACACAGATATAAGCATGCTAACCTATCATTTTGAAAACATATACAGATATAACATGAATGATAACTATTATATGGATAATAATAACTTAATTATAAAGATAATTGAAACTAGGAAAAAATGAGGTTGCCCCTTGACCATTTTCTCACAATTTTTTTATTTTTTTAAAAATACTATCAGGTATATTCATTTATATATCCCTCCAATATGTCATTCGAATTTCGTCATGCCCTCCATCTAGAACATGTAATTTTAATGGTATAAACATTGTTGTAATCGACTTGTTCTCGATGGAGAGCATAGGAGTATTTACTTTTGTCAAAATTGAAATGACATATTGGAGGGATATATGGATGAATATACATGGTGATATGTTTCGAAAAAAAATAAAATGAATTGCGGAAAAATAGGCGGGGCCAGCCCGTTGGCTGCCTGCTAGAGGCAGCGCTGTCAAACCCTTGAAATATATGTTTATTTATTTGATGGCTAACGTATTACATAAATTAAGTAAATGTATTTGTACTACAATAATTATATCAAATATGATTTGACAATAAATGTATGCAATCATAAATGATTATGCAGTTGCATTTATCTACACAACCTGAACAGTGTTTATCTAAGGCTCTCAGCTTAGAGCTATTTCGACGTTTGATTGCAATCATAGAAATGGATTGAGGTATTAATTAGACATCCATAATTTGATATGGCGGCTTTGATCGAGGATCTTAGAAGGGATTACTTACGACATTTGCCAACGTTTGATAGTGGATTTAGATGGAGAATATCAGCCTACTTTAGTGATGTTATGCCCAATCCCAATGTGCATCAAGCACATCACAAGCAATTACTATTTGTGATATCATATGAATATACACATAGGATGCTTCAAGTCGTTGATGCATTCTTATATGCGTTGAGAATTTAATTGGATGTTGGTAGTGAAGCACGAAGACGACGCCAGCGACGAGCAACGTCGGAGAAAGAATGAGATATGGTTTGGGAGAGGGCTCCCTATGCGAGGTAATCGTTTGTTCTGTGTTCTTCCTCTTCCATATGGAGATGTATTTATAGGGCGTGTTGTGCCCCTCGCATAGTCCGCCCCACTCCTCCCACGCCCATTTCGCGTGAGTCTCGCGTGAGACTCAGCCCTTGCGCAACTGCCACAACCGCCGGCTCCGCAATGGCCGGCGACAGTTCATGACTACACGGTCATTGGACCAGTTCTTCATCTCCCACTTGACCGCAGTGGTCAAAGACTTTACCCACTATTCGTGTAGTGTATAGATGGAGTTTTATCATATGAGGATCATTATCTATGAAACCTCTTCCTTAACATACATTCCTGAGTCCCATCAAACCAACGTGTTTGATGTATGTTCCTGCTGTTATTCCCTTTGTTAGGGAATCAGCCAACATGTCACTGATGGGTATAGGGTTACCGTGATTTCTTGCTTCCCCATTATATCTTGTATATAGTGATATTGGATCTCAATGTGTTTTCCTTTGGAACTATTAGCCCCACTATTGATCAAGCTCATCGCAGCTTGATAGTCACAATACATTTCAATTGACCCTTTAACCAATTCGAGACTTAGGTTCTCTAGAAAATGACTGATCCACACAGCATGAGTGATGGCCATGCTACATGCAATGTACTCAGCCTCCTGTGTATGTCGAGATACACATCCTTGTTTCTTGCTACCCCAAGAAACGGCTGCACCACCAAACATGAACATGTAATCCGATGTGGATTTTCTATCATCCACATTCCCTCCAAAATCGACATCTGAGTATCCTACCACTTCAAGCGATTCTGCTTGATACACAAGCTTCATATGTATTGTCCCTTTCGGATATCGAAGAACCCTCTTTACAGCTTCCCAATGTGCTGGATCAGGATTGCTTTGATATCTACTGACTAAGCTTACTGGATATGCTAAGTCAGGTCGAGTACACATCATTGCATACAATAAACTTCTCACCGCTTGTGCATATGGTACATCTAAAGGTTTCTGTCTCTTTCCGGGACACTAACTCTTACTGAGTCTCTTTTCCATCATAAGTGGTGTTGGAGCTGGAGTGTTGTTTTGCATTTCAAATCTTCTTAATACAGTATGCAAATATCTTTCCTGACTAAGGCTCAATGTCCTTGAGTCTCTGTCTCTTGTTATTTGAATTCCAAGAATATAGGATGCTTTGCCCATGTCCTTCATATCAAATTCATTGCTCAATTTTTGTTTGATTTCATTGAGCATTTGTATGTCATTACCTGCAAGCAGAATGTCATCAACATATAATGACATGATTGCAAAACTGCTTCCACTCTTCATGACATACACACAGTTATCCAATTTATTTGAAACAAATCTAAATTGGATAACTTTCTCATGAAATTTGAGATACCATTGCCGTGAAGACTGCTTCAGGCCATAAAATGACTTTCTTAACCTTTAAATTTTTTCTCCTGACCTTCAACCTGAGATCCATCAGGTTGTCGCATATAAATCTCCTCCCTTAATTCTCCTTTAAGGAAGGCCTTATTCACATCCATTTCAAACAATTCCAAATTCATATATGCAACTATGGCTAAGATCATCCGAATAGATGCAAACATAGCCACTAAAGAGTAGGTTTCCTGAAAATCTATTCCAGATTGCTGAGTATAACTCTTGGCAACTAATCTTGCTTTGTATTTGTCAACTGTACCATCAACTCAGTACTTTTTCTTGAATACCCACTTACATCCTATGGATTCCCTACCTTCTAGCAAATCACATAATTCCCATACACCGTTTCGCTCGATTGAGCCCAACTCATCCCTCACGGCGGCCATCCATGATTCTGACTCAGACGAAGCCATAGCTTCATCAAAGGATATAGGATCTGTACAATCCATGGCATCCTCATCCACGGTGTAGCACGATGCCTCGCATCCATAGAAATGGAAATCTTCCATCCATGCGGGTTGTGTTCTGGGTCACTTGTTGCCATTATACTCGTAGGTTGTGTGGGTCCACCCACTTCCTCTAAAGGATCATCATGTCCATAGGTTCATTCTCTACATTTTGATGATCGATTGTCTAATGTTCAAATCGTCTTCATTGTCCTGTAGGACAATCAAAGGATCTGATTCCTCAACTTCATGCTCCTTTTCTTGATGAATTTTAAGAAAAGCCGCACCACGACTTTCGATTAGACCTTTAGTTTCATGGAAGAACATATATCCTTTAGAATTCTCACTATATCCAATAAACTTGCACTTTAATATCCTGAAGTCTAGCTTGTCTCTAAGCTGACTCGGTATCAGAACATGTGCAACACATCCCCATTTTCGGAGATTGCCTAACTCCGGCTTTCTGCCATTCCATATTTCATATGGCGTTGATTCTACAGACTTTGTGGAAATCCTATTCTGTATATAGTTCGCAGTCAACACTGACTCTCCCCAGAATTTCTTTGAGAGTCTTGAGTGTGAAAGCATACACCTTCCTGCATTCATCAAAGTTTGATTCTTTCTTTCTGCTACATCATTCTGATGAGGTGTATAGGGCATTGTAGTCTGCCTACGAATGCCTATCTGAATACAGTAATCCTCAAACTCCTTTAAGGTATATTCCCCACCTCTATCAGTCCTAAGAGCCTTGATTGGTTTTCTCAATCTTATCTCCACTTCCGTCTTATATCTCTTAAATGTTTCAAGTGCTTCCGACTTTCTTCCTAAGAGATAGACATAGGAGAACTTCCCGTAGTCATCAATGAATGTTATAAACTATTCCTTATTTCTATGTGTTATGATGCTCAGTGGTCCACATATGTCTGAATGGATCAAATCTAGTAACTCTGTTGACCGAGTTCCGATTGAGAAGGGTCTTCTCGTCATTTTACCGGTCAAACAGTGTTTGCAGGGCAATGTCCTTGCACCCGTGATCTTAGGCAACAGATTTGCCTTCATCATTTGATCCATTTTAGAATTTCCTGGATGATCCAATCACATGTGCCACTAGTCACAATCAGACGAACAACACAAGGAATAATCAGAAGTGGCATTCATTGATTCACTAGAATTTATTACAAGAAGACAAAATAGGTCATGCTCGGGCACAAACTTTCCCGTCGCATAAACCTTCTTATTCTTGCCAATAGAAACACGCTTATTATAAAACCGAACTTCGAAGTCTTTCTTGAGTAGCATTGGGACAGATATCATGTTTTGACATATCCCTGGCATATAGTACATCATTCAGTACCATAATGATATCCCTCAAGTCAAGTCTGTATGTCCCAATACCTTCTACGTCCAGGTAGGTGTTGTTTCCCATGAAGATTCTCTGTTCTCCTTTACTCAGCTCATTGAAGTCCACCAGGCATTCCTTCGTCTTAGCGATGTGTCTGGTTGCTCCAGAGTCGATCCACCATCCATTATTGTCCGTGATGACGGAATTGCATTCCACGACAGTCGTGAATTCCATTTTCTTTTTGCCTTTGTTTTCGAGCGTTTTAGAATTTCCTGGCTTCTTTTGTTGGGGCAATTGACATTGAAATAGCCATATTTACCACAACCATAGCAAGAGCCACGTAGATATTTCCCACTCTTTCCCTTGAAATTCGCTTTGGAGGGCCCAGCCTTTTCTTCGTGTGCACGGCATTCTCTTCTTCTTCTTCCTCAACCTCAAAGATCTCAATTTTCGATCTTTGTTTAAAGAGGTCATGCTCAATTGCCAACTGTGCAGGTAGGCCCGTCACGGACTTAATGTTGTCATTCATCCGTAGAGATGTAGCAACCATGTCTAATGATGACGGGAGACATCCTAAGATGGTTTCTATTTGCATCCTCTCCGGAATTGCGCTATCAACAGCTGCAAGATCCTTGGTCATCACGATCATCTTGTTCACGTGCTCTAGGACACTTTTAGATTCCTTCATTCTACATGAGTTGTACTTGTGTAGAAGAAGCCGGATGCTCACTTCCGATTTGGAGTGATATTTCTCCTTAACTGCAGTTCAGAGCTCATATGCTGATTTACAAGTCTCCAAGACCCAAATCAAATTCAACTTCATATAGGTCAGAATAAAACTTCTATCCCTATTATCTGTTTTCTTCCACTGTTCGCGGGACCTAATTTCTTCCACAGTTGGATTCTCAGATAATGTAGGGTTGTATTTGTCTATTATGGAGTGTATGCTATCATGTAGCAGGCCAAAATAGATCTTTCTACTCCACAATTCACAATTAGTACCGTTAAGGTACTCAATTTTTCCTACCTCGGTGGCAATGATTTTGCTTGTCATTTTTGTTGATCTTGAACCCCTTTTAGGGTTTGATGTTCCTAGAAAAAGAAGAGGGTGGCGGCTCTTCTTTGTGAAAAGTATGAGCCGCACACGGCCGCGCGTCGACGAGGGCTGCCAAGGAAGAGTGAATCGCCTCCGACGGTTGACGAAGATGACGATCGAAAGCAGCTCTGATACCAGTGAAGCACGAAGACGACGTCGGCGACGAGCAACGTCGGAGAAAGAATGAGATATGATTTGGGAGAGGGCTCCCTATGCGAGATAATCGTTTGTTCCGTGTTCTTCCTCTTCCATATGGAGATGTATTTATAGGGCGTGTTGTGTCCCTCGCATAGTCCGCCCCACTCCTTCCACGTTCATTTCCTGTGAGTCTCTCGTGAGACTCGGCCCTTGCGCAACTGCCGCAACCGTCAGCTCCGCAATGACCGGTGACGGTTCATGACCACGCGGTCATTGGACCTGTTCTTCAAATAGATCACGTGTAACATATTCACATCCACCGCATATATTCCATGCACCTCTTAACAATCAAACTTTTTGCAGCAGGTTAAAAAGCATCGAGCGTGTACATTTTTTCATCCATTTACATTACAAAGAAAGATGTTATTATAATTTTAAAATGAGTTTATACAATGATATTGTTTCTTTGAAATCATCAAATAAATGTAATACTATTATATCTAAGCTTTCTCGGTGCCCGATCAACACCATCGTGAGGATGTCTTGGAGTCTTAATACTTCATCACTTAATATTCAAATGAGGTTTAAAAATGTGTTTATACAAAAAAAAACCCGATGACGCGGGTTCCCAATTGGAAGCTAAGAAAGGCATGCATGCATTTACGAATGAAAATTGTAAAAAAATACTTGCTTATGTTTATTCGTTATTAAACATAAAACTTCTTACTTGTTTAATTATTTATTTGTATTGATTCTTGAGGTTAAATCAACCAAACAATAATCTTAATCGAACCTTGATTGACGTAAAATAATAACATACACCAGTCTTGAATGCTTGTTCTCTTAAAACAGTCTACTGACAAAAAATTAAGCACGAACAATGCAATATTGAATGATTATTTAGTACATTTACGCCAAACTTTAGAATTTCATGAATCCAGGTCGATTCAAATTCAATCAAATTGAATGAAGTTAAATCTCAACACCATTTTTGTGTTCTCCAACCGAATCAAACAGAAGACCGAAAGGTATGAAGATGGGATCCAACAGGAGTCGGATCGAATCGAATCGAATCAAATTGAACACAAAAATCGAAAGGTGTGAGTGTTTATGCCGAACTTTAGAACTTTGGGAATCTAACATGACACAGATTAAATCGAAGCGAATCAAGTCGAATCTCGAGATCGTTTTTGTATTCTCGAACTGAATCAAACATGAAGACCGAAAGACATGAAGATGGTATACAACACGAGCTGAATTGAATCGAATTGAATCAAATCGAACAGAAGACCGAAAGGTATGTGTGTTTAAGCCAAACTTTAGAACTTCAGGAATCTATCATGAGCCGGATTGAATCGAATTGAATCAAGTTGAATCTCAACACCATCTTCGTGTTCTCGAATTGAATCAAACACGAAGATCGAAAGATTGAAGATGGGATCCAACAGCCGGATAGAATCAAATTGAATCAAATTGAAAGATCTAAAGGTATGAGTGTTTATGCCAAACTTTAGAACTTCAGGAATCCACGAATGGATTGAGTCGAATTGAATCAAGTCGAATCTCAACACCATTTTTGTGTTCTCGAATAATCAAACATGAAGATTGAAGAAATGAAGATGGGATCTAACATAAGCCAGATTGAATCGAATTGAATATAATCGAACACGAAGATCGAAAGGTACGAGTGTTTACGCCAAACTTTAGAACTTCAGGAATCCGACACGAGCCGGATTGAATCGAATATAAATGTTCACTCGAGTCAATAAGTCCATGAATATAAATGTTTTTACGTAAAATTGGTAAAAAAATATTTTTTTGAATATTAAGTAATGAAATTGTATAAAAATAATGGATCAATCTAATGTCCGAATAAAACAAATCATGAAGGAGTACGACAAAAAATCTGTGAGTTTCAAAGCAGATATATAAAGTTTAAGAAAAAATATAATTATTTATTTTATCTCTTTATTGGTATGTATCTATTAGATGGGCAATTACCTTTTAGTAAAGGTACTATCCCCACAGGTTCTCGCGAGCATCCAACATCCATAAGCATTAACCGGGTACCCGTTGGAATGATGTGAGTTGACTTGTGACCTGATAACAACAAGGCGGGTGGGTCACGCAATCAAATGGGATGGGTACCTGTCCCATGGACACCTCTGAACAGAAACAAGACATTTCTCCCTAGTTCTTTTTGTTGTTGCAGCCGGTTTGTTGTGTGCAAGAACTGGTGCTATAGCCTCTTCTTATTGTCCCCTCCTTCCATCCTCTTGGATAGTGCCATGGGTTGCAGCTAAAGATCACGTTGTGGCAACACATAGAAGGAGCAGTTGGAGAGAGTGTTTGGGAAGCTATATTCTCGGTGACATTTGTCCATCATCTTTTCTTTCACCTTGTAATACCTTGTTGATACACAATTGGGAGAAGGTTTAGCTTTGTGTTGCATCAAGGGAGAACATTCTTATGATCAAGTATAGTGGATTAGTTAGGTAGAGTCGGTCCCGTGATTTTCCCCTTTCAATTTTGCCGGTTTTCACATTAAGCCCCTCATGCTATTATGGATGTGATTGTGCTTGCTTGTTTTTTGGATTGTTTGTTGTTCTTGCACCATTTGTATTTGTTATTTGCCTAGATTGTTGAACATGCTTTCACAATATTAGTGGGAATTAGTTCGCAACAGAGTGGTATCAAAGCTACAATAGCGGATTGCAGTATTTTGGTTCGAGTTGTATGACTAGTCTAAATGAGACTAATTACATTTTGTAAAAGAACAAAATGCTTCCACAAATGATAGATTTCCTATATATGAAGGATATGCATCTTCCAGTATTATCTACTCAAAAACTCGAAGTCAAGTTAGATGAAGAATGGATCTTAGACATGAGAAAGTATGTAGTTTCATAGAAAATGGGAGGCAACAAATTGTTTCTTCTCAATAGATAGGTGAATCTAAGATTCAAGGCGGGCATCCATGTGCTAAATTTTTGAATGATTTCCAATGAATCACTAGCCAACTGTCAAGAATGGGAATAAAATTTAAAGACGAGATTTCGAGCTTATTGCTTACTACATTGCCAGACTCGAGGAGGAGACTTTTATTGTCTGACGTATAAACTCTGCAGCTGACGTGTTTGTCTCTTTGGAGATTGAATTGATGTGGTTGTCTCTTTGGAGATTGTCAAGTCAATCATCCTCAGTGAGCAGATGTGGATAAAATCACAAGGCAACTCTTCACATTCAAAGGTTCTTACTATAGAGAATAAGATGGGGAAAAAGTTTTAGAATGAGAAAGGCAGAGATAACAACAGAAAGAAGTCCAAGCCCAGATACAAGAACATGGAATGCCACTAATGCAATAAAAATTGACACATCTAACTCAAGAGGGAAAATAGAAATGGAGGCGACAACCAAGATATGAAAGATGAAAATGTGTCTACGGCGCCCAATTTGACCTCATTATCTCTGTAAAAAAGATGGCAAATGTCTCCCACAATGGTCCTTCATGGTTTATTAATAGTGGTCCAACACTACATGTTACATCTCATAGAGATTTCTTTTCTTCAAATACACCAGATGATTTTGGCACACTAGAGATGGACAATGGTTTTTTTGACTCAAGTTGTTTGCATTGGAAAGATTGCATGAGAAATACCAATGGAGCACTATTGATGCTCATTGACATGAGATATGCACTACCAAATATGCAATTGAACTTCATTTCTGCTGAGAAGCTTGATGACGAAGGATAATAGTAGCTGACAATGGAAGCTTATATGAGGTTCCTTGGTTGTTGCTCAAGGAAAAAAGTGCATTAACAATCTTCACATCAAAAATGCATCAATTTCCTATGATGACTTGAGGTGTTGATTATGTTGAGTTGTGACATCGACGTTAGTCCACATAAGTGAAAAAGGATCCAATGCTTGGCAATGAAGAACTTTCCAGTAGATGCGAAGAAAGAAAAGTTGAAGGGATGCATGTATTCCTTGGTTGAGAAGTAGACGAGAGTCTCCTTCAAGATCCATCGACTCCAAGCAAGTTGCAAGTGTCAGATTTGATTCATGTTGATGCTTGCAGTACATTGAAACCAGGGACGAAGCCAGCCTTTTATACTCGGGGGGCTACTAATACTAGACTAAACCAGGATACATGTTATATAAATACAATTTTTATATTTTTCTCAATGTATTTTAGAAAATATATGATGAAGTTATTGAATAATAAATAACTTAAACTTCATAAGATAGGAAAAAATATTTTTTTTTATTAATTTCGACTCGAAAATTAAATTTGAACAAAAAATCATTGAGTGTATATTTCTAAAATTACCTAAATTGTGCTCGTCGCAAGTCGCAACTTCAAACCAAATCCATTATTAATTTGATCCTATCCAAGATATGATTTTTATTTAATTATATAGTGCATTTTTCTTATTTAGAAATAGTAATATTTTTAACTAGATTAAAAAAAGAGAGAAACATAACTATACGAGTAATATTTGAATGACGAATACAACCACATAATGATGATATCACCATACTTTAGCAATTCAGAATAGATTCCTGAAATCTAATAATAAAGAAATAAAACATAATATTGAAGGAGTTTCATGTGAACAAATATATAATTTTTTTGAGGTTAGAAGTGAAGATTACCGGAGTTTAAATGAAAGGAGGTAGTCGAGTTAGTTTGACGAGCATGACAACTTGGAAATAGAGTATCAAAAATACGCCAATTAGGGGTGTAAACAAATCGAACCTATCCAGGTTCGGTTCGTTTAGGATTTTTAAAGGCTCAGGTTCGATTCGGTTCGATAAGAAGAAAATGTTGTTCAGGTTCGGTTCGTCTCACCCTTGATTCATGAAGGTTCGGCTCGATTCATTTAAAGTTCGATTAGTAGTGAATCTCCTTGGAACCTAAGTATTTTGAGAATGTGGAACGATCACAACCCTTCGGTATGTCTTGATCAAGGGTCGTGAACTTTTATGCATATACCTTATTTGAATCATGATGTAAATTCCTCATATAATTTTTTGAGGAAAAAATACATATATAAATATATAAATATAATATATATTGTGCATTGAGCCTTTAGCAAATCGAATCTGAGCGAACCTACCATTTCGATGTTTGATTCGTTTAAATAAACGAGCCAAATCTAAATCAAGGTTTGGCTCATTTTTTTTCGAACCGAATCTAGATCTAACCTTTAACGAATCGAGCTTGAGCGAATATCGAACTCGAGATTTTTCTGACATCCCTAACGGCAGTGTTGCCCCAGGTTGTGATTGTATCAAGTGTAGCATTGAATTTATTATATATTGCATATATTACTGGAAAATAAAATTATAAAGACCAATCATAGTAGTTAGGAAGGTTCAAAGTAAAAAAGATCCCATTTTGATTTTATCTCAATTCCGTCCTCCAATTTGTCAAATTGAACACTGATTATTTTAGTTACATATATACCTCCCTCCTCTTAGTTAACCACACATGCTACGATTTCTAGCCGCTCCCCTCCCTAATTTCTCTACTTTTTTAGAGATCGGGATTGAATCCCTAAATTTACCTTAGTCTTTTCTTTACCCCTATTTTTTTCCTTTTTAATATGGATCAAGAATACTTGTTTCTTCAAAATATTGAAATTTCTTCAAAATGCTGGCGGGCACCATGCACACCTCTGGCTGGAACATCGAGCAAGAGTTTGTTTGTTGCAGCGTATGTATCTCTGTAACCATTGCTCTTTCCAATTACAAATTTAGCGTGATCAGGTTTATCTCCATGGAGATTTTTAATATGGAGCTTTAACTATGCATCAACCATTTTACTATGATAATGATAAGATACGTCACTCATATGATCACTTGTAATAACTTGAAATTCAAATATCTGACACTGGAGGAAGGCTGCACTTGATTCTAACTGGTCCTATGCTGCACTGTGGATATCTGATCTGCGATATCTTCCAAGTAGCAATGAGCTCGCTGGTACTTGAGGACAGCCCAAACCAACTGCCAGAGCGAGATCTCGGGCCACAGGCAACTGGGTGCGCACAGGATGCTCCGCGACGTCTGCCAGAGCATGAAGTTGCTCAACCGCGTCTCGCCGGAAGTCCTTATAACGATGTCAGGATCGGGGATGCCTGCGAAGTCCATGTGGCTCTCCAGGTCACGCAGGGCGATCGAACACTCGCCTGTCTGGCCCTGGGATCTGGTCAGCTTCTCCCTGCAAGAATTCTGGATGCTGCGAGCAATCTCATTGGTGGATGTGTAAGCAATGCACACCAGAATGTTGATCTCATTGTTCTTCGCGGTTGCCAGTGTGATCTCATCGATCGCATCTTTGACATGCTTCTCCAGCAGCTCTAGCTCGCCGACAAACCGGAACTTGACTCCCAGCTTGTTCAGGATGCTCAGATCATTGAGCAAATCGTTTATTTTCTCGATCAAGAGGTCCATCAGCAATCCAACTTCCTTGGGTTTCCTGTGGAAGTTGTCTATGCTGAAGATATATGCTGTCATGTACTTTAGCCCCATCTCGTAGCAGTACCTAAGCATCCTGACTATGGCGTCGTACCCCTTGCGATATCCTTCAAGCTCGCTTATGTTCTTCTTCTTCGCGTACCTCCGATTTCCATCCAGGATGAATGCAATGTTTTGAGGAATTGGGCCATAAGACAGCACATGAAATAAGAACCACCTCAAGGTGCCTGTGAAAGTGCGGGAACTAACGAGGGGGACCAACGTGCTCCGACCGCGTGCCATTCGACGCCTCTCGACTGCTATACAACTATGAAAGCTTTACTATTGCAGGATGGTACAAGTGTGTGAATTGTGACCAGTAGAGAAGGGATAGCTCTTACATGGTTAATGTGTTTGCATTGGTTGAAACAGATGCTTCATGCACGCTTCTTCCATTGTCAGCACTGATTGCCCCTGGCTGAGTTAAAGAAGACGGGCTCGCGAGTTTTTCGGCATGTCTTCGTTCGTCCATCTTTCAATTGGCACGAGAAGCATGACAACTTGAGTTTGTTATCTGGCCCAGCTGTTAAGGATAAATGAAGTGTGCATGATCTCCATTCTGAATTCCATGCGCAAGTTCCTCTAGATTCTAGAATACCACCAAGTTTCGATAATTAGCATTTCAAAAGAATACAAGACAGCTAAACCATTCTATAATTGAATGCGTGTTTTGCAAATGTGCATTACAACAGAATCCACGTATCTTTATTTTATAGCTTATCGTGTATTAGATTAGATTCATAACGATGATCATCACACATTTTATAGCAGTTCCTTTCTTGAGCCTATGATATTTCGAGGTGAATGCTTTCGAATGCTGTGAGCTGCATTAGCAAAAGTGCAATTGTATACTATCCATCTCCCACAATGTAATCACAGATTCTCCATCAATATTTTCGCATGTGTCCTAAAATTTTACATAACTAGGAAAATAGATGCTTTCCATTAATCACACGTCCATCCCTGTAGAAAAGCCTGGGATTTGTATGAATAAATCATGTGAGAACGTGTACCAAACTATGGCCGTAGACAGACGTAAATTGTACTTTTAAGATGCACACTATTAGATTGGCATACATCTTCCTCAAAATTATATACATATACATATATATATATATATATACATATATATATATATATATATATATATACACACACACACGTGAAATCCCGTAATACGTAACTCAGCGCACTGAACGATTTCATTGCTAAAGCTCGTAAACATAATCTTCCCCGGTCACTGCTACTTTGTCGAAAAAATAAGTGTTAGGTATTCTTGATTCAACCATGGCTCAAACATCAAAACATTAAGTTACATTCAAAAAACCATATATGATGCAACCTAGTAAAGCTGCACAATCCAAAGCTTCATCCACAAGAATCACAACCCATAAGGCTACACTAACACAGTAAAAGACTGATCAAAATAAGCCTATAAATTCAGCATTGAAATTCTAAAGATATCCCAATCCAGATGAACAGGAGTCATTGCTGCCTGATAAGAATAACAAATCTTTTTTCCCCTGCGACAGAGGCTTGGACATGTCCAATATTTGATGAAATGCATGTTGTCATAAATAGTGTTCCAATATTAAGAATGATGGCGGTATCAATTCTCAAGTTGCATACAAGAAGTAATTCACATATTACATAACCATAAATAGGAAACACAAGGATTCATGTATCTCGGTGAGGAAGAAAGTCGAATGTGGCCACCAGGATCAGCAGCTGTATCCGCAAGCAAATGTTCTTGCCAAATTTACGATTTTGGTTCGACTCTTCTCATCAGCAGAAACTGATCGATCCTATCTTGGTTGGTTGGGGGGAAATACATCAACTATGATGCAGTCTATCGCCCAGGGTTCCCAAGTAGTCGTTCAACCGCAGCATGAACATTCCCGGCAGTGGCAACCAGTGCACGGATATTCTCCTGTGTATCAAAGAAACCCATCTCCTGAAGCTGGGATAGCTGTGTTGCATAGCGTTCCTCAGGAGGGACTGCAGAAGCGAAATCAATTTTAATTAGAAATTGTATTTAAATAGAATATGGGATAACAAGCTGAGACGAAATCCTGACCATTTGAATTTGGAGCACCGGTCCCATCAAGACCGAGCCCAGACAGCATACCAAGCAACTGATCCAGACCCATGCTATTGAGAGAGCCTACAGGAAAAATGACATTCACAACAAGCAATATGAGATAATCAGGGACACTGAAACATCAACCATTCAAGCCATGACTCATGAGATAACAGACATGAATAGAAAATACAGTGAAAATATTAAACCTCTTGATCGTTGTATATATAGTTTGGTTGCACTAGTTATTTGCCTTTATATAGTTTGGTTGCACTAGTTATTTGCCTTTCCTTTAGATCCATAGGTAGTGTGTTTAGACCAACTTAATAACCTAAGATGTTCCTACGACAATGCACTTTTTTTCAAAAATAGAAGTTCCGGTGAGAACACCTAGGCAAGACCTTATTCTACTTGTTTCCCTCGGTGTCTTCTTGCAAAGATTATTGTTATTTATTGCCTTATTTATTAAAATTTGTAGTTGAGGATTCGAGCATGTAAGTTTCTTAATATATATATATATATATATATATATATATATGTATATGAGGCTCCATTAATATCGTTTGCGTGGCCAACAGTTGTTTTACCAAGTTATTAGACATCTACACTACCAATGTAGAGTATCTCGACAAGATAGTGCAGGTCGTAGTGCCATGTGCTGCCACGATTCTTACATTCTTGTTGAGAAAAATAAGAGTTGTGTTTATTCCTTGAGCCCTAGACTCTCTTATATAGAGAGAGGCCTATGGGCAAATTACATACAGTAGACAAAAGGAAACAATAATAGATAAAAGGTACAAGAACATAATATAAACTTCTACACTCCCCCTCAAGATGGAGCATAGATATCTATCATGCTCATCTTGGATAAGCACTTCTTGAAGGGACCCCGAAGTAAAGCTTTGGTAAGAATGGTTGCTGTTTGGTCTCCTGAGCTAGCATGGGTTGTAGAAATAAAGCCTTTCTGAATCATATCATGAATATAATGGCAATCAACTTCGATGTGCTTTGTCCTCTCGTGAAATGCAGGGTTATTTGCGATGAACAATGCACCTGATTGTCACATTTTAGTGACATGGGAAGAGGAACATCTATATGTAGATCTGTCAGAACAGTACGAACCCACATCATTTCTGCACATGCTTGTGCCATAGCTCTATCTCCGATTCAGCACTGGATCTCACAACTACTGTTTGCTTCTTGCTCTTCCATGAGACAAGTGACTCCCCAATAAATATAGCAAAGCCTGATGTAGACTTCCTATCCTGTGGACACCCTGCATAGTCTGCATCTGCACATGCTGAGATAGTAATAGTGCCCTCCTTTCTAAACATCAATCTTGCACCTGGAGATGACTTAAGATACCTTAGTATCATATGTATAGCGTCCATGTGTACCTGACGAGGTTGCTCCATGAACTGGCTCACTTTATTTATTGCAAATGAAATACCTGGTCTGGTAATAGTAACGTAAAGAAGCCTCCCTACCAGTTCCCTGTATCTTCTCCTGTCAACCTCCTCAGTGTCGTCATCATGTATCTTCATGCTTGGATCCATGGGTGTAGAAGTAGGTCAACATCCAAGCATACATGTGTCACTTAGCAGGTCCGTGACATATTTCCTCTGAGTCATCACAAGTCCTTGTTCATTTCTAGCAAACTCCAATCTCAGGAAATATCTAAGTACTCCTAAATCCTTGGTAATGAATTCATGGCCCAAGAATTGTTTTGCTCTTTTTGTTCCATGCATATCATCTCTTGTAATAAGTATATCATCAACATACACCATAATAACAGTCGTACTTCTGGATGTCCTCTATACAAAGAGAGAGTGGTTTATATTCGACCTTTTGAACTCTTGCTTCTCAAACAAATCTGAGAGCTTCTGGAACCAAGCTCTCAGGCACTGCTTTAGGCCATAAATTGCCTTATGAAGGTTGTACGCACTCCCCCTCAGCAGTAAGCCCAGGTGGTTGCTCCATGTACACTTCCTCTTGAAGATCACCGTATAAAAAAGCATTTTTGGCATCCAGTTGAAACAGGGGCCAATCAAGAATCACAGCAACAGATAAAGGAATCCGTAGGGTAGAATGACGAGCAACAGGAGAAAACGTGTCAAGGTAATTTACCCCGTTTGTCTGAGTAAAATCCCGAGCAACTAGTTGAGCCTTGTACCTATCAATACTGCCATCTGCATTTTGCTTCACCGTAAAAACCCACTTGCAACTCACAATAGATTCCCCAGTAAGAGCTGGAACAAGGCTCCAAGTACCTCTCGACTGAAGGGCAGCCATCTCTTCCTCCATAGCCAGACGCCATCTACTATCATCTAATGTCTCCTGGTGAGTCCGTAGAATGTTCACAGCTGATAAAGCAACTACAGACCTCCTGAAATCTCCTATCAGACAATCAAAGGTAACCTGCGAGGCAATTAGATATGACGCACATGACCTCTTCTGCTTTCTCAGCGCAATAGGCAAATCACGTCCTGCATCGGATGTATCACTACCAGTGTCATCCCCTACCTGCTCCTGCTGAGAAATACCATCAGTCCCATCATTAGAATTAATGTTATCAGAATAAACCTGAGGGAAGGTTTGATGATTGGCCATGATCATGAGTAGGGGCTTGCCGTCGACTGCAATGGAGTGGTAGAGGAGGAACCAAAGACATGGAAGATGGTGGAGGTGGTGGAGGTGGTGACGGTGGTGGGGATGGTAGTCGAGGTGTAGGAACTTGTTGTGGTGCATACAAGGGCAGAGGAGGAATATAGATCTCTTCAGTTATGTTTGATGGCGTCAACCTGTCACCTGTGGGAGAGAAAAACATGACTGGCTCAAAAAACGTGACATCTGCACTGACATAATATCTTCGTCGCAACTGTTAGAAAAACGAAAGCGGAAGCGGAATAATAAAACAGAGCATAAGAACATTGTTGGGAAAAATGAATGAGATAATCTATTCCATAAGCCCTAGGCTCTCTTATATAGGAGAGTAGCCTATGGATAAATTACATAAAGAGAATAACAGGAAAAATAAAATAACAAAGAGGTACAGTTATTCTATATGCGTCAACACTCCCCCTCAAGATGGAGCATAGATATCAATCATGCTCAGCTTGAACGCACACTTCTGGAATGGGCCTCTAAGTAATGCCTTGGTGAAAATATCAGCAGTCTGATTCTCTGATGTGACGTGAGATGTAGCAATGAACCCCTTCTGAATCATGTCACGTATGTAGTGACAGTCGACCTCAATGTGCTTGGTACTCTCATGAAAGGCTGGGTTATTTGCAATGAACAAGGCGGCCTGATTGTCACATTCCAACATCATAGGAAGAGGTATATCAAGACATAGATCTGCAAGTAAGGATTTCACCCACATCATTTCTGTGCTAGCCTGGGCCATAGCCCTGTATTCGGATTCAGCACTGGATCTAGCTACCACTGTCTGTTTCTTGCTCTTCCACGAAACTAGAGCATCTCCAACATAGACTGCAAATCCTGATGTGGACTTCCTGTCCTTGGGGCATCCTGCATAGTCTGCATCCGCACATGCCGTGATAGAGATCTCCTTTCCTTTCTTAAATAGCAAGCCTGCACCTGGAGATGATTTTAAATATCTCAGAATCATGTGTATTGCATCCATATGGGCCTGACGTGGTTGCTCCATGAACTGGCTCACACGACTCACCTAGTGATCGTGACATACAATAGTTTGCCTACCAGTTCTATGTACCTTTTCTTATCCACCTCTTCTGTGTCATCATCATACAGCTTCATGCTAGGATCCATTGGTGTCGTAGCAGGTCGACACCCTAGCATACCTGTCTCACTCAGTAGATCTGTAACATACTTCCTCTGTGACATGACTAATCCATATGGATTTCTAGCAAACTCCAGCCCCAGAAAATATCTAAGGACTCCCAAGTCCTTGGTGACAAACTCGGTCCCCAGCCTTTCCTTTGCCTGCTTAATGCCCTGGTCATCATCACCTGTAATCAAGATATCATCAACATAAACCATGATTACAATGATACCTCTAGCCGACTTCTGTACAAACAAGGAATGATCAGCATTGGAGCGCTTATATCCTTGTTTCTCAAAGAGGTCTGAAAGCTTCTGAAACCATGCTCTGGGCCTCTGCTTAAGGCCATAGATGGCCTTATGTAATCTGCAAACCTTGGAACACTCCCCCTCAACAGCAAAACCAGGTGGTTGTTGCATATAGACTTCCTCCTGCAAGTCGCCATACAGAAATGCATTCTTCACGTCCAGTTGATAAAGTGACCAGTCTCTAGCAACTGCAACTGATAACAGGATCCGTAGAGTGGAATGACGCGCCACAGGGGAGAATGTGTCAAGGTAATCTACCCCATATGTCTGTGTGAAGCCCCGTGCAACCAGGCGTGCCTTGTACCTGTCAATGGAACCATCTGCATTGCGCTTAACTGTAAACACCCATTTGCAACTCACCGGGCTGACATCTGGAGGTATAGGAACCAAACTCCAGGTTCCTCTAGACTGAAGTGCCGCCATCTCTTCTTCCATTGCTAGCCGCCATCTAGCATCCTGCAAAGCATCATGATGATTCCGTGGAATGTCTGTAGCTGAAAGTGCCAATGCAAACGTCCTGAAGTCTCCAGATAGCCTCTCAAAAGACACAGCTGCTGATAATGGATATTTGGCACAGCTTCTCTTCGGCTTGCGTAGAGCAATTGGAACATCCAGATCATCTGTGTTATCACCATGCTCCTGTAATGCATCCTGCTGAGAAATGTCGTCAGATCCATCAACATTAATATTTTCATTACATACCATAGGCGAGCTAGTTGACGGGTCAGGACCATGAGCTGGAGGAGGCCTGCGGGTGTAATGGAATGGTAGCGGGGATACTAGCGATGGCGGTGGTGGTGGCGGTGGTGGTGGCGGTGGCGGTGGTGGTGACGGTGGTGTTGTTTGTGGCAATGGTGGTGGTGGTGCCATGAATACGGCATCAGGAGATATAGGTGGTAGCTGCATGTTTCCAGATTCTGAAAAGTACATAATAGATTCAAAAAATGTAACATCTGCACTGATCATATACCGCCGACGCACAGGATCAAAACACTTGTACCCCTTTTGAGTTCTGGAGTACCCCACAAAGACGCACTTGACAACCCTAGGAGAGAGCTTGTCAGTACCAGGCGACAACTGATGGACAAATGCGACTGACCCAAACACACGAGGGGTAAGAATGAACAAATCCTTGTCAGGGTAAATGAGTGAAAAAGGAATCTGTTCATTCAAGACAGACGAAGGCATACGGTTGATTAGGTAACATGCAGTAAGGACTGCATCACCCCAGTAGGAGTACGGAACATGACTCTGAATAAGAAGTGACCTTGTGACATCAAAAAGGTGACGGTGTTTTCTTTCAGCAACCCCATTCTGTTGAGACGTATGAGCACAAGATGTTTGGTGAATAATTCCTTTTGAGGAGTAGTAATTGGCTAGAATGTTGGTGCGCAACTCTAAGGCATTATCACTTCTCACAATCTTGACAGATGTGGAAAAAACATTTTGAATTTCATTAAGAAAGTGGATAATAATATTTCCTGCTTCAGATTTATTTTTCATTAGAAAGACCCATGACGCTCTAGAGAAATCATCCACAAATACAATATAAAACCTGTGTCCCTGATGATCGGGAACACGACTCGGACCCCAGACATCGACATGAAACAACTCAAACTTGGAGCTACTACTCCGACCTTGACTACTGGGAAAAGACGACCTGTGATGCTTTCCCAACTGACATGCCTCACACTGGATAGGTGTGTGAGAGAGACCATAGGGTAGAACTAGACGCAACTTCTGAAGCGGTAAATGACCAAAACGCAGATGCCACAGGAGAGGAGATACTTGTCCAGCAGGAGAAGATGTGGTTCCGGCAAATGGGGTCTGGTTCAGACGGTAAAGGCCTCCTTGCTCATAGCCATGACCAATCACATTGCCCGTACGGATGTCCTGAAAAATCAAAGAAGATGGATCAAAAATAGCTCGACAATGGAGATCCTTCGTAATCTGACTAATTGACAACGGATTCATAGAAAAATGCGGTGCATGTAAGACATTCTTGAGCTGCATAGAAGATGTCAATCTAATCTCCCCTTGACCCGTGATAGGGGAGTGTGTGCCATTGGCAATCACTACTGTCCGTCCTGGAGGAATCTGAGTGTATCCTGTAAGTAGACTCTGGTCGCCGCATAGATGATGTGTAGCGCCCGAGTCCATGATCCATGGCAATGTATTAGATCTACTACTGTGGAGTGCAAGTGTACTACCTGAAGTACTAGTAGAGGCAGAAACAGCAGCATCAGTATGACTCTCTGTAGTCGGTGCTGGACCAGATGGTGGGATAATGCCCCTGAGGCGGGCAACTAGATCATCAAATCGTTGATCCAGTGTAGCAGCAGATGGGGGCTCTATCTGCTCAGCGGCTCGTGCAGATGCAGGGAATCCATGCTTCGAGTAGCATGTGTCTTCATTATGTCCGACTCGGTGACAATATGAGCATGTTGGCCTAGTGTGGCCACCCCTTCCACGAAGAGTACGTCCACGGCCCTGGTGATGAAAACCGCGGCCTCTGTTGGCCGCCATAGCTGAGGAATTCTGACTCGCAGCTGCTGAAGGCACTGTGATCCTACTCAAT
The DNA here is from genome assembly GCA_037367405.1 of Ottelia alismoides. NCBI lineage: Eukaryota > Viridiplantae > Streptophyta > Magnoliopsida > Alismatales > Hydrocharitaceae > Ottelia > Ottelia alismoides. Next base: position 309,140 of record JAZKJV010007342.1, read on the forward strand.
CTGTGAAAAGCTTCCTCCATGGGAGGAATAGTCGAGTCCGCCAAAATCTGAGAACGTGTTGCCTCATACTCTGGATCAAGTGCAGCGAGAAACACACCCACCATCGTCGCATTCCTGTATGTCTTCTGTTGTTCTAGCGTGGCGGTAAGAGGCATGAAGCTATAGAGCTTCTCGAACATCCCTCTCAGTGATGTATAGAGAGAATGTAAAGGACGGTCGTTCTGCTTTATTGTGAATATATCATGTTGTAGTTGCAGGATCTTCTCTCGTTCTTCGCATGAGAATATGTCGCTGCCAGGATATCCCACATGTCTTTGGCTGTGGGTTGATGTAGAATGTCATTGGCAATTTCAATAGCCAATGTGCCAGATAGCCACACCTTGGCATATGCATCATCGGCCTCCCATGAGGCATGGACTCCAGTCTTCTCTGCAGGCTCGGGCTCGGTAAGAATGTGCTTCTTACCTGTAGACTTCATCATACTCATGAACTGCATTGCCCACAGTTCATAGTTCGTACCATCCATCTTGACAATGGGCGCTGGACCACGAAACGCGCCAATAGACGGGATATCTGCCTTGCTTTCTGAAATACTGGAGACGGAAGACTGGAGCGAATGACAAGAGATAATCTTTGTCTACAATGACATAGACGGGATTAGTTGCATGTGTAGACCTCAAGCAACTATCCCCATGAATTTGCGCGTGCTACAATCCGCACACGCACAGGAATGACAACGATGCACACAGTATGCGCACGCGGTATGTAGCCTTCACGCGCAGGTGCACTGGAGATGGAGCCCCTCACACGCAGGCGCACTGGAGATGGTGCGCTTGGAGATGATGCGCGCTCGTGGCGTAGGCGCAGATGCGCTACCTCGTGCGCAGGTGCGCCTGTGCGCAGGCGGCGCAGGTGCGTCTGTGCGCAGATGCGCAGGTGCGCCTGTGCGCAGTTGCGCAGATGCGCAGGCGATTGACGCGCCGATCGATGTGCTGGAGAAGATGTGCGAAGATCGCTGGCGCGCCGAAGAAGATGTGCTGGAGAATATCGACGCGCGAGGGAGGAGAGGCGGCGGTGTTGGAGGCGCGCCGATCGAGGGAGAGAGAGATAGGGCCGGCGGGTGGGGTGGGTAGGGTTAGGGTTTCGAGAACTCCGGTCTAGGACCGTCCCTCTGATACCATGTTGGGAAAAATGAATGAGATAATCTATTCCATAAGCCCTAGGCTCTCTTATATAGGAGAGTAGCCTATGGGTAAATTACATAAAGGGAATAACAGGAAAAATAAAATAACAAAGAGGTACAGTTATTCTATATGCGTCAACAAACATAAACATCAACATGGAACACCATGATTTTACGTGGAACCCTACTCCGTGAGGAGCGGGATGAAACCACGGGAGAAGCCCTCAACAGGGCGTGTTTGTCTATTGACTTTCTCAATGGATACAGGAGGTCTGGAGCTCCTTATATAGCCTCTCCAGAGCCTCCAAGTCCCACCACTGGACGATGTGGGACTAAACAGTGGATGGGGTAAATGGATCTCCTCCAGGATCTATTTACCCTGGTACAACACAATGGGCGCATACAACGAATGCTCCAACACTCCCCCTCAAGCTGGAGCATGAAATGCTCAGTTTGGACAAACAGAAATAAACTCAACTCAACAGGACACTACAAACAATATCAACCCAACGCGCACATTGCTGCAGTCGAGGACGTTGCTTCTCATGCCGTGCAGGTGAGGAGGACGAATGGGCTGGAGTGTGAGTCAACTGAAGACTCGGAATCTGACCATCGAGTCTGAAACTGCGCCTGAAGTCTCCTTGTCGGAGAATTGGGTCTCTCCCATCTGGCTCAGAGAATGGTGCACTGCCCTGGTGTACCTATAATACCACATGAAAACCCTTGCCCTCAATGGTACAGGGAATGGTCCTCTGCTCTGGAGTCCCTATGGCTCACATGAAAACTCTGACCGACAAAACAAGAATAATGATGGGGACCTCTGACAATGATGGCAACATATGCTCATCTGAAAATGACCGCAATCATATGCGTGTCTGAAACTGGAGACTCAGAAATATCGTCGAGTCTGAAATTGCGCATCAAGAATCTTCATCTGAAGAACTGTAGAGTCTGAAAATATGACCGGTCTGGATAATCTGCATCTGGCATCTGAATTTCTAATATCTGGAGAAGACCTGTGACTCTACATCCCATACTTGTCGGAAAACATGGACGTCGACCAAGTTGGGAGAAGACAAAGAGATACATAAATGGGGGAAAATAAAACAAAATAAGCTGTTACAAATTTTTTCGGCTTCTCAAATCATGAATTTTGGTCGTTTCATTTTTTTACAGCTCTTTTTTTTATTTTTTTTAAGCCGTCAACCCCTTTTTTTACGGCTTTCCTCTACATTTTTTTTCAAAACTGTGCGTACAACCCTTTTTTTGTGTATGCATCTCCTTTTTTTCGAACTTCCGCCTTTTTTTTAGGCCCCCCATCATTCATTTTTTTAACATAATGAACTTGGCTCAATTGAGCTCTATAGTAGCAGCCCCTGTGGGCATAAAAAAGTTCCAAAACTGCGACCACTTTTTGCAATTTTTTTAAGTGGGGGGGCAGCTAGAACTCAGCCCATGTTGGGTAAATCGGTCGCATCTCATTAGAATTCCCAGAATTCTCGATAACGAAGCGCCGCCCGCATCTCATTAGGGTTCACGAGATCGATGTTGAATACGTCTGTGCGCGCAGGAGGGCGGATCGTTGACGGCGGCGCCACCAGATGGTGGACGGGCCCGCAGTGGGGGCGCAGCGGAGGAGCGGCGCCTGCGCCTGCGCAGATGTCGAGGTACGACAGCGCTGCTTGGAGGTCGTGAGGCTGATGGTTATCGAGATGGGCTCTTTGCCGCCTGAGGGCTTCTGCACTGGATTGCCGGAGAGGAGGCGGCGTGGCTTGGAGCCGCCCGGAGGCGAGCGCGGGGATAAGGAGCGCCGCCTGGGAAGATGCACGGATAAGAGAGGCGGGTCGGAGCGCGACTGGGCTTCTCCGCACGTTGGAGGGACACCGCACGTTGGAGGAGAAAGGGCCTTGCCGCCTGGGGATCTGTACGGTGATCTGGGCGCGGCCAGGAAGGGGTTGCCGCCTGGACTGTCGCCGCGATTGAGATGTCGTGCCGCCAGCGATTGACTTGGAGGCTCAAATGGGTTGCGCATAGGCTGCGCACATGCTGCCAAGGAGGTTGCTTCTGGAGCATGAAATCTTTAGGACTGGAACTAGGGTTCCAATATGAACCTTAGAGCTTGTACAGAACGTAATACCAGATTTCCAGAACTCGGAATAATCTTCAACGAGAAAACTTCAAGAACAAAGAACTCTTACATCGAATTCTCGAATAAATAAAATAATGAAAAAACCTCGAGAATCTAACCCGCTCTGATACCATGTTAGAAAAACGGAAGCGGAAGCGGAATAATAAAACAGAGCATAAGAACATAAACATCAACATGGAACACCATGATTTTACGCGGAACCCTACTCCGTGAGGAGCGGGATGAAACCACGGGAGAAGCCCTCAACGGGGCATGTTTGTCTATTGACTTTCTCAATGGATACAGGAGGTCTGGAGCTCCTTATATAGCCTCTCCAGAGCCTCCAAGTCCCACCACTGGACGATGTGGGACTAAACACTGGATGGGGTAAATGGATCTCCTCCAGGATCCATTTACCCTGGTACAACACAATGGGTGCATACAATGAATGCTCCAACAGTAACAGATCATAGCAACGATACCCCTTTTGAGACATGGAATACCCGACAAAAACACATTTGACAGCCTTAGGAGAGAGCTTGTCAATACCAGGTGGAGACAACTGGTGAACGAATGCAACGGACCCAAAGACAGGAGGAGTAAGGGAGAACAACTCCTCTTCTGGAAAGACAAAGGAGAAAGGTATCTTCTCCCCCAACACAGATGAGGGCATGCGGTTAATAATGTAACCAGCAGTGAGAACTGCATCGCTCCAGAACGAATGTGGGGCACAACTCTGGATAAGAAATGTACAAGCAACATCAAGGAGGTGGCAGTGTTTTCTTTCCGCAACACCAATAAGACGGTTGGTGAATAATGCCATAAGATGAAAGAAATTGAGATAATGTTTGAGTACAGAATTCAAGGGCATTATCAGTTCACACAATTTTGATAGAAACAGAAAAACATTCTGCACTTCTTTAATAAAATTCATAATAGTGTTGCCCGCTTCAAATTTATTCTTTAACAGGAAAACCCAAGACAAACGACTGAAATCATCCACAGCAACTAAATAGAACATGTGTCCCTGATGATCGGGAACATGACTTGGACCCCAAATATCAATATGAAAAAACTCAAATGGAGAGCTACTACTCAGACTTTGACGATTAGGGAAGACAGACCGATGGACAAGCTTCATAATTGAACGACGAGCGGGGTGAAATTTGAGGAAGGGCTTGACACAGTTTCTGAAACGGAAGATGACCGAAGCACAGATGCCATAGATAAGGAGAGACAGGTCCAGTGGAATGAGATGATGCTCCAGCATAATGTGTATGGACCAGTCGATACAACCCGCCTTGCTCACAGCCATGTCCAATCATGTTACCCATGAGAATGTCCTGAAACACAAGAGATGATGGGTAAAATATCGCTCGACAATGTAAATCCTTAGTAAGCTGACTAATAGACAATAGATTCATTGAGAAATTAGGAGCATGAAGCACATTCTGCAACCGCATAGAAGGTGTTAAGGCAATCTGTCCCTATCCTGTGATGGGAGAATGGGTCTCATCTGCTATGACCACTGTCCTTCCTGAGGAAACTGGCTTGTAGGATGTGAGCTGATGTTTATCTCCACACAAATGATGTGTGGCACCTGAATCTACAATCCATTCTGAGGTACTTGAACCCTGGTAGAAAGTAGAAGTGTGAGCACTACCTGAGGAACTAGCTTCTGCAGTCGTAGCAACATCCAAGCTGGTCTCTGAAACATGTGGAGGAGGAATACTAGCTGGAGGCATGATATCACGCAGTCGAGACACAAGGTCTTCATATCGTGGATCTGACATGGGTGTAGCACCATGATGTTGAATCTGTTCTGCTGCACGGGCAGATGCTGGGAAATCATACTTGGAGTAGCATGTATCTTTTGTATGACCAGTCCTATGACAGTAAGTACACTGTGATCCACGACCACGGCCACCCCTACCACGTGGTTCTCCTCCACGAAACTGAGATGGATTGCCTCTTCCGCGAGAGGCCGCCTTAGTAGAAGAATTTGGCACAACAGCAGGGGTCGAGACATTGATTCGGCTCAGTCTTCGAAAAGCCTTCTCCATTGGAGGGATAGTAGCATCGGCCAGAATCTGAGATGACGTAGCCTCATACTATGAGTCAAGAGAGGCCAGAAAGACTCCCACCATCGTGGCATTCCTATATGTCTTCAACTGCTCTGGAGTAGCTGTAAGAGGCATAAAGCTATGAAGCCTCTCAAACATTCCCCGCAATGCAGTGTAGTGAGCATGCAGGGGTCGATCATTCTGCTTTATCGTGACGATGTCATGCTGGAGCTGCAGGATTTTTGTTTCATTCTTGGCCTGAGAATTTTTGGCAGCAAGAATATCCCACATGGCTTTGGCGGTGGGTTGGTGTAAACAACGTTAGCAATGTCTGGAATCAGAGTACCAACAACCAGACTTGAGCATATGCGTCATCAGCCTCCCATGAGGCATACACCCCTGTTTTCTCCTCTGGCTCGTCCTCGGTAAGAATATGTTTCTTACCCATTGATTTCATTAGGCTCATGAACTGCATGGTCCATAACTCGTAGTTGGATCCGTTCATCTTCACAATAGGCACAGGACCTCTGAAGGTGCATGTAGTGGGGATCTCTATCTTGCTTTCGGACATTGTGACTGGAGAAAGTTGGGGTTGTAGACAAGATAAACTTTGGTCTACACTGACATGACTAGGTTTGGTTACATGTGTAGACATTTAAGCAACCAAACCCATCAACCTGGAAGCGCGGGAGAGGAGCCCCCTTAGGAAGACAACGACCGAACCATAGGGGCGGTGGGACCCTAGGGACGACGGCAGCGGCTCACAGAGGAGGGCAGAACATGGCCGAACCCTAGGGGCGGAGGTACCCTAAGGCTGAAGGGCAGCGCGTGATGAAGGGAGGGGGGCGCGCGTGAAGGCGGTGCGTGTGGAGGAGGAGCGGCGCGACGAGGGGGCGCGCGGGGGGCTTGAAGGTAGGGGGGCTAGGTTTAGGGTTCGGTACGAGCGCTCCGGTCTAGGACCGTCGCTCTAATACCATGTTGGGAAAAATAAGAGTTGTGTTTATTCCTTGAGCCCAAGGCCTTAAATGTCGGTTTCGGTCACCATTTCGGTGATGACCAAAACAGAATTTCGATGGAATTTCGGTCATTTCTGTCATTTTTTGTACTAGGACCCCCATATTTCGGTCATTTCGGTCGAATTTCGATTTCGACTGGATATCGATATTCGACAGAAATTCGACCGAATTTCGCTGAAATTTGAGGCCATGCTTGATCCCTAGACTCTCTTATATAGGGAGATGCCAATGGGCAAATTACATACAGTAGACAAAAGGAAACAATAATAGATAAAAGGTACTACAATTCTTAAAGAACCCATTTGCTAGAAAATTGTCAATGGTATTTGTAGGATTGATAAATGTGCATATCTCTTGTCACAACTTATAAGCAACACCAATCTCGTTTTCTGGAATGCAAACAGTATCACAGATTTGCAGAAACAAAAGAATATAGGCAATACCTTGCTCAACATGAAGTAAAAGACAATGATCATGGCACTGACGTCAATTCTAAGACAGAAACAGCGTAGAGGAAATGATTTTTGCTTATTTAATGATGAAATCCTAACCCTTCTTTTATGCTATGGTAGAAGGGTGTTGGAAAAATTACACAAATGTTCAAACATAAAATAAGAAAAGCATGAAACGACACGAGAAATAGAATATATATAAAGGAGAAACTTCCAATAAGATGGGTCTTCCCTATATGCATGGAAAGCAAAACATCTCACATGTTCGAAATTATTCCAATCAGGATTAATGGTATGTTACCCTAATTTTTTAATGTTGAAGACCTCATTTTAGTCATTTTGTCACATTCTAAAAATAGAATGTGAGAACCCCACATTCTATTTTTACTATATATGTTGGGAGAACCCTTGCTAGGGTTGTCTCCTCCCACAACGATGGTAACGAGAGTTCGAAATCTCTCCCTATCTCTCTCTCAACAACAACGCATAGCAAGGAGGTTGCTACACGATAGTGGAGAGTCGTGGTGGTGGCGCTCGGGCAGATGACAGGTGGTGGCTCGCGTGATTGGCCAGTTGCTTGGCGTCGCATGGAGGCAGTGGTTGCGTGTGGAGGTGGATCACGGTGGAGAAGGCGGACGAGGGTGCGAGTGGAGGAGGGGTGCAGGCGGATGATGGTGATGGTGGAAGAGGTGGATCACAAAGGAGAAGTGTGGTGGCGGGTGCGGGTGGTAGAGGGGTGCGGGCGGAGGAGGGAAAATTGTTTTTTATAATCTCATATTACAATATCAAATCTTTATTTACAAATCACAAATCGATTTTACAATTTCAAATTATTTTTTACATTTATAGTTTCTTGTTTAAATTTCTAACAATCACAAATCTGTTTGGTACTTTTTTACAATATCATATCGTTTTTTTTACAAATCTCAAATCATTTTTACAATATCAGGTTATTTCTTACGTGCGATTTTTACCCCTTGAACCATAGAATCAGTGTATATTACCTTTTTGACATTTTAAACATCATTATTATCCCCTCGACAATGTAAACTTGCTAACTCTTATCCCACAAACCCGACGATTAACTCTCATCCATTTGGTTGTTAAAACTAACTAGATTCTATTTAGTTTTTTTAACATATTACCCATTTTGTTTATCAAAATTACAAATAATACCCGCTTCCTTTCTCCCCCCTCTCCTCCTCTTCATCTCTCGTTCCCCAACCAACACCGACATCCACCGACCTCCCCAGCCTACACCCCTCCACCCACAAACCAGATCTACGACGTCCTCGACTTCCTTCCCTCTCCAAAGCGTTGCTTCTCATGCCATACAGGTGAGGAGGACGAACAGGCTGAAGTGTGAGCCAAACCGGTGTGCTCTGAACTGCGCCTGTCAGAGCTACTGAATCTGGATGAGTCTCCACTTGGAGAACTCTGGCCTGCCACATGTAGAAGACTGGATCATGTGGACAACTGCTCCATCTCTTAATGACCGAACTGGAAAAGCTGTGGAGATATCCTCGTCGGAGTCCACGGTCGCTAGAGAATGGAGTCTTAACAATGTCTCCTCGTCGGAGAAATGAGTCTCTCCCATACTAGCTCGGAGAATGGGATCTTTACTCTGGAGTCCGTATGAAACCACATCAAAACCCTAACCCACATGGCATAGGGAATATGATCTCTACTATGGAGTCCCTATGGAACACATGAAAACTCTGGCCAACACAAAAAGATAGGGACCACAAACAATGATGGCAAACATGTGCACATCTCTCTCATACATGTGTGTGCTTGAAACTGAAGACTTGGAACAAATCGTCGAGTCTGAAACTGTGCATCACACTGTAGACTCGGAATCTGAACATCGAGTCTGAAACTGCGCATGGGAAAATCTTCATCTGAAAAACTGTAGATTCTGAAATCTGGCTGGCCATGCATATGGATTGTAGGAGTTTGGAATGGAATATGTAATCTGGCAATCTGAATTGTTGTAGAACTCTACATAATACTCCCCCTTTCTCTCATACTTGTCGGAAAACAATGATATCGACAAAGTTGGGAGAAGACAATGAAATTGGGGGAAAATATGAATAACATGAATTACTTAGCTGGTCTCGATTTTTTTCGGCTTCTTTCTTTAGAAATTTTTTTAATAAGCCGTTCATCTTCTCTCTTTGTTATTACGGCTTTTCTCTATACTTTTTTTACTATTTTTTTCTCGCGTACGTTTTTTTTGTACGCACGTCTTTCCAAAACAAAGACATTTTTTCAATTATTTCATCTCTTTCTTCTTTTTTAAAATAGTCGTGACATCCCCTTTTTTTTCAAAACATGCATTGGCCTTAAAAACTGGGCCACTCCCTCTCCTTTTTTTAAATATATACGACAATATTCTCCCCCTCTTTTTTCTGCCCATCTCAGGGATTTTAATAGCAGTAGAGGGGAAAAAACACAATTATTTTTTGTTATTCGGCCCACTTGGGCCCCTTTTATCTTATTTAGGGTTCCATTTGGGAACCCCTCCTCACGAGAGCGATCGCCGCCCCTGATGGGGTCCTTCTGGACTCGCGTGCAACCTTGCTGGAGAGAGGCGATGGAGAAAGGCGCCGCCAACCCAGAGCTGGATGATCGACGAGAGGAGAAGCGTCAACTTGAGAGGATGCCGCCTGCAGCTCGCGAGGAGGAAGGAGGGTTGCCACCGACAGGGGCGGCAAAGGATTGAAGCATCGGTAGGGGGTGGGTTGCTTCTGCCTGTATGTTGGGGGGGGGGGGGGGGGCAGGAGCTTGGCGAGGGGTGGGTTGCTTCTGCCTGGAGTGCGCACGGTGTGAGGGAGGTTGTGCCTCGGAGGCTTCGCGCACGGAGAGGGTGGGGGGCGCAGTGCTGCCTGGAGAAGCAGCTCGAACTAAGTCTCCAGAGGATGCTTGGCGAGAGATGGAGGAGGCATCGCCTGCATCTGGGGATGCTGCAGAGGATGCTTGGCGTGATACGATGCCGCGTGGAGCCTGATGGGGCTCCGCCTTCTGGACTTTTACTACTCAATAGATGTTGTCGATGGCTGGAGAAGAAGGAAGCACAATCGATTTTCTGCAATAGCACCAATTCATGTAGAACGACTACCTGCATAAGGGAGATCACTTCGAGAACTGTAGAACCCAAGTTCCAGAAAACCCTAGAGCTATAGATCTAGGGTTTCAGAATTTCCAGCTGCTGGATCTTTAGGAAAACTCCAAAATGGCAATTCCAAGAACTTGCAGCACTATCGAATTAGGGTTTTACAACCCTCAAATCTATGAAACTTAAATTACAAACTTGAATGATATAGAACGAAATCTATATATCTTTGCGAACAAGAAAGCACCAAATCATCTCGAATCTTGAACATAAAGAATAAAGAACTTAAAATCCTCGAGAATCGATCCGCTCTGATACCAAGCTAGAAAATAGGAATGCGGATACGTATCAGAAATAAAGATAAAGAAATATTGAAGAAGATCGGATTTAACGTGGAACCCTACTCCCTGAGGAGTGGGATGAAACCACGGGAGAACGCCTTAAAGGGTTGATGTATGCATTGCACTTTCTCACTGGATACAGAGGGTGAGGGACTTCTTATATAGCCCCCACTGAATCTCCACATCTCACAACTGATAAATGTGGGATTAAAGACTTAGATGTGGTAAATGGATCCTGGAGTGATCCATTTACTCATCAACTACAAGAGTAACGCATAACCAAATACTCCAACAAGTAGATTGTCAGAGAATTTCAGAAGGTTTACCTTAGCACTATCAGCCGTGGCCCGTGGAGATACCACTGAAATATTAGGAGGCTCTTCAGGACAGTTAGTGGAGCACTAGAGATTAACCATGGAGGAGAAGATGGTCGCGCTATAGTCATATGGTCGCATGGGGCCCCCATCTTAACGAATTCAGAACGGTGCTGACGGACGAGAGCTCAGGGGATTTTAATGGTCGCATGGAATGGTGACTTAATTGAACTGGCAGAAGAGGTGAGTATGATCCATTCGGTATTCGGTGGTGTTAGTGAACAAGAGTGATCAATCACATTTCATGGTTACCTCGCTCTATGGCGTTGCGTTGGCCGTCACAAAAATATTGTCTTAAGGGATGAGATGTATCTAACTAGAGATCGATTTTCGGAGGTGGACTGGTTTGTTCGTGGGGATTTCAACATCACGCTCTATGAGAAGGATAGGTCAGAGGGAAGACGTGTGCAGGACCTAAGATCCGCCATGTTTGGGGAGTTACTAGAGGAGCTTGCTTTGGAGGTAATGGATGCTGCTGATAGTAGATAAACCTGAAGGAATTCGTCATCTCAGTCACGTACAGTGTTGCAATATTGGCCGACTACGCTGACTATTCGGCCTGACTATGACGTGTGGGGGGTCCCCCGACTGAATAACCTCTAGTCGGCCTAACCGAATAGTTGGTCCGATTATTCGGCCGACTGGTCGACTGACTGGTAGTTAAATGCTGAAATTTTTTATTTTTTAAAATTTTCAAGAGTTGCCATTTGTCATGATATTACCAAAAATGTCAAAGCTTTGTATATGTATGTTGTTAATGGAAACTTTTTTGTTGGATTCTTGTTGATTGATGATAATATATGTATAAATATATAAGAATATATGTATTAAGAATCATTTTTATATTAAAAATGATTAAAAAATACAAAACCAGGTAATTCCGAATAGTCGCTTGAATCATGATTATTCTCTAATCAGTGACCCCTCTGACTAAATACTGAATATTGACTTCTACAACACTGGTCAAGTATTGATTGGTTCATTCTATCTGTGGAAGCATTGGAGATGTTCAGCCTGGCCTCGATCACCTCTCTATAGAGGTCTAGGTCCGATCATACACCGTTGTGGTTTGACTAATGCAACGGCAGAGGGTTCTCTCCGTACTTAAGGTTCGAGCAGTGTTGGATGTTGGAGGTCTTTCGTGAGATGGTAAGTTCCTTCTGGACGGAGCTAGCGGTAGAAGGATCAGTTACATCAAGGTTTGCGAAGAAACTGACAGCTTTGCTGCACAGATTTCAGTGTGAGTTGAGAAGAAACCAGGCGCAGGACAAATTGGTCAGGTTGGATTCGTTGGAGGGTGAGAGGGAGCTGGGTGAGAGGAGTTGATGATCTGGGGGTGATTCAGAAGGTTCCGGAGGAGGAAGATCATAAGCGTGAGTGTGAATTAAGGCAGAGATCGAGCAAGAGATGGCTAAAGGAGGGTGATGCTAATGCTAGATTCTTCCACACAATGGAAGTTGAAGAATGCGAAGGAACATGATACATTCGGTGGAGATGGGAGCGAGGAATTCACTAGGGAAGGGGAGGTTGCAAGGGCGGTTACGGACTACTTCAAGGGCATGAGTAGGTGTATCCTGCACTGTGGGTTGTGTTGGTTGGGTTTGGTGATGATGCATGTGCCGGAGCAGGATGCAATGAATTTAACGAGAAGATTCGAGGTGGTAGAGGTCTGGGAGGCTATTTTTTGGGCTTAACCCAGATGGATGCCCATGGTCATATGGTTTTCTTATGTTCTTTACAAGGAGTTCGGATTTGGTTGCTGGTGAGATTCTAGATGTGGCTGAATTTGATGACAGAAACTTCAGGTTTGACAGGCTAAACCGCTCCTTTATTTTTCTCCTGCCAAAGAACGATGTGGCAATGAGTTAAGGACTATAGACATACAGTGTTGTCCAACGCGATTTATCTCATTGTGGCTAAGGTATTGTATACCAGACTAAGGGGGATTCTATCCAAGATTATCTCGTCGATGCATAGTGCTTTTATATATGCTCGACAATTAATGGACAGTGTCATGGTAGCGTCGAGGTGGTAGTGTATTAGCGCAAGAGGAAAGTGGAAGGGGTCCTGTGGAAGGTGGACTTTTTGAAGGCATGTAACTATGTGGATTGGCATTTTGTTCGGCATCGCTACACAAGAGGGGCATCCCTGAGAAATGGATTTCATGGATGAAAAGGTGTGTCACGATCTCGTCTTGTGCAATGCTTGTGAACGGGCAGTTGAATGGAGGTTTCTTCCAACCTCAGCGGGGGGTTCACCAAGGTTGTCTGCTGCACCTTTGCTTTTTGCACTTGTGACATATACTTTGACTGTTACGGTTAACCAGGCAGTTTCGGGGGGTTTCTGCATAGGGTACTCGAAGGGCAACACCTCCATACCCATTCTCCAGTATGCAGATGATACAATACTCTTCACGGAGGGTGGCACGAGCAGTTATAGAGGCTTCTCAACAGTGTTGGACATTTTTGAGGATGTGTCATGGTTGAGATTGAACAGGGATAAGTCGGAATTCGTTCATTTTGGCTTGATAGATGTGAAGATTGACTCATGTGCGAGATGGAAGCTATCCTCACATAGGAACTAGCCGCTGTGATATCTTGGTGTACCTTTGGTGGTTGGTCGGATGTGCGCCACTGATTGGCTACCAGTGATTGAGAAGTTGGAGCAGAAGCTTGCAAGGTGGAAATATGTGTGTTTATCCAAGGGAGGCAGGTTGATGCTTTTACGATCTGTTCTCTCAGAAATCCTGATTTTTTTCTTTCACCCAAACCGATGCACGTAAGTGTTAGGAAGAGTCTTGAGACCATCATGAAGTGTTCTTTTTTGATAGTCTAGAGGTTTTCATCTGGTGTATTGGAGCTCAGCCTAGTGTCGTACCAAAAGGAGAGGAAACTTCGTGTGCGAAATCTAGAGGAGATGAACAAGGCCCTACTTGGCAAGTGGGTTACACATATTTGGGGTGATTGTGACAGTCTCATCTACAACCTTGTTAGGAGGATTTATGGATATGGACTCTCATTTCCCACTTGCGAGGACCTTGGCATTACGCTCCCATACTTCTGGAGGGTTATATACAGCGTGGTACAGGAGATACATCCTTTTTTAAGGCATGTGGTTGGGGATGGCATAGGATTCCGCTTTCGGACTGGTGATTAGAGCGAGGGAGGGATGTTGGCAACAAGATTTCTGCGGCTAATGGCACTAGCGGAGCACATGGTTTGCTCAGTGGGAGATTGTTAGAATGGGCGCTCTTTTTTCCCACATTAAAAACTAAGCTCAGGATCAGCGGCTGAAAGAACTCATGACTTTGCTTGCGGAGCTTGATGAGGTTGATGGACCTATAAACGGGCAAGACTATCGGGGCCTTGGATGATGGCCATTTTATGGTTGGGAAGGCTTACAGAATGATGAGGGGACCGATGACTTTTGACCCTGGATGGTATGTGGTGGAATGCGATCAGATATGGAAATGGTAAGGTCCCAACTCGGGTGAAGGTTTCCCTATGGATCTTCAGGAGAGGTGGACTATTGAAGAAAGAAAGGTTAGCATGTTTCATCCTGGGGGAGGTCAGTATTTTGCACCAGATGTCAGGAGAATGTGGAGAATGCCGATCACCTTTTTTCACTTGTGGTAGATCGATGGAGGTTTGGAACCATTTTGGGAATTAAGCAGTAAATACTGACAGTGTATCTAGTTTCGGGTGCTCTACTGGTGCGGATTGGAGGGGTACGGAGGAGGAGAGATCAAGAAGTGTGGTGGTCATCTGAGCACGTTGGTTGGTCCGAAATGGGGTGATATCTCGGTAGGATCGCCTACACACTGAGAATGTTGTGGCACACGCAAGTGCGTTGGCTGAAAGATGGAGCATGTAACTTATACTTGTTTGTTCATACGTGTAATAGGCGTGCAATAACTTTTTGGTGATAATTGGTGAAGTTTTTGGGCATGCACCTATACAGTGTAGGCCCTTTTCTTTAAAAAAAATAAAATTTGAAATCAAAATCATCCTAATTGTAGATAAAATTAACTTGACCCTTAATTTAATTAGACTCTAATCATTTAATTATACTCAAATTATGGTTGAATTCAGGTTGACCCCCTTAATTTGGATTTGATTTCATCAATCATCCATCGCTTGAAAAATTCGTCTCCTGTCGAATTGCTTGATCTTTAGGCTCAAGACATGCAGAGCATACAGTGGGATCAGGTGTTCTTGGTGCGGTAGTTGGAGCCATCAACTTCATGTTGGAAGAACATATGTGGTGAAAAAGGTGGTGTCCATGCGGGTGTCGCTCCCCTAATGTGGTCTTGAAGAATTGATGGGGCAACTTTTCATCTCAGGCACCACGGAATTTGAAGGAGCCATAAAGAATGTTCTCTGTGATTTCATCCCGCTCCTTAAGGAGGGGGATCCACGTAAAATTCCTAGTGTTCTTCATGTTCTTTATCATTCTATCTCTAAAGCGCTCCTGCATTGTCATTTTCTGTACCCATTATCAATAATATCACATTGGGATCCGAAATAATAGGCATCTCCTACTATGGCAAAACCATACTAAACAAAGAATAAGCTAGGTTTAAAGTAACCTAATATGTGATCTCAACAAGATGAGGTGACAATGCACGTTAGATGGTCGCAATCAGCCTAATATTGATGACGAAACAACCTAGGGTTGGTGGAAGTGGTCTAAGGTGCCAATAGCCTATGGTTGGTAGCAACGTGGGGCTAACAGCAATTTGGGGCCAATGGTGTCCGCATGAGCTGACGACAACACAAACCTCACAGTTAAGAACAAGGTTGGCCGCAGCCTGCTACAACATTACATGAGGTGTTATGGTACCGCTTAGAGGTGTTATGGCACCGTTAGGGAGGCCATCGATGTAAAAATGTGGCTATGGAGTTCGGAAGACATTGTCAATGGGAATTGGGAGGATTGATGAAGAGCCCAACAATGGTTGGCAGAAGGAGGGTTGACAAGGACACCAATGGTGGAAACACCACGTAGACGATGGTGGGCAAGAAATTAGATTTAAAACATTGCTAATTTGCTATAGGACCGCAGCTTTGATACTATATGAAGATGAACAAGAGAATGATATATAGAGAATAAACCTTAGAACTCTATATATAAAGTTAGGGTTAGAAAGAGTTAAGAAATAGAAATACACAACCATTTATGAAGGGTTACAACTCGTATATAGTGTGACAGATATCAATATGGTAATTTATCTACATGTCTGTCACCATTTCCAAAATGCTTGTTTTTTCCTACATAATTTTGAACAAAAATTGGATTTATTCTCTTATGTGCCACCACTTCCAAAGATGTTTGTTTTTCCCCACATGGTCTTCAACAAGAGTTGGATTCTTTGAAGAGAAATGTTGCATTTCATAATTAGAAAGAAAGTTATGGATTTTCGTAAAAGTCCAAATTGTAAATGGTGCATTATATATGCGTATGGGTGTACATATGTATATGAATGAATAGCTTGGTCAAGAATCCCGTAGGACCTTGACGTGCTCTAGAACAAAATGACAGAAAACTGAACAGAACAAGAAACTACATCATAGAGCTTCTTCAGGTCAAAGTATGCCGATTTCATGTCAATACAGACTAGAAACAAGTGACCTTGGTGGTAGGATTTCATCTTTATTTTTTATTTTTTAGCAGATAAAGAAGCAGGTTTAAATATAGTTTAAATTAGGCTTACAAATATTGCTAAGACCATATACATAGTTCAAGTAGTACTAAATTACCTAGACCAGCAGCACCATTCAGATTCTGCCCTCTGAAACAATAAAATACAATCAGTAATCATATTAATGGAGAAATCACCTGGAAAAAATGCTGAGATGAGGTAATATTTTTGATAAAGTTGAATTTTGAGTTTTACGGGGAAAACTAGCATCCAATCCAATTCAGGTTCCTTTAGAAAACTGATATCAACTATTCCTATTCAAACAACTATTTATTTTGGACATGGGCAGAGACGGATAATTCAAGTGGCGTGCTGTATGCTATTTTATCTGATATATGCTAATTGCAAACAAGATGATGCAAACTTGGAATATTTTGACGATAGAAGCATATATATTTCTTAAAGAAGAGTGATGCACTTTATCCAAGACAATGGTGTGGCGGTATTGCAGTGTGCCTACCACCCAAAAGATTAGTGTTCAACATTCAAATCCCACCACATGGGGCTTGTGTTAGGTAACCGACAACTAGCCTAAAAATAGTCAGATCTTTCAACAAGGATTTGAGCAAGAATCCATTACCGACCCTACTTAAATGTGGGAGAAGGCTTAGCCTTTTTTAGTGATGCGCTTTACCCAAGGCAATGCTGGATAAGATAGAGTACGATTTTTTTGACAAAAAAAGGGTGAAATCCTGAGATGGAATTCACCTCAATTCATTGATAGAAGGTTCAGATTACATTACCTGGAAGACCAGAAATGGAAAAGAGCATTAAAATGAGCTTTTGCATTTCCTGGATAAAACCTCTGTCTCTTAAAGATAAGGGCATTCCTCCCTCCCCAGATGGCTCAAAATGCTGCAAAAGGCAAAACACAGATGTCCGATGAATTATCCCCAAGGGCTCTCATGGAAGCCCAAAACTCAATAAGACACACGGTTGAGATCCGAGAAGGCCCAATCTCTCTCCACGCCTGTGCCGACGCGGGGCAGCCGAAGAAGAGACGTTCCACATCCTCAGCCTGCTCCCCACATCTGTCGCAGGATGTATCCGTAATACCAAACAATCTGCCTCTCCTTGCTTTGTCACACAGCCTGCCTCTCCTCAAACATCATAAGAAAACCTTAACCCTGCAAGGGATCTTAGCAGCCCAAATGATCTTCATGTCTCTGTAGAGGTCTCTATCCCGGTTGTCTTCTTCCCTTCTAAACTTCATGTATGCCTTCTTCGTCGAGAACCTTCCATCGCCGCTCCATTCAAAGTGATCTCTGCCCTCTGAGATGCAACCTGTAGAAGGTAACTCCGACTGCAATCTGAAAAGCTCATTCAACCTCTGTTGGGATAGATCCACAAGGAACTCTGGTATCCAGTTGCATGTGCCTCCCGCCTGAACCGCCGAATAGTCCTTCGCTGATGCAAGGGCAAAAAACCTCAGGAACCTACAAGCAAGAGGCCCCACACTCCAGTCCAGTTATCATGCCAAAAACGAAACAGTTCACCATCGCCCACCACTGGCTTAAGATTCGGCTCCAAGAGTGATAAAACCGAACGCACCCCTCCCAAAAAGATGACTCAAAGCGGACCCTCCCGGCATTAAGAGTGTCTTTCACCTTGTAAATTGCCCTCAGAAGTCTTGCTGCCAGCCTCGACGAGTCCCTCCAGATATAGACCACCCATTTCGCCAGCAACGCCTTATTCATACACTCTAAGTCCCGAGCACCTAAACTGCCTTCCCCCTTAGAGCGTGTCACATCCTCCCAAGCTACCAGGTTGAGGCCTGGCCCTTGTTGCTTACCATCAGACTAGAAAAATCTCTGCATCATAGATTCAATCTTCTTCCTCACACCAGAGGGCGTAAGGCGGGTAGAGAGGAAGAAGATGGGGATGGACGAAAGTAGTGTTCATGAAATCAGCCGTACGGGACGCATATGCCCGTGCGACATGCAGACTGCACCGATTTCATGAATCAGGGTATTATGCGCCCTCCCCGCATATGCGGCCCGCATATGCCCAGCATACTACTCCAACAGCTCCAACTTTTCAATCTTCTCATTCAGGTCCTTAATTTCGTAGCTCTGCCTCTTCCTTTATTCAATTGTAAGAATATGGCATGCATTTGTATACAATTGTAATGCATTATACCAATATGTATATGCAATGTTTTATGTTTTTCTCATGTATTATTTTCATGAGCATATGTAATGTATCATCGAATATTTTTATATATGCCGATTGAGGTTTTGCTCATGTGGTGCATGTATGTGTATTGAAGTTTTGTTATTACGAATAATCTAATATGTGAAGTTTGGTAAATGTTTTTTATGATTAAATATGAGGTAATTAAAAACATAAACACACTCATCTAACATGAACTATTTTTCTTAGATCTTCTTTAACTCCACTTAGATGGAAAAATTCAGTAGTAATGTTATTCATAGATATTTATTTATTTTTAAATTAAAAATTAGAAAACCACGTAGAGTCGCATATATCCTGCATGCCCCCGCATACCGCTTACTCAATATTCAATGACCTGTCCGAACGCATACGTATACCGCTTTCCTGAACCTTAGCCGAAAGGACATGCTTCAGGAGGATCAGCTTACCTCCTCTAGACAGTGGCATTGCCTTCCATCCCACTAATCTCTACTCGAATCTGCTAATGACCAAGTCTCAGTCGGACCACCTAAGTTTCCCAGCGACAAGCGAAAGACTACGGTATGTAATGAGTTCTCCATTAGGACAATCCAACAGTTCTGTCGCCCTGCTATATTCATTCTCTGTCAACCAAAAGGGAATCACCATTGACTTCTGTTTGTTAATTTTCAACCCAGAAAGTTCCCCAAAGATCTCCATCAGCAGCGTCATTCTTCTGAGTGAGTCCTCTGATTGATTCGTGAAGATGATTGTATCATCTGCCTACTGAAGAAGAGGAATATAGATCGTGCCCAAGCGGAAACCCTTATACCAGCCATCCTGAACAGTGCATCTGAACATAGTCGCAAGAGCATTCGCCACCAAAACAAAGAGCATTGGAGCGAGCGGGCATCCCTGGCTAACACCCCTCTCCATGGGGTGTTGCTTCTTAGGAAGGAGGAACAGGAGTGCTTGGAATAAATGGGCACTAGCTAAAACGGATATGTGCTTCAATATACATCTTTATAGGAAGAAAACTCTCAAAATTGGAATGTGAAAACTATAATGTTACTCTCAAAATTGGAATGCGAAACTATAATGTTTCAGCAAACCTAAAAGCAGCCATGGTTATATGAAACTAAATGCCAACATTCTATCATCCATGCTTGCAGCAGATGTTAGCATTAAATTGACGGCATTAAATGTGAACAACTGGCCAAATAAACCACAGGCCTTAAATTAACAGAAAAAATGAGTGGGATATCTAGAAGATAATATATCTATTCCACACACAGAAGCAAGAAATGGAAAGAGATCATCATCAGGACAAGGGGAGAAGCAAGAAATGGAAATAGATCATCATCAGGAGAAGGGGAGAGAGCTTACTGTCCTGGCTGCTGAATGCCAAGGGCTGAGAGCGACTGTTGAAGAGCAAGCATGTGCTGCAGAGGAGAAATAAAGGCAATGTCCACAAAAAGAAGAAGGATTGCTAAATTTCACGCACATGGTAATAAACTTACACGTAATGTCTCAGGAGAAGCTAGCTGTCGAAGGAATTCAGGATTCTGCACCATCTCTCTAAGTTGGGGATTGTTTTCCATCAAGCTCCGCATTTCAGGATTAATATTGAGAAGCTAAATGCAAGAGGGAAATTATGAATAAAAAACAAAAAAGAGGCATGATAATAAAACAAGTAGACTCAAGTAGCGCAAAATACCTGGTTGACATATTGAGGGTTGGAAAGAAGGTTCTGCATGATCTGTGATGTTGCTGAATTTTGCATGAACTGACTGAAGAGGGAAGAATCAGGCATGCCCTGCTGCAAGTCAGGCAAGCCAAGACCCAACAAGCCAGGAAGACCAGGAGCCCTTGCATCGCTTCCAGGAGGAGGTATAGTACTATTGCTTCTCCCTCCTTGTTAAAATGAAACCCCAAAACAGTGTTATTTGAACATTGATAACAAGGAAAAACACTTCTTTCAAAAAACAAGGAAAATACATTTTTCAGGATAAAAAAGGATCTCTCACCAGAACCAGTAGTATTATTCCAAGGATTGGGAAGAGGAGTTGTATTTGGCGCAGGAGACCCAGCTGTGTTCTCCAAGCCAGTGGTGGCTGATGGAGTTGCGGATCGTTCCCTGGTGGGATTATCATTTCCTCGTTCAGCGGCCATAGTTGTGGCATTTAGAAGAGGTTCCTGCACATTTTCATACAGACGCCTCAGCATATTGAAACCTTCTGGTGAAGATTCAATATTGCTCATTGCTCTATCAGTATTGCGCATCATCTCCCTCATGAGTTCAGGATTCCTTGTTGCTTCCAGTGTCTGTCTCAGGGTATTAGGATCATTAAGGATGTGTGCAAGTTCAGGATTCCTATCTATAATCTCGCGCATTTGAGGATTGCTCGTGATAAAATCCCTCAAAATATCTGGGTTATTTATAAGGTTCTGAATAAATGGCATATTCAACATTTCTCTCATCATGCTTGGGTTCTGAGTGAGCTGTTGTTGCATCTGGCTAAAATTTGGAAGACCAGCTCCGAATAAATCAGATGCCCCTCCACTGCCCCCAAGTCCAGTAAACAAGGAACTACCAAGACTAGCATTGCCTAAACCTCCATCTTCATGAGCACGTCCACTTCCATCTCCATCACTCCGGCTATTGTTTTGAGGGTTCAAGCTACCAGCATTTGTGCCGTTAGAAGAGTTTGATGGTGCTGGCTGAGCAGAACCACGAACAAGATGAATTGTGTGATCTGATTCAACACCTAGATAAGATAAAGAAAGAACAGCACTAAGATAGAAAGCCCGGCAAATGAGACTAAAAAATAAAATTGAAAGAAATAAGCATACCCGTCACGGCAAAAGATTGAGTTAAAATGCGACAACAAAAGCTGCATAACTTACCGAATCAGATCGCCATCCAAGACTAAACCAAGAATGTGTTTCTCTCTATGTAATTCTAAAATCCCCCCATCCCCACCTTCTGTGTGTGAAACACTTGCCAAATTGTTGTTAAA
The DNA here is from genome assembly GCA_037367405.1 of Ottelia alismoides. NCBI lineage: Eukaryota > Viridiplantae > Streptophyta > Magnoliopsida > Alismatales > Hydrocharitaceae > Ottelia > Ottelia alismoides. The sequence goes on from JAZKJV010007342.1 coordinate 330,666, forward strand.
GATACAATAACTAATAATATATAAGCAAAATACAGCTCAACCTTCGAAGGTTTTAACATGTACTCGGCGACTAATATTTGTTAATCATTTAGGCACTAGCTGAACACATAAACAGTAGCTAACCAGCTGAAATTATATTATGGTGAGAGCACAGGCAAAGACACAACATTTTATCAAATATATGACAAGAGATGCTCGATGAACGAATTACAGCCAAAATACAATGAAATCTGAATTCAGATCAAAATAGAAAGAGGAAAAGGACAAAAGAGAAAAGGAAGATAGGACCTTCCCACAACATCAGGGGCCCGTTCAGTTACCAGTTTACTCGAGGTCGAGGGTAAATCGATTACCCATAATCCAACCCATGTTTTGGGACTGGGTTACCTCCAACCCTAATATCCAATCTGGGTTTGAAATTACTAATGTAGGTCCCACATCTTTTCCGATCACCTTCAAATCAAAAAAGTCGACAACAAAAATATTTTTGATCATAAATATAAACAACATTACTTCACAATTATAATCCAACTATCCTAACCATCAAAAACATTGAAAAACCTTATCACAAAAGGGTCACTCATCTTTCTAACCTTTTAATCCACCCAACCATGTTACGAAACAAGCCCTAGGACGTTGACGTTTTTGTTGTTGTGTTTGCGGTCAAATTTCAAATTATATAAAAGATTATAAATAAAATAGTAGAGAGATGAATTTTGAGCTCGAGAAAAGAATAAGATCTCTCGACTAGACGTCAGAGGTTCGTCATAGTTTTTGCCCCCTATCATTCAACGCTCTGTGAGGTTGATCAAGGGTTTTTTTCCAAGGCGGATGCCCTGACTCAAGCAGATTATATGACCGGTATCTCTATTCATTAGTTCATCTCATTATCCTCCTAGCATAATTGCAGAACGGGAGAAGGAGAGGAAAGCAAAAAGCAAGAGCAAGCAAGTCTTGGTACGAAAAGCCAACCAGGTGAGAGAATAGGGAGTCTTCTTTGACTGAGCATTTCATCAGCGCAAAAAAAGAGATGAAACAAGCCAGTCAACCCTTCCTCTCTTCGTTCGCGTGCTTAGGGTGCTTCGAACCCGCACAGAGCATGACGTCTACTACCTGAGTTAGCTTTTGGTTGATGCGGAATAGAGTCATCCATAGAAAAAAACTACTTAACATTAGTATAGGTGGCACAGAAACTTCGTCAGTATTTTCTCTCTTATTGAGAATCTTCGATGGCCAAAAGCCGCTCATCTATAGTATATAGTGAGAATAATGTTCGAGAAACTCGCATATCATGGTTTTTTTCAATATAATTAGATACTCGACTTAAAAACCTAGTTGTCTTTAGGCAAGATCTTATTGGTAAACTATATATGCATGCAACAAGCACCACTAACTTCTAGGCATTCTTCAGGTAGGCTCCTCAATCCAAGTCACAGAATTGAGACCTCAGTGAATGGCCTTTGAACCCCCGACGTCAATATATTAACAGATTTATGCATTAACCACTTCTCTCATATTGGGATTCAATCGCCTCTGAGGCTCCCGAGAAGTTTTGGCATCATCCTCCAGGAAGATCTGTTGTGTACAATATGAAGGGCTTATTCCTCTAAAATAGGAGATTGTCCATCCGATAGACCTGGACTTTCTTTTTAGGACCTCTATGAGTCTGGCTTCCTATTTATTATATAAACGAGCACTGATTATCACGAGAATGGTCTGATTAAATCCAAGAAAGACATATTAGAGGTTCTTTGGGAGAGGTTTAGTCGGCAGCTTGAAGGGGGAGAAAGGAAGCTAGCAGCCTCCTATCAGATTTTGCTCTTCGTCTCTTTCTCGCTTTCCTCAGGTTCTCAACACATGAACAAGGGAAAATGCCATTACTCATCCTTACTATTTTCAAAACTATATCTCTATATAGGATTGGTGATTCCGAATCCGTGCATCAAGGACGCCTCTTAATATCTTGGGTGCTAGCTCACTTAATAAAAGACAAGGCTAAGAATTCGGGGGGGGGGGGGGGGACACTGGATCCCTTCGGACATGGAGAAGGTGTTAGTTGGGTCGGGGTCTGGTGAACCAACAGGTCACTTCGAGGGCAAACTATATATGTCAAGCTCCTCTTTCGTTGCGACTTGCGACCCCCTCCCAATATGTAAAGACATTGTTTTCACACGCTGTAAAGACAATGAGACTATTGATAAAGGGAGGTGAACCAAACCAAAGCAAGCTGACAGGAACAATAATGGACCCGAGCCAAGGCAAGGTGACGGAGTGAGGCCAACCTACTTGAATTTCTCTTTATATCTAGTTCACCCTCTCACCATCTATAGAACAGGTGTACGGGTATGCCCCTCTCCCCCTAACCCCGAGGGTCTCCCCTTTCTGCCCTACCCCGGAGGGCTATAGGTGTGTAGACTACACGAAGCTAAATAAGGTAACCCGAATAGACCACTTTACCCTTCCATTCATCGACCGGATTGCCGAGAGATTTGTGAGAAAGAAATTCTTTTGTTTCCTTGATAGTTATTCAACTCATCCAATCAACCCTAGAAGGATGAGGTTTTTATATAGTTTCTAGTTGGAGCAAAAGACATATAGCTTTCTGACTTCTTGCCTACCCTCGTATGCTTCGGCTTCAAGCAGGCATAGCGCATCCTTCCAGGTTCCAACATGAACTTCAATCTAGGGGAGGGAAAAAGAGCAAACTACCACCCTAGGCTAGAAAGGGGGCCTGGGGGAGAACTATGCAAGCTTATCTGGGTCTCTTCCAAGATGTTACGAGGGTGGCCAGTCCTGTCCTAAGTTATCAGATGCAAAAAATGCTACAAAATGCAAAGGAACATCCTGACAAAACAATGTATCAATTACTAGAAAGCTAAAACCAAGCCGGACGAAAACAGAGGCCGGCTCTTCCCGAGTCACATTCTGACAATAAGTCAGACGACTGCATAGATTCCATCACCTTACAGAATTATGGTGGGTTGTATCCAAGCTTAGATCCAATCAAACCCAAACTTATTTCCAAACAACACTTCTTCAATCCTGTCAAACTGTTCTCATAACTAATGCTGCGAGAAATGTTTCTTAAAGAAAAAAGGACCTCCATCGTTTAGGGGTGTGCCCAAAATGCTGCGAGGATGTAATTAAACTTCGGCCTGTAATTGCATCTTTCCACGATGCATTTACTAACACAAAAGTGGATGTGTTGAGGCCCACATCACCAGTTGAGAGATTGTTGAGAATGCATGGGTAAATACTAATGTAAATAAAGCTTCAACAGATGATTGAATCTCTCCTCGTCCAGACTGTCCAGTTACCAGTCTAGTGCTATGTTTGATATACTTAATCCTATGTAATTAGTTGAGAGCTTGTTTAAAATGAACAGGATGTACATACATGAACATGTACTATTCATTTCATTTGAACCACTTCACAGGGTCATGCTCATCCATAGAGGTTGGGGATATGCCTGAGGAAGGAACCCAACATCAATTGGAGGAAGGATACCACAGAGTTGTTGCCAACGGTATGAGAATTGTTTTGACAAGGGGGACGCCTCTTAGTCCCCTGAAAAAGAGTGTCACATGAAATATTCGAGATCTTAGTGATTCCGAGAAGAAGGCAGCTGTAGGCGGCCAGTTGTCCACATAGATGGCTAATGTGGTCTTCCTAAGTGAAAATCTCAAGAGTTGGGATGATAGGATGTGGAGGTGCGTGCAGGGATCCAGATTAACTGATTTCAGCATTGTTATTAAAACTGAACAGGGACTGAACCAAAAACATTACCAGAAGGGGTCAGGTCAGATTAAGGCCATAAAATTAATCCGGTTCAGCTGAATGCCGGCATCATCATTCGTTTGAACAGGATGAAATCTAACCGACGGAAAAGTGATTGAACCGAGTGATCAAACCAAAAGCAATCAAAACATGTGTAAAATACACATAAATATAATTGAAACAATTAATAAAACCAAATTGCAAAAAAAAATTACATATATATACTGTTAGTAATATATCCTACAACTCTTAATTATTCATTGTAACTCTCACTATGGGCACTTATAAATTTGCTTCTCTTCTGGACTCTCTAGGGTTTCTAGGATTTTGTCCTATATAAGGACCTCTAGACCTATGGAATAAATCACGCTATTTCATTCTTTCTTTTCCTTCACATGATATCAGAGCACCGGTCTAGGACCGCGGCCCTGACCTAATTTTCCCCTCCCCAACCCCAACTAGTGGTGTCGCCTGACATCTCCAGGCTCCACCCTAGCCTAGCGACGCCGCACGAAGCTCCAGGACTTCACGCCTTGCCCCTCCCGCCAGCCCCTCTTGCCTCACCGGCGCCCTCAACCCCTCCCGCTGCCAGCCCCGCTCGCCACTCCTGCCACCAGCGCCCTCAGCCCCCCTACCATCAGCCCCTACCGCCCCTCTCACTCATCCCGCCATCGGCGTCCTCAGCCCCTACCGCCCCTCTCACTCATCCCGCCACCGGCGTCCTCAACCCCTACCGCCCCTCTAACCAGTGCAGCTCCTACCGCCACTAGTGTCGCCAGCCCATCTCGCCTGTGTCCCTTCTGGGCCTCGTCGGTGCCTCCAACCATCACTTCTTGTATCGCCAACGCCTCCAACAAGGGCCGCCAGCAACCTCTGCTACTCCGTTGCTCATCTCCCATGTACCTTCTCTCTTACATCAGGTCTCTTCATTGATGAACTACTGAATCTACATGATACTTGCTTGATCAAGACTGTCAGAACTTTCTAGGTCAATTTTATTTTTTGACTTGTGCGGCCACCATGACTTCTATTAAGCCCAAGTCTATGCACCCGACTTCTTCTGTAATGGTACAAGGCACGTCTATCAAACTAATGGGCTCCGAAAACTATGTTTTATGATCCTGAACTTTCAAGGTTTTTATTGGTGGTCATCGAAAGAACTATGTTCTCACTAAAAATCTGCCCAAGGAGACAGACAAGGACTATGATACCTGGTATGTGGATAACTGCCAAGTAATCACGTGGATGACCAACATCGTTCATCCGAATATAGCTTCGAATCTTCTATACAAGGAGATGGCGAAGGCAATGTAGGAGAGTCTTGAGAATACTTACTCCCAACAGACAACCAAGTCAAGGCTATCGGATATCTATACAAGGATTTGGTCTACAAATCAAGGAGATACAACCTTTATCGAGTACTATCGACTCCTCACAAACCTATTTGAAGAGTTTCTTATCTTCCAACATGCTTGTTGTGACAAACATATAGGAGAATGTGTGGAGTGGCAGGTGTATTGTTTCTTATCAGGTTTACATCCACGATACAAGCCAGTGGAGGTTCAATTTCTGATTGTTGTGGCGCGATCCAATCTTGAGACCATCTTGGTCACTACAGAAACTTGAGTCTCCTTCCCCTCTTCTATCTGTTGAGACTACAGCACATTCTATTAGAGGGCGATTCAACTACCAAGGGGGACGCGGAAGTAATTCTGGTCAGGGTCGTGGCCGTGAGTTTGGACGTGGACGTGACTTAGGACGTGGGCGTGACGTGGGCGTGATCCTACTACTACCCGCGTTCTAGCATGCACACGTTGTGGACGCCTGAATCATCTGTCAGAACGTTGCTGGGCAAAATTTGGTATGCCTCCTACTGCCAATAGTGCCTACGAGACAGCCTCATATGATAGCTCATATGATACTGTGGATACCTCTCATGATCAGCCTTCCAGTGACAGCCAGACTTTACTACATCTGAGTATGCTCATCTTCAACAACTGCTACAGAACTCTGCTTGTGACACTATTGCTTCTCCTTATACTGCTAGTCTGGCCACTACATCAGGTATAGTTGACAGCTTTGCCTCTACGTCTATTCCTGCATGGATCATTGACTTGAGTGCCTCAACTCATCTGACGGGAGAAGAAAGTCTTCTCACCTCTTCACGGCCTTCTTCCGTTGTGAAGACTGTTCATGTAGCCAATGGTGCCCATTCACCTATTACTGTTGTGGGCACTATGGAGTTTTCCTCCAAACTCCACCTTACTGGAGTTCACTGCGCTCCTGACTTTCCTCTTAGTCTATTGTCTATTCACAAGTTATGCACTTAGCTTAATTGTCGAGTTATATTTGATGAGTTTTGTTGTTATTTTCAGGACATACGGACGAGGCAGATTTTTGGTGAGGGACATGAGAAGAATGGTCATTATTATCTTGACACCCCCTCTGACTCTGGTTTTGCTGGTGTGTCGTCCATCTCCGCCGATTCTCTTCTGTGGCATCTTCGCCTCGGCCATCCGCCTGCCAAAGACCTCTCGTTAATGTTTCCCGAACTCTCTATGCTCACATCTTTTGAGTGCGAGGCATGTCAGTTCGAGAAACATCATCGAGCGTCGTTCCCTGCTCGTACTGAGCCTCGTCGTGAAGTTCCTTTCTCTTTAGTCCACTGTGATATTTGGGGACCTTGTCCGGTCTGTACTGTAAGTGGACATAGGTATTTTGTTGTTTTTGTTGATGATTACAATAGGTCGTCTTGGGTCTATCTTTTAAATGAACGTTCGGAGATTAATAATATTGTCAAAAACTTCTTTCACTATGTCAAAAATATTTTCTCCTCTGGTATAATTTTCCATTATGATAATGCCTTGGAATTTACCCAACATGACCTAACAAACTTCTTTCCCTCTCAAGGTAACATACATCAAATCTCATGCCCATATACATCCCAATAAAACGGAATAGCAGAAAGAAAACTCCGACATCTCTTAAATATTGCCCGCTCATTCCGTACTCAGATGAAAGTTCCCAAAACCTAATAGGGTGATGTTGTCTGACCATTATACATCTTATCAACAAAATTCCATCTCCAATCCTAAATGGTTCCACTCGCTTCTCTCTACTTTACCCAATCGAGTCACCTTTCCTCTTCCCTTGCGAATTTTTACTTGTGTGTTTTTTTGTTGATAATTTTCACACTGCAGACAAACTTTCTCCACATGCAATCAAATGTGTATTCCTTGGTTACTCTTGTACTCAAAAAAGTTACAGGTGTTACGATCCAACTGGACATCGCTATTATATCTCTACATATGTAACCTTTTTTTAGTGGACCATTTTCTTCCATCATTCAGTTAAAGATACTCCTCTGGATCTCCCACCTCCACCCATTATCTATAAGTGCAGACAAGTATCTTCACTACCTAATGTTCCTTTACATGTTCCTTTGTTGCCGGATAATTTGCCTTCAATAAGTGTCCCCTCCAAGGCTGTCCGGGGTCAGTGTTCACTAAATCGGCCGCACGGGCCGCATATGCCCGTGCGGCGTGCAGACCGCACCGATTACTTTAATCAGTGCATTATGCGCCCTCGGCCCGCATATTCCCCGCATATGCCCCGCATATCCCGCATATGCCCCGCATACTGCTCCAGCAGCTCCAACTTTTCAATCTTCTCATTCAGGTCCTTAATTCTGTAACTCTGCCTCTTCATTCAATTGTTAGAATATGACATGCATTTCTATACAATTACAATGCATTATACCATTATGTATTGCAATGTTTTATGTTTTTCTCATGTATTATTTTCACGAGAATATGCAATGTATCGTCGAATATTTTTTAGGTATGCCGATTGAGGTTTTGCTCATGTAGTGCATGTATGTGTATTGAAATTTTGTTATTACGAATCATATAATGTAAAGTTTTTATGGTAAATGTTTTTTTTGTGATTAAATATGAGGCAATTAAAAGTATATATGCACACCCATCTAACATGAACCGTTTTTCTTAGATCTTCTTTAACTCCACTTAGATATATAACTTCAGTGGTAATGTTATTCATAGATATTTTTTATTTTTAAATTAAAAATTAGAAAACCGCTTAGAACCGCATATGCCCCCGCATACCGCTTAATCAGTATTCGGTGACCATTCCGAACGCATACGCATACCGCTTTCCTGAACCTTGTCCGGGGTGATCCTCAAGAGCTTCCAATTGCTCTACGAAGATCCAAGAGGCAATGTACTCATCCCATATCTCACTTCACTTCGACTGCTAGTTTATCTTGCACTGACAGACGATATGCAGATGCTCTCATGACTATTTCCATTCCAAAAGGCCATCATAATGCTTTGCAGGATTCGGGATGGCGACAGGCCATAAATGAAGAGATGAGATGCTCTTATTTCCAGGGGACATGGGATCTAGTGCAATGTCCCAAAGGGACTAAACCTGTGGCATGCAGGTGGGTCTTCCACGACCAAGCAGTCACCTGACGGGTCCATTGACAGATTGAACGCCCGTCTAATGGCCAAAGGCTTTACACAAACATATGGAGTGGATTACTTTGAGACATTCTCACCAGTTGCACAAATGAGATCAATAAGGACTATCCTTTCAGTGGCAGCTAATAAGGTATGGCCTTTATTTCAATTAGATGTGAAAAATGCCTTCCTATATGGTGACCTTGATGAGGAGGTGTACATGATGCAGCCTCCGGGTTATGTCGTCGAGAGGAGTGTGTATGTCGACTTCGCAAGGCCATATATGGTCTAAAGTAGAACCCAAGGGTGTGGTTCGACAGACTTACTGCAAAAATAAGCATGCTTGACTTCTAGAGAACAACATGTAACTACTCTGTGTTTATTAGAAGACGAACAACGGGTATTGTTATACTTGCAGTCTATGTGGATGATATGATTGTCACATGTGATGATAATAATGGGATAGTATAGACCAAGGCCTTCCTCTAAAAGATGTTTGTTACCAAGGACCATGGTCCCCTACGCTACTTCTTGGGCATAGAAGTACTACGCACTACAGAGGGCTTCATCTCCCGCAGAGGAAATACAGTCTGGACATCATTACTGAAGTCAGATTACTTGGATGCAAACCCTATGGTATTCCTGCAGATCCAAAGAAACACTTCACTTCCTCTGATCCTGTCTTTGAAAATGTTACTCGATACTGGTTGGCAAACTTCTTTATCTTACTATTAGCAGACCAGATATTTCTTATGCAGTGAGCAGAGCTAGCCAACACATGGAGAAAACTTGTTACAATCATTGGCAGGATGTTCTTCATATTCTACGATATTTGAAGGAATCATCAGGACGTGACCTCTTTTATGGGGCAAATGGGAACACTAATGTTATCGCATATGCTGATGCGGATTATGCAAGTTCACCAGAAGATCGACGCTCTATCACAGGATATGCTACGATGGTCGGAGGAAATCTTATTACTTGGAGAAGCAAGAAACAGACTGTTGTGTCCAGATCCAATGCAGAAGGAGAATATAGGGTGATGGCTCAAGGTACCTGTGAGATCACATGGTTATTGAATTTTCTACAAGAGCTCGGTATTGTTGTCACTACTCCTATTCCACTATACTGTGATAACAAATCTGCTACCTATATTGCCACGAATCATGTGTTCCATGAGCGAACCAAGCATATAAGGATTGACTGCAATTTTGTTCATGATGCTGTAAGGATTGGAAGAATTGATATTCCTCATATCAGCACAAATCTTCAGCTTGCAGATGTCTTCACAAAGGCCTTACCCAAGAACATCTTTCATGGATTGTTTCCAAGTTGGGCATGACTGATAAATATGCTCCAACTTGAGGGGGAGTGTTAGTAATATATCCTACGACTCTTAATTATTCATTGTAACCCCCACTAGGGCACTTATGTATTTTCTCCTCTTCTGGACTCTCTAGGGTTTCTAGGGTTTTGTCCTATATAAGGACCTCTAAACCTACGGAATAAATCAAGCTAATTCATTCCTTCTTTTTCTTCACATATACAAACATTAATAAATACATATATATACATATTATACTAAACGCAAAGGTTGCAAAAACGGTAGCCAATATTGGCTTAGCCGAGTCGTTGACTAAGGATTAATCGACATTTGGACAACTAACGGATTTAGAAAGACATTAGTTAGCTGTGTATTTTTTTAAATTATTTTAAGTATATAAATTATTTTTATAAATATATATTCCTATATATTTGCATAAATTGAAAAATTTTCCCTCATAATAAAATAAAATAAACAATTGTATTCCAATCGAACATTAGACATCTTAGATTAAGTTCTCTTTATAAAAAGCAAGAAAAAAACAAAAACAATGTCCAAATGCAAAAAAGCGGTCGACTACTCGGTTGACCGACTAGTGACCGATTAGTCTTATTCAAGTCCCCCCCCCATCTACTAGACTAAACAGCCTAGTCGACCATTTTTGGCAAGCTTGATCAAAAGTATAAATTTCCATGTGTACATATAAGCATACATATATATATATATATCTTTTAAAAATTCGGGTTGTATGTATTAACTACATATGTTTTAAATGTATACATAAATATGTGCATAGGAAACAGACATAAACATGTAATAATAAACAAAATAGATAAAGATGGATACATAACATATGCAAATATCAAAATAGATATACATATACATGTATTTGTATTTGTAATATGGGTTTTTTTCACTTATACCCCTCCAAGATTTTGTAGTTACAATTATTCCCTTATCTTTTGCAATAACAATTATGCCCCTATATTCTAACAAAATTCATTGTTTTGACCTTTTGTAATTATAAGTACCTTAACAGAAGGGCATAAGTGTGAATTTTGCAAGAATATAGGGGTACAAGCAAAAAAAGTAGGGGGATAACTGAAATTGCATATAATGAATACATACGTCTACTATAGTTATTAAAGTCCATACATTATATATATACACACACATTTGACCATGCATAAAAAAATTAGGATTTTTATCAGTTGTGCCCCCTCTGAGATATTACAATGTCAGTTATGCCCCTCCCTTTTTTGGAATATCAGTTGTGTCCCCAACTTCTTGTTGTTCTATCACTTATGCCCTTCGGATTAGTTGTCGTCCATCCCCAACACAAACGAACGTTAACTTTGAGGATACAAAAGTAATTAAATAAAAAAATAGGTTAGAAACGTCCTCCCCCCCACCTCTCTCCCTCGTCCTCGTCCTCCCCTACCTCTACTCCCTGCTCCTCCTCCTCCCCCCTCCTCCGGCGTCACCCCTCCTCCCACTCCGCAACCACCTCCGCCCTTGCTCCTCCTCCTCCTCCTCCTTCGTAAGATCCTCGACAAGCCCCGCATCATCCCCCACCCTATACCCCTCCCCCACCCACACCCACTCCTCCATCTGCTTCTTCGTTGACTACCGCCTCAAGCGCAACATGTTGGAATCATTGACATAAGTTAACCAAGCAGCTCGAGACGAATAAGATGCAACTCGAGGAGGCAAAGCTGGAGATCAGATCTCTGCAAGATACCATCAAAAGCTCCTCCCCATTCCCCCTCCTCCGGTGTCGTCTCTGAGCTCCGCGACTTCAAGAAGCAGCTCGTCTTCGAGCTTGACCGCATTCGCAGCCTCACCAGCCGGATCGAGTCCTGGCACCTCGACCCCGCTACCAGATCCGCTTACTGGAGCTCCGACAACGACCATCTGGAAGGCGATGCAACGTCATCGTCCTCTAGTGGTTGTTGAGGAAGGTGTCGTTGGAGATGTCGAGGTCAGTGATGGTCAAGCAGTCTCCATAGGTCTCGAAAAGGGCATGCCTCTCGGAGATGCCGGAATCCTTGATGGGAAAGGGGTTTCCCTTCACGACCCTCTCGATGCAGACACAGTGCCCTAGAGAGCACTCAATGGACTTCCCCTTCTTGGATTGGGGGATGATAGTGGTAGAACTGCTTCTGGAGCAGATTAAAATCGAAATGGCTAATGGTAGAAGCTTCGGAGGCAACTTCAAAAGCAAAGGTGCTTGGCCCTGGTGCTGCCCAAGATCCAAGTTCCAACGGTGGCCCAGTGATGCCAAAGCCCAGTGGAAGAACGAAGACCCTCAATGAAGTAGATTTGTTGCTGAAGTTGGGTTCCTCAAGCTCAATCAGGAGGGTTCTGCTCCATGAATACCTGCAAGGCGGAGAATCAAGCTCCAAACCTCTGATCTACCTCTCTTAACCTCAGATCTTTGAGTGGGAGAGTATTTGGATGGTTATGCCCCTCCTAACCTCACTCTGATTTGAAAAACCCATGGTTAAGTTCAACTTGTTGACTGCTAAAGTAGCGGAGGGGCACAAGTGATAGAACGTCAAGAAGTAGGGGGCACAACTGATATTCCAAAAAAGGAAGGGACATAACTGATACTGCAATATCTCAAAGGGGCACAACTGATAAACACCCAAAAATTGAATTTAATTGAATATTTTATGATTATAATAAACCTTCTGTACAAGAAGTTGTCTAAGGATGAGTTGGTTAGAAATTAATGCAGGATTACAAGGTAATTATAGATCATTAGTTCAGCAGCCACCAACGTCAATATTTTTAAATAATTTAATTAGAACTATTCTATTTTGATTAAACCAAATTTCAAATAACCAGTTAAACGAATGGTTAAACTAAAAATGATACTACTTAAGCCAAAATGGTGAAAATAAACTAACCAGGCCAATGTAGGTCTCAGTCCAAACGGCCGTTTCGGTCTGGTTTCAATAACACTCGATTTAAGGGCAATTGCCTTAGTCGTGAGGTTTGGAGGGTGTGCTCATGCATTGGAACAGATCTATTTGAGCCGGTAGAGGAGGTAATTCGCAACAGGTCATTTTCGATGCCCTTAGATGAAGAGAAAATGACTTAATTTTCAAAATCTCAAGGACGTATGGCCCTACTGAGGCTGCAAGGAACGCATTGTGGAAGGACCTATGTGTGGCTAGGACACATTTCCAACATGAGCATTTTCTTTGGCAGGTAGGAGATGATTTCAATATCATCCACGAGGAGACTGATTGATCAAAAGGTAACAGGGGTCTGGACCATGACTGTGGACTTCATGCCCCCAACCCCAATTAACAAGCTCCAGTTAGAGGTTATGGAAGCTTTTGACTGCATGCATACATGGAAAAACACATGTTCAAGATCTCACATTGATCGCTTCATCCTCTCCCTTTAGATGATGTAGATGTTACAGGTGGCTGAAGTAAGATTTGTATCCAGGATTCATTAGCATTGTGGAATAAAATGAGAATGCAATGGAATGAATTTTATTCATGGTGTAGGATTTTTATATAGCATAAATCCCTAGAGCCGAAAAGGTAGCAATTACATAATAGTCCTCGAAGGGTTACATAAAGAAATAAAGTACGTGAATAAAATAAAATAAAATGCAATAATTTCAAAAACCCTCCCTCAAGTTGGAGCATATTTATCAGTCACACCCAACTTGGACTTCAACATTGATGTGTTTCTTTGGAAGTGCCTTAGTAAATATATCCGCAAGTTGGAATTTCGTGTAGATGTGCGAAGTAGAGATCTTCCCTCCTCGTATTGTGTCTAAGTAAAGTGGCAATCAATTTCAATACACTTGGTCTGCTCATGGAAGACATGATTAGTGACAATGTATGTTGTGGATTTGTTGTCACAATAAAGAGAAACAGGAGTAGTAACAGAGAGTCCAAGTTACCGTAGAAAGGAGATGAGTCAATTAATCTCGCATGTGGTTTCAGCCGTTCTTTTGTATTATGCTTCAACACTTAATCTTGAGACAACAACTGTCAGTTTTTTTTCTTTACCATGTAACCAGGTTTCAGTCAACACACATGACTTAACCAATGGTGGATCGCTCATCCTGAAGAGAACTAGCATAGTCAATATTGGCATAGGCGGTGATATCAGTGTGATCGTTAGCCAACAAAAAAGTCTTTTTTCCCGGAGAGTCATTCAAGTATCAAAGGATCAAAAGAACATTTTGTTAATGATTTAGTGAGGTTTCTCCAAGAACTGACTAGCTCTACTCACACCATATGATATGATATATCAAGCCTAACGCTGGTGAGATGTAATAGTTTACTCATTAGGCTTCTATATTGTGTAGTGTCTTCAAATACAGAATCCTTAGAGGCAGCATGTCCCTGTTGTTCAGTACGGATGTTGATGGCTTGCATCCAAGTAAGCTAGCTTTTCTGAGAACATCCAAACATTACTTTCTTGGTGGCAAGTGTAATCCTTATGTTGTGTGTATCACTTCAAATGTCTAGGAAGTATTTAAGTTGACCAACGTCCTTGGTGACAAATACCTTCTTGTGGAAGACCTTGATCTCAAAAATGCATGCATTGTCATTGTGGAGAAGAGAAATGAATGAGATGTTTATTCCATAGGACTAGGGTCTCTTATATAGAGAGAAGCCCAGAGAGTACAAGAGGAAAAATACATAAACACCCCCGAAGGGTTACGGAACCTGAAGGGTTACAGAACTCGGAGGGTTACAAACATAAATGTAAATATAATAACTCTAACACTCCCCCTCAAGTTGGAGCATATATGTCGACCATGCCCAACTTGGATATTAAGTACACGAGGCGCTGCCTTGGAAGAGCCTTTGTGAGGAAATCTGCAAGTCGAAGTTCAGTGGAGATGTGTGGAGTGCAGATTCGTCCTCCTCGTACTGCATCACGAATGAAAGGCAATTAACTTCAATGTGTTTTATCCGCTCATGGAAAACTGGATTGGTGACGATGTACGTGGCCAAGGTTCAGGAAAACGGAATGCGTATGCGTTCGGACTGGTCACCGAATATTGAATAAGCGGTATGCGGAGGCATATGCGGGGTATATGTGTTCTACACGGTTTTCTAATTTTGTAATTTAAAAATAAATAAATATCTATGAATAACATTACCACTAAACTTATGTATCTAGGTGGAGTTAAAGAAGATATAAGAAAAACGGTTCATGTGAGATGGGTGTGTGTATATGCTTTTAATTGTATCATATTTAATCACAAAAAACATTTACCATAAAAACTTCATATATTAGATGATTCATAGTAATAAAACTTCAATACACATACATGTACTACATGGGCAAAACCTCAATCGGCATATATAAAAATATTTGATGATACATTGCATATACTCGTGAAAATAATACATGAGAAAAACATAAAACATTGCATATACATAATGGTATAATGTATTGCAATTGTATAGAAATGCATGTCATATTCTTACAATTGAATGAATGAAGAGGTAGAGCTACGGAATTAAGGACCTGAAAGAGAAGATTGAAAAGTTGGAGCTGCTGGAGCAGTATGCGGGGCATATGCAGGGCATATGCGGGCCGCATATGCAGGAAGGGCGCATAATGCACTGATTCATGAAATCGGTGCGGTCTACATGCCGCACGGGCATATGCGGCCCGTGCGGCCGATTTCATGAACACTGTATGTGGCAGACTTGTTGTCGCGGTGTACGGTTACATGAGTGGTGACTAAGAGGTAAAGTTCTGTTAGGAAAGAGATAAGCCATGTGATCTCACAGGTGGCTTGAGCCATTGCCATGTATTCTGCTTCCGTACTGGATCTGGAGACGGATGAATCTCTAATTCAACATGCTAAAATTGGTCAATTAGGCTTTGTTCCCCAAAATTCATATGCATTGAATCATCAATATAGCATCATTAGCATTCATACATATGTAAATATTATTCGCATTTCATCATGCATAATTGCATAAAATAAGGAACTAAAAATCCCAATGAAAATTGACCTGAAAATTTGCTAACTTCCCTTATTTTTTATTAACTCATCTTAACTCCGATTGACCTGAAATCACTCCCATTGTGTAGATATTATTACAAGAACAAAGGAAAAATACAAAAAAATTTGCCAACTTAAACAAGTGACAAATAAACCCATAACCTAATTTCACATCAAACGGACTAAAATCATATCTTCCTCATACATTATCTGAATTTGGTCTACTCACTTTTAAAGTATTACATTTTTAAATACCTTCGAAACAAGATCAATTTCATAAAAATCGGAACTCATATGTGAAAGTTGGATTTGGGACCTCTTTTGCGCATTTTATCTTTTTGTGATTTTTGACTTGGGATTTTATGTACATAATTAACCCATTTGATTTTATTTCTTCTTAATTTGTGTTCTTTGATGAAAGTTTTATCACGTGGTACAAAAATCCAAATCTAAATCAAGACTGAAATCAAAGAAAATGACTGTGTCCAAGTGACCTCTGTGAGTCTATACAAAATTTGCTTGTTTCGTGCTCATATTTTATTTCCTTATTTTCTTATTTATTAAAAATCCAACAAAAATAGATTAATGAGTAATTAAGTATCTCTTATTTGATCGTATTTTATAGATTTTTTTTATCCTCTTTTAAAATCACTAAAAATTTTGCAAAACCTCCAAAAGCAGTTTTTTATAAACATGGAAAACCACCAAAAATAGCACTTTGTACAATTGACCTCTTTGCTTTCAGTTCCTTCATGAAAGGTGTAGATCTCGTCGAGATGAACAACTTTCGTGAAGGAAATTTTTCGATCAAAGGTCTCCTATTTCTTTTATATTTTTCTCTCTTTTATTTTTGAATTTTTTTTGGGATGACACGTTGCAGCCCTGGACATGCCACGTGGCACCCCCTCACTCACTCCAGCATGTGTCACGCGCAGCGTGCATGACCCCTCCTCCTCCCAGGTCACGTGTGTGTACGTGACCCCGTCCCCTTTCCTTCCTCTGCGCAATCGTTCCCTTGCCCCTCTCCTGCAACGGCCTGCGACCGGTTGTTACCCACGCGGCCACGCCTCCGCAACGGTCGACCTACCTCAACCGTTATTGTCTCCCCTTCAAAACACTCGCATCCGCTTGCCAGCTCCGCCATCCACGATTTCGCATACCTCTCGTCCAGCTCCTTCACCCCACCTCAGGTGACAGCAGCATGTAGGGTGCCGAGCCGTGACGAGGAGGTTCAGTGAGATCATCGGTCATCTGTGGCAGTGTCGCATCTCCACACAGCTGTTGAGCTCCCTGCTCCTCTTCGCCGGAGTAGATCGAGCGACGACCACTGGGAGGCCCTCTGGCTTCTCCTCCACCGACGACCGGTCCCCCCTCCAGGTAGTGCTTCTCCTTTCTCTCTCTTCTCTCTGCTCGAATCTTCTTCACCACTGCACCTCCATACACAGCTCATCCTACTCCACTTCGCCCTCTTTCCCCCCGCGCCTTCGACCTTCCAAAGGAAGGAGCTTAGCTCCGTTCCTCGAGCACCTCCGCTCCCTTTCCTTCTCGTACGACAGGCAGTCGCACTAGCGCTCCGCTCGTGCCTCTTTCCGCTCGAGCGTGGCCTACCTCCGCAGCTTCACCCTTGCGCGCCCCCGCCACAGGTCGCCACCTCACCGTCTGTCTTCCTCTGTAACCTCGCTAACAGCCACACGTCAACCACCTCCTAGGACACTCCGCCCTGCAGCTCCGAGCCTCGTCGCGTAACGTCCCACCGCCTCCCTCACTCAGTCATATGTCGACGAGCAAGGGATCCTCCCCCACCGCCTCGCGCTCCTCGATCGTGCACCACGACCTCCGCCACCACTTCCTGTGTCGCCATCTAACCGGTCATGCACCACGGGCTCCGTTTGCTCCGCCCCGCCACCAGTCTCCAGTCGTCGTTGGATCAAGGCCAACCAGGGTACTAAATCTCACGAAATTTCGGTTTCGATGGACTCGGTATATAGAAATCCATATACATGTCGATTTCTCGAAATTCGATCGATATCTCGCAAAATAGCGTCGAGATTCAGGTCATCTCGCCATCTCACCCAGAAAAGAGAATCTTGTATTAAAAAATCCGCATGTTTTGGAGATGGACCAAAATGTCGATCGAAATTTCCCCATTTCGACAGACGCTCGGGTCCATTGGTTCTCCAAGCTTCTCCAAGTCCTTGTTTCACCTTTTTCATCAAGGTAAGTCAAAATTGATCAAATTTTCATAAATTTCTTCAATTTTTTTAGAGTTTTTGTTCCTAAGATGTTGTTTTCTCTTGGTGTGGAGTTTTTTTGAGAGATTTTGAATATGTAGCTTGATTTTTGGAGACCAAAATTAGGGATTTTGTGTTTTAATGCACAATAATGATGTATTATGAATGTATTCACTTGGATCTCATGTATAACAAGTAGTAAAGCGTACTTTGAAAATAATTTGTGAGATATATGGAAGAGAAAATTGGAGCTTTTTTTAAATGTGGAATCATGATGAGTTCTTCAAGGATAAACTCAGATCTCAAAATTTGGACGTAGAAAACATGTTTCAGATTTTTTTAGTAAATGAGATAATAAAATGGAGTAATTCTGAAAATCAAACCTTAGATCTGTGTTATTTTACATGTTTTGTGTCTCTTAGGTGATTTTTCTCGAAAATGCTGCCCTAATTGTTAGATCTAAGACCCTAACGTATAGATGTAAGGTGTTTTTTAATAAAAATCTGAATATTAAGAGTATACTTTCAATTTCAAACACCAATATTTTACGACTTTGTGAGTATTAGGTATTAGAAAAATTAAAATAAATTAATTCCGAAAATTAAAACAAAAAATAATTACTAATTCTTAATTGTTCGTATCGTATGGCTCGTGAATGATTGTTGTTCAATTTTCTAGTACATTTCGGTGATCATCATAATGACACATTCCAAATCATGATCTGACAATTCTGAGGATCAGAGGGGTATTTCAGTGGGGACATTGGTTGGAGGTATGCCTTGATGGCAACAAAGCGAAGCTATAATGCAATTTCTGTGTGAAGAAGTTGGAAGGAGGGGGTTCACGAGGATAAAGCAACATCTTATTGGCAACAACAAAAATGTTGCCAAGTGCACACGTCCCAAAAATGTGAGGGACAACGTCAAGGCCAGCTTGGAAGGGAAGAAGGACAGGAAACAGAGAGGGCAAGGAGGGATGAACAATTTAAAGAGTTCATGTTTGACAAAGAATTCAACATCCTCTCAGATTCAGACGACGATGACTTTGTCTACGCGTTGACATTCAGACTACAACGGAGAGGAGGGCTTATAGGAGGGCAACAAAAAAATCAATGAGGAGCGAGTTCGAGAGAAGAGAACTCGGTGGTGCACGAGGCAGCTTCTATGGTGCAGGTGGCAGTGGGAGTGGTTTTGGAGGTGCACCAGTACCACCACCCACCAAAAAACACAAGGGAAAGGGAATTGAGCCCTTCTTGACGAGGAGCGTATCTATGCAATACAAACCAAGCAAGGATCTGAGGCAGAAGATGGTGAAGGGCATGTTCAACAATGCACAGGAGAGGGTGGGAAAGGCCATCAGCAAGCTCTTCTTTGGGAGAGCATTCCTGCCAATGTTGCTAGTGGGTCATTCCTCCAACATGCCATTGATGAGATCAATACAGCAGGAACGGGAGTGAAGGCTCCCACATCCTACGAGATAATGAACAAATATCTCGGGATGGAGGAGGAGATGAATGAGTACATCGTCGAGCTAAGGAGGAAATGGCCAGAGTATGGGGTGACGTTGATGTGCGATGGGTGGATGAGCTACACGAGGAAACAGATCATCAACTTCCTTAATTACTGCGATGGAAAGACAGTTTTTCCATCATGATGAATCTGTGATTCATCACTCTAAAAGTTGAAAATAGAGCTTTGTTCCCGAGTAATTAGCTGCATATTTCTACTTATAGTGCATTATTCGCATTCATGCATTTAGAACTAATATGCGCATTTTATCATGCATATTTACATTAAATAAGAAGCCAAATTTCATTTGTAAATATCACTTGTATATTACCATATTTCTCTTATTTGTATCTATTTTATACTAACTCCAAATCCAATAAAATCAACTCTATAGTGTATGTTAGAGTATTTGGAGCACGCGTCACTTATGTAATAGGTGGGTAAATGGATCCCTTCAGGATCCATTTACCCCACCAGTGAGTTTAGCCCCACATCTACCAGTGGTGGGACTTGGAGGATCTGAGGAGGCTATATAAGGAGCCCCAGACCTCATGTAACCATTGAGAAAGTCAATAGACAAACACGGCCCTTTGAGGCCTTCTCCCGTGGTTTCATCCCGCTCCTCACGGAGTAGGGTTCCACGTAAATCCCGTTGTCCTTATTTTCTTTATCTTTTTCCATGTTTTCACTCACGCTTCCTATTTTCTAACATGGTATCAGAGCGGGTCGATTCTCGAGGATTTTGTGTTTTTTTTATTCTATTCGAGATTCGATTTTGATATTTAAGATTGTTTGAGAGGAAAATTATTCTGATATTTTTTTCAAGATCCAAAGTTCTAGGGTTCCATTCTGGAACCCTAATCTCTTTTTGTGCCCATGCCTCTCTCCGGGGTAGCGAGATCTTTGCGCAGCAGATTAGTCCATCCTCGCAGCCCGCTCCAATCTCCAGCATCCAACCCTGTGGAGGCACAAGACCCTCCCAAGCGGAGGTTCCTTCCAGTGAACCTCCCAGAGCGCGAAGGGGGAGCCCTCTTCCCATGCGGGGAACCTACTCCAGGCGGGGATGAGTCAGATCTTGCACCTCGCCATGACTCCAGAAGCGGAGTCTTGCGCAACACCTGCGCGCAGACCCCGCAAGCGGCGGCTCTCCAAGCCTTCATCTTCAGGCGGCGCAAAGGGCTCTGGTCACTGCACCTTCCCGAGCGGCGCCGTCCTTCCTCGCAGATCCCATCGTAGGCGGCACGTAAAGCCCTTCCAGCGAAGCATCCCCATTCCATCTCCCTTGCGTGCCGCAAGCCCAAGACCGCCCTTCCCATTGTGCTGCTTCGCCTCCAACAGGCGGCATCGTGCGGCACAGGCGCGTACCCTCCTTCAAGACGAACGCAGACCCATCCGATGTTGGTTGCTCCTCCGCGCGCCCTCCAATCGAGCCATCTCCAGTGGCGGCGCACTCCAAGGCGGAAGTACCCGCGCCCCCCGATGTTTGCGGCGGCGGTTTGTGAGAGAGGGTTCCCCGATGGGAACCCTAAAGGGTATTTAACTTAGGCCCAATAAAAAAAGAGGGGGGTATTTATGTTGGGCTGAGATAGTGGTTAAAAAAAAGGTGAAAAGGCCGAAAAAAAGAAGAGAGAGATTAACGGCCTGGTAACAAAAAATAATAATCTGATTATTAAAAAAAAGAGGGGAGCGGTTCGGCCTTTGGGCCCGTGTGTCGAAAAAAAAAGGCGCGTACAATTAAAAAAATCGTACGCATTTAAAAAAAAGGAAAGAAAAATGTTGCAAAAGCCAAAAAAAATATTGTTGAAAAGGCTTATAAAAAATGTTCAAAAAATGGACGGCTTCTTGCAAAAAAAATTGAAGCCGCAAGAGAAATTTTTTTGAGAATATTCATGTTTTCCTCATATTTATGTATTATCTTATCTTCTCCCAACGGGTCAACAATGTCATTCCGACCAGTATGGGAGAAAGGGGGAGTATATGCTGAGTCACAGGTCTTGTTCTAAGATTCAGATGTCAAATTCTCCAAACCGGTCAGATGTTCAGACTCTACAATTTTCATATTCAGACTCAACGACGACGCATGCCAATCATTTGTCATTCTTCTTGGTCGGACAGAGTTTTCATGTGAGCCATAGGGACTCCAGAGCAGAGGACCATTCCCTATGCCATTGAGGGCAAGGTTTTTCATGTGGTATCATAGGGACTCTGGAGTAGAGTACCATTCTCTGAGCCTGATGGGAGAGATCCAGTTTCACACTCCATCTCGTTCGTCCTCCTCACATGCACGCAATGAGAAGCAACGTCCTTGACTGCAGCAGTTGTGCGCGTTGGGTTGATATTGTATGTAGTGTCATGTATTGTGAGTTGAGTTTCTTTCTATCTGTCCAAGCTGAGCATTGCATGCTCCAACTTGAGGGGGAGTGTTAGAGTATTTGGAGCATGCATCACTTATGTAATAGGTGGGTAAATGGATCCCTCCAGGATCTATTTACCCCACCACTGAGTTTAGTCCCACATCTACCAGTGGTGGGACTTGGAGGCTCTGAGGAGGCTATATAAGGAGCCTCAGACCTCCTGTAACCATTGAGAAAGTCAATAGATAAACACGGCCCTTTGAGGCCTTCTCCCGTGGTTTCATCCCGCTCCTCACGGAGTAGGGTTCCACGTAAATCCTGTTGTCCTTATTTTCTTTATCGGTTTCCATGTTTTCGCTTCCGCTTCCTATTTTCTAACAATGTATATATTACTAACACTAATAAAGGAAAAATATCAAAAAAATACTGTCCAATAAAACTCGAGCCCTACTTTGAGACTAAGAACCTTAAAACGTGCATATCTCTCTCATACAGTATCTAATTTAGG
Source organism: Ottelia alismoides (assembly GCA_037367405.1). Lineage (NCBI taxonomy): Eukaryota > Viridiplantae > Streptophyta > Magnoliopsida > Alismatales > Hydrocharitaceae > Ottelia > Ottelia alismoides. Next base: position 352,850 of record JAZKJV010007342.1, read on the forward strand.
TCTACTCACTTCTTAATATACATTCAAAGACTTTCAAAACAAGACCAATTTCATAAAAATCGGAGTTCGTATGTAAAACTTGGATTTTGGATCCCTAATGTATATTGTATATATTGACTAAAATACCCTTCATTTTATCTTTTAATTTTCTCAATTATTTAAAATCTTAAAAAATAGATTAAGTTGTAAATATTCTTTTCCTATTTTCTTTAATTTTATTTTAAATTTTCTTTCATTAAAAATGATAAAAAAAAAATGCAAAAGATAAAAATATGGTATTTTATACCTATAAGGGACCTCCCAAAAAAACTTTTTGTACAGAGAGTTCTTTTGATTTTGGGTCCTTAAGGAAAGTTGTAGATCTCGTCGAGACGAGCAATTTTCGTGTTGACCACTTTTTGATTTTACCTCGTTTATTATTTCTTTTTGATTTTTTATTTACATTTAATTTATAAATTTTCTGAGAGCGACATGTGGCAGCTTCTGGAGTCGCCACGTGTCACCCCTTTGTATTTATTTATTTATTTTCGTAATTTCATTTGAATTATTTTACATTATTTATCTTTATTATTATTAATTTTTATTCTTATTTAATCCCCACCACGTGGCCGCCCCCGCGCGTGCCACATGACGCCACCATTCTCCTCTCTCTTCTGTGCTTTTTTTCTCTCTCTCATACCCCTCACGCACTCTCCTTTCACGTACTCTTTCTATCTCTCTCCTCCCTTATTTTCTCCCCCATGCACGTAATCCTCCCACTTATTCCCTCTCCCCATTTTTCTTTTTCTCTCTCCAGTATCACCACATCCCATGCAGGCCTGCAGCGTGCCATCTCCCAGCCACCACCTGCACCTCCCTCTCCCACTCATTCTCAACTGACTCGCATGTCGCACGTGAAACTTTTTCTCTCGCAGCACCTACCCCAGCTTCTCACGCAAAACCACCCCCACAACTCGGGGTCATGCGCAACCCCTTGCAAACCACCTATATAAGACTCCCCTCCGCATCCATCGTTTTTCATCCGCCTTTACGCAAGAGAGCCTCGAGCCATAATCTCCTGATCTGTGACAGAGATTCAGTTATGAATCGAGCGACGACAGGGTTTCCTCTGGAGTAATCCACGACGAGCTTTCGTCGTGTTACAGCTCCCCCTTCGAGCTGCTCAAGCTCAGCACCTCGTCGCTGCTTTGAGCAAGGACCAGGAGCCTCCCAGCTCTGCCCCAGGCCCGTTTCATCACCTTCGATCGACATTCTCTCATCCAGGTGATCACTTCCTGCTCTTCCACACATTTTCTTCTATTTATTCTCACGCACACCATCTTCCCCAGTCCATTCCGACTACATCTGCACCTTCACCGCACTACTCTGTTCTCGCACATAACCACTCCTTCCCTCTCCGCTTCTCCGTTGACCTCACTGCCTCGATCTCTCACACCCCTTGTAAAGGGGTGTTGAACCCATTAGAGCTCGATTCCTCCACCTCCAGAGAGCCCCCATTTCACTCCTTTTTGTGTCCAACAAGATTCGTAGTGGTCCAGTGCATGATACTAACACAGCAGGATCCTCATTAGTCGGGCGTGGGCCAGAACCAAGTTGAGCTACATTGCCTCCGATAAGCAGCCCCTCTATCACAGTAGACGCCCGCTCCTCCCTCAGCCACCGAGTCCAACTCCACCCGCAGCCTTCGCCAGATCCCAGTCATTCATCTGCCAGCGCGCCCAGCCATCCAACTTCGGCTTCAGACCTCAGCTCCACCTCCTGTTGTGTGTCGACGGAGGTGGAGCTCGCCGCTTCAACACTTGCCATCTCCACCAAGCTCTCGCCGCCTCTGAGCCGCGTCATCGACCGCCACCCAAGGTTTGAAAAAATGAATGGCGGAACGAGGCATTTTCATTGGAATCGAGGCGAGGCGTAGCCTCGAGGCGGTCGAGGCGTAAGCCTCAGTTTATAGAGAAAAATATGCATAAAACTATAATTACATATATGTCAATGTAATTATATGTTCTCTGCCCAACATGTAATACTTAAGACTATAATATATGATGAAAAATAGAGATTGGAACCCCAAAATATAAGATAGAACAACACCATATCCCTTTCTTCACATTTTCATCCAATCAAAAAGGAATTCATTGTCAATAGATATTATGAAATAATTAAACAATACATATTTATCTTTGAAATATTGTTGTAATTAAAAGTACGATTAAATATATGTTGACAAAATTTATGTTATGTCTAACATATAATATATAGCCACATGAGAAACCATAAATCATATCCATTTCGAGCAAATCTTTGAAATGTTGTTGTAATTAAAAATACGATTAAATATACGTTAAAGAAATTTATGTTATGTATCTAACATATAATATATAGCTGCATGAGAAACTGTGAATCCTATCCATTTCAAGCAAATCTTTGAAATATTATTCTAATTAAAAGTTCGATTAAATATAATAGAAGAAATTTATGTTATGTATCTAGTATGTAATATATGACAATATGAGAAATTGTGAAGCCTATCCATTTCGTTTTGCTTGATATATTGCAATGCTCATTGATTTTACGAGTATTATTGGATTTAATATTTATGAATTCATGTATCAAGAGTGAAATAGTAAGAGTTTGTCGAAATAGTTGGACACAATTAATAGTAAATATGAAGTTATGGACACGAAAGAAACATTAGATTAAGTCATTTATCTTGTAATCATTATCCTAAACAACGAGACATTTATAAGCTTCTCAAACTATCAAGAAAACCATTAAAATCATTAAAAAAATACTTCGAAAATCCAAAACACCTCAGAAAACGCCTCAACCTCCTCGAGGCTACGCCTCGATCACCCGAGGCGCATGCCTCACTGGGCTAGACCGAGGCACACGCCTCGAGGCTAAATTGGACCGCCTCGCCTCGATCACCTGAGGCGTACGCCTCGACCGCCTCGAGGCTAGTTTTTTTTAACCATACCGCCACCGACCTTGATGCGCGCGCCTCCCAACCTCGCTGGGACTGCGGCCATCCATACGTTGCCACTGACGCGCGCGGGCTCAGCCGCCATCGCCTCTCCTGCTCGTGTCCAAACCGACCTCCGCTGCTCTCTGCCTCGACCTGCAAAGCCTCCTGAAGTCACCGCGCGTCTCCAGGTAACCTCAGCCTCGCCCCACACGCCAGCGGCTTCCCATCGTCTCCCCATCGGCCCAGCGCTCACGCGCGGAGGAGCCTTTGTCCCCCAACCGCATAGGCGTCCTTCCCTCCCCCCATCACGTACCCGGAGCCCCTACATAGTATCTCTACCTCATGTGCGAGGCCCGTGAAGGTTGGATAAATTACGTCCAACCCCCTCCATTTCCAAGCATTTGTATATAAGTTCAGTCTTCCAGATAGCACGTGAGGTGCACCTAATCTATTGGCAAATTTGCAAGAAAACCCCACATTATTTCAGTAATTGCATTCGCATATTTCCTTTCATTAATTTTGTTTCTAAAATTGCATTCATACCCCCATGTTTGAACATTAATTTGAGCACTCATTTTGCATAAATTTTTAGATCCACAAAGAGCATATTGTAGAGCAACTTATTTTCTATCTATCGAGCATTTATTTACATTTTTGTGATCAGTAGAATTTATTAAAATTAATATAGCAGAAACTTGCAAAGTTTACCCATTTTATGCTCTGAATTTGATTTTTAATTATTTGCTGATCTAAAAAATCTCAAAAAAATCACAGTAGGTAGATTATAGTTTGATCTACATTATGCCCAAATGTCATGTCATTTGCATGCATATCTAGGCCACAATAATTAAATGGTGAATTTAATAATTAATTTTTAATTAATTCCTCACTTAGTATTTTTAGGAATTAAAATTTGTTCTAGATACCTCTCATATAGATATACCTAGGATAATTTAATTTATGGAAAATATTAAAGTTTCGTATTTATTAAAATTATTTTTCTCAAAATCACCTATTCTCCATTGTTTAATTAATAATTAATTTATTTTGCATCCAAAAAATCCAAAAAAAAATTACATTAGTCTAATTTCATCACATTTCACATTATGGCCAAGTTTGAGATTTCTTTGGGCACTATTTGAATGTAATTTGCATTTTTAATTCCTAAACTTCGCCAAAATTGCATTTCACACAATTATTGCATTTAGAAATTTTAAAAATGCCTCTTTGAAAACCTAGCATCAAGATCTACTAAAAACCAACTTACAGAGATAGTAGCCTCTCTGAGTTTGACATTGGACTTGCCCAAGTAAAAAAAATTGACCGCTTGCTTTAATTAAAAAATAAATTACGATTTTTGTTAATCTAACGTTGCCCGACTGCAACGAACAAAATTTTTAAGATTAATTTCACACGATTAACCAGGGGCATATTAGGATTCATTAGATGGTGCCATTACTAGGGAGGTACGGCTTACGTTAATTTTTAGAAGATCTTGATTTTAAGTTTTCCACCCCCGGGTAGTCTGACCCCCGGTTCTTCTTGTACATATTTCTCTGCTTATTTTTCTTCATTTATTTTTGTTTTATTTTTTTATCTTATTGAGTCTATCTCTCTAACCACCGTCTTATTTTTGTTTGAGAGACCCGACGCGACGGAGCAGCCGCTTAGGTGACGAAACAACTCAAGAGCTTCGGAGGCCGGCATATTCTGAGAAAATTATTGATTGAAGGAATCGCATAAATTTAAGATCGAGTCGAGTCGTGAGAGAGTGTAGAGTCCTTAGGATTTTATTTTCTGCATTTTATTTTATTGCAAAATTTCAGCGGATTCCATGCGAAATTTCGCGTGTGTACTCAGACTTGGACATTATTCTGTAGTGTATTGGGTCTGTTTCACTCTTCGGTGAGGGTGGGGCCTGACTTGAGTGGTGAAATTAGGATAGACATCCGGCTATTTAATTGCAATTTGTGTGTGTGTCAATCATAGTTTAGGCCACGCATCTTGGGAGAATCACATCTTCTGAGATTTTTAATGATACGCACATAACAATGTATTACTTAGCCAAATCAAACTCAGTTCTTCCCCGCTAATAGCATATTGCTTAGGTGTGGTTTTCTCGATCTGCATGCATTTAGTGTAAATTTTAAAAATTCAGTTCTGCATAATGCATGGAGAGTGCTAGGAGTCACTGTAAGTATACATTCTTCTAAGCATGTTTCATCGTTTCTCGCTTGCATTCTGATTTCCGATTCCTATCTTGTTTTACAACTCAAGATTTAAAAAGCAAATTGAGACTGAAAGGTAGACGTGTTTTTGTTCATATTAAATTTCAAATGATAACCTAACTTAAAATTGGGACTGAATTGAGCAGGTCGATTATACAAAAATTGGAATAAAAGGAACCTTATTTTACGGGTGCATAAAGCCCCCATTGTCTGATTTACTTGTAAGTGAGAGAGAGAGAGACGACACTAGGACAAAGACAAGCCAGGATTTCCATATAGACTACTGGTTCAAAAAAACGATTAACCACTTTTCAATGAAGATCTACGGGTAGCCAGTAAACGATCCGGATTTCCTTAGCAGAGTGGGAGGCTTAGATGACGTTGTGTAAGGCTCTATCCTCAAGAAACGGTAGCCGTATTTATACGGTCTGCACTTACTCCTATACTGGCTGATTGTAGATGCAACCATTCGTAAGAATCAGGACAGTCTGTAGGGAAGTACATGCACCTAACAGCTCGTTAATCTTTCAAGACTTGCATTCGTCACCAACTAAAACTGACAAGATAATTCAGACGAACCTTTACGGCCATCACATGTTGAGTTGGTGAATTTAAGAGTTTTGCATTGTGTTTGTATTGTGTGAATTTACTCCGCATATTTACGTGCAACTAGCGCCTCATTGAATACCTTACTCTCATCGGTTCTTTTTGCCATCGAAGATGATTGACTGGGGGATATTTATTCGGGCTTCGTGAATCTCTCATTGAACCCTACAAGAAGTATGTCTTCAAAGGTCCAAGCGTAACTTGGGCCAACCTGAACTCATGACCCTCTTGAGTTCGGGATCTCTCACTCTCAGGATGGTCACTCCCAAACCATTCCATTTCTCTCCTCCCACCTCACCGAGGAAGACCTTTGCCTCGGTGAGAATATTTTCATTCATGAATCCTCTTCTAATCAAGACCACATTGTTGATACAGGATCTCAAGAAGATTCGAGGAAAATGCCTCCGAAAAAGAAAGATGAGGAAGAAGAACACCTCGAGGATCCTATGAGGATGATACTTCCCGATTAGCTGCATCTGAGCAGTAACAAGCTTTACTCCGAGCTCAGCTAGGACAACTGAATGTTGGGATCGAACCTCCGACGGATGCGGCGTACAACCCCGAACAATATCGAATTCGGAATTATTTGAGTCCGACCGAACCAGAAGTAGATTTTGAGTTGAAGCCACAGTTCCTGAACCTGTTGCCGCACTTTGATGGGAATGCTTCTGAGGAACCATATGCATTCCTAAGGGACTTAGAGCTTGTCTGCGCTAACCTTAAGCATCCTAGGGTTAGCCAGGATTATATTAGGCTCACAGACCTTCCATTTACCTTTGGTGGCAAAGCTGACTACTGGGTGAAGAATTTGGGAATTATAGTCAATACATATGCCCAGTTCAAGGACATGTTTCTGAAGAAGTTTTACCCCCTAAGTAGGACTAACATGATGAGGACACGCATCACTAGCTTTTCTCAGCTACCCCATGAAGCCTTTTGTGGTGCTTGGGAGAGGTATAAGGACATCCTGCAGAAATGTCCTTGTCATGGTCTAGATGACAACATCTTGGTCCAGTCATTCTTCACCGGTCTCAACCCTGAGATGCAGAGTTTAGTGAGCACTTCCTGTGGAGTCAACTGCACTTCACGCGGAGCGGATACCCGTATGGAAGGTATTCGATCAGATGGTTGAGACTAGCCGCTCACAAACCACCAGCAGAGCATACATACAGTCCTCCAGTTCACTCTCATCTGTAGGGGGGAAGTCAGCGGTAGTTGATCTCTCTCAGGACGTGATCCATAATATGGGACTCCTTGCGAACAAGCTTACTGTAGTCGAGAGGATTGACAGGAGGATTGATGAATTGGACCGGAGCGTCTCCAAAATTCCCAAACAGATGGAGGAGTTGACCGAGAAGGTATCTAAGATAAAGATACTTGTCGTGACTGCACCCTCTGCTCTCGTATACCGAGTTCACCATGTTTACGAGCAGCTGGTGCGTGGGAGTAGGACCAGACCTACACCCACTCGTCCCAGCAGCAACCCCCATCCATAGAGACAGTTCAGGAGAAGCCTCCGTCGATTTGGATGGTAAATGGAGTATGGTATAATCTGGACCCTGCCAGGCAGGGAAGTACAGGGGACTGACAGACTTACCAGCGTCCACCGACCTTTCACAACACCGCATTCACCTCCGCACCCCCTCCTTAACAGAAGAGCCATGGATTTCAGTCACTCCAACCACAGAGGCAGCAATACCAGCAGTACGCCCGACAGGGCCAATACCAGGCGGGCCAGTAGGGCCTGTAGAGTCAGCAGATGTACCAGCACCAGCAGTAGCAGAGGCAGTGCCCCTGGCCAGCAAGGTCAATCTTCCCGATCTTCTTTGCAGCCTTTTCCACTTCCTTCTTCATCTGGTTCCACGAACTCACAATTCCAGCAGATACTCGACACCCTTCGTTCCTATCAAAACAAAATTCATGATTTGCAGGTGGATGTCAACCGTCTGTCTAGATGGAGAGACGAGCAATCTGCACCCTTTACCTCGATTCCAGCCCAAGTTCAGGCTAACCCTAATAGCTTGAACCGTTCTAATTCTCAGCAGCATCTTGGTCAGGTATACTATTCAGCATCTCTTAGATCTGAATGAGATTCTTTCATGTGACGAGGCTAACCATATGTCACTTAGGAGTGGAATGACTGTGATCGTACATAACTGGGCGAGGGATGTGAGGAGGGTCCTCTCTAGAGCGCTATCTGAGGAGTCTTCAGATGACAAGGAGGAGAGGCAACACATTCAGAGGCCCCATCAACAACATCCGAGGATCCTTTCTCAGGGAGCTGAGAAGAGGAGAGAACAAATGCAACATCAGCAACATGGATACCTCTCAGATGCTATGGAGGACCTTGCACCTCCGGTTGTGGCATATACCACTGCAGCTTCTTTTCCACAACCCTTAATAGATAACTTTGATTTTGATCCCATGTTGCATCAAAAAGATTCATGTATGAAGAACTCAGTTTCAGTTAATTCCAAGAATGATATTTCAGTTCACGATTCAGATTCTCCATCTTCTATTTCCCTTCTTCTCATCCCTTTCCCCCGTACTCTTACGGGAGGAAAGTGCAATAGAATAATTCAGAAAAATGACCCTGATATGACATGGTTTTGCAAGGAGAATATCACAGTCAAAGTGTCATTCGATGAGTATGTGGCTAACCATCCTGCATTCCAAAAATACCTTAAGGTGAGATGCTCACCTACTAGGGTTAGCAGGAAGAAACAGAACCAATATGTAAAGACTCATGTATTGTCAGTTTCCACAACCTATTATCTCAAGAATCAGCAATTACCAAGGAAGAAAAGAGGCGTGGGTGCTCACTACGTGGAGAGTTGTATCGACGACATTGTGTTTGCACGCACTCTTTTAGATAGAAGGTCTTCAATCAACCTACTTCCCTTAGCATTATATCAAAAATTAGAGTTAGGACCACTTCGCAAATCCAGAGCTCTACTCCAATTCAATGATCGTTCAATGAAAATACCTAAGGGAGAGGTAAAGAACGTTGTTATCTCGATTGAGGGGCATGACTATAAGGTGACTTCACAGTTTTAGACATGGAGACCCCTCATCATTGGAGAGAATCTCAGATCATTCTCAAACGGCCCTTCCTTAGGACCGCAGGCGCAACATTCGATTATGGTACGAGAATGATGAAGTTACGTTCTCTGAATGGAGAGGTGAACTTTGAGACGGAGCAGATGAAATGGCAGCGACCCAATTCAGAGAGTAGTACAGACTACAGAGTACTCATTTTCGGAAGCAGGTTGTAGAATGATCAGCACCGTTGGGATTTGGAAACAGGTTCCTTCAGGACAGAGCGATATCCTTCCATCTGAAAAGGATATAGTGCATGATGTAGTTTGTCAGGTGTTGCATGGTCTTGTGAGAGATGCGTCTAGCTATTCCCATGATAACATAGAGATCCATCAGGATCTGTCCGCTCCATCTCCCTCGGAACAATCATGGGACATAGAAGACAAGTTGGACGCGGCTTTGGCCGAATTACCATATTTCTTTGGCGATCCGACTCCTGATACTTCTAAGTTGGTAGCGAATACTACATAGCTTAGCCCACCGCCATGCAACACACAACAAGATTCAGACTCAGTTCAAACCGATCTGCTAGATGACACCACCTTGCCAGAACTGAAGTACATTCCTCCTACACTGAAGTATGCCTTTCTTGCAGGACCCAAAGAGAGGTATCCTGCTATCACTAGCTCAGACTTGACCTTAGAACAGGAGTCTAGGTTATTAGAGGTCTTAGAGAGGAACCGCAAGGTAATAGGCTGGACAGTGTCGGATCTCGTAGGGATCAACCCCGCTCTCTGCTCGCACCACATTTTTACTGAAGATAATGAGAGGCCTTCATGTGAGTTCCAGAGGAGACTTAACCCCAATCTACGGGAAGTAGTGAAGAATGAGATAGAGAAATCGTGCAAAGCAGGGTTTATATACCATATTTCTGATTCCAAGTAGGTGGCCCTGCTTCATGTTGTCTCGAAAAAATCGGGAATTCAGATGGTCACCAACGAGGAGAGGGTAGAGATCGTGACACGAGTACCCACGTCGTGTCGTGTTTGTGCCAACTACAGGCACCTGAATGCTGCGACCAAGAAAGACCACTTTCCCTTACCATTTATCGATCAGATCTTGGAGAGACTCGCAGGGAAGGCGTTCTTTTATTCTCTCGACGAGTACTCAGGCTACAACTTGGTAGCCATATCCCCTGAGGATCAGGAAAAGACCACATTCACATGTCCATTCGGCACTTACGCTTTCAGGCGCATGCATTCGGGCTTTGCAATGCCGCAGGCACTTTACAGCGGTGCATGATCGCCGTATTTGCTGAGATTGTGGGAGATTTCCAAAAAGTATTCATGGATGACTTCTCGATTCATGGTGATTCCTTTGATACATGTTTAGCACACTTGGACCGAATCCTCAAGCGGTGTAGGGAGGTGAATCTGGTACTCTCCTGGGAAAAAAGTCACTTTATGGTGACGGAGGGTATCGTGTTGGGCATATCATCTTCAAAAGGAGAATGGAGGTTGACCCTGCCAAGGTGGAGGTGATCAAGAAACTCAATCCACCTACCAACGTGAAGTCTGTGTGGTCATTCTTAAGGCATGTTGAATTTTATAGGAAATTTATTCATGATTTCTCAAACATTGCCCGCCCACTGACTGAGCTCTCAGGGAAAGACACAGAGTTCGTTGTAGATCTCAAGTGTCTGGAGGTCTTTGAGCTCTTGAAGATGAAAATTTGTGCCCCGCATATCCTACAAGCACCTGACTGGTCTCTCCCCTTTGAGATCATGACCGACGCTTCAGATTTTGCTATAGGAATTGTGTTAGAATAACGGCGAGAGGGAGTCATGTTTGCCACTACGCGAGCAAAGTATTAGACCCTACACAGAAGAATTATAGCGTGCCTGAAAAGGAAATGCTCGTTGTAGTATGGGCCCTCGAGAAGTTCAGGTCGCATGTTTTGGGCTCTAAGGTGACAATCTACATTGATCACACAATCATTCGATATTTAATGGAAAAGAAGGACGTGAAGACCGTCTTCTTAGGTGGATTCTACTCCTCCAGGAGTTTGATTTGGAGATAAAAGATAACCCTGGAGTGAAGAATGGTGTGGCTGATCATCTTTCTCGGATTGAACTTAAGGATTCTCCTGATTTTGAGCATATTAGAGAGACCTTTCCAGACGAGTCAATTTATATTATTGACTCAATCTCGTGGTATGCCAACATGGTGAACTTCCTTATCTCCAAGCAAGTTCCCCAGGGTTGGAGTAGAAGCAGCATTGACTGACTGAAGTCGGATTCGAGGAGATACCACTAGACGATCCCTTCCTTTTCTTTGAAGGGTCGGATTGTGTTCATGGAAGGCAGTATCGATATCGTTTCGGTTCGCTCGGAAATGGATATATCGGGATATATCAACTCTATATCAACGATATCGGTGGAAATGTCGAAAATGGCGCAAAAAAGTCAATTTTCTGGCATTTTTTCAGAAATTAAGGTCATCCAAGATATTAAAACAACAAATAGCGTACAAATACACACTTATATCAAACATATCGGTCCATTTATAGACCATATATCGCACATATCAGTATTACACATATCGGTCATATCGAACATATCGATATTAGTATTGATTCTTGACTTATAAATATTGGAAATGGATTCATTCAAGTTCTTATAACATGAAATAATACAAATATACACCTAGAAAATGCATATAGATCATTTATGAGGACAATGATTCTTATAGTGCACATATCGGTCATATCGAACATATCGTTGATATTGTTAGTTGTTGACATGCTATATATATATATATATATTGAAAATGGAGTTCATCCAAGTACTTTGATCACTAAATAATTTACAAATGTACTCTTACTCTCTTAAATAACACATATCGATCATCTATGAACCTTATATCGCATATATCGATATGGTTGTATTGTTAGTTGTTGACATATATATATATATATATATATTGAAAATGGAGTTTATCCAAGTTCTTAAATCACTAAATAGCTTATAAATATAATCTTAGATCACACATATCGATCATCTATAAAGCTTATATTGCATAGATCGATAATTTCGAACATATCGATATTAATGTTGATTCGTGACTTATAGATTTTTTTGAAAATTTGACTTATAGATATTGGAAGTGGATTTCATTCAAGTTTTACAAAATGAAATAACTTGTAAATATACACCAAGTTGATGAACCATTGTATGCACCCTCCTGTCGCACCATACCCTACCAGTACGGGGGTCTCGCTGCCCGGTCAGCGAGCCTGGGGGGCTAGGGGGGGCAGGTTGGCCCCCCCTTGCGGGGGAGCGGGGGCAGCGCCCCCGACCCGGAACAAAGTATATAAATCATAGATTGTTTTAATATTAGATGTAGCAAGATAGGTGGTGGAATCAAGCTTGCATGAATAATAACAAGGTTGCAAAAGTCGGTAGTTGGTACTCGGTCGGTCGAGTCACTGACTAAGGATTAATCGGTAGTCGGTACTCGGTCGGATTAAGTCGGGATTTAATCAGCTTTGATTTTTTAAATATATAAGTCATTTTTATACATATATTATAATATATTTACATAGATTTATATATTTTTTACTATAAAAGAAGTAATTGAATTTAAATAAAACATTAAGCGTATTAGAATAAGTTTGCCTTAAAAAAGTAAGAAAATATGGTATTTCCAAGCAAAAATTGGTTGACTAGTGGACCTAGTCGGAATTAGTCGGTACTCGGTCGGCAACCCCACTGACTAGACTAGTCGGACCTACTAGTCGGGCTAGTCCGGTGACTTACAACATTGAATAATAACATTCATATATAGGGATATCGACGAAATATCGGCAATATCGGTCGATATCTTGTATTTTTTGTACTGAATCCATTCATTTCTGACCGATATAAGTCGATACGGCGATATATCGCCGATATCCCTATAAAAAGATATACACTCCGATTTCGATAGCCCCAACCTCTCGATACCGATATATCGGCGATATATCGCCGATATAGCCGATACGGCCTTCCATGGTTGTGTTTGGTGAAGGTGTATTCCTCAGGAGGAATACCAGAGTGTCCTCACGTATTGTCATTCTCTTGCGGCGCGAGGACACCATTTGGGGAAGAGAATCGCTCACAAGGTACTCCAAAGCGGATTATATTGGCTGACTCTATTCAGAGATGCTATTGATTTTGCTCGGTCGTGCCCGATTTGTCAGAGGATGGGAGGGATTGTTACTCAGAGAGATGATATGCCCATGCAGCCTGTGATCATTTGTGACGTCTTTGATGCATGGGGTATAGATTTTATGGGTCCCTTTCCCAACAGCCAAGGATACGAGTACATCTTGTTTGCGGTTGACTATCTATCTAGGTGGCTGGGGGCTATCCCAACCCAAATCGCAGACAGCAAGACTGTCGGTAAGTTTGTGAAAGATCATATTATTGCTAGGTTCGGAGTGCCAAAAGTTTTGATATCAGATGGGGGTAGCCACTTCGTGAATCGTGATGTGAGATCTTTAGCCAAGGACTTTGGGTTTGAGCACATAGTCACTAGTCCTTACCACCCACAGACAAATGGCATGGCAGAGGTTTCAAACAGAGAGGTGAAGAGTATCTTGCAGAAGTTGGTGTCCTTATAGGAAGAACCGGCCCCAGCTTTTGGACCAAGTTATGTGGGCCTATAGGATGGCCTATAAGACACCATTGGACACTTCACCATTCAGAATGATCTATAGCAAGCCATGACATCTGCCCGTAGAGCTGATTCACAAATCCGAATGGGCAATTAAGAAGATTAATTGGAGTTGTCACCTAGGGAAGCTTTGTCGAGATTTGAATTTGAACGAGCTCGTGGAAATCCGAAACAGGTCATATGACAACGGTTTGATTTATAAGGACAAAGTAAAGAGATGGCATGATCAGCACATTAGGTGCAAAGACTTTGTCCCTGGACAAAAGGTATGGTTGTTTAATGCCAGATTAAAGATGGTCCACGGGATGCTCAAATCTAAGTGGACGGGTCCCTTTATTGTCAAAAAAGTGCACGGGAATGGAAATGTAGAGATAGCCAATCTCACAGATGGTGCACAATCTCATGTGGCGAATGGACAATTGTTGAAGCACTTTGTAGATTCCAAGGATCAATTAGTTCAAGTTGAGATCATCAACTTCATGTAGAGTGAACACAGAGCAGATACATCAGACTACTCTCCATGAAGATGCAGCATCAAGATTCATTTACTCATGTACACCCTCCTTTCTCTGTAAATTCTCCAGATCCCATTGGTTCTCACACTCACTTTTGTCCTAGAATTAGGCTGGCCAGAGCTTAAGTATAGGGGGGACCGACGCCCGTCCTATGTATATACTCATCCATTTCTCCTCTTGACCTCGTCCGCCTCATTTTTGCTCGTCTTCTATACTTAGGCTGACCAGAGCCTAAGTATAGGGGGGTCGGATCAACTTCTATACTTTTTGTTATTTTAGCTCTCTTATGCTTAGCACGAGCTATGTCTTTTTCCTCGCTTCTCGTGCTCTAAGGACATAGCATACGCTATGTATAGGGGTGTATATATATTACATATATACTTTACCCATAGCTCGTGCTTTCGCATATTTTTTGTATATATATTATGCAATAATTACGGGGTAGGTATAATTGGTAAAAAAAGTGTATACTTGTATATTACTTGTATAATTTGTAAAAAAAATCATGTAAATAATGCTTTTATAAATTTGTTGTAAAATAGGAGGTATACCAGATTTTTGAAAAAAATAAAAAAATAAAAAATATAGGCTTCTTATTTACTCTTGCATATCATCCTTGCATTTAAAAAAAAGTATGTCTTGCACTTCATTCATATACATTGCATGTCATCTGCATATCTAGCATATGCAAAGTGAAAAGTTAGTGGGTTCTAAACCAAGTTATGAATAGATATCGAGGATGGATTTGATTTGACCTTAACCTATCTAATTTCAGAGGAACCTTACAGGAACTGGAGTTAAGATTTTTCAAGTCAAGTGACTTAATTCTTTGAGTCCGCAAGTCTATGTTCACATGTCATCTTGATTGGTATAAGTAGAATATTTCGTACACACGTACGATTCTTTTAAACAGTGACCTAACTTGTACAAGCACCATGCATGTAACTCTTCATTGATGAGATGTGAGGAGGTAAAATCCTTTGGCTTGGAGTAGCACGCGGATGGAAATATCTGTCCTCCTCTGGGGAGGGTAATGCGTCTCAACCTAGTCTAGTGGCGTCGACGTCTAACTACTGGTTCAAGAAGAAAAACTCATGATGTACATGTTGCACCTTGTATATAGTCAAAAAAAGAAAAGAAAAAAGAAAAGAAAAACTCCAAAAATGGGACAGGCCTAATTGAAAATAAAATGCCTATCGGACTGTATATTTGCAAGGCATATGCTTCAAAGTCTCATACCAAAGAAGCCTGCAGCTGGAGACTTGACTACACTGGTCAAGCTCCACGGATATGTGACTACATTAGTCGCAGTCCATTCTCTTCTTTACCCCCTCGTCTTGAGCTGGTCGCACTCGAAGGGAATACCCCGCTCCTCGAGGAAAGAGTTGCTAGATCGGGGAATTAGAGTTACCTTGTTAGAGGAGGCTGGTTCTTTGCCATTTCTAATGCGGAGAGCTATATTTCACTTACACAGTACAAGTAAGATTCATAGTCATCAGAATTTATGTATGAGGATCTGTTCTGACCTAACAGTTGAGGCGACCTGAATAGAGACTTATGGAACTCAAAGGCTGTTAGGTCTTAAATTCAGCTCTCAATAAGGTCCCGCCACATTATTAATCCAAAGGTCGAGTCGAGCTCCATTTTCACTTTTTGTTCATGACCTTGGCATGGAACCCAAAATCATTTCACTCTTGCATTTCATTTTAGTTGCTCGGGGACGAGCAAGGTTTACGTATAGGGGGTTGATGAATCTGTGATTCATCACTCTAAAAGTTAAAAATAGAGCTTTATTCCTGAGTAATTAGCTGCATATTTCTACTTATAGTGCATTATTCGCATTCATGCATTGAGAAATAATATGTGCATTTTAGCATGCATATTTACATTAAAAAAGAAGCCAAATTTCACTTGTAAATATCATAAGTATATTACCATATTTCTCTTATTTGTATCTATTTTATACTAACTCCAAATTCAATAAAATCATCTCTATAGTGTATATATTACTAACACTAATAAAGGAAAAATATCAAAAAATATTACATCAACAACAACAAAGCCCTTTCCCACAATTAAATAGGGTTAGCTACATGGATTCTTCGCCTCCATTCAGATCTATCTTGGGTCAATCTCGGGCTTATATCAAAAAACTAAGATCCCTTCATATAGTCTCTTTCTAACACTTCTTGGGTCATCCTCGCCCTCTCTTAGCCGGCTCAACATCCCAACACTCGTATCTCCTAATCGGTGCATCCACTGATCTTATTTGCAAATGACTATACCATCTTAAGTAGTTTTCTCACATCTTATCCTCGATCGGAGCTACACCAACTTTCTTTTTGATTGCATCATTCCGAATCCGATCTTTACGTGCGTGTGTGTGTCCACACATCCACCTTAGCATTTTCATTTCTGCTACAGTCATTCTCAGCACATGTCTATGGTTCACAGGCCAACATTCAGATGCATAGAGCATAGCAGGTCTCACGGCTGCTTTGTAAAACTTTCCTTTAATTTTTGAATGAATTTTCTTATCACAGAGAACAGTTCGATCATTCTTCCAGAAACGGAACCAGAGACCACTCCCCGGCCTCGGGCGGAGGAAGTGCACGAGCCCAGGAAGCACAGCACGGATACCCTTCCATAAGGGAGACTCATGACGGACCCTCTGAGCCACCAAATCCCCAGTGACACCATAGATCGAATTTGATGGCCTTGTATTTTCTAGCCATTGTATTTTTCTTAGGAGTCTTCTACCTTGTTGAACTTGATGACTCACTTATAAATATGAGGCTACTCCTTGAGCATTAACACAAACAATATACACAACATAATAACATCTTTCCTACACACCTTTCTTTAAAAGCTCCATTCAATGTCTTTTCTCTTGCTCTCCACTCAACAATTCAATCTTGAAAGCCATTAATCTACATGCTCGATTTGATTTCAATCTGTCATAGCAAAAAATCGACAAAGCATCACACAATTGTGATATTTATTTCAGTATTGTTGTATTTCAGTATTGTTGCATTGTGATCCTCTATGTGTGACCTAAGGTGTGTGAAGTCCTTGATGTGTAATCCAAGGTGTGGAATATTTATTTCAGTATTGGTGTGTTGTGATTTTTATGTGAGACCTAAGATGTATGAACTTCTTGAAGTATAATCTAAGATGTATAAAGTCTTTAGAATATAATCCAAAGCACTTGTAAACGATCGATTTATCCATGGGATAATAACTCGAATAATAGATTAGTTGATCGACAAGATCGATCGGTAAGGGCGCTTAAATAGTGGTTTTTACCCGGTGGGATTTTCATGTTAAAATGTTGTGGTTCACACAGATGACAGCTGAAATCCACGTATATATTTGTACCCACATCTCCTCCACGCATATGTTCGTGCTCACAACTCCTCAGAAGGACAATACATGGAAAGACCTCCATTATTTGATAGTATTAACTTTGATTCTTGGAAGATTTGTATAACTGCATGCAGATATTTCTAAATGGCATAGGTACAAAATATGGAATATTATCGAGAGCGACTACCGAATACAAAAAAGGAAGGAGTGGAGTGGACATCATCGATAACGAGACGAAGGCAACAAGAAACTCCATGGAAATGGAACGAGAAGAAGGCAACAAGAAACTCCATGGCAATGGACAACTTTTGCAGATTGAACATGGAAATTTTCGATCGTCTATGCATATATATATCGACATACGAAATTTGGAACAAATTCACCATATGAAAGTACATCAAAGGATAAAGAAATATCTCACATTAAGCTCATAGCTAACATTGACTTTGGTTCAAGTGATAATGGAGTTGAAGACACCCGTGAAGATAACAATAAGGTAATTTTTCCTTTTAATGAATTATCAGAAGCTTTACCAGAATTGCATGGCATTGCAGAAAAAGGAGGAAAAGAAAATGACGCTTTAAAGAAATCTAACAAAAATGGTAAAATAGAAAAAGAATCCCACCGTGATGGAATTGATTTTTAAAAGAACAAATTATTGTGCCGAAAAATGACCTTAAAAAATTAACATAAGAATCACAGAACATGAAGGATGAGAATGTTAATTTCACTAATGGGAAAGAACATTTAAATAAATTATTAAATACTCAAACACCAAACTCAAC
Source organism: Ottelia alismoides (assembly GCA_037367405.1). NCBI lineage: Eukaryota > Viridiplantae > Streptophyta > Magnoliopsida > Alismatales > Hydrocharitaceae > Ottelia > Ottelia alismoides. The sequence goes on from JAZKJV010007342.1 coordinate 371,066, forward strand.
CAAGATTGGAACATGATATAAATCAATTGGACACAATCATGTGTCTAGTTCTTTTAGTTAAAAGAAAAAATGTATGAATTCCCAGAAGTGAAGTTGGGATATATAAAATTAACTATGTTAAATCCAAGAAATATGAATACCAAGAAAATTTGCGCATGTGGATGGAGAATGCAAAAGGCGTCATCAAGAAAAGTCTACAAGAAAACTATGCATATGAGAATACAAGGAGACCACAAGGAACGGAAACTCAAAACTAAAGGACCAACATACATATAGATAGAAGAATTCCCCATGGAACGTGGCGAAATTGAATGGACGCCGCCACTCTACCATGTCACCATCCTTGACAGTGTGGTACGATCTTTCCATCCTATGACTTCTATTATTAGTTCTTTTTTATGCATCATATAGTACTTTGAAAAATGGAACATTAGATTGAAAATTAACAAATATTTTTTAGAAAGGGAAAATTTTATTAAGGGAGAGATGTTTAAAAAATGGAGTACTTATGAGTTTTTAAAAGGAGAAAACAACTTTCAAGAAAAATAGTTTTCAAATGAAATCTTTTGATATGTCAAAAGTGGGAGATGAAATGGAGATATTAATCTCCAAGTTGTTTTGTTTATCATCATTAAAAAAGAGAGAATGTTAGCAACATTTATGCATGCTAATTATGTTTCGATTTTGGTGATGACAGACTTTGTGAGAAAAGATATTGCTACATATTTCATGATAACTTTTCTCCAAGCATGAAGCATAAAAAAGCAAATATACAAAGAATAGAAGATAAAAGAAAAATCACTCAATTGCTCAAGCACATGATTTAACCAAGATATCAAAGCCCAACCTGAAGGCCAAGCTGAAAGGTGTGGACAACTCAAAGAAGATGAAGAAGGTTTTTGTAATAATGAAGTTGTAAAAGTACCACAACGTATGTAAGATATAGACATGTTAAAACCTTTATCTAATATTATCTTATTTATGTCCAACCCACATAGATTGATCACCCTTGTTAGTATGATCGATCAATAACCAATAATCGATAACCAATTTTGACTTGATCGATCAAATTAAGATATTATTTCGGATATGATCAATCAACACATTTTACTTATTCAATTACTTGAACTTACTATCAAGTGATTGATCGATCACTTTTGACGTTCCGATTCATCATTTTTTAAACGTTAATTATTGAAATCTCCAACAGACATTTGACCGATCGATCACTCTTACATCATCGATCAATTATCTAGCCACATTAATCAGCTACTCTATCTTAGTTGATAGATCAACCAAAAATCAAATTAATTATTCACATTTTCGATAAATTGGCTCATCTGATAAATAACTACTTAAAATCATCTTTAATATCTAGCTATTTTATTTCATATTGAGATCTTAATTGATTTCCTAAAGATTGTATTTTCCTTAAGAGCCTTCTACCTCGTTGAACTTTTTTTGAGAAAAAAAAGGGTGGCATCCCAAGTTGGGACCCACCACAATGTGTATGCATGTATGTATGTATGTATCAAAGCTGGGTATTACATCATATCATGTTTGCCATGTTGTACAAAGCACCCTACAATGCCCCATCACATTATCAGTATGAAACACCTCCCCCAAAATGGCATTGTTCCTCGTGCACAAAATCGACCACAACACCACGAACAGGTACGAGTTGTCCTCATGCCCAAAGCCACACACCGACCTAATACCTCTCCAAAAAGTGAGGCAGTCGTTACGTGCAAGCCATGTAATGTTCACCTGACTCCAAACATCTGCCAAGAGCGGACATGAGAAGAAAAGATGGTCCACATCCTCTCTCACCAACTCGCATCTGTCGCACGTAACATCCTCCAACCCCAGCAACTGACCACAGCGGTCCTTGGTGAGGATCCTCCCCAATCTGAAGAACCACAGGAAAACTTTAATTCTATTAGGTACCTTGCACCGCCATACCTCGTTGAACTTAATGGGTCACTTATAAATGCAAGGTTACTCACTGAGCATTAAACACAACAAATGTACAAAACATATTCCGTGCATACCTCTCTAAAAGCTCCATTCGAAATCGTCTCTCTCGCTTTCTACTCAACAATTCAACGTTAATAGCCATTGACATGCATAATCAATTTACATTTCAATTCAATTATAGCGTGGAATTGCCTTTGTTTTTTAAAAGGAAAAAAGGTGATACACGGAAAAGATTTCCGCCCAAAAAACATTATATTCACAAGTTAGCATGTATGAATTACCAAGACATTATCTATATAAAATCTCTCTCCATGAAAAATCACCCCATTCGTGACCAGTCACATGGACCTTAAATTTCTTGGCGTCCAAATCTTAACAAACTCCACATATTCGCATGGCAAATCTATGGAGTCTCAAAAAGCCGATGAACAATATACCATTACCAAGTCCAGATCTACTACCGCTCACACTTCCCTAGAGGAGATGTACAAAAAGAACAAGTGATCTGCATCTTCAAGCACCTCCGAACATTGTTGGTATAATCACTCTACCTTTGGAAGAATTTGGCAATTCGAGCTCACGTCATCAAACAGTAACATCTCATCAACCACAAGAATACCTTACATACTTATTAGTGTCATTATTCGTTTCATGTTTACTTGAGTCTTTATAGATTTTTATAATATTTTGATTCTTATTACAGTTGTACTCTAATCCTCGATGTGTCATCTGAGATGTGCATTCCAAAGCACTTGTAAGCAATTGAGTTATCCACGAAGAAATAACTCGAAAAACGGATTAGTTGATTGACAAGATTAATCGGAAATCTCAAGCTAGGGAACTTTGTTACTCGACAGATTTTGCACGTTTAAAAAAGTCTCGTGTGGTTGTCTATTCTATGGATTGATTTTTATTATGTATGATGATTATTATATGTGATAACTATATACTGAGCATAATATTTGTTTTAGCAATCCAAGATATATTTTCAGAAAACTCCCAATAAAAAGGAACATCTCAATACACGAAGTTGAGGATTGGGAAGGATCGTACCTCATGGGGTTATTACACACCGTGTTACTTTCCGTTATACAAAGGTCTTTGATGACTCAAACAGATAACATTTTCATTACTCAGTGACTATTTTCACGTTTCACTATTGGGCCACAGCTTCTTATCTAAAAGCTTCAAAATAACTACACCGGTTCTAATTGCACGATCTTTTCATCCAAGGCTCAAGGGATCAAGCAACAATGAGAGCACTTTTAAGATGCTATTTTCTGTGTGCATGTATGTGCATGCATGCATGCCTATAGTATTTTATTGTGTGTGCATGCACGAGCATGCCTTCCATCTCACCTAAGATTCTAAGAAACATACAGTAAGGCATATACAAACCTATAGCTTCGTTGGAGCTCCCAACTCAACCTCTCCTTCCCTATTTACTAAGAACCAGGGAAAGCTTCAATTAAGAAATGTTAGGACTGACATAGCTTGATGTCAACCAGTCAGGTACATAACTGTCAACCAGATTTTTCAGGTACATAATAATTTATTGGATAACTAACTGAGAATATTCCTTTGTTTCACTCAATGTAGAACATTAAAATCAAGGTGCAGGGGTATTTTGAACGTTCTTTACATGTCATTACAACTAATGTGTCTTGGTTTACACCTTATAATTCCATTAGCAAGGGCAGTTGTTTGGGCACAAAGCGAAGACTGGTACTTCAAGGTTTAGTCAAATGAAGGACACATGATTGTTTTAGAAACGTTCTGTTCACATTTTCTCATCTTCCTCTGTTCGTAAAAGAAGTAGATTCAGCAACTTAATAAAAAAGATGTTGATGAGAGCACTTTTTTTTCTTGTCTATCTTCATATTGCAATGTGAAACGGAAAGGAGTTCATACACCTTGAACATGAGATTTCTTTTGCGCAGTCCACCAATGGGTGAGAAAGGGGTGCCCTCAGATGGGCAGGATGATGAATATGAACTTCTGGGAATGAGAAGGATGGGATTTCAAAACTCAAAGTAACGAGTACGACCTCGCACAAGGCTGCAGATTTTTTATAGGTCGAATATTTTTCTCAAGAAAATTGACCTCATGCATTTGGATTTCCAAGTAAATTCACACAAAAAATCGCCACACAAAAATCCCAGAAGGACGATATTCGATCCAAAACAGTAGACGATGAAAAAAACTGCTAATTCCAAAAGAACAGTCAAGCAAAATCGTTTCTTTCCCCCCAATTCCCCAAAATGAATTTACCGGAAAGGGAAAAGCATATAATCGAAAACTAGAATTTGGAGAAGCACGGACCGTAGCTGCGGAGGGTCTGGTCATCCTTGAGGATGCGGCCCTTGTAGATGAGGCGTTGTTGCTCGGCGGGGACGTCGCAATTGGAAGCGAGGAGGGCCTTGAAGGAGGCGACGGTGGAGGAGATTGGGGCGGAGACGGGGACTTTGGTGCCGTTGGGGCACCGCACGCTGATGTTGACGGGGGCCTCGTCGGCGGCGGAATCGGCCGACATCGTCGGGGCGGATCGAGAGATCTGATTCGCGGCGGGCGGAGCACGGCACGGGGGTGGTTCTCCTATGTTAACTTTACTGCAGACTAATCAAAGGTGGATTTCGTTTTCCATATATATATTTTTTGCTTCCATACGGCGGAGACTTTAGGACAGCGGAAAGGAATGAGAAGGTCCTCGCGATGGAATGTCTTTTCGGTTCCTTTTTTTCCTAACGTGAACGTAGGTTTGCAATGAGTAGGCTTCAACTTTATCAAGAGTTTTATCTTTCAGTTGTGGCTGTAACAGACCTTACCGGCGATGTGCGTAATCTTCTAACTACATATGCATAGGAGAAGAACGTAATCAAGGGCCAAAACCTGTTCATAACTTCGATTTTTTTATTAGAAAGTAATCAGTATTCCCAGGAGAAGAACGTATACAAGGGCACTACCGTCCCAGATTACAGTATGGCTTTTTCATGAACAAGATTAGTTCAGGTCCAAAAAGAATGGTGCGAGAAGAACAAAAACTCGTGCGCGAGTGTTTCACCTCAAAAAACGTGAGATTTGGACAAGGAGCCCAATAGTCTTCGAAGTTGTAGTTTGTCTGGCAGAGGTCCAGCGGCGGTTCCGCTAATCTCATATACTCCATACCGTAGCAGCGAGGTTAGTGCAAAGCCGATCATGAATCAGCTGGTCAAGGGAGCTACCAATCCAATCCAGAAGGTCCAGCAGCGGCAACGGAGGGGGGGGTCGGCAGTCCCAAGGCGTGGCAGGAGCCCGTCCAAATGTTGTATGAGAAGTTGCATCTGAGGAATAAGTGTCCATGGGATTCCAAGTCTTGGAGGCAAAGGTAGCAGTTCGTCGGGGCGCAGATCCCGAGTCTGGATAGCATGTCGGTGGTTGGAAGGCGCTCCGTGGCCGCCTTATAGAGTGTGAACGAGTATTTTGGCGGGATGCCTTTTGCCCATACATATCGGACCCAAGCTGGGTTTCCAGCTCTAGGCCGAAGGAGGTCAACGGCACTTGCAAAAGAAAAACTGTCCGGAGAATGAATCCATCTGTAAGGTAGATTTCCACCTGAGATCGCCGAAAGGATTGCATCCCTACCTTTTAGGATCACCCTCCATATTCTGCTATGGGTAGGGGAGGGGCTAACCTCCCAAAACGAATGGTTATGCAGGTACTTCTGACGCAGGAAGACAACCCAAATGGAGGATTCAGAAGAGAGCAGCCTCCAGGACCACGACGCAATCATTGCATCACGCAAGGTGGCCAGTGATCTAATTCCAGGCCCTCCTTCCCGCTTGAGAAGGCACAATGTGGTCCAAGCAATACCATGGCGCTTACGCCCCAAACAAAATCTGCGCAAAGCATATCAATCTTATACACCGTTCCACATGGGATGAGGGTATCCGTGGTCCAGAAAAGGAGGACTCCAGCAATCACAGTCCTGATAAGTTGAGTACGGCCAGCCATGTTAAGGGTTGCTGCCTTCCAGCCATCAAGCAGGACCCTTACCTTATCCATCAATGCCCCGAAGATGCTTCGGGCCCCATTGCATGGGGCGAGGGGATGCCCAGGTGATGAGCGCGAAATTCGCCTCTATAATATCGACGAATTGTAGTATAGGAAGCGAATTTCGGTCGATCAAAAACCACAAGCTTTGAATGTTGTGGAGTATTTTTACTTGGCAAGTGTACCAAGGTCGAACACAGGGAACGGTGATTCCTAGTTATGTGGTCTTAAATCAAATCAAATAAATTAATCAAATTTATGCTCGATTAATTCCTGTGTTGCAAAAATGTACAATGCAATGAGATGCAAATGCAAAGAAATATACAGAGAAAATGAAGCACTGGATCTGCGATTTAGTGATGTTTAATCCAAATAAGATTAATCAATAACCGCGAAATGAAATCACAGATCGAATAATATCAAATCCAGTGGGATGTATCAAAATAATCCCTAATGCAAGTATAGGCTATCAGATTAATCCTGCAATGATTTTATCTCCAAAATTCTTCAAATTATATTCTTAAGAAATGTTTGCAGTTCACAAGTTAATAGGCCTAATAAATCTCCTTGATTTAACCCCTGTAAAATTTAAGTCCTCAGATCTGAAATTAATTTCATCATTGCATAAATCTAAACCCTGCAAAATAAGTTGTCAAATTTTTCAATAAATATCAATAAACCCTGTCAAAATTGAGCCTGCAAGTCAAATGAGATCTTCGAATAATAAATATCAATAAACAAACTCAGATCTAATCACAAGCTATGCTAAATGATAGAGCACGGAATTAGCTTCGAAACGACATATTATATGCTAAAAACAGAGTTCGTATGACAAAGATGTGATAAAATGAAGTTTCGGGGACTAAAATGTAATTAAAATAAAGTTTTTCTTTCAAAATGGTCCCTGGAAGGACTTATCTGCAATTTATTAAAGTCGCAGGGGCTCCTATGCAATTTACCCCTGGCGGGGGCCTTCTTGCAATTTCTGAAAAGGCCAAGGGCTTCGGTGAAATTTTCCCACACGCACGTGGAGGCTTGTATGCGGAGCGGGAGGCTCGGGGCCCCGAGCCTTTGGTTCGGGTGACGAACCTGAGGCTCGGGTCGGACCAGGAGGCTCAGACTCCACGCTCGTGGTTCGGATCTCCCGAACCTCCAGCTTTGGAGGACGGTTTAGGGGCGGCACGTGGAAAGACATTAGCCGTCGGATCAAGGGCAATGAGCCCGATCCGACGGTGACTGCTCATCACGGGCTAACGGAGGAGGGTGAGGCGGAGGTTTCGCGCGGGGGCTGAGCGGTAGGCGGAGGAGGCGCGGTCGGCTGAGCGCGTGGGCGCGACCGGGAGGCGGCGACACCGCCCCTCGGCCGACACACGGCGCGAGGGCGGCGTTCGCTGCTGGGGCTCGGAGGAGCTCAGGCTGCGAGGTGGACGGAGCTCGGCTGATGCACGGCCGAGCTGTGGGCGAGTGGGCGCGACCGGGAGGTGGCGCGAGGACGGTGGGCTCGATGCTGGAGGCGAAGGCGGAGCAGCGGCCGCGCTCGGCCAACACACGGCCGAGCGGAGGAGGAGGGCGGTGACAAGGACGGTGAGCCTGCAAAGGAAGAAAAACGAAAAAAATGGAGGCGGAGCCTGGGAAAGCTGGAGTGGCGATGGCCAACTTCTGGTTGTTGGCCTCAGAGATCCGGCGGGAGATCTCGAAGCTTCGCCGCTCGTCGGATGAGAGCGGCTACAGAGGGCGGCTGCACCTCTGGATCGCGCCCGTCAAGGCCACTGTCACCGGCCGTTTAGGAGATGGCGGATGCCTCCCAAGGTGGAGGTCGGAGGAATTTTATAGGGGGTTGGCGGAGTAACGGCCGGGGTTGTGAACGGCTGGAGGGGGCGTTACATGGGCGAGGCGTAACGGGCGGAGCGGGGGATGGCGCGAGGAAGGAGAAGGGGCGAGGGGAGGGGGGTTGAGGAAGAAACGGTTGAGGAAGAAGATGGTCGGGTCACGTGCTGGGCACGTGATCTGGGCGTGCTGGAGAGAGAGTGGGGGTGCCACGTGGCACGCCCAGGGGCGGCCACGTGGCGCCCAAAAAAATTTCAAAAATTAAATACAAAGAAAAATAGAAAAGAAGTAGCAGGAGACCTCGAATCAAAAATTTTTCTTCACGAAAGTTGTTCGTCTTGTCGAGATCTACAACTTTTATGAAGGATCCGGGAGCAAAAGAGGTCAGCTGTGCAAAGTGGTATTTTTGGCGGTTCTCCATGTGTTTGGAGAACCGTATTTTTGGGTTTTTGTATTTTTTTGGTGGTTTTAGAGAGGATAAAAAATCTAGAAAAAATACAGTAAAATAAAAGAAAATTAATTACACATTAATCTATTTTTTTTGGATTTTAATAGATAAGAAAATAGGAAAATAAAATAGAAGTCAGAATCACACAACTTTTGTACAGTCTGACAACGGACACTTGAACTTGGTCAGTTTCTTTGATTTCAGTTTTGATCTGGATTCAGATTTTTGCGTTTCTTATTAAAACTTTCATCAAAGGACACAAATGGAAAAGAAATAAAATTAAAAGGGTTAATTAAGCACATAAAAACTCGGGTCAAAAATAGCAAAAAGTCAAAATGCGCAAAAGAGGCCCAAAACCTAACTTTCACACATGAGCTCCGAATTTTATGAAATTGGTCTTGTTTTGAAGGTATTTGAAAATGGAGTACTTTAAAAGTGAGTAGACCAAAATCGCTGTATGTGGGAGATATGCTCATTTTAGTCTGTCAGATGTGAAATTTGACTTTGGGATTATTTGACACTTATTGGGGTTAGTAATTTTTTTGTATTTTTTATTTGTTAAGGTTAGTAGTATCTACACAATGGAGGTGGTTTTGGGTCAATCAGAGTTAGGATGAATAAACTAAAAATGTGAGAAGTTAGCGGCTTTTTGGGCTAATTTACACTGGGGATTTTAAATGCAATTATGCATGATGAAATGCAGATACTATTCGCACATGCATGGTGGCTAATAATGCTCTATTAATGATTAATTACAAGTGAATGATGGGGAACGGAGCCTAAATGACCAATTTTAGCATGATGAATACAGGATTCATCATACCCCTATACTTAGACCATGCTCGTCCCCGAGCATGAATGAATGACTTAGTTGAATACATCCCTGACTGTGCAAGTGAATTTACAAGGCTCAATTCATAGAAGACCCTTAATTGGAGTGATCCTAAAATTCTGGGCTCAACCAAGCTTTAGTCAAAAGGAATCCAACTTCTCTAATTTTCAGACTCTCTGTTTGTACATATAATATAAGGATATGATTTTAAGTGTACTGCATTTCATGAGAGTCGAGTCGGGGCATCACTCAAAGTTCCAGTCCCAAAGATCCTCCTCTAGACCTAATCCTCAACACTAGAGAATAAGTCTATTCTTGCTTCAGTCAACCGTCTCATTAGTTTGTCAGACTTGAAAGTGTAGATGGACGGCCAGATGATGGAGGTCATAGGATTGTGTCTAATTTTCTCTCCCTCACATTGGAACAAGGTGTCTATCGAGTGCCTTATTACTCAACACAAATATATTTTATTTTGTTGATCAATGTGTCCGTCAAGAGAATTTGGAGTTGTCTGCACTTGTTTTTCTGGGAGTACACCGGGGTGTCTCTTTTGAGTATCTAAGATACCTTCGACACCCAGACTTGTATCGCTTACGATGCAGAGCCCTTTTATGGTGTCAGCCCGACTCCTTGGTCCTAATTAGCGCTTGGTCCAAGTGGACACTTTGAAAATGTTTGGGAGTGCTCGCCATTAGTGGAAGCTCATTTGGAATTTGACTTTGGATGATAGAGCTTTTCTTGACATTTCTTTTTCTTTTCTTTTGTTGGCTAGCTCCACTGCTTTTACCAAAAATTGGCGCACACTGATCAACAATTTTCATTAAATTTCATCACACCCTGGTACTTAGGTCAATATCAAAAAAGATAGCATATGAACTTGTTCACATACTGGCTAGGTTTTGCTAACACTCAGGTTTTCTGAAGCCTTCATTAACTTTATCCCATCCTCGAATATCATTAGATCGGGTATAAACTCAAATCTCTAGTCCCAGTTCCTCAAGTGATAACTCAACTCATCTCATCAATCATGCAGTTGTGAAAGTGATTGTGCTGATCATATTCTTTTTGAAGGTAGAGATGAAGAGTGCAATATAGCACTCAAATCTTTCAAACTAGGTAAGTGTGGATTATTAAGTTCTAAAAACCCTAATGACTAAGGCAGGCTAACTCAGAATCTCAAGATCTCAAAAATCAAGTGTCCTCAAAAATCCTCAAGCCTTGAGTGATAGTGAATGTGTCAGGAATATATCAACCAAGGAATGCATGAAATGCTTGATGAAATGCAAGACCATGAGTGATGATTTTTTTCATGCAAAAGATTTTTTTTGCTTTTTTTTGGAAAACATGTAATATACACATTACTTGTACCCATCCCCGATGTTAGATATAAACGATTAAAGTACGAGCTATGGATAAAGTAGATAAAATTTATACAAACACACCCCCCTATACTTAGCTCGTGCTATGTCCTCATGGCACAAAGTGAAATGTTGACATAGCTCGTACTAAATATAGAGGGATTAAAAACAAAAGAAGAGAAGTGAATTATAAACAATGGATGCGGTCCCCCTATACTTAGGCTCAGGTCAGCCTAAGTATAATCGGATAATTACAGATGGGGAACCGGGTAGATTTGCGGATGTACAAGATCAAGGAGGTTTGCGACGGACCTTCTTGCGGGAGTGTGGAGGGAGATAGTATGGAGATGTGGAGTGTGATGAAGAGGGGGTCGATGAAGAAGACCAGCCATCGTCGGAGTCGTCCTCAGGATAATAGTAATCGTCTGCAAAGGATCTCCAACTTTTGTCGATCAGAGTTAAGTGCCCATGGATCAGAGCTGTACCTGTTGCACTTATCTGATGAACCTCATCAGGATCGAACGAGGACTCGTCAGAAATCACCTGATGTCTAAGGTCAAAGGTGACTTTCTTGGTCGGTTTGTTTCCTCGGAAAGTATTGGGAGGAAGTTGGACAGTCTTCATCTCCCTGTCTTGAGTAACCGGTGTGGCATTTGTGAGTTCCTCATCAGATGAATCTCCATAAAAGTCGACCAATTCTTGAAGGGTCATGCACTGCTTCGGTCGAGGGAGAGTGTTCCTACGGATCTTGTGGTTTATGGCTGGGGGTGTTGATGTCACTTCCGAATGATCATGAATTTTGGCGACATCAGATGTTTCTGGAGTCGGTTCCTTATAAGGTTCAAGTATCTCATGAATTACTGCCGACTCGAAGATTGGACCACTCAAATAATCGTGTTGATCTTCAATAATATGGTCCAATTCCTCATAAGCTCCAAAATCATGATTTTTCCTAGGAGCAGTGATAGGGTGGTGAGAATCCGAAGTTTGTCCAACAGTCAGTCTTTTAGGTGACTCTCCTAGGATTTGTATCAGTATGTCATGCGGAGATGTCTGATAATGTAAAATGTTTATTTTCTGATCATAACTATTGGTTTCAAGTTGGTTTTCCTCAGAGCAGGGCGTGTCATTGGGGATTTATTCATTGTGGTCCGAGTTCGGGAACTTGATTTCCTGAGTCTCACAATCGACGATTGCCTTAGCGGAGGCTAAGAACGGCTTTCCTAAAATGATAGGAGACTCAGACATCCTTCCAGGGTGTTCAATGTCAAGGACCGTAAAGTCCACCTTATGTTCTTTACCTCGGAAATTTACGACGACAGAAACGATCCCCGCGGTCTTTTGGTAGATCGATCAGGTAATTGAACGATCACCCTAGTCTTTTTGAGTTGTCCGAATTTAGTTGATTAAAGACGGACTTCGGGAGGATGTTTAATGTAGAGTCGTCATCTAACCGAACATGAGTGAATGTTGAATCCTCAATTTCACATGTGATCCGAGTCAACCGCTTGACTTTGCGGCTTTTGATTTTATGATTCATCACCAAAGAACTAGCCATAGATATGACATGATATTCAGTCCTGGATCGTTTCTTGCCCGTCTTTTGGGGTTTAGTCGACTCTTCACAAATCTCTTAAGATCGGGCACATATTCTATGGCTTTGATCAATGGAAGCTCTAAGATCAGACTCTTGCAAAATGCTTCCATTTCAAAATTGTCCATTTTTTTGAATTTTCAAATTTTTCAATTTTTTTGGTATTTTCTATAATATGGTCAGTCGAGGGGTCAGAGGTCAGTGGTTGTGTCTGATTGTGATGATCCAGTGGTTCGCATGGTGGTGGCCTCACTTCTTCTGAATTTTGCATTGACCGGATGAGATCATATATTCTCATAGTTAAAGTGTCTGCTCTATGATTAATCCGAGCAATCTCATCCTCAAACATCTCATGACTAGTGATTGAATAATCATTCTCTATGTGTCTTGATTCTGGCATGTAACCTTGAGTAGAGTGTTGATTGTTCATAAACATTATGGTCTGGTCATGAGTTGTATTTCCTTGACTTCGGTTTTCTCATGGGTTGTCAAAGGAAAATTGATAGTTATCTTGAGTAGGGGATAATTCAAGAGGCTGTGAGATCCTAGTGACCGGATATCGTGTTCTATTGTCAATATCGGTCACTCTATTGTTTATCCTCAATTCTGATCTCTCTCTCTTGTGTCCATAAAATTGTCAGAATGTGAGAGAGGACTATTCCAAGAAGAAGTGTGGTCATAGGGTGGGATGTATGGGTGGGAAGAAAATGATGGCTGAGGGGAAGAAGAATATCGAGACATGGTCGTGGAGATCGGAAAAGAAGACCACTGTGCTGACATCTTCTTAAGATGGATGGAATGATTAGCGAACCACGATCTGCTTGCGATTGCAAGACCTTTGACACACAAAAATCAAACACAAAACAAACACGTTGATTCGCCCACTCAACTCTGGTGAAGGCACCTTAGGGTTCTGCCGCTTATCTTTTCAATTTTAATTTAATGGCAAGACAATCTTGCAAATTAAGCGAAGCTGTTAGGTGTCGAAATATTTCACAAAGACTGTCCCGAGTTCATACAACTAGTTACACCTACTCTCAGTCAGTATAGGTGTAAGTACGGACCGTTTAACGGTTACCCGTGTTACTTGAGGACGGAGCCTTCCGTGGTGTTGATGAGCAGTCACCGTCGGATAGTTGACGACTTATTTTATGGCTCCGTACTACGACATAAGAACGGTGACTGCTAAACAACACCGCGTGACCCGCCTGTCCCGATCTTTGAAATTATATCGACGAATTGTAATGGCTACCCGTGTTACTTGAGGACGGAGCCTTCCGCGGTGTAGATGGTGACGGCGCCATTTGGTCCCCGGCAACGGCGCCATTTGATGAGCGCGAAATTCACCTCTATAATATCGACGAATTGTAGTATAGGAAGCGAATTTCGGTCGATCAAAAACCACAAGCTTTGAATGTTGTGGAGTATTTTTACTTGGCAAGTGTACCAAGGTCGAACATAGGGAACGGTGATTACTAGTTGCGTGGTCTTAAATCAAATCAAATAATTAATCAAATTTATCCTCGATTAATTTCTGTGTTGCAAAAATGTACAATGCAATGAGATGCAAATGCAAAGAAATATACAGAGAAAATGAAGCACTGGATCTGCGATTTAGTGATGTTTAATCCAAATAAGATTAATCAATAACCGCGAAATGAAATCACAGATCGAATAATATCAAATCCAGTGGGATGTATCAAAATAATCCCTGATGCAAGTATAGGCTATCAGATTAATCCTGCAATGATTTTATCTCCAAAATTCTTCAAATTATATTCTTAAGAAATGTTTGCAATTCACAAGTTAATAAGCCTAATAAATCTCCTTGATTTAACCCCTGCAAAATTTAAGTCCTCAGATCTGAAATTAATTTCATCATTGCAAAAATCTAAACCCTGCAAAATAAGTCGTCAAATTTTTCAAGAAAAATGGCACAGGTATGTCAAAATTGAGCCTGCAAGTCAAATGAGATCTTCGAATAATAATTATCAATAAACAAACTCAGATCTAATCACAAGCTATGCTAAATGATAGAGCACGGAATTAGCTTCAAAACGACATATTATATGCTAAAAACGGAGTTCGTATGACAAAGATGTGATAAAATGAAGTTTCAGGGACTAAAATGTAATTAAAATAAAGTTTTTCTTTCAAAATGGTCCCTAGAAGGACTTATCTGTAATTTATTAAAGTCGCAGGGGCTCCTATGCAATTTACCCCTGGCGGGCGCCTTCTTGCAATTTCTGAAAAGGCCAGGGGCTTCGGTGAAATTTTCCCACGCGCACGTGCGAAGCACGTGCGCCAGGAGGCTTGTATGCGGAGCGGGAGGCTCAGGGCCCCGAGCCAGTGGTTCGGGTTACGAACCTGAGGCTCGGGTCGGACCAGGAGGCTCGGACTCCGCGCCTGTGGTTCGGAGCTTCCGAACCTCCAGCTTTGGAGGACAATTTAGGGGCGGCACGTGGAAGGACGTTTGCCGTCGGATCAAGGGCAATGAGCCCGATCCGACGGTGACCGCTCGTCACGGGCTAACGGAGGAGGGTGAGGCGGAGGTTTCGCGCGGGGGCTGAGCGGTAGGCGGAGGAGGCACAATCGGCTGAGCGCGTGGGCGCGACCGGGAGGCGGCGCGAGGCGGCGACGCCGCCCCTCGGCCGACACACGGCGCGAGGGCGGCGTTCGCTGCGGGGGCTCGGAGGAGCTCGGGCTGCGAGGTGGACGGAGCTCGGCCGATGCACGACCGAGCTGTGGGCGAGTGGGCGCGACCGGGAGGTGGCGCGAAGACGGTGGGCTCGATGGTGGAGGCGAAGGCGGAGCAGCGGCCGCGCTCGGCCGACACACAACCGAGCGGAGGCGGAGGGCGGTGACAAGGTCGGTGAACCTGCAAAGGAAGAAAAACGAAAAAATGGAGGCGGAGCCTGGGAAAGCTGGAGTGGCGATGGCCAACTCCTGGTTGTTGGCCTCAGAGATCCGACGGGAGATCTCGAAGCTTCGCCGCTCGTCGGAGGAGAGCGGCTACAGAGGGCGGCTGCACCTCTGGATCGCGCCCGTCAAGGCCACTGTCACCGGCCGTTTAGGAGATGGCGGATGCCTCCCAAGGTGGAGGTCGGCGGAATTTTATAGGGGGTTGGCGGAGTAATGGTCGGGGTTGGTGAACGGCTGGAGGGGGCGTTACATGGGCGAGGCGTAACGGGCGGAGCGGGGGATGGCGCGAGGAAGGAGAAGGGGCGAGGGGAGGGGGTTGAGGAAGAAACGGCTGAGGAAGAAGATGGTCGGGTCACGTGTTGGGCACGTGACCTGGACGGGCTGGAGAGAGAGTGGGGGTGCCACGTGGCGCCCAAAAAAGTTTCAAAAATTAAATACAAAGAAAAATAGAAAAGAAGTAGCAAGAGATCTCGAATTGAAAATTTTTCTTCATGAAAGTTGTTCGTCTTGTCGAGATCTACAACTTTCATGAAGGACCCGGGAGCAAAAGAGATCACCTGTGCGAAGTGGTATTTTTGGCGGTTCTCCATGTGTTTGGGGAACCGTATTTTTGGGATTTTGTATTTTTTTGGTGGTTTAGAGAGGATAAAAAATCTAGAAAAAATATGGTAAAATAAAAGAAAATTAATTACACATTAATCTATTTTTTTTATTTTTAATAGATAAGAAAATAGGAAAATAAAATAGAAGTCAGAATCACACAACTTTTGTACAGTCTGACAACGGACACTTGAACTTGGTCAGTTTCTTTGATTTCAGTTTTGATCTGGATTCAAATTTTTGCGTTTCTTATTAAAACTTTCATCAAAGGACACAAATGGAAAAGAAATAAAATTAAAAGGGTTAATTAAGCACATAAAAACTCAGGTCAAAAATAGCAAAAAGTCAAAATGCGCAAAAGAGGCCCAAAACCCAACTTTCACATATGAGCTCCGAATTTTATGAAATTAGTCTTGTTTTGAAGGTATTTGAAAATGGAGTATTTTAAAAGTGAGTAGACCAAAATCGGACACTGTATGTGGGAGATACGCTCATTTTAGTCTGTCAGATGTGAAATTTGACTTTGGGATTATTTGACACTTATTGGGGTTAGTAATTTTTTGTATTTTTTTATTTGATAAGGTTAGTAGTATCTACACAATGGAGGTAGTTTTGGGTCAATTGGAGTTAGGATGAATTAACTAAAAATGTGAGAAGTTAGCGGCTTTTTGGGCTAATTTACAATGGGGATTTTAAATGCAATTATGCATGATGAAATGCAGATATTATTCACACATGCATAGTGGCTAATAATGCTCTATTAATGATTAATTACAAGTGAATGATGGGGAACAGAGCCTAAATGACCAATTTTAGCATGATGAATACATGATTCATCACCAGGTAAGTAGTCGGGAGAGCTTGGCTCAGGATCCTGATCCTGAGAGTAGTGGAAAAGTCATCACGGTTGTATTTTGGCCTGAATAACTTGCTCTTCCTCGCATTTATTTGGAGCCCCGAGATGGAATGGAATCATTGAGAATGTAACCACTCGCCAGTTGAAAGGATCAAGAATGTACCTAACCCCGGAGCCTTCGTTGAAAGGATCGAGCGCAGTGCCTTCCAAATTTCATCCTCATGGAATGGCCGAGTTAGCCACTCGCCAGCCTGCTCGGATAGAGAGTGACTGGGTGGAGGGAGGATAGTCGCTGGCTGGGAAGGTCGTCCCTGGCTGAGCATGGAACAGAAGTAATCCACCGCTGCCGTAGAGACCTGTAGTGATCTATCAATGACACGACCAATGCCATTCACAAGGAACGTTATATTGTTCGTGTTTGCACGAACCTTGGTGGAGAGGTGGAAGAACTTTGTATTGTGGTCCCCGAGCTTTAGCCAGTCAACCCGACTATCCTGCTTCCAAGCCGATCCAAGGTCATTTTCGAGGACATCCATGTAGTCTTTTACATCTTTTTCTAGTTGTGCCAGGGATTCGTCCAGGGGCTCAACTGCAAGTGCCCTATTTATTTTTGTCGAGGAAAACCTTTGCTCCTTTGAGGTCATTAAAGACATTTGCCCGCTCTACATCCCATGCCTTTAATGTAATTTTAACATTCTTTAGCTTACACGCCAATCGATACAAAGGTTTCCCAGTCACAGAGATCTCCCACCCCCACTCGACAATTCCTAAGTACCCAGGTCGATCAACCCAGTAATCAAAACATCTGAATGGTTTAGGTCGTTTGGGAAGCTCGCAAGGCCGACAGTAAGGAGCTGATGGTCATTGGAGGCTAGTGGTGAGAAAGTAACTTTAGAGTGCGGGAAACAGTCGAGCCACGCCACATTAGCAAGTGCACGATCCAGCCTTGACACAATCCTGGACGGGCCAATTGAAGAATTTGTCCAAGACCAAGCATTGCCGAAAGAGTGCAGTTCGAGGAGCGTGCAATGATTTATGCAATCATTGGACTCCTCCATAGGTTTCTGAGGAGGTACCCGACTGCCCATTTTTTCATGGCTGAATCTGACGACATTGAAGTCTCCAATTACTAGCCATGGAGACGTGCTGGTATGCGAGATTTGACGGAGGTGATCCCATAGCTCCATGCATTCAACCTGGCAATTCGAACCATAGATTACCGAAACAGTCATCATTAGTCCCCCGTGATTGGAGCATTCCATGGATATGTCTTGAGAGGAGATTCTAAGTGGGGTACATTGCCAGGAAGATTCCTTTCAAAGGAAATAAACCCGTCCCAGTTGTATGTTCTTGTGGACGAAAGCCCAACCACTGGGGAAGAGAGCAACGAATTTTGCTCTCGATTGAGGCCTAATTTTGGTTTCCACGAGGCCAATAATTTCAGCTTGTCTGTTCTTGAGATCCCCCAGAATCGTCCTCAACTTGCGTGGCTTATTGAGGCTGCGGAAGTTACAGACAACAATTGACATTAAATTCCTTTTAAGGATGGGGGGAACGATGGCCCGTTGTTCCTAGTTGGAGCTTGGTGGGCCTTACTCTTCCCGCGGCTCACCGTGGCCCAGGCTTGGTTGATGACTGATAGGACCTCCAGGACGGGGTAATCTCTCTCCGGTGGATTGCCCTCCCATGTCCATGTTCGAGCAATCCGCGGTCGCAACCTCCGAGGAGGGGTTGTTGAGGTCGAACCTCGAGTTGGCGTTACTCTCTGAAGCTGATGAGGCTTGTCTGTGAGGCATCACAATTCTCTAATGCATGAGAGACCTAGGGCCAAGAGGGGGAGCACATGGGGGCTTACCTTGTCCAGCAGCACGCCACATTGATTTAGAGGGAAAGACCTCGATCCGATTCTGCTTGTCGACCTCCTCCGGCTGGCAGGGCCGCTAGGAATGATCCCTTGAATCACCAAGAGAGGGGAGGTGACTGGCGGTCTCCAGATATGAATCACATCATAGCTTTTACGAGGATTCAGCATGATGATCAGGTCCTAATGTGGCAGCTTCCTTGCTTGAGGGTGATTCCCCGTAGTTGCCGGCCGACGTGGTGTCGTCCGCAGCATGAGGGCAACTTGTCGTGGAGTGACCAAAGGAGATACAATGTGTGCACTGTGGTGGATGCCATTCAAGCTCGATATCGATTTGTTGTCGCATCCCTGAGTAGAATATGAGGGGAACCGTTCAAGGGATATCTTTCGCAGCGTGAATGGAGATGCAACATCTTGCATACCCATCCCGCAAGCCCGATGTCGTGGCAGCATCCATGAATAGAGGCGTTCCCAACAAGCTGGCCAACTTGGTTATGATGATTTTAGAACATTGGCCAAGGCTTAGGCCATGGAACCGTACCCATAGTGGGATCTCAGATATATTGAAATCTAACCAATTTGAACCAGATATAGGTCATAACTTCGATTTGTTTTTGCATCACTGCAATCAGTTTGAACCAAATATATTGAAATCACTAACGTAGACTTTTCTAGAACCCTTATTAGGATAAATTTAAAAAAAGTGTCATAACTCACTTTTGAAATATAACAATGAGTACTAAACAAAGAACTTTATGTTTTAATGTCTATATAAGTTAGAGTAAAATAAAGGTGAGTTTGTCCCATTTTAAGTTCATATGGAGAAGGTATGGATCTGTGAAGTTTTATTTGTGGCCTTTTCATCTGTGTGCCCCAGTCACCTTGCACCTTATTTTTTTGTACAATTAATTTTATCTTTTTATATGTATTTTTACATGTCTGATGTTGAAAATATTTTTATTTGAAGTGTAAAAGAGTATGTAAAATTAGTGAGCATTTCAGTTATGTACAGTGTACATGTCACCTAGGTTTTCTAGGTGACAGTGCCCTTTTGTTTGTATTTCTATGCCCTTATCTCACTCTGCTTTATTCCTTGTTGATCAAGTCAATATTGACTTAGGCCGGGGGTTTAAGGCCAATCAGTATTTGCATATTTCTCTTTTCTTTTCTTTATTCATTTATTTTGTATTTAAATACAAATATTTAAGCACTATTTACGAGCAAAGATCGTAGTGTTAATTTGTACAAGTTAGTTATATTTACATGCATTCAACTAGGATTTTAAAGAAAAATCAAAGGAATGAAGGTGAATGGATGGGTATTCATTAACGTCCCACTCCTTCGGCTACTAAAATCGACAGGATGGGAGCGTCAGACCTATCGTCTAATTTGCCCACAATCTCTGATACTTAATATTTGAAAAATATTATAGCAAGATTGTTAAGGGTGTTGTATTTTATTGGGTAAATGGATCCTTGATGAGGGACTGTTTACCATCTCTCTTATATATTGTACTCATCTACCCCTTCAAATGTTTAAGATGAATATTGAAGTGAGCCCCGATCTCTTGAGTGAGGAGATTATGGATGATCGTTCCCCTGTATTTTCCCCCTCTCCGTCTACATGCTATAAGAGCCTCGTTAAGGCATTGATCCATATCTATTATGTTGTTGTGAATTCGTGATCCCCATCCTTCTCCGACTGCTCGGGCTAGGGTGTGGTTCACCTTGAGTTCTACCACACCGGCATACACAAGAAGCGAGGGTGCAAGTAGAGGGCAGTCCCTTCATGTGTAGGGTAGTTTCTCTTCGACCACATCCCCTCTGTGCGTTGTATGACGATACTATGGCGTGGTTTCCTTCTAGTGGGGGTTCTTCTGTCCAGACGTGGCTACATGCACGGGGAGTCACAAGGGCCAGTAGGAGCAGGAAAAACCCAAGCCATAAGGGTTGAAGGCGTGAGAGGTCGCAAGGGCTTGGGTGCGGGACCCTCAAGGCGTGAGGTGTTCCTCCTCTGGCGCAGGTTTTCTTGGTGTATGAGAGGCTTATGGGAGTTTTTTCGATATCGTTTAACAACAAACAAGAGAGAACATCAAGTTTCTCCAATGTGTGGAGGGATACTTTTCCTCCAAGTTCAAGTTCACAATTCACATTAGAGGACGATTCCTCCTTGTCCTGATTGGGAACTGTTGGAAACAAGCCCATGATGAGCCATTATCCAATAAATGTTATTGCAAATATCATTCCCTTATCTGAAATGAAGAATAATTAATTTGCATAATAGGTCCCTTAGTACAATTAAGGTTATGTACCATGGCCATTTTGATGATCATACCTCTGTTGATCCAATTATTGAATCATAGTGGTTGGTACTTGGATGAATATCTAAAGAGTTAGATTGAGGACTCATCAAGCATTGCTAAATGATTATTAAGAGATGATCTCCATCCCGAGTAGGAGATCGCAATCCTTTCTCTTTTGGCTGATATCTGACCGACCTCTTGGTGCAGGTACTCTACATAGGAATCGAAGAGTTGACTTAACAAGATCGAGATAACCAAAGACATATGTCGTATGCTATCACGATATAGACACGCATCCTCTGATCGGAGACAGATGTGTTACTATGTCTAAGTATGTACATTTGGTAGACCGATAAGTGATGATCTAATGAAGGACTATACACCAATGCGTTGGTGTTCATACAAGGGCATGTGAGTAATACGATCTCTCAAAGGGATCATACAGGTTCATTACTGAACCGGAAGACATGAGCTAACTCATGAGATATTGGGAATCAAATTCCGTGCACGGTCGTCTCGCTTTGGAAGCTTGGCTGAATTTGTAGGTTTGATATATACTTTTGGAAAGTATAAGATCAATACCTAGGTATGATATATGCTTTTGGAAAGTATATGATCAATATCGACTCCCAATGATCGAATGAGAAATTTAACGATAAAACCCTTAAGGTGACAATCTAAATAGATCTAAAACTTCCTGTTTATTCTAGGTCTTCTAGTATGCATGATGTACATGTATTAGGAATACCTGAGGGTAATGTGATCATAAACGATTGTATAACTACGACGCTTCCATTCCTAGGGAGTGATGAAATATGGTTGGATTTTAGTGACTCCTCTCAATAGAAAAGTAATCTGATCTTGGTCCAAATGTTGGATAGTGATATGAATGTGATTCATATGCAATGAAAAGTTTAATTTTACAGTTTTGATTTAATCAAATATCTATGGGATGCCCGCAATATATGGATTTGAGATTTGATCTCAATATCCAAGTCACTATTTGTGGAACGTACAATCATCATGTCCTTATCTCCAAGTATCCGTGGAGAAAGCGCATTATCCTTGAAAGAGTTCAAGGATAATTTCATTGTTGATAATGTATCCGAGCATTGAGAATTGATAGTTAAATGTGATTTAATTATCATGGATAATATGAATTTGATTCATATTATTTGGCCATATAAGGGAGTTATCTACGAAATTAATTATCAAAGATATGAATAATATGGATATCTCTATCAATAATAATCATGGATATTATAAATATAATTTATAATATGTTGGAGATATTTAATTGTAAATAAAATTACAAAAATATATGTTATTGTGAATTGGATTCACAATAAACAATTAATTGTATGGATTTTACACCTATAACACTGAGTAATTCTGCAATTACAATCATAACCATGCATAATCGTGAATTACATCCAAAACCCCCAATAGTCTTAACTCTTACATCCATAACCCCCGAGTTAACTTCCATCCAATATTCCGTTATTTGTGACGGTATCCGTCAAATATTTTATATTTTCTACCCTATAAGTTCTATTATTTACAAATGAGTACACTCCCCCTCCTACCTCCTCCTCCCCCTCCACCTCCTCCTCTTCGACAACCACCCCCTCCCCTCCTCCTTCCCGTCGACCACAACCTCCTCCCCGGTGATCCCCCGCCACAGCCTTAGCCCACCCCCTCCCGTCGAGCGCACCCACCCGACCCCTTCCATCTCCCTACGGAGCCCCTCCCCACAGCATCGTCCCCCCACAACCATCTCCTCTACCTGGAAGCAGATTAGAGGGCACCCACCACCATCGCCTCCAGCCACTGAAGCTGTACAGATCAATCAACCCAAAATATTTGGCTGACAGAGAGGATCTACAGTGGTGATAGGCTGCGAGAACTCCTCCAGCAACTACTGTGAATGTTGGCGTCAAGGTTATAGAGATGGCGGTTCTGAGATGCTATTATGATGTAACCAAGGTTGAAGACGAGAGGACACGATCTGAGGTTGCAGGTCCTCCAGCTGATACACAGACAAGGAATGTGCTGGACGGCTGTGTGAAATGGTGCCTAGTGATGGACTTGCGGTAAGAGGAATCTGCTGATGTGCGGGCTGTAGACCTATATATGGGTTCTTGCAGCTCGAGCTGGAGGTATAGTTGGATTCCATATTGAGATCAAGTAGTAGAAGAACATGAAGTTGGATCTTTGTAAAAGGAAAAGTAGCAAAAGAGAATCGAGAAGAGGGAGAAGAAAAAGTTGAAAAGTCGGAATACTGAAACAGGAGAAGTGGAGTGGACTGTATATGATTTTTTTCCCTCCCCTGGAATGGGAAGACGGGGATTCTCTGTCGCTCCAGATCAATACCTCTAGAAGCTTGCGAGGTTGGTCTCAAATATCAGCAAGTCCCTCAAGAAGGAGCTGCAACGGCAGAGAAGAACTTGTTTCGATCTCACCGTGCACAAATGGGTCACAACCCGCATCCCGCGCCTGTGAGCCGCGTCGCTCCTTGGAAGCACCCCTCCCTACGGCCCGCCACCCCCGCCTGCCTGGAAGCCCCTCCCACGCCACAAGTCCTGCCTCTCCCTGCGACCCGCTACCACTGCCTCCTGCATGCAGATGTCGTTATTTTTTTATTATTTATTTTCCTATAAGCAATTGGAAGATCATGGGTTAAATTAACCCAATGATATGTCTGGGTTAACAGAAAAACTAACAGAGGGTTTTGGGTGTGAGACGGAGTGATTTTCGAGGTTCTGGATGTAATTCACGATTATGTGAGGTCATGATTGTAATTACAGAATTACTCAGGGTTATGGGTGTAAAAATCCCTTAATTGCAGATCTAATTTACGTATTTTGTTTGATATATGAATATGATTCATATTTGTCAATGGCATGATTGAAGTTTTTACAAAATTTAATGTGGAATTATTTTTGTGAAGATAAAAGCAATAATTGATATTGCCTGATAATTAATATATATAGATAAAAAAGGAGACTTATCTCTTTTTGGTGGTCGTCCACCTTGACTTGTTCAAGGGGGGACGACCGCCCTATATTTAGTAAAGAGATTTAGTTTTCTAATTATCTATGTGTATTGATTAAATTAAAAATGAATTAATTATTCTCTTGAGGAAGGATATAATTAATTTGTTTTAAACTAATTATTATTGTTTTTAGAGCAACAAATCATGGACATTGATTAATAAACTTTTAATCTATACCGTTGTTAAGAGAGCACATGGATTGAGATCCATGTGCATCCAACTGGTATAAAATGAAGGGTAGCCCTTGCCTTTTAACATACACACATAATTCTAAGAGGAATTAAACTCTCTCCATATCTCTCTCTACACGCTGAAGAGCCTCGTACCTACCCTCATTAATTCAATCAAATTAATGGTCAAATTAATGTCGTGTCGTTCGTTGTAGTTAGGTAAATGCGGACGGATCAAAAACCACTTTTAATTAAGGTTTAATTAATCACGAGCGGCAAATTTATTTTACTTGGGCAAGCCCAAGGTCGAACTCAGGGAGGCAGCTGTCTCCTTAGGTAAATTTTAAGCAAATTTCAGAGGTCGAATTTTCAAAAGATTCTTTTTGGTATTTTTCAACAATTTTTATGCAATTTAAAAGAAAGATAATGCAATATCAGGCCAGTTTGTACGTTAATTCAGAAAAGTACTCAAACTAAGTCCAAAAATTATGAAACATGGCCAAAATGTGTAATGCAATGAAATTAAGCTATACTAATTTTTTAAAATTTTCTGACACTTTATGAATTTACTACGAATTAAATATGAATGCAATCTAATTTTTACAAAATCAATTTTTAATAGATACCAAATCACATTATTTCCAAACATAAAAATTATCCTAGATAGATCTAAGTATGATGAATCCAGGAAAATTGATAAACTTAGAATTCTATGTGAATTGGACCTATTAAAAATCAATTAAGGAAGTCACTAGTAGTAGGATTCGAACCCTGGTCCTTTAAAGTGGGAGCCACTGCTTCTACCACCAGACCATTAGAAGGGTTCAATTAAGGAAGTCACAACTTAATTTGTTCAGGCCTCGATATGCGTGCAAATGCAATGATTTTTTGGGCATAAGGTAAAATAAATTATCCTAAGTCTAATGTTAACTTTTGATGATTTTTGGATCAACAGAGAATTTAATAAGAATTAAAAGGCATCAAATGGGCAAAATATGGAGAATTTCACCAATTTAATAATAATAAAATCCATGATGTCACAAAAATGAGATAAGTGCATATAAGAAAGAGGACAAGTTAAGCTACACAATGCAATTTTTAGAACTTAAAAATGATGCTAAATGGACACCTAAAAATACGTGCAAAGAGAGGGACCAATTTGTAAATACAGAAAATCAAATTGCTAAAAATTAAACATGCTGACAGGACTTAAATGCAATTATCTAGAATGCTGGGGGTATGTGTGCAAAATGCCCACGAAACACGTGCGCCTCACGTGATGCTCCTGGCAGGGATTGAATTGTAATTTTCAAAACCTTCAGGGGCCTCAGTGTAAAATGCCCAGACCGCACCTGAGAGACACGTGCAGTGCTAGGCTCGGGAGACATCGGAGGCTCGGAGGTTGGCTTAGGGGCGCAACAGGCTCGGACATGGCTCGGGATAGCTTCGGGGCTCCGAGCCTAAGGGTCGAGGAGAAGGCTCGGAGGAGACGACGTGGCGTGATGCGGCCCGTTGGATCAAGGCGATCCAACGGCTACTGATGGCTCTTGAGATGAAGGCATGGATGATCGAGTACCGTTAGATCCAGATGAATCCAATGACATCTGGAGCTCGGGGAAGCAGCGATGTGGCGTGTTGCGAGGCGTACGATCCTAGTGAGATCGAACGACTGCTGTAGGTCGAAGGGGAGAGCGATGTGGCGTGATCGTGAGCGTGGGATCCTCCTGATCTGACAACGATGTGGCTCGCTTAGAACCGTCCGATCATGTGGATCGGACGGCTATTGTGCTTCGTGCTCCTCCGGTCCACCGCCTTCTGCGGCAGACGTGGCTGGGCTCCAACGAAGTCCTCCTGGCTCCGCCTCCTCCTCCTGTAGTCGATGAAGCTCACCAGCGGCTCCTGTGTACCTCAGAACGATCAGGGAAGAGTCAGGGAGCTGCCGGAGACTCTGGATGGGGCTGGGGAGGTCCGTAGGCTGGAGGCGCTGAAGGTCGAAGTCGCTCCGGTGAAGCATCCAGCCAATGAAGGAGAATGTACCTGTAGGGGTTAGCTTGATAGTTGAGGCGTGCAACGTGTTCGTGAGGTGAATGTGAGTGCAATGGGAGGCCTAGACTGGAGTGAAGGAAGTGCGGTAGTGCTCCTCCGCCAAGATGGCAGAGCTCTTGTAGGAGTGAGGTGCGAGGTGTCGTAGGAGGAAATGGAATGGCACGCGAGGATCAGAGCTCCATGGCGGAGCTCGATGGATGATCAAGTGACGTGGGATCGATCGTGGGAGGCAGAAAAATTAGAAGAAAAGCGAAGAAAAAGAAGAAGGAGATCGGAGGGGAGAAGGTGGTATCTACCTGGGGATTGAAGTTCGGAGTTGAGCTCCTGGTCGTCGCTCGAAGGCCGGTAGGGGTCCTGAGCTTGTGCAACTCATGAGAGGAGCTGCGACACGGCGGGGTTGGATGTGGATCTGGCCTAATTACTGTCACTAATAGGTGGAGTCGAGCTTGGGGTTTCTCTCTGCAGTGGCGGATGGGGTCGACAGTCGACGGAGATGGTGTATTTATAGGGATAAGGTGGTGGTGACAGGTGATGGATGGAGAGGTTGGCGTGGAGTTCGTGGAGCGAGGGAGAAGGGATCATGGGAGTCGTGGGGATTGGCGAAGATAAGTGTAGAGTGGGCTATAAGGTGGAGGTGGTAGAGGGCGGAGAGGCTGGCCGGAGTGGTGCTGAAAATAGAAAGGGGGTGGTGCGTTGGCGAGGTGGGCGACGTGGGTGCGGGAGCTGCGGGAGGTAGAAGACAATGTCTCTATCGTTGGATCTCCCGATCCAACGGCTGAGAATTAGGCGCTATGGGGCGGCTGAGATTAAATCAAAGTGGTGTGATCGAAGGGTTATGATGACACCACGTGGAGGGCGCAGGTGAAGGCGGAGACGGACGGTCGGGATGAGCTCTTGAGGCTTTGATCAAAGGGTCCAGATGTCGCGTGAGATGAGTGGTCAGGATTGAGGGTTTTTGGCAAAGATCGGAGGGTGCAGGGCGCACCACGTGGCGCAAGGAGAATATGGTGCTGGCGAGCGGCTGTGATGAAGTTGGTGGGTCGATCGGGCGGTGGAGGTCATCTGGATGATGAACGGTGGAGATGAAGATGTGAAGGTGAGATCGAATGTCCATGGGGACGCCACGTGGCGATGTGCGAGTGCAGCGCCGACGGAGGGCTACGATTTATTCCAGGGCTTGATTGAAGGGTTGCCAGTGGTTGCGGGGATGGATGGCCCAGATCAGGAGAGAGGAGGCAGGATCGGACGGCGGAGGGTGAAGGACGTGTGGCGCACAATGGAGCGGGCCACGTGGCGCAATCAGAGGTTGCCACGTGGCCGGATCTGAATGATCGAAAGAGTATGTTGAATTAGAGAGAGAAGGAAGCCGAATATGGAAAAGCTCAAAACATGAAAGGTGTAGATCTCGATGAGATCTACAAGTTTCATGTTGACCAAAAATGGAGATGAGGTCAAATAAGACACAAAATACAAGGGTACAAATATACATACATATAATGTACAAAGGGGCCCTAAAACCCAAGTTCTGCATACGAGCTCCGATTTAAATGAAATTGGTCTCATTTTGAAGGTCTCTGAATGTGTATTAGTCTGAAAATGAGCAGACCTAGATCGTAGGTTATATGAGGTGGATATTTGCATTCTAAGATCTGGGGTCTTCAATTGGGTTTGGGATTTTATTGGGTAATTTTACAAGATAGGATTTTTTTGGCATTTTCCTTATACTATTAATTAGTAATATACAAAGTACATGGTTGGTTTTATTGACTTTGGAGGGGGTATAAAATACAGATAAATAGGTGAATATTTACAAGTGATCTGGGCTTCTTATTTAATGCAAATTTGGATGCTAAAATGCATGTATTATGTATGCATGTATGAATGCTAATTATGCAAGATAAAGGGAAATATGCTGCTAAATACTCGAGAACAAGTCTCTATTTTCAACTTTAAGAGCGATGAATCACAGATTCATCAACCCCCTATACTTAAACCTTGCTCGTCCCCGAGCAACTAATATGAAATGCAAGAGTGAAATGATTTTGGGTTCCATACCAAGGTCATGAACAAAAGTTGAAAATGGAGCTTGACTCGACCTTTGGATTAATTGTGAGGCGGAACCTCATTGGGACCTGAACTTAAGACCTAACAGACTTCAAGTTCCACAAGTCTTCTATTCAAGATTCCTCAATAGTTAGGTCAGAACAAATCCTTCAATGCAAATTTCTGATGACTATGATTCTTACTTGTACAATGTAAGTGCAAAATAGCTCTCCACATCAGAAATGGGTAAGAAGCAGCCTCCTCTAACAAGGTAACTCTAATTCTCTGGTCTAGCAACTCTTTCCTCGAGGAGAGTGGTATTCCCTTCTAAGTTCAAAGTGCGACCAGCTCAAGAGGAGGGGGTGGAGAAAAGAATGGACGGTAGCCAGTGTAGCTACCTATCCCGGGATGCCTGACCAGTGTAGCCAAGTCATCCAGCTGCAGACTTCTTGCTAATATACAAACTCCGACATGTATTTTATTTTCTATCTGGCCTGTCTATTTTTTGGAGTTCTTGCATTTTTTTCTTTTTTTCTTTTTTTGAACTATATACAAGGTGCAACATGTACATCAGGAGTTTTTACTCTTGAGCCAGTAGACTATCCCTCTTTTGAAGCATTATTGCAACCCACAACGTCCCATCTTTAGACGTCAATGCCACCGGACTAGGTTGAGATGCACTACCCTCCCTAGAGGAGGACAGATGTTTCCACCCGTGTGCTACTTTAAGCTAAAGGATTCTACCTCCTCACCACCTCATCAATGAAGAGCTACGTGCATGGTGCTTGTCCAAGTTAGGTCACTGTCTATAAGAATCATGCGTGTGCACGAGATATTCTACTTAGACTAATCAAGATGACATGTGAACATAGACTTGCGGATTCAAAGAATTAAGTCACTTGACGTGAGAAATCTTAACTCCCGCTCCTATAAGGTTCCTCTGAAATTAGGTGGATTAAGGTCAAATCAAGTCCCTCCTCATCATCTACTCATAACTTGGTTCAGAACCCACTAAGTTGTCACCTTGCATATGCAAGATATGTAGATGGGATGCAGATGACATGCT
Source organism: Ottelia alismoides (assembly GCA_037367405.1). NCBI lineage: Eukaryota > Viridiplantae > Streptophyta > Magnoliopsida > Alismatales > Hydrocharitaceae > Ottelia > Ottelia alismoides. Next base: position 400,052 of record JAZKJV010007342.1, read on the forward strand.
ATGTAGATGAATGAAATGCAAGACTCTTTTTTTCCTTTTCTTTTCAGATGCAGAGATGATGTGCAAGAGTAAATAAGAAGCCTTTTATTTTGTTTTTTCCATTTTTTTAAAGAGTTTTATACAAATTATTATACAAGTATACATATATTTTACAAAAAAATTCTCCATTTTTACCCATCCCGTCATTATTGTGTAATATATACAAAAATACGTGAAAGTATGTGCTATGGGTAAAGTATATATATAATATATACACGCCCCCTATACTTAGCGTGTGATATGTCCTCAGAGCATGAAAAGCGAGGAAAAAGACATAGCTTGTGATAAGCGTAGGAAAGCCAAAAGATCAAAAATGTATAGAAGTCGTCCTGCCCCCCTATACTTAGGCCCTGGCAGTCTAAGTGTAGCAGGAGATTAAAAACTGGGCGGACGAGGTCGAGAAGGGAAGTGGATGAATATATATACAATATGGGTATCGGTTCCCCACTATACTTAGACTCAGGTCAACCTAAGTATAGGACTGGAGTGGTATGAGGATCAATGTGATGTGGAGGATATACATTGAATGGACTCAGATAACTCTCCCCCCTATACTTATGATCTGGTCATCCTAAGTATAGTCATAGATGAGAATATATGAAGTTGGGGTGAGTGATTAGAGTCGCGGGAGGGAGGGGAAGAATGTACAGGAGTGATGGATATATACAAGGATTGCGGTCTGAATCTTTCCAGATGCTGCTGATGGCAAGAGTTCACTATTGTAAGGTCTCGTGTGCGGCTCGATGTGTATCTGTTGAACATGTCTCGCACATGAATACAATCTCCTCAACATGGACTAACTGTTCATTGGGTTCGACGAAGTGCTTCAACAGTTGTCCATTTACTAGGAATGTCGGTGCGTCATCTGTGAGATCTGAGATCTCAATACATCCACTATCATGCACAGCACGGACAGTGAATGGGCCTGTCCACTTGGATTTCAGCTTGCCTTGGAAAACCTTCAGCCTTGCATTGAACAACCATACCTTCTGTCCAGGAACAAAGGTCTTTCGTCTGATATATCTACCATGCCAATGCTTTACTTTGTTCTTGTACACCAAACTGTTGTCGTATGCTCGGTTTCTGACTTCCACAAGCTCATTCAGATCCATGTCTCTCTGTTTCTGCCCTAGGTGTGTGTTCCAGTTGACCTTCTTGATTGCCCATTCTGATTTGTGCACTAATTCTGCGGTAAATGGCACGGCTTTCCGAATACCATCCGGAATGGGGAGGTTCCTAACAGTGTCTTGTAAGCTGTCTTATAAGCCCACAGGACTTGATCCAAGATCTGAGACCAGTCCTTCCTGTCTGGGCGGACAAGCTTCTACAATATGGTTTTCACCTCCCCATCCGACACCTCAGCCATACCATTAGTCTGTGGGTGGTAAGGACTAGCGATACGGTGTTCAATACCGTAATCCTTCAAGAGCTTCTTCACATCTCTGTTTACAAAGTGGCTACTCTCATCTGATATCAACATTTTGGGGATCCCGAACCTAGAGATGATATGATGTCTAATGAATTTACAGACAATCCTGTTGTCTGTGGCTCGGGTTGGGATAGACTCCACCCATCTGGACAAATAATCTACCGCAAGAAGGATGTATTCAAATCCGTGGCTAACAGGTAATGGGCCCATGAAGTTGATGCCCCGGGCGTCAAAGACATCACAAATGATGACAGGATGCATCGACATCTCATCCTTGGAACCAATTGTTCCTCCCATTCGCTGGAATACTGGGAACAACTTCGCAAAGGTGATCGCATCATGAAACAAAGTCGACCAGTAAAGGCCACAATGAAGTACCTCCCATGCGGTCCTCTTCCCGGAGTGGTGTCCTCCTGCCTCCAGACCATGGCATAAAGAAAGGATACTCTGGTATTCCTCCTAAGGAATACACCGTCTCCGAATACAATCCGGACCTTCAAAGAAAAGGATCGGATCCTCCCAATGGTAATGTCTAGAATCCGACTTCAGTCGCTCAATGTGGCTCTTGGGCCAATCTTTGGGAACCTTCTTGGAGACAAGATAGTTCGCGATATTGGCATACCATGGGAGTGAGTCGATAATAAAAATCGGCTCGTCGGGGAAGGAGTCTCGAATCAGTGAATCCTCGAAAGCATCAAGATCCTCGAGACGGGAGAGGTGATCAACTATTATGTTCTTCTTTCCAGGTTTATCACGAATGTCCAAATCAAACTCCTGGATAAGCAGAATCCACCTAAGAAGACGCGCCTTTGTGTCCTTCTTTCCCATTAAATAACGTAGTGCTGTGTGGTCAATGAACACAATTACCTTGGATCCGATTAAATGAGATCTGAATTTGTCCAAGCCAAACACTACTGCAAGCATTTCCTTTTCCGTAACTGTATAGTTGCGCTGAGTAGTATCAAGCACTTTTCTTGCGTAGTGTATTGCAAACGGGACACCATCCCTCCTCTGTCCTAACACAACCCCAACAACAAAGTCAGATGTGTCCGTCATGTTCTCAAAAGGTAGAGACCAATCTTGGGCTTGTAGGATTGGGGCGTCCATGATCATTCCTTGTATCGCTTAAAGGCCTCAAGACATTTGTGATTAACAATAAACTCCATGTCCTTGCCTAAAAGCTCAGTTAGCGGTCGGACAATCTTAGAAAAATCCTTGATAAATCTCCGATAAAATCCGACATGCCCGAGGAATGACCGCAACTATTTCACGTTGGGTTGTGGTTGGAGTCTTCTGATCACATCCACCTTGGAAGGGTCAACCTCCATTCCTCTCTTGGAGATGACATGCCCCAACACAATGCCCTCCGTCACCATGAAGTGACTTTTCTCCCAGGAGAGCACCAGATTGACCTCACAACAACGTTTGAGGACTCGGTCTAGATTCCTAAGACAGTAATCGAAGGAATCACCGTGGACCGAGAAGTCATCCATGAAGACTTCCAAGAGTTCCCCAACCATTTCAGCGAATACTGCAATCATGCACCTTTGAAAAGTACCAGGAGCATTGCATAACCCAAAGGGCATGCGCCTGAAAGCATAGGTACCAAAGGGGCATGTGAACATGGTCTTTTCCTGGTCCTCTGGAGATATGGCTACTTGATTGTAGCCCGAGAACCCATCCAAGAAGTAAAAGAATTATTTCCCCGCTAATCTCTATAGGATCTGATCAATGAATGGTAGGGGGAAATGTTCCTTCTTCGTCGTTGTATTCAGGCATCTGTAATCCACACAGATGTGCCACGACGTGGGTACTCGTGTCACGATCTCCTCTCAGTCTTCATTGGTGGTCGTCTGAATTCCCGACTTCTTCGGGATAACATGGATTGAGGCCACCTATTTGGAGTCGGAGACGGGATAAATAAAACCTGTGTTGCACCATTTCTCTATCCCCTTCTTCCCTACCTCTCGTAAATTTGGATTCATCCGACGTTGGAATTCATGAGAGGGTTTAGCCTCATTCTCCAAGTAGATATGGTGCGAACACAGAGCAGGATTTATCCCGTGAAGATTGGAGATGCTCCAGCCTATTGCCTTGTGGTTTTTCTCCAAGATCTCTAGCAAGTGAGATTCCTGCTCCTCAGTCAATCGCGAGCTGATGATGACCGGATACTTCTTCTCTTGTCCCGCAAGGAAGGCATACTTGAGTGTTGTGGGTAAAGGTTTGAGCTCAGGTAATGTGTGATCATCGAGGAAGTCTGGCTCAATCGAATCTGGTTCAGTGCTGGTAGTGGCTGGATCTGTCCTTGAAATTGTTGCCACCAATTCATTCGGCTCTAGAGCCGGATCGTCAAAGGTCTCCATGCAGTCGGTAAAAGCCATGTCCGACTCATCATCCTCATCTTCTGATTATCCTAAAGAGGGAAGGACTGACAGGCCCAGCTGGGCCTCTAAGTCATCGAAGATGTAGGAGATGCATGTTCTGAGCTGTGTTCGTTCCTAAGGACCTCGCAAACTGACTCATGCACAAGATCTTCTCCGGAGGGAAGAGACTCATCGGTGCTAGCAGGGTTCTGTCTCCATGGCCCAATAGTGTCTACATGAATGCAATCTGCTTCGGATGAAGAGTACTCGGTGCTGGATTCTGAATTCGGTCTCTGCCATCTGGTATGCTTCATCTCAAACTCCTCATTTCCGCATGGAATTTGGAACTGGATTTTCCCAATCTTATAATCAAACTAGGCCCCTGTTGTTCTGAGGAAGGGCCTTCCTAATATAATCTGGGAATCTCTCCAATTACGAGAGGTCTCCATATCAAGGATGGTAAAGTCCACCATGTATTCCTGACCCTCAACTTTGATGACAACGTTCCTCAATTCTCCTTGGGACCTCTTGGTTGATTTATCTACAAACTGAAGGAGGGCTCTAGATTTCCTAAGAGGTCCGAGACTAAGCCGCTCATAGAGGGCTGTTGGCATTAAGTTGATGGAGGATCCATTGTCCAGGAGAGTGCGTGCAAATGCAGTGTCATCGACATGACTCACCACATAATGTGCACCCATGTCTCTTCATTTCCTTGGAAACTAATTCTTTATTGCACAAGCCATGGCTATTGACAGGACACGTTTCTCAACACGACTTTTGGTCTTCCTGCTAACCCTAGTAGGTGTGCATCTCACCTTAAGGTATTTTTGAAATGCATGTGTCATCTCCACATAATTATCAAAGGGGATCGTGACCTTGATATGTTTATTGCAAAACTCTGCCACCTCAGGGTCATCTTTTTGATTTTTTTAGATTTCTTCTTTAAACACTTTAGAGCTCGGGGAAAAGAGATAATTGACTCCAACTCAGATTTTGAAACTGAAAGATTTTCATTCAAAACTGGAACTGAGTTCTGTACATGTATCAGACTCTGAGACTGACTCTGACTCTGACTCTGACGAAAAGAAAATTTTTGCTGCGAAGCTGGTGATGCATTCTCCGCGACTGCTGGAACATCCTCCTCAGATGGAGGTGCGGGCTCTTCATCAGTTTCGCTGGACTCCCTACTGGTGCGGTTCCCTTGCTTCTTTGAGGACTCAGAAGTCCTCTTCTTTCTGTCGGTGGTGATGGTGGTGGTGGTGCTGCTCCTCTGCCTCCAAGTTCTCCTCAGGTAGAGACTTGGCGGCTTCTTCCTCCGGTGCCCGTGCCCGATACGATCACAGTCCTTCCGCTCCAGAGGGACATATGATTGACATTATCGTACGAAAGGATCTCATGTTCAGATAAAGAATTATCTGAATAGTATACTTGATCTCGTGGTCGGTTCTGGTCATGGTTCAAGCTGTTCGGATTGGCCTGAACCTGAGCGGGTATTGGGGTCTTTGGCGCCATCTGCTGGTTCTGGGTACGATAAATACGATTCAGATCGGTTCTCATATCCAGATAGTCATTCTGGATTTGTTGGACCCTATCAGTCAGAGTCTGGATCACCAAGGTGAGGGACTCCAAATCACTAGTGGGCTGGGCTGGTTGATGCTGACTCGAGGATGAGTTCCTATACTGGCCCTGTTGGACATGCCGGTATTGTTGCTGCTGATGGGAAGGTGGAGGGTTTGGCTGGCCCGAGTGGAACGTGCGTTGCTGCTGCGGGTGCTGCTGAGGCTGGTACCCTTGTCCAGACCGGGACTGAACGAAGCGTGGTGCGGGGACGGAGCCATTTTTCTGGTAATCTAGGGATGATCAGTGTGACTGACCGTTCCCTATCCCCGACTGTCTACCGATGAGGTCATGGATGTACACATTCCGTTGATCTTGAACACCTGCGGAGGCTCCTCGTATCCTGTCTCCATTTGTGGGGATGCATGCTGGTCCTGCTGAGTGTAAGTCTGCTCCTCTACCCATCTACTCTGAAGCCCTAGTGCCTGTTCTTGTACAAGATGAACTCAGTGTACAGGTACAGGTGGTTCAGAAGGGGCATGTAGCTTTATCTTGGTTACCCTCTCAGTAAGTTCCTCCACTTGTTTCGGCAATCACGAGAGTGACTCAAGGTCAGTGACCCTCTTGTGAATCTGCTCGACCATGATTAACTTGACAGCTATCATCCCGTGCTGGATTGAGGTCATCTGTCAGATCCGCTATAGTCTTCCTAATTGTCTCGTTGGATAGGATCGAGGGAGACAACTTATAGGTCATGGTGGCCTGTGACCTGCCTGTTTCTGCCATCTGCTCCAAGATTTTTCCATACAGAATTTTCATTCTTATTCAGATAACTTCCTCTGCAGGCAACACTTACTAACCCCTGCATTTCTGGGGTCATACCATAGAACAAGGTCTGTACTAAAGATCGCCTTTGAAATGCCATGACAAGGGCATTTCTGAATGAGGTTATAAACCTATCCCCAGGCTTCATGGAATGGTTCATTGGTTCCACGGGAGAAGCTAGCCAATCTTGGTTTTCATCTGATTTTTCCTACTGAGGGGGTAGAACTTCTTCAAGAATAAATCCTTGAACTTCATCCAGGTTGTACATCTCACCCCGAGATTTTTCAGCCATGAGCTGCCTTATCTCCTAAGGCAAACGGGATGGCCTTCAGCCTAATATAATCTTGTCCAAGCCTAGGGTGACTAAGGTTATTGCAAACCAGCTCAAAGTCTCTAAGGAAGGCATATGGTTCTTCGTTTGTATTCCCATTGAACTTCAGAAGCAGGCTCAGAAAGTGGGGTTTCAACTCAAACGCTTCAGGGGGATTTACATGTGCCAACCAACTATGCATCTCATTTTCTGCTGGGTTATACACATCTACCATTGGTCGGTCAATTCCTCCTGCAGTAATGATCTGTCCCATCCTTGCTGTAAGATCTGCATTTTGTTTGTTTGGCAGCGACGAGGCGAGCAAGGATTTGGAATTATGGGGTCCTCTCTGTGTTCCTCCTCGTCAGGATTTTTCTTCGGCATTCTGTCCTCTTGTCCTGGGAAAGGAAGATGGTCTTGGTTAGAGGACATATTCAAGGAAGGGATTCTTACCGAGGCGATGGTCTTCCTCGGTGATATCAGAGGAGAGAAAAGGGTTGATTTGAGAGTAACCACCCTGGGTTTGAGGGATCCAGAACTCAAGAGGGTCATGAGCTCTGGTTGGTCCAAGTTGCGCTTGGGCCGGTAAAGATGAGCTTTCGTGGGGGGCTCAAAGAAAGATTGGCGAGTCGGGAGTCGATATCCCCCAGTCAGTCATCTTGGATTGGCGAGAAGAAGAATCGGGAGTTCTAAGTGAAGATAGGATTTTACTCCTACCTGAAACAAGCAATTGAATCCAAACCCTGTATTTTCACACTCAACACGGTGAAGGACCCAAAACCGAGTCCGATTAGTCTGGTTGATTTTAAGTGTGATTTTTCAGACAAATAGCAAGAAGTTATGCGACCTATAGGGGAGTCGGCTAAAAGCCGGATGCGTCTCCCCTGTTTAACCTATCGCTTTAGATACCAACACCCTTCCTTTCTTCGCTCCTATCCCCAGCCGAATGTTCAAGGACCTGTCCCTATCTACCTATAAAGTAGGCGGAGGCTGACAAGGCTCCCCTATATACCTGCAAGCGTAGGCAGAGGCTACTAGCAACTTGTCACAGTGCACCGTAATTTCACCCCTATCTACCTACTAGAGTATGCGGAGGCTACTTGGTGCTGGTCAGTTGAACCCAAGTTCAGCCATTGATATTTGCTCGGATCGGGGTACACGATATGGAAAGCGGGGATTTTTGGCTCTGCCCTAGGATGCTCACACACTCTAGTACCCTCACTCAGCCTGAAAACAAGGTTGGGGGTTAATCTCCCGCAAGCAGAATTTCCGATTTTATTGATTTTTTGGTCAATAATGTTTAGCAGTCCCGGTTTTAAGTTAAGTTATCACTGATTAAGTCCAATCCACACAGCACACCTATCGTCCAATCCCAATTTCCTTTCTACTTAAGTTTTGAAAAACCAAGAGAGAGGAGTCGAGAAAAGCCGATGCATGATAAATCAATGATGCTTATGCTGAGTGTAAAATACTTACAGTGATCCCTTCACTTTTATGAAGGATGCAGAACATAATTGAAATCTTTTTATACTACATGCAAATGCAGACGATAAAATCCGCTCCTAGACATGCAGTTCTATTAGCGAGTGAAGCACATGTTTAATTTGATTAGATCTGCGGTCTAAGTGCGTCTTTTATGTGTGATGTGTGGTCCTAAAAGAATTACGAGCACACGCAATTCCTAGAGTGGCTCGAGGAGCTGCTAGTGCAAGCCTAATCTAAAAAGCAATCCACACAACACATGGGGACACGCTTTCACTATGTTTACACATGCGAGAACCCAAACGGGAACCGCTGGAGGAATGCAAAAATAATGAATGACAAAAGTTACAAGTCCTCACAATCACTCAAAAGGTTCAAAATGCAAGCTCCTCGAAGCGCCTTCGACTCCTCGAGTTCCTTGCACAAAAAAACAATTTAAGGTCAGATAAAGGACGACACAAAAATACTCAAAATTAAATGACAGAAAAATATTAATAAGAAAACCGGGGATCAGACTACCCGGGGATGGAAAATTAAACACTCAAAAATTATCTAGAAATTAACATGAGCCGTGCCTCCCCAGAAACGGTGCCATTTGATGAGCCTCGTACTTACCCTTGTTAATTCGATCAAATTAATGGTCAAATTAATGTCATATCATTCGTTGTAGTCAGATAAATACGGACTGCTCAAAAACAACTTTTAATTAAAGTTCAATTAATCACGAGCGGTAAATTTATTTTACTTGGACAAGCCCAAGGTCGAACTCAGGGAGGCAACTGTCTCTTTAGATAAATTTTAAGCAAATTTCAGAGGTCAAATTTTCAGACGATTCTTTTTGGTATTTTTCAACAATTTTTATGCAATTTAAAAGAAAGACAATGCAATATCATGCCAGTTTACAAGTTAATTCATAAAAGTACTCAAACTAAGTCCAAAAATTATGAAACATGGCCAAAATGTGTAATGCAAAGAAATTAAGCTACACTAATTTTTTTAGAATTTTCTGACACTTTATGAATTTACTACGAATTAAATATGAAGCAATCTGATTTTTACAAAATCAATTTTAATAAATACCAAATCACTTTATTTCCAGATATAAAAATTATCCCAGATAGATCTAGTATGATGAATCCTGGAAAATTGATAAACCTAGAATTCTATGTGAATTGGACCTATTAAAAATCAATTAAGGAAATCACAACTTAATTTATTCAAGCCTCGTTATGCGTGCAAATGCAATGATTTTTGGGAACAAGGTAAAATAAATTATTCTATGTCTAATGTGAATTTTTGATTATTTTTGGAGCAACAGAGAATTTAATAAGAATTAAAAGGTATCAAATGGACAAAATATGGAAATTTTCACCAATTTAATAGTAATAAGATTCACTGATGTCACAAAAATGAGACAAGTGTCACATAAGAAAGAGGACAAGTTAAGCTACACAATGCAATTTTTAGAACTTAAAAATGATGTCAAATGGACACCTAAAAATGCGTGCAAAGACAGGGACCAATTTGCAAATACAGAAAATCAAATTGCTAAAAACTAAACATGCTGACAGGAACTTAAATGCAATTACCTAGAATGCTGGGGGTATGTGTGCAAAATGCCCACGAAACACATGCGCCTCACTGATGCTCCTGGTAGGGACTGAATTGCAATTTTCAAAACCTCCAAGGGCATCAGTGTAAAATGCCCAGACCGCACGTGATAGACACGTGCAGTGCTAGGCACGGGAGATGTCGGAGGCTCGGAGGTCGGCTCGGGGGCGCAACAGGCTCGAACGTGGCTCGGGATAGCTTCGGGGCTCCGAGCCTAAGGGTCGAGGAGGAGGCGACGTGGTGTGATGTGGCCCGTTGGATTAAGGTGATCTAACGACTACTGATGGCTCCTGAGATGAAGGCGTGGATGATCGAGGACCGTTAGATCAAGATGAATCCAACGACATCTAGAGCTCGGGGAAGCAGCGACGTGTCGTGTTGCGAGGCGTACGATCCTAGTAAAATCGAATGGCTGATGTAGGTCGAAGGGGAGAGCGACGTGGCGTGATCGTGAGCATAGGATCCTCCTTATATGACGGTGGTGGGTTGATGGCGACGTGGCTCGCTCAGAACTGTCCGATCATGAGGATCGGACGACTACTGTGCTTCGTGCTCCTCCGGTCCGCCGCCTCCTACGGCGGACGTGGCTGGGCTCCGACGAAGTCCTCCTGGCTCCGCCTCCTCCTCCTGTAGTTGATGAAGCTCGTCGACGGCTCTTGTGTACCTTGGAACGATCAGGGAAGAGTCAGGGCGCCGCCGAAGACTCGAGATGGGGATGGGGAGGTCTGTAGGCCGGAGGCACCGAAGGTCGAAGTCGCTCCGGTGAAACGTCCAGCCAATGAAGGAAAATGTACCTGTAGGGGTTAGCTTGATAGCCGAGGAATGCAACGTGTTCGTGAGGTGAACGTGAGTGCGATGGGAGGCCTGGAGTTGAGTGAAAGAGGTGCAGTGGTGCTCCTCCGCCAAGATGGCAAAGCTCTTGTCAGAGCGAGGTGAGAGGTGCCACATTAGGAAATGGAATGGCACGCGAGGATCAGAGCTCCATGGTGGAGCTCGGTGGATGATCAGGTGATGTGGGATCGATCGTGGGAGGCGGAAAAATTAGAAGAAAAGCGAAGAAAAAGAAGAAGGAGATCGGAGGGGAGATGGAGGTATCTACATGGGGATTGAAGCTCGTAATTGAGCTCCTGGTCATCGCTCGAAGGCCGGTAGGGGTCCTGAGCTCGTGCAGCTCACGGGAGGAGCTGCGGCACGCAGGGTTGGCCGTGGATCTCGCCAGAGAAAGTCTCTGTCTTCTCTCGGATTCTGGCCTAATTACTGTCACTAATAGGTGGAGTCGAGCTCAGGGTTTCTCTCTGCAGTACCGGATGGGGTCGACAGTCGACGGAGATGGTGTATTTATAGGGATAAGTTGGCGGTGATAGGTGATGGAGGGAGAGGTTGGTGTGGAGTTTGTGGAGCGAGGGAGAAGGGATCATGGGAGTCGTGGGGATTGGCGAAGATAAGGGTAGAGTGGGATACAAGGTGGAGGTGGTAGAGGGCGGAGAGGCTGGCCGGAGTGGTGCAGAAAATAGAAAGGGGGCGGTGCGTTGGTGAGGTGGGTGACGTGGGTACGGGAGCTGCGGGAGGTAGGAGACGACGTCTCTACCGTTGGATCTCCCGATCCAATGCCTGAGAATTAGGTGCTATGGGCGGTTGGGATTAAATCAAGGTGGTGTGATCGAAGGGTTATGATGGCGCCACGTGGAGGGCACAGGTGAAGGCAGAGATGGATGGTCGGGATGAGCTCTTGAGGCTCTGATCGAAGGGTCCAGATGTCGCGAGAGATAAGTGGCTAGAATTGAGGGCTTCTGGCGAAGATCGGAGGGTGCAGGGCACACCACGTAGCGCAAGGAGAATACGGTGCTGACGAGCGGCTGTGATGCAGTTGGTGGATCGATCGGGCGGTGGAGGTCATCTGGATGATGAACGGTGGAGATGAAGATGTGAAGGCCAGATCGAATGGCCATGGGGACGCCACATGGCGCTTTGCGAGCGCAGCGCCGACGGAGGGCTACGATTGATTCCAGGGCTTGATCGAAGGGTTGCCAGTGGTTGCGGAATGGATGGCCCACATCAGGAGAGAGGAGGCGGTATCATACAGTGGAGGGAGAAGGGCGCGTGGCGCGCAATGGAGCAGGCCGCGTGGCGCAATCAGAGGGCACTACATGGCCGGATCTGAACGGTCGAAAGAGAATGTTGAATTAGAGAGAGAATGAGGCTGAATTTAGAAAAACTCAAAACATGAAAGTTGTAGATCTCGATGAGATCTACAAGTTTCATGTGGACCAAAACGGAGATGAGGTCAAATAAGATACAAAAATACAGGGGTACAAATATACATACAGATAATGTACAAAGGGGCCCCAAAACCCAAGTTTTGCATACGAACCCCGATTTAAATGAAATTGGTCTCATTTTGAAGGTATCTGAATGTGTATTAATCTAAAAGTGGGTAGACCTAGATCGGAGGTTGTATGAGGTGGATATTTGCATTCTAAGATCTGGGGTCTTCAACTGGGTTTGGGGTTTTATTGGATAATTTTACAATATAGGAATTTTTTTGGCCTTTTCCTTATATTATTAATTAGTAATATACACAGTACAGGGTTGGTTTTATTGACTTTGGAGGGAGTATAAAATATAAACAATTAGGTGAATATTTACAAGTGAATTGGGCTTTTTATTTAATGCAAATATGGATGCTAAATTGCATGTATTATGTATGCATTTATGTATGCTAATTATGTAAGATAAAGGGAAATATGATGCTAAATACTCAGGAACAAAACTCTGAGTTTTCAACTTTAAGAGTGATGAATCACAGATTCATCACACGCCATCTCTCCTTCTCTCTCAACGTGTGGTTGTCCATATTTTGACCTAGAGAAGACCGTCTCCACGCAGTTGTGTCATCGCTTTGACTGCTCGTGGATCTCTGTCTCCTTCGGTGTGCCTTACTCATGAAGAAGATGTCGGATCTCGTATGACGAGATCAAGAGATTTATCACTTGGATCATTAACATGGATTACGAGGATTTTGTGTTTCATCAATGTTGTAACATCCCGCTATTTTCGATTTTCCTGAAGTCTTAAAACCTATTCAATATTATACTCAAAATAAGCGTCTCGTCGCAAGCTTTCCAACGAGTCCAAAAATGCGTAATTCTGAGGTCGGATGTGGGAGATATGCCTGTTTTAGTGAAGAGGGGTCATGGATATTATGGGAATTAAGGGTTACGGGATTTGGTTATCTAATTACGGGTTAAGTCTATTTCAGGGTTTCTAAAACTAAGGTTTTAATCCTCAACTATATAAAGACCCACACCCTTCATCTCCCCTCATTCCTACTCCTTTCCAAACCCTAACCCATTCTTTTCCTCCTCCCCAAGTCATTCCTCATCTCTTTTTTTCCCTCTCTTTCTCTAGAGAACCAAAGGGAGATCGGTACAAGCTTCGAAGCTTCGCGACTATAGGAAAAGGAGGAGCGCCATCGTAAGGAGAAAGGCACCCCTCTCATTGGATTCTTATCGAGCGATCAAGAACGCGGATTGGAGGCGTACGCTAACATAGGTAACGGATCTCAACCTCCTCCCCTCAATCGTTTCCTTTACGATTACGGAGAATGTTGTTTCGGTGGATGGCTATTCGTTTTGATCCGACCCCACCCGGATCTTCTCTTGCTGTTGGTGTATCACATGTCCCCATGTTAAATTTCTCGTGTGGATTTTTTTATGCGAGAACTCAGTTTACAATTTTACTGCATTCTTAGTTTTGTTCTGAGTATAGTATCAAGTAACATCATATCAGGGTGTTGATGTAACGAATCAATGATCATATGTGTTTGTATAAGGTTTTAATATCCAAAAACAAAAATTCTTAAAATCGCTTGTAGTGGCCATATTCGCGCCCTACAGAACTTTCCTAACCATTAATAAGTTTTGGTTAAAGATGTATAATATTTCTTATTACCAGATTCAAGTTCTCACGAGAACCCAATTTTCTACCAACATGTGGGATTTTCTTTATTTACCTTCCTTATGTCATGATATGTATCATCATATTAGGAATGTAATTGTAAAAGGATATTGGAATCCATTAAGTATAAAAATTGGGCATTACATAAGTGTTTTTCTATCGGTATAGATATACACTTTGACCAGCCATTTATGGAATATTTTATTTTGAGATGTTAGCAAATATGTCCTTAATAGGGTTAACGATAATAGGATAATGTATAGTTCATGCCGAGATTGGTTGTTTTGATGATTTTCCAATCCGAGAGTATAATCTATATCAATAAGTCATGTATGTATCCTGATTGCCCTCTTTAATTTGATTATTACAACATTTACCTCCAAGCATGTCAAAACACATGTTGTTTATGAGTAAATGGCTTTTATACTTTTTGATGTTTAAATACTAACAGGATAACGAGGAATCTGGTTATGTTCGAATTTGAAGAATGAGAGTCAAACCATGTGTTCTTTTCATACCGCTTATCACTTCAAGAGTACTACTGGTTTCGTCTCAACACGGGATAGGTTGCTCAATGATATTGATTAACAACCTGCATATTGTTGAAGCTTAGGTTATATTTATTAAATAGACTTGCTATCTAGATCGTGTAATCCGTTGATTTAGGTATACAAGTATGTGCTTTGAGTAAAGTAAAAATATAAAAGTGTCGGATGAAAAAGGTAAATATTGCAAGGTGGGTGCACACCCTTGTAGTCCGACTGAACCGACAGTGAGTCACCCCCACTCGAGGGGCATCACAGAGTGGGGTGGTGGTAGGTACTCTGGTGGATTGAGGTGGATGCACGTGTGCATTGTACCATACAGATCCATTTTTGTTGCACTTTTTAGGGAGGAAGCGAGACTCCTCCGGCAGACTCGATTGACAGGGTTGCGACTCATTGGATATATATGCCCATCTCGAGTGTCAGAGTACTATCAATTAGACTAGCTGAAGGATCGCGTTTGCGCACAGGTTTTGGGTTGCACTTTAAATGAAGTGTTGTAGGCTTCATTTCTAGTGTAATCTTTCTCCTTTGACAGGCGTGTCCGGGATAAGTAAATGAAAATATGGTTTAAGATATGTCAAGGAATTGATTTTTGGTTACGTAAAAGTTAAAGGTCTAAATTTTATCTGATTGTATATTACTAGATGTTTTTTGTATTATCCTCCATTAAACTTGTTCAGTTACTGCATTTGCATTACCTACCTATATTCTTTTGATTTTATTTGTTTTATCCTTACTGGGTCAGTTGACTCATAAGTTACATTCTTTGGAAATCCAACAGGAACTGTAGAGCAGGAGACTGAGGCTCACATCTTTGGTGGGGCATCTGCAGGACGTTGTTAAGGTTGAGGACTAGTTTCTTAGTGGTTGTTGCTATCCTTCATTTCCAAGTATTTATGATGTAATAAAAGGGACTCTGAGGATTTATTGCTATCCTTATGTGGACATCTAATTATCAATGGAAGTTAATTTTTTTCCTATAATTCTTTTTGTATGAATGGTATATCATGCAGGTTGTCTATATTGTTGTTGGGTAATAATGTGAATGGGTGTTGAGATGCGCTCCCGTCGAGGCGACGCGTTTCATTTGGTATCAGAGCCCAATTACCCCATCAGTCATAGACAACTATATGGTAGGAGAAATACCATTGTACATTGGACAAGTAGATTTCTGACTACTGTCAAGAAAAAAATGTATTGATCAAGGTTGACTAGTGACCTCTACTCTAGGATCTGATTGCAATTCCCTTTTATTTCTGCACTTGCAGATCATGCCGCCTCGTAGGGATCAGACTGCGCAGCAGTTGGCTGCGATGATGGCGATGTTGCAGGATGTGCAGCAGAGTCAGCTTATGCTCGAGGAGCGATTGTCGAGATCTGCATCCGAAGGCGGGTCTGGAATGGGTGGGGGAGATGGTGATCCACCACCGCCACCACCTCCTCCTCCTCCCCCTCCGTCGTCGCCACCACCGCGACCTGAAGACATATTTTCAAAATATCGCAAGGAGAAGGTTCCAGAGTTTTGGGGCAATACAAGCCCAGATGTGGCAGAGAGATGGCTGAAGCGTGTGGAAAAGGTATTTCGCACCATACATGTACCGGATGAGGAGAAGGTTACCCTTGCTACTTACTCCTTAGAGGACTATGCTGAGGAATGGTGGAGTTCTATGGAACCACAGATTGTAGTGCTAATTATGTGGGAGAAATTTATTGAGGCATTCCGGGAACATTTCTATCCAGAATACTGGCTAGAGTAGCGCCGCATGGAGTTCACATTACTCGAGCAAGGGAATAGGACTGTGACTGCTTATCCGAACAGGTTCACATAGCTGTTGAAGTATGCTGCTAGCACTGTACCGACCGAGTCTGACAAAGCATTCAAGTTCTTTCAAGGTATTCGTAAGGAAATTCGCGAGAGGCTGGTGCCCCGTAGATTGGTTACAATGAAGGAAGTAGTTGATGCTGCATCACGAGTGGAGGAGGACTTACGTGAAAGCAAGTCATTACAGACCAGACAAGGAGACCGAGCTATTCTGGGAGGACTGCTCATAATGATCGATCGACAGCACGAAGAGGACAACGTCTCCACCCCTATCGGCCTGGCATGTCTATCAGGTCCACACATAGAGGAGCTCCTACTTTGGGTCAAGCACTTTCCGAGACATCGCGACCAGCACATCCAACAGTGAACACCATGACAGATGCACGTGTTTGCTACCGATGCAACCAGGAGGGACACATCAGTTCCAACTGTCCGTTGGGAGCTTCACAGATGCGAGGTACTGTACGGAGGGGAGGGGACATCCGCAACACCAGGGACGTGGTTCTACCTCTCGTGGCGACAGGGGACATACGAACCAGACTCGAAGCATGGCAGGTTCTAGTGGGCCACGAAGAGAAGGACAACTCAATGCCATTACTGATGGGCAAGCGCATGCTTCTGGATCAGTAGTACGAGGTATGGTTTCAGTAGGCGACTTTACAGCTCATGCTCTTTTTGACTCGGGTGTATCTCATTCTTTTGTGTCATGGAGTTTTGCGGAGACCTTAGGCTGAGAGCCTACCATAGTCTCAGACCCTTATCTTATTAAGGGACCTGAGGGTCAGGTGTTTATTGTCCATCGGGTTCTTCCCGATTGCCCAGTTTATATTGGAGGTTATATGCTCGAGGCATATTTGCTACTCATTCAGATGGAGGACTTTGATATTATTCTCAGTATGGATTGGCTCGAGAATCACCATGCATGTTTAGACTGTTTCCAGAAACAAATTATTTTCAGAATTCCTGAGCTACAAGAATTTGTGTTTGATGGAAGCACCTCATCGAGAGGCGTAACCTGCATATCAGTGTTGCAAGCTCATCGCCTACTATCTCATGGGTGCGAAGGATTTATTGCTTATGTCATTGGAGATCAAACCCCTATGGAAGGAGTAGATGATGTTGAAATAGTGAAGAATTTTCCTGATGTATTTCCTGCAGATTTACCTGGACTTCCCCCACCTCTGAGGTGGAGTTTGAGATTTCTATTATTCCGGGAACTCAACCAATATCTATGGCTCCATACAGGATGTCACCAGCTGAACTGAAGGAACTCAAGGTGCGGTTACAAGAACTGTTGGAGAAGGGTTTCATACGCCCTAGTACATCGAGCGCCTATCCTTTTTGTTAAGAAGAAGGATGGATCTATGCGCATGTGTATAGATTATCGGTAGCTGAATAAAGTAACAATCAAGAATCGTTACCCTTTGCCACACATTGACGATCTCTTTGATCAGCTACAAGGGTCATCCATCTTCTCCAAGATTGATCTACGGTCTGGTTATCACCAACTACATATTCGGGATGTGGATATACCTAAGTCCGCATTCAGAACCAGATATGGTCACTATGAGTTTTTGGTGATGCCCTTTGGCTTGACAAATGCCCCAGCAACATTCATGGACATGGTGAATCGGGTGTTTCAGCCTTTCCTCGACAGCTTTGTTGTCGTTTTCATTGACGATGTCCTTATATACTCTCGAGATGAGATGGAACATCACACTCACTTACAGACAGTGCTAGAGACCTTACGGAGGCACAATCTATATGCGAAGTTTAGTAAGTGTGAGTTTTGGCTTCAAGAAGTATCATTCTTAGGCCACATTATCTCAGGTGCAGGAGTGTCAGTGGATCCTGCAAAAATCGAAGCAGTCCTTAGTTGGGAATGACCGAAGAATGTATCTGAGATCCGAAGTTTTCTTGGCTTAGCCGGTTATTACAAACGGGTTGTGAAGGGCTTTTCTCAGATTGCCCTTCCACTCACCCAACTGACCAAGAAGGAGATGCCATATGCTTGGTCAGAAGAGTGTGAGAATAGCTTCCAGACGCTGAAGGAAAGGCTCACTACAGCTCCCATCTTGACAATTCCATCGGGCACGGATGGATTCACAGTTTACACTGATGCATCAAAGGAGGGCCTGGGTGAGGTTTTGATGCAACATGGTAAGGTTGTTGCATATGGATCTAGACAGTTGAAGCCACATGAGAAAAATTACCCAACTCATGATATGGAACTGGCAGCAGTTGTCTTTGCTCTTAAAATGTGGAGACATTATCTTTATGGTGTTGCTTTTGAAATCTTCACAGATCACAAGAGTCTCAAGCATCTTTTTGATCAAAAGGAGCTTAATATGAGGCAAAGGAGATGGTTGGAGCTTTTAAAGGATTACGAGTGCACCATCTCTTACCATCCTGGTAAGGAGAATGTGGTCGCTGATGCCCTTAGTCGTAGGACTCATTCAAGTGAATCACATCCTCATACTAAAGCATGGGATCTTCTTGCCGCTTTCAGTGATTGGCATCCATTTCAGAGTAGCAGAGAAACAGTCATAGTCCCATTCCCTTCACGTCCAGAGTTAGTTGAGAGAATCATCCAGGGGCAACAGGCAGACCTGAGTATGCAGAGACTCAAAGAGAAGGCTATTGCAGGAACCTTAGTTGGATTCTCTTATCAAGACGAAGTGCTACGAAATGGGAATCGATTGTGTGTTCCAGCATATGTACAATTGAGGGAAGAGATCATGCGTGAGGCACATAGTTCACGTTTGTCGATACATCCTGGTGGCACCACGATGTATAAGGATTTGAAAAAGAATTTTTGGCGGAAACAAATGAGAAGGGATGTGGCCAAGTTTGTGGCAAAATGCCTGACGTGTCAGCAAATTAAGGCTGAGCATAAGAGGCCACCTGAACTTTTGCAATCCCTTCCTATTCCTGAGTGGAAGTGGGAGGGTATATCTATGGATTTCGTGACGGGTCTTTCTAAGACCATTAGTAGTCATGATGCCATCTGGGTTGTGGTTGATAGGCTTACTAAGTCAGCACATTTCATGCCTGTGAGTATGGCATGCACTCCCTTACAGCTTGCAGTGATCTTTATTATGGAGATTGTCAGACTTCATGGGTTGCTGAAGCAGATTGTATCTGATCGTGATCCAAGGTTCACCTCTCACTACTGGAGGGAATTCATGAGTTCTTTAGAAGTGCAACTATGTCTCAGTTCTGCTTACCATCCACAGACCGACGGACAATCCAAGAGGACGATTCAGACACTAGAGGATCTTCTTCGAGCATGTGTGCTGGAGTGGAAAGGGTCGTGGAAGGACCATTTGCCGTTAGCAGAGTTTACGTATAATAACAGTTACCATGCCAGCATAGGCATGACCCCTTTTGAAGCATTGTATGGAAGACGGTGTTCTACACCTCTGAGTTAGCAGGAGATTGGACATAACCTTTTACATAAGGTAGAATACTTGAAGGAGACTGCTAAGGCAATCAAGATAGCTCGGAAGAAATTGCTTACTGCACAGAGTAGGCAAAAGAGCTATAGCGATAGACGACGTACTGATCTTAGCTTTGAAGTTGGAGATTTTGTCTTCTTGAGAGTTTCTCCTACGAAGGGAGTTCAATGATTTGGAGTGAAGGGAAAGTTAGCACCCCGATTTGTCGGACCGTTTGAGATTCTCGACAAGATTGGTAAAGTGGCATACAGGATTGCTCTTCCTCCTCACCTTGCTGGTGTGCATGATGTTTTTCATATATCCAACTTAAGAAAATTTGTGCATGATCCATCACATGTGATTAATTATGATGACCTTCATATGGACACTGACCTGAGTTATCCGGAGGAACCAGTTCGGATCATCGATTGTTCAATGAAGAAGTTGAGGCATAAGGAGATACCTTTGGTAAAGATCCTTTGGCAACGACACAACTCTAAGGAGGCCACCTGGGAACCCGAGGCGGATATGCGACGTGACTACCCATACCTTTTTGAAGGTAATCTATAAGCTACTTTCATCTTTTTAAGATTGTTATCTTTTACTCGATAAGATCCAACCTTTTAAGGTTGTTATGATTACACCTTTTGCATCCTAAGTCTCGGGGACGAGACTGCTTTTAAGGTTGTTATGATGTAACACCCCGCAATTTTCAATTTTTCTGAAGTCTTAAAACCTATTCAATATCGTACTCAAAAGAAGCGTCTCGTCGCAAGCTTTCCAACGAGTCCAAAAACACGTAATTCCGAGCTCGGATGTGGGAGATATGCATGTTTTAGTGAAGAGGGGTCATGGATATTATGGGAATTAAGGGTTCCGGGATTTGGTTATCTAATTACGGGTTAAGGCTATTTCAGGGTTTCTAAAACTAAGGTTTTAATCTTCAACTATATAAAGACCCACACCCTTCATCTCCCCTCATTCCTACTCCTTTCCAAACCCTAACCCATTCTTTTCCTCCTCCCCAAGTCATTCTTCATCTCTTTTTTCCCTCTCCTTCTCTAGAGAACCAAAGGGAGATCGGTGCAAGCTCCGAAGCTTCACGACTATAGGAAAAGGAGGAGCGCCATCGCAAGGAGAAAGGCACCCCTCTCATCGGATTCTTGATCGAGCGATCAAGAACGCAGATTGGAGGCGTACGCTAACATAGGTAACGGATCTCAACCTCCTCCCATCAATCGTTTCCTTTACGATTACGGAGAATGTTGTTTCGGTGGATGGCTATTCGTTTTGATCCGACCCCACCCGGATCTTCTCTTGCTGTTGGTATATCACATGTCCTCATGTTAAATTTCTCGTGTGGATTTTTTTATGCGAGAACTCAGCTTACAATTTTACTGCATTCTTAGTTTTGTTCTGAGTATAGTATCAAGTAACATCATATCAGGTGTTGATGTAACGAATCAATGATCATATGATTTTGTATTAGGTTTTAATATCCAAAAACGAAAATTCTTAAAATCGCTTGCAGTGGTCGTATTCGCATCCTACAGAACTTTCCTGACCAATAATAAGTTTTGGTTAAAGATGTATAATATTTCTTATTACCATATTCAAGTTCTCACGAGAACCCAATTTTCTACCAACACGTGGGATTTTCTTTATTTACCTTCCTTATGTCTTGACGTATCATCGTATTAGGAATGTAATTGTAAAAGGATATTGGAATCCATTAAGTATATAAATTGGGCATTCCATAAGTGTTTTGCTATCGGTATAGATATACACTTTGACCATCCTTTTATGGAATATTTTATTTTGAGATGTTAGCAAATATGTCCTTAATAGGGTTAACGACAATAGGATAATGTATAGGTCAGACCGAGATTGGTTGTTTTGATGGTTTTCCAATCCGAGAGTATAATCTATATCAATAAGTCATGTATGTATCCTGATTGCACTCTTTAATTTGATTATTACAACATTTACCTCCAAGCATGTCAAAACACATGTTGTTTATGAGTAAATGGCTTTTATACTTTTTGATGTTTAAATACTAACAGGATAACGAGGAATCTGGTTATGTTCGAATTTGAAGAATGAGAGTCAAACCATGTGTTCTTTTCATATCGCTAATCACTTCAAGAGTACTACTGGTTTTGTCTCAACACGGTATAGGATGTTCAATGATATTGATTAACAATCTGCATATTGTTGAAGCTTAGGTTATATTTATTAAATAGACTTGCTGTCTAGATCGTGTAATCCGTTGATTTAGGTATACAAGTATGTGCTTTGAGTAAAGTAAAAATATAAAAGTGTCGGATGAAAAAGGTAAATACTGCAAGGTGGGTGCACACTCTTGTAGTCCAACTGAACCGACAGTGAGTCACCCCCACTCGAGGGGCATCACCGAGTGGGGTGGTGGTAGGTACTCTGGTGGAATTGAGGTGGATGCACGCGTGCATTGTACCATACGGATCCGTTTTTGTTGCACTTTTTAGGGAGCGCGCGAGACTCCTCCGGCAGACTCGATTGACAGGGTTGCGACTCATTGGATATATATGCCCATCTCGAGTGTCAGAGTACTATCAATTAGACTAGCTGAAGGATCGCGTTTGCGCACAGGTTTTGGGTTGCACTTTAAATGAAGTGTTGCCGGCTTCATTTCTAGTGTAATCTTTCTCCTTTGAAAGGCGTGTATGGGATAAGTAAATGAAAATATGGATTAAGATATGTCAAGAAATTGATTTTTGGTTACGTAAAAGTTAAAGGTCTAAATTATATCTGATTGTATATTACTAGATTTTTTTTGTATTATCCTCCATTAAACTTGTTTAGTTACTGCATTTGCATTACCTACCTATATTCTTTTGATTTTATTTGTTTTATCCTTACTGGGTCAGTTGACTCATAAGTTACATTCTTTGGAAATCCAACAGGAACTGTAGAGCAGGAGACTGAGGCTCACATCTTTGGTGGGGCATCTGCAGGACGTTGTTAAGGTTGAGGACTAGTTTCTTAGTGGTTGTTGCTATCCTTCATTTCCAAGTATTTATGATGTAATAAAGGGACTATGAGGATTTATTGCTATCCTTATGTGGACATCTAATTATAAATAGAAGTTAAATTTTTTCCTATAATTCTTTTTGTATGAATGGTATATCATGCAGGTTGTCTATATTGTTGTTGGGTAATAATGTGAATAGGTGTTGAGATGCGCTCCCGTCGAGGTGGAGCGTTTCAAATGTGCTCGCAAGCATCTCCTCTGTTGGATCAGACTTGAGACAGGAGGTCTTTTCCTTTAGAGACTTGATCACAACCACGCTTCAAGAGGTAACCTTAATACCTAATGATGGTTTAGTTGAAACGGTCTGAGAAGTGTTCTTGGATCATGTGGTTTCATCGGTTTTAATTTTTCTAAATTCCGCTGCCTCGAGCAACTAGTACGACTAGTCGCTCCCGATCGCATACGATGCAATTCTCACGCTTTCACGATGCGCTTAAGGATCCATCCATATCCTTCAAGTGGTATCAGAGCTGCATAGAATCATATTATGGATATGTAATAAAGATAAGAAAGGAGACCCCGGATCTTGCTTGAGATATAATGGTAAGTATATCTCTTACATTGAAAGTGATTAAGGGAATGAACTAGAGTATTGGCAAAGCATGACAACTTTGATAAAAAAAATTCCAAAATCAAAGTAAAATATATATTTATATATATATTTATGCAAATTATCTTATTTCAGATAATCCTCATTAAACCCACTCGATACTATACTTAGTAATGACCAGTAAAATATCATGGATTGGATCCATGATCAAGATATATTATTTGTAGTTGGACACATAATGTGGGTGGTTGCAATGTGCAAGTTTTCTCATAATAATGAGGAATGACAATTAAATAGACAACATGACTACAACCCTAGGGTTTGTATGTCTCTATAGTCTTGATCTCTCATCGAATGTACTTTGGAAGTGACATGTCGATGATGATCCTAATTGTCAGATAATCCTTATAAAACCAAAGAAGATGTTCATGCAAACATATGTGCTCTCGACATATAATCATGAATGATATGGTTCATTATATCATGCAGAACGGTGGCTCTATAAGAGATGATGTATTCAAAAATGTTTGAGTACCTACCTGAACCAAAGCCCTTAAGAGTTAAGATGTATGTGGATAAGATGAGTATCATCATTCTATTATCTATAATCAAGTCAGTCATGAAGCTTCATAATATTCATATTGTATGAATTGAATGAAGCATGTATAAATGTTGAAATACTCTTATATTGAAATATTTTGAGTTCAACATAAGAGATCCTTTGTCTTAAGAAATGGTTGTTTATAGATGAAGGAAGCGCAGTGGAAGCATGGGTCTGACCCATGTAAGAAAGAAAGTCAAAGAATTGACTATACTTCTGTGACTTCCATACATATGACATCCAAAGAGTTGGATGAATGCCAATACTACAACAAACCGATGTATTGCTAGTATGACTATCTAGACTATCTAAAATCCTTATAGAAAGACTCGGATAGTGCATCAGAATAATCTACATATAATCATTGAAATTTACTTTCTTATTTGATAAGATCGAAGTCTGATAATTATATCTCATTCTTCTAATAACACTTGCAATTGGTTGCATATGTTTTAGAAGACTAGAAAATTTGATCATAAGGTTTAATAGTCATCCACGCGGATATTGATGCAATTATTGCAACAATCTCTATTGGATAGATAGACTTTATATTTTCAGTTGGAGAGCTCATAGTCTTAGAGAATGTCTATATGACCTAGATATTAGAATACACTCATTGTTTATTTCTAAATGTTGGAAATAAACATGAATTTTGTAATAGACCTATCATAAAGAGTTATGTTGGATATATTTCAGATAGTAATATGGCATCTAGAGGACTCTATGAAATTAGAAAATTAATGAATGGTTCATTAACATTTCTAATACTGGAAATTAAATCTTTAAAGATCAATAAGGGGATAAAGATCATTTGACAAAGATATGGCATCAAACCTTGGACATAAGTATGTTGATGAGATCAATAGACTAGTAAGAGATGAAACTTTAGAATGTCTGAAATTTCAAATCTTACATACTCGTGAATATTGTATTCAAAGTAAAAATGTCCAATGCACCTTTCTTTGAGAATGATGTTAGATGCCGAGGTATTCAAGATCTCATACATATTGATGTATGTGGATCATATATATCATAATGAACATTAATGATATGTGATATCCATTGATGATTATTTGTGATATGAGACTTCTACTCTTCACCTTAGAAGCCTTTGAAATGTTCACAGATTTCACAATTTTGGTTTAGAACTAAAGTTTGAAGGAAGATGAAATGAATTTGATCTAACTTAGGTAGCAAGTACATATTATATGAATTCAAGGAATACCTTATGGAGACAGGAATAACATTCCTATATCACTCCTCCTAATTTACCTAAACTCAATAGAGTTGTAGGGAGATGCAATTGGATCATGCATGACATGATTTGATCAATGATGAATATTAGCATAACTACCTCTTAGTTTCCAAGTATATATGTAGAGACTACAATATATAAGGTTACATGCAAGCAAGCTGGAATCTGGCACCAGAGAGTGCTACTTCATTAGGAATATAAAGGATGGTATTGGATACCTACTTTATGACCTTGAGATTCTTAAACATTTTCATCTCTAAGGATATGATTCTTAGAGGATGATTTTCTTGAGAATCAAGATGAAATGAAGTGAATGAACTCATTTTATCTTGAGAAGATAATGAGACTCCTGAAATTGGAAACTAAGGACCAGTTTGGTAACTAGGTTGGGTTTGGTTAGGGTACCCCTGTGAATAGTAAATTGTTTGGAGCGTTAAGAGGGTTGGAACGAGGGGTACACCGGTGTACACTGATGAAACCCAATTTCATCATCATAATTTCCCATTATTAACCCCCTTGCTTAAAATCGTGTCAATAAAAACCAGATAAAGTCCTGCAATTATCAGAGTCTTGAATAAATTAAAAATCACAAAAAATGTCAAAATTAAAATACGTGGTATTTTTAGCCTTCAAAATACCCTCAAAAATATTTTTGGTATTCAAATGACCCCATCTCCATTTCTGGTCAACATAAAACTTGTAGATCTCATCAAGATCTACAACTTTCATGTTTTGAGTTTTCTCAAATTCGGCCATTTTCACCCTTATATTTCAAATTTTTGCTGGGAATAATCTGATTGGGCCACGTGGCCCGTTCTGGTGGAGCCACGTGGCCCGGCCTCTTTGTCTCTTCCGCCCCCATCTCCAACCGTTGGATTCCTTCTTGATCCAACGGCCAGAGTACCTCCACGTCCGCTCTTAGTCCATAGCCGTCAGATCACTTCCAGAATTTCATCACCACCCTCCGTCAGCGCCCTTCCCTCCTCACGCCACGTGGAGCGTTGTGCGCCTTCCGATCTCGTCTTTATCCCTTTGATCACCTCCGTCCACTGCCGCTTAGTCAGTCACCATCCGATCATTCCCCACCTCTCATCACATCCGTCGAACCCCGCCTAGCCCTTCTTTCGCCACGTGTCGCAGCTGCAGCCATCCGATCAGTGTCTGGAGTTCCAATCCTCACCATCCTGATTCCTACCCTCCGATCTACCCCTTAGTCTGATCTGGGTCGTCCTCTTCCGCTGACCCTTGCACTTAACACGTGGCGCATTCTGAGCCCTTCGATTCTTCCCAACTGATCGAATCTCATCCACCCGTTAGCGCTCGACTGATAGTCATCAACCTCCGACCCCTCCTCTTTCACACGTTCTACACCTCGCACGGCGACTCCCCCCTTCCTTTTTATCTACGCAACACAGCCGCCCTCTCCA
Source organism: Ottelia alismoides (assembly GCA_037367405.1). NCBI lineage: Eukaryota > Viridiplantae > Streptophyta > Magnoliopsida > Alismatales > Hydrocharitaceae > Ottelia > Ottelia alismoides. The sequence continues at coordinate 426,335 of JAZKJV010007342.1, forward strand.
CGATCTCAGTAGCCCACGTCCTTCTCCACTTACCCACCATCCTCGCGAGATGTCCATCAACCCACGAAAGTCCCTCTGCTCGCTCCACTTTCTCCTCGAAATCCACGATGTCACCACCGAAACTTCCCCACTCCCACCTTCAAATACACCGTCTCCTCCCTCATTCATACCCGTCCACCTTTACGTGGGGAAGGGCCCAGCCCTCCTCCGCCTCCCTGTGACAGGGGGAGGCGAATGGATCGAGCGACGACGACCTTACACCCCCGGTGAGACCCGCCGACCTACATGGCAGCGTTGCGGTGGCTCAGCCGCGCTCGAGCTCCGAGGAACGGCCGCCCTCGACGTGCGACGACCCCGGGCATCCTCCCCGATGCCCAGCCCAGGCCTCCGCTCCATCTCCGACCAGGTAAGGCTCCTAAACTTTCCTTGCATTTTCTTCGATTTTTGCCCAATTAATTAGACCACTTCACATGCCCTCAACCTCCATAGACCATCTCCCTAGCTTCGCCAACACTCCCCCTTTCACGCGCTCATCTCCGCCCACTATCCCTGTCCTCCATACCCCATATCACATCCGACCCATCTCCTCCGCCTTCCACGGCGGAGGAGCTCCGAGCTCCCGCATTCTTCGCTCACCGAGCTCCCATCCCACTCACGCACACACATCTTTTGCTTCAGCTATGTACGTAACTATGCAGGTCAACAAGTCCTCCAACGGCTGGACTTTCACCGGAGCTATCTTCATCAACTCTGCCTCCGACACCTGAGCCCTAACGACCTTAGGCCAAAGCCTTGGCGGCTTCCCCGAGCTCCCCGCTACCTCGACGATCGTCCAAGGAGCTCTGGGGAGGTCCGTCGTGTCCAGAATATAGCGGCGGAGCTGGAGCGATTTCGTCGGAGCTCTGATCGCGCCGCCTGCCGCAGCTGAGGAGGAAGTTACATGTGTCATTGGATGCTCCTCTCCGGAGCACATCCAACGACGCAGGAGACCCCACGTCACCAACTAGCGCCTCATCCAGGAGCCACCTGATCTCTGTAATCGGATGGCTTGCGATCAGCCACGTGTCAAAGCCAGACGACCTCCGAGCCCCAGCGCCCGAGCTCCAGGCTCGGATGTACCGAGCCTCATCCGAGCCCAAGCCTGGAGGCTCGCATCTTCCGAGCCTGCTCCGAGCCTCATCAGCGCTTCAGGTGCCTCCGAACCGAGCCAAAGCTCCCAAGCCTACGCCAAGCCTCTGTCAAGCCTGGGCCGTCCTCCGAGCCTGGATGGCGCGTGCATAGCACATGCCATCTGGGTAATTTGCACAGAGGCCCACCATCCTCTTCAATTTTACAACCAGGTCCTGAATCACGAGCAGTCCACGTACGATGTGGGTATTTTGCAGTTATGCCCTCGTGGGTTTTAATAATTGCAAAAATGCCCCTATGCGTGTTGGTATTTTACGTGGAAGGCCTCACACTTTATTTTTATTGCATTTTAGTCCCTCTCAGGGACCTATTTGTATTTATCTTTTCATGTTTTCTTTCAGTTATGCCCTTGTCTTCTTTGTTGCATATCTTGAGCATCGTATTTCCGTTTCAGTTGATTTCAGTGGCATTTTGAAGCTCTTCCCGTTGTCTTTTTTATGGCATGCTTATATTTAGATTTGAAACTCTGACTTGTAATATATTATTTTATTCTCTAAGTGTCCAGCTTTTCATATTTTTCATGCCTAATTGCTACATGAATGAAGAGTGCTTCACTATTTGACGCTGATTGATTTGTATTTTTTTATGGCTCAAGTATTTATGGTCTAGGGCTTGTATGCATTGCATTTCATCACATTTATTTACATGATTAAAATAAAAATAAAAAAATTGCTTGTTTTGCTTTAATGCTTTGTCTTATCTCATCCGCTAGCATTGTTTGACCTAGGTTCTTTAACTCAACACTTAAATAAATAGATAAAAATCCTGATAATCACGAGAGAGGCTCGTGTCCCTGAGTTCGACCTTGGACTTCTTGCCAAGTAAAATAGTTACGACCGTCTGATTCTTATTTGACATATCAATGAGATGGTCTTTGATGGCCCATTTCGGCCTGACTGCACTGACATGTTAAGTGTTAATTCCACGATATTAAAGGGCCGAATTTTGCGGTTCATCAAATGGCGTCGTTGCCGGGGACACGACAACATTTCTTGTATTTTTTGGATTTTCATTTTTTTAATTAAGTGTTTCTTTTATATAGGTCACTATGTTCATCTATTTTGCATTATAAAAGTTTTTCTTTTCGATTGATATCTAACCATTGCTTTTGTAGCAGGGCCCTTGGTGTTCAAGGAGGCGAGGAGCCATTGCTTCCCGCTGCGAGGAGCCGCAGAAGTCTGCTTGGAGGAAGTCGAAAAGAAGAGAAAAAATGTTTCATTTTTGCAACTCATGTTATTAACCATCTTTACAGCAGTCTTCGATCGAAGGCTCGCGGTTGTAAAAGAACGACTATATGCGGTTGTGTGGGGATCGTCCCCACTTGAGTGTCGACCTAGGACCAGGCACGCAGCTCTCCGAGCTTATTTTATTTTTTCATCTTTTACGTGTTTGCTCGTAGGTAGGACACACATTAATCAAAGACGCACCTAGCCTCGCTCCACTTAGCCAAATTTAAAAGATATTCCTCCTCGCTAATAGAAGTATAATAGGTGCGGCTTGTATCGACTTGCATACATATCATGTTGGTTTTCAAACAGTCCAAATTTTCACGGTTTTTTCGCCACGTCATTGCATGTTTTATCGCTTAGCTTAGATCATGGTTTTTATCGAATACACGGATTTTCTCGATTTTCCCTCCTAGTTTGATCACCTAGGTTAATGGAAAAAGAGAATGAACGGTAGACGATGATTTCTTGATTTATGTGCTAACCTTAATTCAGTGACAACCTTAAAATAATAACTGGGACTGTTAATTGCAAGTCAACCTAAAATGGAGTAAAATTTTGTTTTGGGAGAGCAATACCCTCGTTTACGCATTGATTTTCACTTAATATTTTCTCCACGTAAACATTTAAAGTTTTATCACCAATAAAACCGACAAGATAATAAATCAACCTCGGTTGGTTCCATGTGTGAGTTGGTGAAATTGAGGGTTTTGCATGCTTGATTGAGCCATGTTTGCTTTGATACACTCCCCAGACCCGTAAACACTCCATTCATCTCCGTACATTCATCCGCTCACTTATAAATCCATCCTTCTTCTTCGTTCACCTCTCCAACATCAAATCTTCATCTTTATACTTAGGTTAATCTCAGCCGAAGTATAGGGGGGACCCAAGTCCCCGTGATTTTCTCTACTCTTCTTTCCTTGCCTTTATACTTAGGTTATTTCTAACCTAAGTATAGGGGGAGCCCCTCTTGGTTCCCGTATATTTCTCTATATTTAAATGGACCTATGGACTTGTATCATCTAGTGCTATGAGGACATAACAAAGTTTAAGTATAGGGGGGTATACCGTATATACAATATACTTACTTTAGGTATAATCTGAAATTTTTTTTGAAAAATTTAAAACTTTTTGGCTAAAGTAAAATTCTTTGGACGAAGTGGACTCAGATGTTTTCACGGCTTTTCTATACTATGTTATACTATTTTGATAAAAATATTTTCGAAAATGATTTGAAAAATGAGTTTTCCTTGTTTTGGAAAAAAATATTTTGAAAATGTTTTGAAAATTTTTATTTGTGTGACATGGTTTTGAAAATTTTCTCTCATTTCAAGGAAAGTTGAGTCTAACCAGTGTTCTAACCTTCTACTAAATTCTATAAAAATGAGAAAAATCCAAAAATCCTTTAGGATTCATTAGTGACTACTAAGCCCAATTAGGTAGCCGTGTTTAGTGAGGGTTCACCCTTAGCAGATTGGATGGTTTAGAGGACATCGCGTAAGGCCCCATCCTCAAGCAACGGGCTCTGGCATGTACTTACATCCATACTGGCTGAACGCAGATGCATCTACTTAATTGAGTTTAGGCAGTCCTAATATCTCTTGAAGCTTCAAAAATTTTTTTTTGAGTTTTTGAATGAAGGAGTTGGATTAATCCTCTACTTTTTACTTCCACCCAGGATCTGAAATGTTCTAGGAAGATTGATTTATGAGGTCTTGAGATTTTAGGTTAACCGGCCTTAGTCATCAGGGTCTTAGTCTTAATCATCCACATTCCCCTAGATTTCTAGATTTGCATGCTATATTCCATGCTTAGTCTCATACAATAAAAATATGATCATCACATCACATGCACGATTGCGGTTTTGATGAGATGAGTTTACTTTTCACCTGAGGGATTGGGATAAGGAATTCGAGTTTGGATTTGACCTAATGATGCTCGAGGATGGGATACAATCTTTGGAGGCTTCATGAAACCTGAGTGTCAGCAAATATTAGCCAGTATGAGAACTTGATTCTTATACTAATCTCTTGACATTGACCTAAGTGCTAGGGTGTGAAATAAAGAAAAAAATGTTGATCAGTGTGCGCCAACTCTTGGTAAAAGCAGTGGAGCTAGCCAAAATACTACAAATAAATGAAATGTCAACGAAAATCTCTCATTCCACAAAGTTACATATCAAAGAGCTTCCACCAAAGGCGAGCGCTCCCATACTTTTAAAAGTGTCCACTTGGACCACTGCTATTAGGACCAGGAGTCGGGCTTGCACCAAAAAAGGGCTCTGCATCGTAAATGCTACAAGTCTGGGTGTCGAAGGTACAATAGGTACTCAAAAAAGACACACCCCAGTGTATTCCCAGGAAAACAAGTGCAGACGACTCCAACTTCTCTTGACGGACGCACTGATCAACACCAAAAAATGTGTGTGCGTGAGTGGGATGGGAGCTCGGTGAGCGAAGAATGCGGGAGCTCGGAGCTCCTTCGCCGTGGAAGGCGGAGGAGATGGGTCGGATGTGATCTGGCGTATGGAGGACAGGGATAGTGGGCGGAGATGAGTGCGTGAAAGGGGGAGTGTTGGCGAAGCTAGGGAGATGGTCTATGAAGGTTGAGGGCATGTGAAGTGGTCTAATTAATTGGGCAAAAAAATCGAAGAAAATGCAAGGAAAGTTTAGGAGCCTTACCTGGTCGGAGATGGAGTGGAGGCCTGGGCTGGGCATCGGGGAGGATGCCCGGGGTCGTCGCACGTCGAGGGCGGCCGTTCTTCGGAGCTCGAGCAGGGCTGAGCCACCGCAACGCCGCCATGTAGGTCGGCGGGTCTCACCGGGGGTGTAAGGTCGTTGTCGCTCGATCCATTCGCCTCCCCCTGTCACAAGGAGGCGGAGGAGGGCTGGGCCCTTCCCCAAGTAAAGGTGGACGGGTATGAATGAGGGAGGAGACAGTGTATTTGAAGGTGGGAGTGGGGAAGTTCCGGTGGCGACATCGCATCCGTCGAACCCTGCCTGGCCCGTCTTTCGCCACGATGTCGCCACCGGAACTTCCCCACTCCCACCTTCAAATACACCATCTCCTCCCTCATTCATACCCGTCCACCTTTATGTGGGAAGGGCCCAACCCTCCTCCGCCTCCTTGTGATAGGGGGAGGCGAATGGATCGAGCGATGATGACCTTACACCCCCGGTGAGACCCGCCGACCTACATGGCGGCGTTGCGGTGGCTCAGCCCCGCTCGAGCTCCGAGGAACGTCCGCCCTCGACGTGCGACGACCCTGGGCATCCTCCCTGATGCCCAGCCCAGGCCTCCGCTCCATCTCCGATTAGGTAAGGCTCCTAAACTTTCCTTGCATTTTCTTAGATTTTTTGCCCAATTAATTAGACCACTTCACATGCCCTAAACCTCCATAGACCATCTCCCTAGCTTCGCCAACACTCCCCCTTTCACGCGCTCATCTCCGCCCACTATCCATGTCCTCCATACCCCAGATCACATCCGACCCATCTCCTCCGCCTTCCACGGCGGAGGAGCTCCGAGCTCCCGCATTCTTCGCTCACCGAGCTCCCATCCCACTCACGCACACACATCTTTTGCTTCAGCTATGTACGTAACTATGCAGGTCAACAAGTCCTCCAACGGCCGAACTTTCACTGGAGCTATCTTCATCAACTCCGCCTCCGACACCTGAGCCCTAACGACCTTAGGCCAAAGCCTTGGCGGCTTCCTCGAGCTCTACGCTACCTCGACGACCGTCCAAGGAGCTCTGGGGTGGTCCGCCATGTCCAGGATATAGCGGCGGAGCTGGAGCGATTTTGTCGGAGCTCTGATCGCGCCGCCTGCCACAACCGAGGATGAAGATACAGGTGCCGTTGGATGCTCCTCTTCGGAGCACATCCGACGGTGCAGGAGAGCCCACGTCACCAACTAGCGCCTCATCCAGGAGCCACCCGATCTCCTAATCGGATGGCTTGCGATCAGCTACGTGTCAAAGCCAGACGGCCTCCAAGCCTCAGCGCCCGAGTTCCAGGCTTGGATGTACCGAGCCTCATCCGAGCCCAAGCCTGGAGGCTCGCATCTTCTGAGCCTGCTCCGAGCCTCATCAGCACTTCGGGTGCCTCCGAACTGAGCCGAAGCTCCCAAGCCTATGCCAAGCCTCTGCCGAGCCTGAGCCGTCCTCTGAGCCTGGATGGCGCATGCATAGCACGTGCCATCTGGGTAATTTGCACAGAGGCCCACCGTCCTCTTCAATTTTACAACCAGGTCCTGAATCACGAGCAGTCCACGTGTGTTGTGGGTATTTTGTAGTTATGACCTCGCAGGTTTTAATAATTGCAAAAATGCCCCTGTGCGTGTGGGTATTTTACAGGGAAGGCCTCACACTTTACTTTTATTGCATTTTAGTCCCTCCTAGGGACCTGTTGCTTTTCATATTTTCTTTCAGTTATGCCATTGTCTTCTTTATTGCTGATCTTGAGCATCGTATTTCCGTTTCAGTTGATTTCAGTGGCATTTTGAAGCTCTTCTCGTTGTCTTTTTATGGCATGCTTATATTTAGATTTGAAACTCTGACTTGTAATGTATTATTTTATTCTCTAAGTGTCCAGCTTTTCATATTTTTCATGCCTAATTGCTACATGAATGAAGAGTGCTTCACTATTTGACGCTGATTGATTTGTATTTTTTTATGGCTCAATTTATGGTCTAGGGCTTGTATGCACTGCATTTCATCACATTTATTCGCATGATTAAAATAAAAATAAAAAATTGCATGTATTGCTTTAATGCATTGTCTTATCTCATCCGCTAGCATTGTTTGACCTAGGTTCTTTAACTCAACACTTAAATAAATAGATAAAAATCCTGATAATCACGAGAGAGGCCCGTGTCCCTGAGTTCGACCTTGGACTTCTTGCCAAGTAAAATAATTATGACCGTCTGATTCTTATTTGACATATCAATGAGATGGTCTTTGATGACCCATTTCGGCCCGACTGCAATGACATGTTAAGAGTTAATTCCGCGATATTAAAGGGTCGAATTTTACGGTTCATCAAATGGCACCGTTGCCGGGGACACGGCGCCATTTCTTGTATTTTTTGGATTTTCATTTATTTATTTAAGTGTTTCTTTTATATAGGTCACTATGTTAATCTATTTTGCATTATAAAAGTTTTTCTTTTCGATTGATATCTAATCATTGCTTTTGTGGCAGGGCCCTTGGTGTTCAAGGAGGCGAGGAGCTGTTGCTTCCCGCTGCGAGGAGCCGCAGAAGTCTGCTTGGAGCAAGTCGAAAAGAAGAAAAAAATGTTTCATTTTTGCAGCTCATGTTGTAATAACCGTCTTTACAGCAGTCTTCGATCGAAGGCTCGCGGTTGTAAAAGAACTACTATATGTGGTTGTGTGGGGATCGTCCCCACTTGAGTGTCGACTTAGGACCAGGCACGCGGCTCTCCGAGCTTATTTTATTTTTTCATCTTTTACGTGTTTGCTCGTAGGTAGGACATACATTAATCAAAGATGCACCTAGCCTCGCTTCACTTAGCCAAATTTAAAAGATATTCGTCCTCGCTAATAGAAGCGTAATAGGTGCGGCTTGTATTGACTTGCATACATATCATGTTGGTTTTCAAATAATCCAAATTTTCACGGTTTTTTCACCACATCAATGCATGTTTTATCGCTTAGCTTAGATCATGGTTTTTATCGAATACATGGATTTTCTCGATTTTCCCTCCTAGCTTGATCACCTAGGTTAATGGAAAAAGGGAATGAACGGTAGACGATGATTTCTTGATTTGTGTGCTAACCTTAATTCAGTGACAACTTAAAATAATAACTGGGATTGTTAATTGCAAGTAAACCTAAAATGGAGTAAAATTTTGTTTTGGGAGAGCAATACCCTCATTTACACATTGATTTTCACTTAATATTTTCTCCGCGTAAACATTTAAAGTTTTATCACCAATAAAACCGACAAGATAATAAATCAACCTCAGTTGGTTCCATGTGTGAGTTGGTGAAATTGAGGGTTTTGCATGCTTGATTGAGCCATGTTTGCTTCGATACACTCCCCAGACTCGTAAACACTCCATTCATCTCCGTAGATTCATTCGCTCACTTGTAAATCCATCCTTCTTCTCCGTTCACCTCGGGTCTATTCCAACATCAACTCTTCATCTTTATACTTAGGCTAATCTCAGCCGAAGTATAGGGGGGACTGGAGTCCCCGTGATTTTCTCTGCTCTTCTTTCCTTGCCTTTATACTTAGGTTATTTCTAACCTAAGTATAGGGGGAGCCCCTCTCGGTTCCCGTATATTTCTCTATATTTAAATGGACCTATGGACTTGCATCATCTAGTGATATGAGGACATATCAAAGTTTAAGTATAGGGGGGGTATACCGTATATACAGTATACTTACTTTAGCTATAATCTGAATAAATTTTAAAAAATTTAAAACTTTTTGGCTAAAGTAAAAGTCTTTGAACGAAGTGGACTCAGATTTTTTCACGGCTTTTCTATACTATGTTACACTATTTTGATAAAAATATTTTCGAAAATGATTTGAAAAATGAGTTTTCCTTGTTTTGAAAAAAAAATCTTTTGAAAATGTTTTGAAAATTTTTATTTGTGTGACATGGTTTTGAAAATTTTCTCTCGTTTCAAGGAAAGTTGAGTCTAACCAGTGTTCTAACCTTCTACTAAAATCCATAAAAATGAGAAAATCCAAAAATCCTTTAGGAGTCATTAGTGACTGCTAAGCCCAATTAAGTAGCCACGTTTAGTGAGGGTTCGCCCTTAGCAGATTGGATGGTTTAGAGGACATCGCGTAAGGCCCCGTCCTCAAGCTACGGGCTCTGGCCTGTACTTACATCCATACTGGCTGAACGCAGATGCATTTACTTAATTGAGTTTAGGCAGTCCTAATATCTCGTGAAGCTTCAATTTTTTTTTGAGTTTTTGAATGAAGGAGTTGGATTAATCCTCTACTTTTTACACTTCCATCCATGATCTGAAATGTTCAAGGAAGCTTGATTTATGAGGTCTTTAGATTTTAGGTTAACCGGCCTTAGTCATCATGGTCTTAGACTTAATCATCCACATTCCCCTAGATTTCTAGATTTGCATGCTATATTCCATGCTTAGTCTCAAACAATAAAAATATGATCAACATATCACATGCACGATTGCGGTTTTGATGAGATGAGTTGTCTTTTCACCTGAGGGATTGGGATAAGGAATTCGAGTTTGGATTTGACCTAATGATGCTCGAGGATGGGATAAAATCTTTGAAGGCTTCATGAAACCTGAGTGTCAGCAAATATTAGCGAGTATGAGAACTTGATTCTTATACTAATCTCTTGACATTGACCTAAGTGTCAGGGTGTGAAATAAAGAAAAAATGTTGATCAATATACGCCAACTCTTGGTAAAAGCAATGGAGCTAGCCAAAATACTACAAATAAATGAAATGTCAAGGAAAAACTCTCATTCCACAAAGTTACATATCAAAGAGCTTCCACCAAAGGCGAGCGCTCCCAAACTTTTCAAAGTGTCCTCTTGGACCACCGCTATTAGGACCAGGAGTCAGGCTTGCACCAAAAAAGGGCTCTGCATCGTAAATGCTACAAGTCTAGGTGTCGAAGGTGAGATAGATACTCAAAAAAGACACACCCCGGTGTATTCCCAGGAAAACAAGTGCAGACGGCTCCAACTTCTCTTGATGGAAGCACTGATCAACACCAAAAAATGTGTGTGCGTGAGTGGGATGGGAGCTCGGTGAGCGAAGAATGCAGGAGCTCAGAGCTCCTCCGCAGTGGAAGGCGGAGTAGATGGGTCGGATGTGATCTAGGGTATGGAGGACAGGGATAGTGGGCGGAGATGAGCGCGTGAAAGGGGCAGTGTTGGCAAAGCTAGGGAGATGGTCTATGGAGGTTGAGGGCATGTGAAGTGGTCTAATTAATTGGGCAAAAAATCGAAGAAAATGCAAGGAAAGTTTAGGAGTCTTACCTGGTCGGAGATGGAGCGGAGGACTGGGCTGGGCATCAGGGAGGATGCCCGGGGTCGTCGCACGTCGAGGGCGGCCGTTCCTCGGAGATCGAGCGGGGATGAGCCACCGCAACGCCGGCATGTAGGTCGGCGGGTCTCACTGGGGGTGTAAGGTCGTCGTCGCTCGATCCATTCGCCTCCCCCTGTCACAGGGAGGCGGAAGAGGCTGGGCCCTTCCCTATGTAAAGGTGGACGGGTATGAATGAGGGAGGAGACAGTGTATTTGATGGTGGGAGTGGGGAAGTTCCGGTGGCGACATCGTGGATTTCGAGCAGAAAGTGGAGCGAGCGGAGGGACTTTCGTGGGTTGATGGACATCTGAGATCGTGGAGAGGGCGGCTGTGTTGCAGAGAAAAAAAGGAAGGGGGTAGTTGCCGTGCGAGGTGGAGAACGTGTGAAAGAGGAGGGGCCGGAGGTTGACGACGGTACCCTAGCCGTTGGATCGTGAGATCCAATGGCTATTAGTCGAGCGCTAACAGGTGGATGAGATTCGATCAGTTGGGAAGAATTGAAGGGCTCACAATGCGCCATGTGTTGAGTGCAAGGGCCGGCGGAAGCGGACGACCCAGATCAGACTAAGGGGTAGATCGGAGGGTAGGAATCAGGATGGTGAAGATTGGAACTCCAGACACTGATCGGATGGCGGCGGCTGCTGTGACACGTGGCGAAAGACGGCCATGCGGGGTTTGACAGATGCGATGAGAGGTGGAGAATGATCGGATGGTGACTGACTAAGCAGCAGTTGACGGCGGTGATCAAAGGGATAAAGACAAGATCGGAAGGCGCACAACGCTCCACGTGGCGTGAGGAGGGAAGGGCGCTGACGGAGGGTGGTGATGAAATTCTGGAAGTGATCTGATGGCTATGGACTAAGAGCGGACGTGGAGGTACTCTGGCCATTGGATCAAGAAGGAATCCAACGGTTGGAGATGGGGGAGGAAGAGATAAAGAGGTCGGGCCACGTGGCTCCACCAGAACGGGCCACATGGCCCAATCAGATTATTCCCAGCAAAAATTTGAAATATAAGGGTGAAAATGGCCGAATTTGAGAAAACTAAAAACACAAAAGTCGTAGATCTTGATGAGATCTATAAGTTTCATGTTGACAAAAATGGAGATGAGGTCATTTGAATACCCAAAATATTTTTGAGGGTATTTTGAAGGCTAAAAATACCACAGATTTTAATTTTGACATTTTTTGTGATTTTTAATTTATTCAAGACTCTGGTAATTACATGACTTTATCTGGTTTTTATTGACATGATTTTAAGCAAGGGGATCAATAATGGGAAATTATGATGATGACATTGGATTTCATCATACACCAGCAACCAAACTGGCCCTAAAAGGACAATTAAAGATAAAACACTCATACCCCTTCAAATTATTTTGAGCACGGATTCCATGTGTCAGTTAAGTCTGACAATGATCTTACTTCATATGATGAACTTCCGAGGATCATGATATGGAGAGATGGATGTCAGCAATAAAGTCTAAAGTAGGCTTCATATACAAATATTGTATATGGACCCTCGAGGATTCACCTATATGGTTAAGACCCGTTTAGGTGTAAATGAATCTTCAAGAGAAAGAGGGAACCTGATGAGAAGGTATAGACCTTCAAAGCACGACTTGTATCCTCAAGATACACAAAGAAAGAAGACATCGCTTGCGATGATACTTGCTTTCTAGTGACCATGCTTAAACTAATAAGATTACTGTTAACTATAGCTATACAACTTGAAATGACATCTTCAAGATGAAAGTCAAGATTGCATTCCTCTATAAATTCCTCATCGAGGATATTCATATGAAACAACCCCATGGCTTCATGGATGAGGAATACAAGGTGTGCAAGCTTAAGAAACTCTATCTATGGACTCAAATAAGCTTCTTGTAGCTAGAACATCAAATTTCATTAAATTATAAATGTCATGATCTCATATAGAATCTTGATCAACCGCATGAAGCTTAGCGGTAATGCCATTGTGTTCATCGTGCTAAATGTAGATGAAATCCTAATCATTTGGAATGATATAAGGATAATAATAATAAGTGTTTTATAATATGGTTGTTCCATACCTTTTGATATAATCTCAAGGACACCTCTTAGATCTTAATTCTGAAAATGTTCAGAGTCGAAGAGGAAAAGGGTATCGGGACTGTCACATTAAGTGGTACAACTTGGACATGTTCCATTCTTGGAAAACCCCAAAGAAGGGTTCCTTCCCTTAAGATATGGTACTAACCTATATGAAGGAATAACGCCTCAAAGAGTTGAGGAAATGAATGCTAAAACTGGTCGCCCTTGTGCATCAGCTTTGGGAAGCTCAATGTATGCTGGATGTGTACAAAAGTTAGATGTCTGACATGCAGTGGGAGCAGTAAGCTATTACTAGTCCTACTATGGAGATAAAACACTTAATTGCAGTAACAACAATATCTTCAAAGAAGACAAGATTTTTTGAGATAGTGATATCAAAGTCTTATCTTCAAGAACTTAAGACTTTATAGATAGTGATCTAAAAGGTATTAAATACAGATACCTTAGGAGATAGAGATCTCCAGGAATAAGTGTATTCTGATAAGGATAATAGAAATTACATACTGGTTATAATAATTATTTAGTTCTAATGTCGAAGACAATATAACTACTTTGATAAGATTGAATATTGGCTGCATAAGATGCAATATTCGCATTGGATGCGAGCACTGTTACTGGAGGATATGCAAGTACAGTAAAAGGACTTGGCGTAGTCTCTCGGGAACAGAGTAACTGATCATCTTACCTAGATATTTTTCTAAATAGCCTATGATTATCACATGAGTGGGTTTAAAGATTAGCCCTTAATGGCTCGCTGGGCTAGTGGGAGATTGTTAGACATGTGAGACCACGACGAGCCATTATGCAATAAATGTTATTGCAAATATCATTCCCTTATCTAAAATGAAGAATAAATCATTTGCATAATAGGTCCCTTAGTACAATTAGGGTTATGTACCATGGCCATTTTGATGATCATACAGTTTTTGATTTAATTGTTGAATCATAGAGGCTCGTACTTAGATGAATATCTAAAGAGTTAGATTGAGGACTCATTAAGCACTGTCAAATGATTATTAATAGATGATCTCCAGCCTGAGTAGGAGATGACAATCCTTCCTCTTTTGGTTGATATCTGACCGACCTCTTGATGCAGGTCCTCTACATAGGAATAAAGATTCGGAGGTGTTAGATAAGTTAGGTCAAAGAGTTGACTTAACAAGATCGAGATAACCAAAGACCTATGTCGTATGCTGTCATGATATAGGCACGCATCCGCTGATCGGAGTATGTGCATACAAGGGCATATGAGTAATACGATCTCTCGAAGGGATCATACAGGTTAATTACTGAATCGGAAGACATGAGATAACTCATGGGATGTTGGGAATCAAATTCCGTGCACGGTCATCTCGCTTTGGAAGCTTGATTAAATTTGTAGGTTTGATATATACTTTTGGAAAGTATATGATCAATACCTAGGTATGATATATGATTTTGGAAAGTATATGATCGACACCGACTCCTAATGATCGAATGAGAAACTTAATGATAAAACCCTGAATGAGACATTCTAAATAGATCTAAAACTTTGGGGTTATTCTAGGTCTTCCAGTTTGTAGGATGAACAGGTATTAGGAATGCCCGAGGGTGACGTGATCTTAAACGATTGTATAACCATGATGCTTCCATTCTCAGGGAGCGATGAAACTGGTTTGGATTTTAGTGACTCCTCTTAATAGAAAAGTAATCTGATCTTGGTCCAAATGTTGGATAGTGATCTGAATGTGATTCATATGCAATGAAAAGATTAGATTTACGGTTTTGATTTAATCAAACATCTATGGGAGGTCCACAAGATCTAGATTTGAGATTTGATTTCAGTATCCAAGTCACTATATATGGAACATACAATCGCCCTGTCCTTATCTCCAATTATCCACGGAGAAAGTGCATTATCCTTGAAAGAGTTTAAGGATAATTTCATTGTTGTTAATGTATCCGAGAATTGAGAAATTGATAGTTAAATGTGATTTAATTATCATGTATAATGTGAATTTGATTCATATTATTTGGCCATATAAGGAGAATTATCTATGATAATTGAATTTGATTTAATAATGTGAAAGTGATTCATGTTATTTAGACACATGAGAAGAGTCATCTTGGATAATTAAATGTGATTTAAGTATCAAAGATATTATTAATATGGATATCTCTATTCATAATAATTGTGGATATTATAAATATGATTTATAATATATTGGAGATATTTAATTATAAATAGAATTACAAATCATATGTTATTGTGAATTGGATTCACAATAAATAATTAATTGAAAATCTAATTTACATATTTTGTTGGATATATGAATATGATTCATATTTGTCAATGGCATGATTGAAGTTTTCACAAATTTAATTTGGAATTATTTTGTGAAGATAAATGCAATAATTGTTATTACATATTAATTTATATATATAGATAAAAAAGGAGTCTTGTCTATTTTTGGTGGTCGTCCACCTTGACTTGTTCAAGGGGGGCGATCACCCTATATTTAGTAAAGAGACTTAGTCTTCTAATTATCTATGTATAATGATTAAATTTAAAATGAATTAATTACTATCTTGATGAAGGGTATAATTAATTTTAATTAAACTAATTGTTGTTATTTTTGGAGCAACAAATCATGGCCATTGATTAATAAACTTTTAATCTATACCGTAGATTAAGAGATCATATGGATTGAGATCCATGGGCATCCAACTAGTATAAAAGGAAGGGTAGCCCTTGCCTTTTAGAATACACACACAATTCCAAGAGGAATTAAACTCTCACCATCTCTCTCTCTCACTCTACACGCCATCTCTCCTTTTCTCTTAACATGCAGCCGTCCATATGTTGACCTAGAGAAGACCGTCATCATTGCTATGCCGTTGTGTCGCCACTTTGACTGCTCGTGGATCTCCGTCTTCTTTGGTGTGCCTTGTTCATGAAGAAGACATCGGATCTCGTTTAACGAGACTAGGAGATTCGTCGTTTAGATCATTAACATGGATTGCGAGGAGGAGTATTTCATCATCGCAAATGTCTCCTCCGTTGGATCAGACTTGAGACAAGAGGTCTCTTCCTTTAGAGACTCGATCGCAACCACGCTTCAAGAGGTAATCTTAATACATAATGATGGTTTACATGAAATGATCTGAGAAGTGTTCTTTGATCATGTGATTTCATTGATTTTAATTTTTTTAATTCCACTGCCTCGAGCGACTAGTACGACTAGTCATTTCCGATCGCATACGATGCGTTTCTCACGCTTCTGTGATGTGCTTAAGGATCCATCCATATCCTTCAGGAACTTGCTGCATATTCCTGGTGGGATACTTTTTTATTACATTTCTTTGCATCAATGCTGGTGGGGTAACATTTCTTGCCTTTTTGTGTGTTGTTGGTGCTTTGGCTTTTGCTCCTTTACATTGGTTTATTTGCTTAAGAACGGTTTTGGAAGATAAAGATGCAAATGAGATGAATTCCCAAACTGTTAGAATTGACAACATGTCTAGTCTAAGTTACAACCGTAAAATTAACCAAGACAAACTATTTGATGTGGTCTGTTGCAGTGGCAGTTGTCTTGGCTTCAAGAGGAAGAGTGGCTATATGGATGGGATAAAAAAATACCGGTTATAACTGACAAGACCAATGGTACTTAAAAGATAGTCAGTGTATAAATTGGATTTTATAAATAGTGTGTCCTCCTATATTCAGCCATTGGTGCTTCGCAAGAAAAATGCTCGTGATCAATGGCTCACCTTGGAAGAATTTATGGACAAAAGAAGCGGGATATCCGAATGTACCAACTTAGCACGGAAGTGTATAGCGTGAAATAAGGTGAGTTGTCTGTTGCTACGTATTTCTCTTCCTTAATGGCGGATATGCAGACTAGTACTCTTACTGTGATGATATGTGGACCTTGGCTTCAAGAGGAAGAGGTGGCTATATGGATGGGATAAAAAACCACCGGTTGCAACTGACAAGACCAATGGTACTTGAAAGATAGTCAGTGTAGAAATTGGATTATAAATAATGTGTCCTCCTATATTCAACCATCGATGCTTCAGAAGAAAAAAGCTCGTGATCAATGGCTCGCCTTGGAAGCATGTATGGACAAAAGAAGCGAGATATCCGAATGTACCAACTCAGCACGGAAGTGTATTGCATGAAACAAGGTGAGTTGTCTGGTGCTACGTATTACTCTTCCTTAATGGGAAATGGGAAGATATGGACTGTTATTGTGATGATATGTGGACCATACTATTGATCAGAAAAATATTGGGATGAGATCTGGAAGCAAAGTATCTTCACTTTTCTTGGGAGCCTTGACTCAGAATTTGAGGTGACAAGAAGCTAGGTCCTTACTACGGGAATAGGATCGAACATTGAAGAGGTCTATCATGTCATTCAATCTGAAGAATAATGTCGAATTGCCATGAATAATGAACAAGTTGTGCATGTAGAATGATCTGTCTTACCTAGCAGAGGCACTAAAATTGAATATTGGAAAGGTAAGAAGTGTAGTCATTGCAAAAAACTGGATCACAGAATTGACTATTATTGAGAACTTCATCATGAAAGAAAGTTGAATAAAGGGAAGAAATCGAATGACATGATTTGCTGATATGAGACAAAAAGTTCTTATAATGATCTGTCGGAAGCTGATAGATGACCAGATCAGGGATATCCATGAGGATGTAAAGAAGCTCTCCATATCAGACAAAACCAAGAATGATGCTGAAATTCTAATACCACGTCTTCTCGAAAAATGAAGGTAAAATTTTAGTTCATAGTGAATGGATTATTGATAGTGGTGCATCTAACCATATGACAAGAAATCCAAAAATGTTACATGATTATAAATTTGTTT
Source organism: Ottelia alismoides (assembly GCA_037367405.1). NCBI lineage: Eukaryota > Viridiplantae > Streptophyta > Magnoliopsida > Alismatales > Hydrocharitaceae > Ottelia > Ottelia alismoides. Next base: position 443,757 of record JAZKJV010007342.1, read on the forward strand.
ATGGAAGGGAACATGTAAACCTCGCATATGGGTCTTCTGTTAGTGTGGTAGGAAAATGGAGTGTATCAATTGTTGCAATGTTTCTTATAAAGAATGCTCTCCATGCCCCAGATTTTTCTATAAATTTGTTTTCCATTCATCGTATTACTAAAGATCTTAACTGCTGTTTGATTTTTGATGCTCACTCTTGTGTTATGCAGGACTTTGTGATAAAGAAGTAGATTGGGATTGGTTTGGTTAGTGATGGTCTTTATTGCCTTCCTGCATGTGTTGTTTCTACTTGGATTGCTACTAATGGACAAAAGTATGCTAATGACTCTCAGGCTCTTCAACAGTGACATGAGAGACTTGGTCACGTTGGGTTTGTCATTCTCCAATACTTATTTCCCACCTTATATAATAAAGTGTTAGTTAGGTTCACCTTTGCAAAGTTTGTCAGCTGTTAAAGCAAACTAGAACTACTTATCCTCTTTCAACAAAAACAATCACTACTTTATTTGAGATTGTTAACTCTTATGTTTGATGTCCTTCAAGTATAAAAAGCTTGGGAGATCATGGTTACTTTATTACTTTTTTTGATGACTTCTTGATAAATACTTTTGTTTACTTGTAAAAAATTAAGATCAAAGTCCTTAATGTGGTAAAAATGTTTATCACCATGATTGAGACACAGTTTGATGCCAGTATAAAAACTATGAAGACCCATAATGCTAGAGAGTATTTGGAAGGCTCTTTCTACATTTTTTTACGGGAAAGGAATCATTCACGAGACCTCATGTAGTTACACACCTTAACAAAACGCGGTAACAACGAGAGAAAAACCAGCATTTAATGAATGTGACTAGAGCCCTACTTTACCAAAGAAATCTACTTTTGGAGCAAGACTGCTTTAATCGTCGCTTATCTAATAAACATGACTCCATCTATGGTGCTTGGTAAGAGAACCCCTTCTTTGTTTTTCATCCAAATAAGGACATGTTTTCTTTTGACCCACATGCTTTTATGTTGAAGAAAATAACATGGTTCTTTTCGTTTGATGAGACACAAGTGATGATTAGAATGGATAAGGGAAATAAGCATAGTAATGAAAACACCATTGAGGACAATACTGATTTTGAGGAAAACTAGATGAGGTCATTAACATGGATGATGTTGTTGTGAACATTGAAGATAAGATCATACCAAACCATATCCCCAATCTCACCTCGGATGATTCAAGTCAAAACAATGATGTAAGTACTTCTTGACCTCATGTTTTTGATGTTGATATTTCTGACAACTTGCTTGATGGTCATCCTATTGCAATAAGAAAGCATGTTAGAACGAGTAGGACTTCCATTCATCATCCCCTTGACAACTTTGTGTCCAACACAAGGGTGAGTCCAAGTTATAGATGCTTTATTACCTCTCTGGACTCCCATTGTGTTCTCATGAATACTATTGAGGCTCAAAGTAACCCAAAATGGGTGAATTCTATGAAACAAGAAATGAATGCGTTGATTAAGAATGCCATGTGGGCTATGGTTGTTATTCTAGAAGATACACATATTGTTGGTTCTAAATGGGTATACACGATCAAACACACCACGGATGTAAAATTGACATATCCATGGCTCGATTGGTGGCTAGAGTATACAATCAGAAGTATGGCATTGATTACCTGGAGATCTTTGCTCTAGTGGCCAGGATGAACACTGTCAGAGTCATCAATTTTTTGGTGGTTCAACTGCCCTGGCAAATGCAACAACTTGATGTTAAAAATGCCATCCTAAATGGTGATCTCGTGGAGGAGGTTTACACGAAGATGCCCCTTGGTTATTAAAAAGGGAGAAGTGTTGTAAGCATAAGAAGGCATTGTATGGCCTAAAGCAATCTTCTCGGGCTCAATTCAAACGGTTTTGTGTTGTCATGATAAAAAATATCGATCACCAGATAAATGAAGATCATACATTACTTGTAACAATAACGGGTGAAAAAAAGGTTATTCTTTTGATCTATGTTGATGATATGATTCTCGCATGCTAATGAGGAGCTACATAACATTAAGAGTATCCTTTGCAATTGAGTATGAAATGAAAGACCAAGGCAAATTGAAGTACTTTCTTGGTATTGAAATGGCTCGCTCTCCAAAAGGTATGTGTTTGAATCAAGGTAGACATTCTATTGAATTATTAAAAGACACGGGCATATCAGGGAGCAAGCTGATCAATACTCATGCGGAGGCAAATTCGAAAATAAGCAAGGAGGATGCTAATCTCCTCGATGAAGTAGGGAAAAGAAGATACCGAGATTAATAGGGAAACTAATCTATTTTACCCTCACTAGACCTGATATCAATTATGTTGTGAATTGAAGAGACCTCGATCTACCCTACTTAATTCAACCGAATTATCGATCAAAATTAATGTGCATTCGTTGTAGTCGGATATATCAAGACTGATCATAACCACTTAGATTAATATCGAATTAAACGCAAGCGGTAATTTTTTTATTTTACTTGGGCAAGCCCAAGGTCGAACTCAGGGGGCAGCTTTTTCCTTAGGTTAATTTGAAACCAAATTCGATGTTAGATTTTCAGGGGAATATTTTTATGTATTTTTTATGCAACCAAGAAAAATACGATGCAATTCGAGCCAAATTTTAAGGTTAAATTTAAAGTATGGGAAAATGAAGTCCAAATATGACGAAACTTGGTCAGAATATTAAATGCAATGACATTAAGCTACTGTAATTTTTTTCGAAATTTTCGACTCTAAATGAATTAAATATGAATTAAAAATGAATGCAGGGTAGTTTTTGCAAAATTAATTTAAATAAATACCAAATTACATCATTTTTAGATACAAAAATTATCCTAGATATGTCTAAGGAAAATTGATAGACCTCAAAAATGATGAATTTTGGACCTATTAAAAATCAATTAAGCAAAATACTAATTAATTTATTAAGGCCTCATGCGTGTAAATGATGTGATTTTTGGGTACAAAGTAGAACAACTTAAACTAGATCTATTGAAATTTTTTGGTGATTTTTGGAGCAAGAAATAATTTAATATGGAATTAAAGGCACATAGGTTCAAAACTATGTAAATTTCCACAAAAATAATTCTATTAAATTCCTTAAAGCTAACAAAAATGTGACAAGTGTTAACAATGATAAAGCATAAGTTTATCTACAACATGTAATTTTTGGAATTAGAAAATGAGGTTAAATGAGTGGTGAAATAAATGTGCAAACACAGGGACTAAAATGCAAATAGGAATAAAATTGATCAAAACAGAAACATGCGTACATGGACTAAAATGCAATTACTTATAATGTAGAGTGTATGCATGCAAATTGTCCAATTGTCCACGGAACATGTGCGCCTCACGTGACTCTGCCTAGCAAGGACTGAAATGCAATTCTGGAAACTTGTAGAGGCCTCGACATAAATTACCCAGACCGTACGTGAGGACCACGTGAGGTGCTAGGCTCGGGAAGTGTCGGAGGCTCGGACGATGGCTTGAGTCTTCTGCAGGCTCGGACAAGCTTCGGGGTAGCTTCGGATGCTCTGAGCCTAACGGTCGGGGAGGAGGCTCGAAGCTGGAGACGTGGCGAACGATGGACCGTCAGATCCTCAAGGATCCAACAATGGCTGGAGCAGGTGACGTGTCCTCCTGAGGCTCGTCAGATCGAGATGGATCCAATGGTATCTGAAGCTCCTGCAGAGGTTGACGTGGATTGCTGAGGACCGTCCGATCAAGACGATCAGACGGTAGCTGTGCTTCATGCTCCTCCTTGCTGCTGCCTCCTGCGGCGGGCGTGGCTGGCTTCGTCGCCTTGGTTCTTGCTCGGTGTTGATCCTCGGGGACTCCTGAGTAGCTGGAAATGATCATGGAGGTGCAGCGGAGCCGCCGGAGGTTCTGGAAGCGACGGGCGTGGTCAGTAGGCCGGAGGTGAAGAAGCTCGAAGCAGCTCCGGCGATGTTCCGACCAATGACGAAAGTGTCTCCTGCAGTGTCAGTGAATGCCAAAAAAAGGGTGCTCGTGCTTGCATGGGTGCAATTGGGTGACTGGGGCCTTAAGGCATGACGCGGTCGAGTGGTCGGCGTGCACCTCCACCAGGAGGGGCGGAACGGTGGTCGGAGGTGCTTCGATGAGTCGTAAAGAGGAATGAAGGGGTGCACGAAGATGCCGGCTCCGAGGTGGAGCTTGGGCGATAGTCGGTGGATGGTGATGTCGAGCGGAGAAGTGGGAAAAAATAAGAGAAAATTGAAGGAAAAGAAAAAGAAGATCGGAGAACAAGATGGATGAGGCTACCTAGGAATGGAGGCTCGAGATGAAGCCTCTGGTCTTCGCTCGAGGGTCGGTATGGGCCCGAGCTCTAGCAGCTTGTTGGTGAAGCTACTGGCACTAGGGCTGTCAGGAAAGCTCGAACTCGATGAGCTCAACTCGGGCTCGACTCGTTAAGGGCTCGAGAGTCGGACTCGAAACCTTAACGAGCCCAAGCTCGAGTTGGGTTCTATGACTCGTTAGCTTATCGAGTCGAGTCCGAGTTGGGCATTGTTCACCTTGGAAACTCAACTCGGTAACTCGTTTTCCATCTTAATAAAAAATTAAAAAACATATATACCGAAACTTCGACATTGAGTTTGATATAAAATAGAGATTAACATTTTTCTTGTCCAAAAAGCTATAGAGAAGAGTATAAAAAATCAAAATTACAAATGTCATTTGCATAATTTAATGTATAAAATGTAACAACGACTCATTAAGAGGTTCATGAGCCTGCTCATTTTGAGGCTCATGAGCCAGCTCAAAAACTCGACTCTATAAGAGGCTCAGCTAATTTTGAGGCTTGTGAGCCAACTCAGAAACTTGTGGCTTGATAAGCGACTCGTGAGTCAACTCAAACTCGACGAAATCGAGTTCGAGTTGTGATCCAGGGCTCGACTCTTATCGAGCCCGACTTCGAGCCGTATGTTTCTTATCGAGTTCGAGTCCGAGTTGAGGCCAACTCGGCTCGTTGAACTCGATAGACACCCCTAGCTGACACGGCGAAGCTTCGCCGCGTATCTCGTCGGAGAGGATCTCTATCGGCACTCGTAATCTAGCCTAATCCCTATCACAGATAGGAGGACTCGAGCTCTGGGAACTCTCATGCAAGGGCGGATATCGGTGACGATGGCCGGAGGTGGAGTATTTAAAGGGGGAAGATGGTGGTCAGTTGATGGTGTAAGTGGTTTGCTTGGGGATTGTGGAGCGAGAGAGAGATAGAGGTTGTCGTGGGGTGACTGGGCGATGGCAAGGATGATGGACGTATGGGCTTCCTCGTGAGGTCGTCAGGAAGTGGAGATAGTGGCTGGATTGGTGACGAAAATAGAAAGGGGTCGGCGAGTTGGCGAGGTGGGGCAACGTGGGCAAGGCATTTTCGGAGGCAGGAAACGAATCGCCACGTGGCACGTTGAGGGCGCGACGCTGATAGACGACCTTGATGCGATCATGGGGTTAATCGAATGGTCAGGAGTTGGGCAGGAATGAACAACACGGATGGAGGCATCCTGGAGGATATCTAGCGGCACATGATGAGCCACGTGGCACAAGGAGAGTGAGGCGGGAGTGATTGTCCGTGATGTGATCTGTGAATCTGATCCAAGAATTGGGGTTTAAGCGGGATTGGACGGGTTGGATGGTGAGATGTAAGGGTTGATCAGACGACAGAGGAAGGAGGGCGCGTGGCAGGTGAATGAGTGGGCCGCGTGGCGCAACTAGAGGGCGTCACGTGGCCCTATCAGATTAGTCGAGGAAAGAAAGTGAAATAAGAAGGTGAAAATGATCGAATTTGGAAAAACTCAAAACATGAAAGTTGTAGATCTCGATGACATCTACAAGTTTTATGTTAGCAAATATGGAGACAAGTCAAATAAAGGGATAAAATACAAGGGTACAAATACAAATACATACAATATACAATGGGGCCTAGAATCCAAGTTTTGCGTACGAGCTCCGATTTTAATGAATTGGTCTCATTTTGAAGGTCTCTGAATGTATATTATTTTAAAATTGAGTAAACCTAAATCGGAGGTTGTATGAGAGAGATATATGCATTTTGAGGTCCATGGTCTCAAACTTGGACTCGAGTTTTATTGGTCAATTTTAAAAGTTAGCATGTTTAGGTTTTTTTCTTGTATTACTGTTAGTAATATATATACTATAGAGTTAGTATAAAATGTATACAAATAGATGATTTTTACAAGAGGATTGGGCTTCTTATTTAATGTAGATGTGAATATTAAAATGCAGATGTTATCTGTGCATGCATGAATGCTAATTATGCAATATAGGATATGAAATGTATCTAATTACTCAGGAACAAGGCTCTATTTTCAACTTTTAGAGTGATGAATCACAGATTCATCAACCCCATATACTTAAACCTTGCTCGTCCCCTAGGAACTAAAATGAAATGCAAAAGTGAAATGATTTTTGGGTTCCATACCAAGGTCATGAACAAAAGTTGAAAATGGAGCTTGACTCAATCTTTGGATTAATTGTGTGGTAGAACCTTATTGGGATATGAACTTTAGACCTAACAGACTTCAAGTTCCACAAGTCTTCTATTCAAGACGCCTCAACAATCAGGTCAGAACAAATCCTCATACGCAAATTTTTGATGACTATGATTCTTACTTGTACTGTGTAAGTGAAAGATAGCTCTCCACGTCAGAAATGGCTAAGAACCAGCCTCCTCTAACAAGGTAACTCTAAATCCCCGATCCAGTAAATCTTTCCTCGAGGAGCGGGATATTCACTTCTAAGTTTAAGTACGACCAGCTCAAGAAGAGGGGGGTGGAGAGAAGAATAGACGATAGCCAGTGTAGCTACCTATCCCAGGATGCCTGACCAGTGTAGCCAAGTCATCCAACTGCAAGCTTCTTGCTAATATACATACTCCGACAGACATTTTATTTTCAATCAGGCATGTCTATTTTTTGGAGTTATTGCATTTCTTTTTTTCCACAAAAATACAAGGTGCAACATGTACATCAGGAGTTTTCCCTCTTGAGCCAGTAGACTATCCCTCTTTTGAAGCATTATTGCGACCCACAACATCCCATCCTTGGATGTCAACACCACCAGACTAGGTTGAGATGCACTTCCCTCCCTAGAGGAGGACGTATGTTTCCACCCATGTGCTACTCCAAGCCAAAGGATTCTACCTCCTCACAACCTCATCAATGAAGAGCTACGTGCATGATGCTTGTTCAAGTTAGGCCACTGTCTATAAGAATCATGCGTGTGTATGAAATATTCTTCTTAGATCAATCAAGATGACATGTGAACATAGACTTGCGGACTCAAAGAATTAAGTCACTTGACCTGAGAAATCTTAACTCCAGTTCCTATATGGTTCCTCTAAAATTAGGTAGATTAAGGTCAAATCAAGTCCCTCCTCAACATCTATTCATAACTTGGTTCAGAACCCACTAACTTTTCACTTTGCACATGTACGATATGCAGATGAGATGTAGGTGACATGCTATGTAGATGAATGCAAGACACCTTTTTTCTTTCTTTTTTTTAAATGTAGGGATGATATGCAAGAGTAAATAAGAAGCCTTCGATTTGGATGATTTTTTTTTCAAAAAGATACAAGAGTATTAAAAATATACATGTATTTTACAAAAATATTTTCCAAATTTTACCCATCCAGTAATTATTGCACAATATATACAAAAATACGTGAAAGTACGGGCTATGGGTAAAGTATATATGTAATATATATACGCCCCCTATACTTAGCGGGTGCTATGTCCTCAGGGCACGAAAAGCGAGGAAAAAGACATAGCTCATGCTAAGCGTAGGAGAGATAAAATAACAAAAAATATAGAAGTCGTTCTGCCCCCCTATACTTAGGCTCTGGCAGCCTAAGTGAAGAAGAAGATAAAAAATGGGGCAGGCGAGGTTAAGAGGGGAAATGAAGGAGTATATATACATGATGGGCATCGGCCCCCCTATACTTAGGCTATGGTCAGCCTAAGTATAGGATAGGAGTGAGTGTAAGAACCGATGAGATCTGAAGAATGTACATAGAATGATGAAGAGACTCAGGTCACTCTCCCCCCTATACTTATGATATGGTCATCCTAAGTATAGCCATAAAATGAAATGATATGGAGCCAGGGCGAGTGATTCGAATCATTGGGGAGGGAGGGAAAGAAAATATATATAAGGAGGATTGAGAATATACAAGGATCAAGAAGGTTTGTGACGAACTTTCTTGCGTGAACCATAGGTGAGGAATATACAAGTGTGTCGCGGTCGGAATCGTCCTCACATGAATAGTAGTGAGGTGAAGGGATCGTCCAACGTGGGTCGACACACGGCTGCTTGCTTAGATAAGGCTTGAGAACAACCGAACTGAGCTCACTCATATAAATCACCTCATCCGGACATGATGAGGACTCCTCTGAAAACTCCTTCTCTGGTATGTTAAAGGAAACTTTCTTAGTCGATTTTCTAGAACCTGAATCATTGAGAGGGGGTGGAGAGCGACGCGCCTTGAGGGGTTTGTGGGAACTCCTCGAGGAATCATTTCTTGACTTCCTCTCACTAGATAACCAGCTGGAAGAGGGAGCAACCATGTTTTTGTGTAGGGTCAATTTAGTCTCGGTTATCTCTTTTGATGGTTCAAGATGTGGTGCGGTGTTGATCATGGGTTCCTCATCAGACGAGTCACCATATAGATTGTAATATTCCTAAAGGATCAGCACACATCTTGGGGAGGTGCTAATGATCTTAGTTGGCTTGGCATTATTGGGCTCTTGTGTCGAATCATCAAAATGGTCAAGGCAATCAACAAAGGTCGTGTCCGACTCAATGAGAGCTTCTAGTCATGAGTCCTCCTTAGAAGTTGTCACGGTGGTGGTGCGAGCAGTTGATGAAGCGGAGGTGTGGGGAGTCTCTGAACCAACGGTCGTCTGGACAGTCGGTCTCTTAGGTGTAGCAGAGAGGTGGGACTCATCTACCTCTCGATGGTCACGACTGTCAGCGGATATGCGGGTCACCTTAAAGTAATATGTATCAAACAATGGGTGAGGTCGAAGCTCTCCCAATGTTGTAAAATCGATTTCTCGAGTCTCGCAATCTATAGTCGCCTTAGCCAAGGCTAAGAACGGCTTCCCGAGAATAATTCGAGACTGGGATCTCAGTGCTCAATGTCAATGACTGTGAAGTCTACCTGCAGTAGAGAACCTTGGAAAGTAATGATGACTGAAATGGTTCCTCTCGACCGTTTTATGGATCGATCAGCCAGCTGAACGATCTCTCTCGACTTCCTAAGTGGCCTGAGTTTGAGCTTGTCAAATACAGAGGTCAGGAGGATATTTATCAGTGAGTCATCATCGATTCTTGCATGGGTAAAGGTAGTGTCTTTGATTTCACATTCAACCCTAGGCAACCGCTTCACTCTGCGGCTCTTGGTCTTTCTCCCTATCACCAAGGAGGTGGCCATAGACACTATGTGTCTTTGAGTCATTGTCCTCTTATTGCCCGACCTCTTGGACATCAATTTACTTCTCACAAATTGTTTGAGGTTGAGAAAGTGATCTATGGCCTTTATTAAGGGAAGGTTAAAAATCAATTTGTTATCGAGTGCTTCCCTTAGGGCAGGATTTAATTTTTTTAGGTCATTACCATTTTCTATTTTTATGAATTTTTTGTGATTTTCAATTTTTTGTTGTTTTCGATATGTGAAGGAGGGGAGGGAGAAAATGTAGGCTTGAGTTTGGAGGGTAAGTGGTTAGTAGAAGGGTGAGGTAGAATTGACTCCAGCTGTACAGAGTATGTGTTTCTCCTTGTGTTTGATTGGTCTTCAACATCAAATCCACTTATTTCCCTTTCCACTTTCATACCCAGGCTGGCAGAAATTGAGTGCAATATATCGATGACATCTCTTAACTTGACACCAAATGATTCATTCTTCTCAATAAGTCTAGAAATGTCATCCTCCAAAATATTCTCATGACAAATCATGAAAGAAGTCTGTTCAGTTGGAGGATACTGCTGATAACTTGGGGTCTCATACTCAACACGTCTAGACTCTGGCATGTAATGCTGGTTCGAGTATGGACCATCTGAATGGCAGATATTGGTCGGAGTCTCATATAATGGAGTCAATAAAGAGGGGGTTCCTAGATTGAATCCATGAGTCCAATCCTGTGAATGTATAGGCTCTTCGAATGTGTGATAATAAGGCGGGTCAATGAGGGCTTGATTACTAGTGTCAATCAAGTCAGGAAGATCATTAGGTGCATGCCTCTCCATTCGGTATGTTCGATCAACCAAGTAATTTGCCAGTCATCTATCTCAGATGGCTTGCTCTTCGTATGGTTCATTGATTCCAGCAAGCGCCCAAGAATAAGGACAACCAACCCAAGATGGAAGTGGATCCGGAGTATTAGAATATGGAATATGTGAGAAATGGGAAGAAGTGGAGAAGTCAGTTGAAGTTCTGACTTCATAATCAGGTCGAGGTGGAACCGACCATGGGTAAGGATCTCCCATGGATGGTGGAGGATACATGGAAGAAGGAGAAGGCAAAGATGAACGGTATATGGTCGAGGAGGAATGACCAAAGGTCTCAGGGTATGGGGACCAATATCCCGAGATCGAGGTAGAAAACGTGCAATTACACAGGATAACACATAGACAGACACAAAGACAAATGCAAGAGCAAACCCTGTTTAACCTGTCGCCTAAGATACCAACACCCTTCCTTTCTTCGCTCCTATCCCTAGTTGAGAATTCAAGGACCTGCCCCTATCTACCTACCAAAGTAGGCGGAGGTTTACAAGGCTTTAACTTCACCCCTATCTACTTGCCGGAGCAGGTGGAGGCTACTAGCAACTTGTCGTGGTGCACTGCAATTTCACCCCTATCTACCTACCGGAGCAGGCGGAGGCTACTTGGCACTGGTCAGTTGAACATGATATGGAAGGCGGGGATTTTGGCTCCACCTTAGGGTGTGCACACATGTATCCTCACTCAGCCTGAAATCAAGGTCGGGATTATTATCCCGCAAACAAGGGTTAATTTTAGTCAATTTTTTGGTACAATTAAATTAGCAGTCTTGATTTTAGAGATAAGTTGTCACTGTAATTAATCCACACAAGCAATCACGTCTACCATCCAGTCCCAATTCCTTTATCCTAGGCTAGAAAACCGAGAGAGAATCGGAAAAAGCCGATGCAATCGAGAAAACGACAATGAATGCTTGAGTAAAAAGACTACAATGCCTCCGGCTCTCTACAATGCAGGATGCAATATTGAATTAAAATTTTACACTATATGAAATGCAAACGAGAAAAGTCGCTCATAGACATGTAGTTCTATTAGTGAGTGAAGAACGAATTCAAATTTGGCTAAAGTCATGCGGTCTAAGTGCGTCTTTTAAGTGTGAAGTGTGGTCCTAGAAATTACGAGAACAAACAGTCCTAAGAAAGCTCTAAGAGCCGCAAGTGCACGTCCTATCCTATGTTAAGCAATCACACAGCACGCGAGACTCGTTTTATTATGACTTACACACACGAGAACCCAAACGGGAACCGATGGAAATGATTTTTTACAAATCCTCTCAAAAACCACTCAAATTATTTTAATGTCGGTTCCTTGGCTCGCTTGGCGAAGCGCCTTTGACTCATCGTATTCCTCGCACGAAAATAAATGATGGTCAGAGAAAGGATGACACAGAATAAACACATAAAATTGGACAAGAAAATTTTCACAAGAACAGAACCGGGAATCAGACTACCCGGGGATGGAAAACCTAAAATCCAAATTTTATAGAAATTAACCTAAGCCGTGCCTCCCGGGCAATGGCACCATCTGAAGAGCCCTCAATCTACCCTACTTAATTCAACCGAATTATCGATCAAAATTAATGTGCGTTCGTTGTAGTCAGATAAATCAAGACTGATCAAAACCACTTAGATTGATATCAAATTAAACGCAAGTGGCATTTTTTTATTTTATTTGGGCAAGCCCAAGATCGAACTCAGGGAGGCGGCTTTTTCATTAGGTAAATTTGAAGCCAATTTCGATGTTAGATTTTCAGGGGAATATTTTTTAGGGATATTTACACCCATAACCATGAGTAATATGGTAATTACCCCAGAAACCCTGCGTAAACATGAATTACATCCAGAACCCTGAATAATGCTTAACCTTTACATAACATAACCTTGTGTTAAGTTCCGTCTTCATTCTCCGTTAAGTATGACGGGAAAAGTTAGATATTGACTATTTTACCCTTTCAAATACATTATATTTATAACATGATGCCATTTGACAAAAAAATGATACCTCATCCCCCTACCCCCATCAACCCTCAAACCCTCGTCCCAGGCAAGCTGCCCCGCCCCTGCTCCCCTGCATGAGAACTCCAGCCCTCCCCCTCCCCCTCCCCGCGCCTCCGCCCCCGTATGCGAGCTCCAGTCCCTCTCCTGCTAGCCTCCTAGGGCCGCCTGTAGCAGCCCCTCCGCCAGTCATCCCTAATCCTTCGCCTGCGTCCACCCGCATCGCTGACTGATGATCGCGGTCCAACTCACCTACGGCTAGTCACCTTCGTGCGGCTATGCCCGAGTACAAGCCACCACCCATCACACGTGGAGCACCTCCCCGCATCCACCGACCGCCTGGAACCTCATCCAAGGTTGACGCACCAGTCCATCTTCCAGATCGCGCCCCCGCGCAGAGGAACTCCTCCGCACAAGCTCCTCTATCTGCGCATTCTCTAAGCGCCACATGTGACCGCTCCTCCACCGATAAGCCTTGCGCCCTCCACCATCTCCAGCATCGTCCCTGCCCCAGATCTGCAGCATCTCCTTGGTGTGAGTTCACGTGCACTGCCGCAGCCATCCGCCATCCCACCTTCGCGTCAACCGTAGATCTGTGCCGACCCCTCAAGCAACATCCGTCGCATATCGGAGGAGAAGCCATTGCGAAGGACCTCCGCCATCCTCGAACCGTGTGATCTCTTAGCTTGGGTGTAAAGGCACGAGCCCCTGCAAACCCCTCCCCCGTCGCCTGGAACCACCCCCCTGCAACCACCCCCCCACCCTGCGCGCGCCTCCGATCCGAGCTCCCCCGACCCCCTCCCACCACTCCCTCCCGAGCTCGCCCCCTACCCACCGACCCTCTGCCCACCTCCATCCCAGGTTCGGCCCCGAGCCCTCGCGACCCCCATCCACCCTCTCCCGACGAGATCCCCCGACCCTCCATCCCAGGTTGCCTCCCCCCCCACCCCCGACCCCCTCACCCGCCGACTCGAGCTCCATCCCAGACCGGCCCCAAGCGCCACCCAACCCCTTCCCACCTCCGACCCGAGCTCTCCCTCCCACCGCCTGACCCCCTCCTCCTGCCGCCACTGTCGCTTGGAACCCCCCTGCCTCTGCCATGCAAGCTCCTATACACGGCAGCACCGCCTGGAAACCCAACCCCCGCCTCTGCTAACCCCTCCCCCCCTGTCGCCTGTAACTACCCACTGCAAAGCCCCTACCCGCAGAGCCGCCGCCTGCAAATCCGAACAACCCCTCCGCCACCCCCCCTCCCCCGTGGCCTGGGACCACTCCCTGCAAGCCCCTACCCGCAGAGCCGCCGCCTGCAAACCCGACCTCCTGCCTCTGCTAACCCCTCCCCCCCGTCGCCTGGAACCAGCCTCTCTACAAGCTCCTACCCGCGACATCGTCGATCACCCTTCAATCATCGCAATCACCTCATCCTCTGGCAGTCGAAGTCCCACGGCCAGAACCCACCGGGAACTCCGCCCTCGTCAATCGCCAGGCCTCTCCTCCCATAGCCAGCATCCTCCCTCCTACAAAATTCTTTTCCTTTTTTTAAGTTCGATTAATCCGAACCGTTAGATTTTGTATTGGTTAGATTAACTCATCCATATGGTTGAGTTAATGGGTTAAACTAACGGAAGGTTGTGTGTGTAAAACGGAGCATTTATTCAAGGTCCTCGGTGTAATTCGTGTTTATAGAGGGTTTCTGGGGTAATTACTATATTACTCAGGGTTATGGGTATAAATATCCCTATTTTTTATATTTTTTATGCAATTAAGAAAATTGCGATGTAATTCGAGCCAAAATTGAAGGTTAAATTTAAAGTATGGGCAAATTAAGTCCAAAAATGATGAAACTTGACCAAAATATGAAATGCAATGAAATTAAGCTACTGTAATTTTTTTAGAATTTTTCGACTCTAAATGAATTAAATATGAAATGAATGTAGGGTAGTTTTTGCAAAATTAATTTTAATAAATATCAAATTACATCATTTCAGATACAAAAATTATCCTAGATATGTCTATGCGAGATGAATCCAGGAAAATTGATAGACCTCAAAAATGATGAATTTTGGACCTATTAAAAATCAATTAAGCAAAATACTAATTAATTTATTAAGGTCTCATTATGCGTGCAAATGATGTGATTTTTGGGCACGAAGTAGAAGAACTTAAACTAGAGTTGTGATTTTTTGGTGATTTTTACAGCAAGAAACAATTTAATATGAATTAAAGGCACACAGTGGCAAAACTATGTAAATTTCCACAAAAATAATTCTATTAAATTCCTCGAAGCTCAAAAAAATGTGACAAGTGTTCAAAATGATAAAGCATAAGTTACTCTACAACATGTAATTTTTGGTATTAAAAAATGAGGCAAAATGAGTGGTGAAATAAACATGCAAACACAAGGACTAAAATGCAAACAAGAATAAAATTGATCAAAATAGAAACATACGTACATGACTAAAATGCAATTACCTATAACACAAAGGGTATGCGTGCAAATTATCCACAGAACATGTGCGCCTCACATGACTCTGCCTGGTAAGGACTGAAATGCAATTCTAGAAACTTATAGGGTCTCGTTGTAAATTACCCATACCACACTTGAGGACCACATGAGATGCTAGGCCTAGGAAGCATCGGAGGCTCGGACGGTGGATCGGGTCTTCTGCAGGCTTGGACAAGCTTCGGGGTAGCTTCAGATGCTCCGAGCCTAAAGGTCGGGGAGGAGGCTCGAAGCTGGAGACGTGGCGAACGATGGACCGTCAGATCCTCAAGGATCCAACAGTGGTTGGAGCGAGTGACGTGTCCTCCTGAGGCCCGTCAGATCGAGATGGATCAACCGGTATCTAGATCTCCTGGAGAGGTTGACGTGGATTGCTGAGGACCGTCCGATCAAGATGATCGGACGGTAGTTGTGCTTCGTGCTCCTCCTTGTCGCCGCCTCCTGTGGTGGGCGTGGTTGGGCTCCGCCGCCTTGGTTCTTGCTCGTTGATGATCCCCGAGGACTCCTGATTAGATGTAAGTGATCGTGGAGGTGCAGCGGAGCTGCCGGAGGTTCTAGAAGCGGCGGGTGTGGTCTGTAGATCGGAGGCGAAGAAACTCGAAGCAGCTCCGACGACGTTCCGACCAATGATGAAAGCGTATCCTGCAGTGTTAGTGAATGCCAAAAAAGGGTGCTCGTGCTCGCGTGGGTGCAGTTGGGTGACTGAGGCCTTAAGGCGTGACACGGTTGAGTGGTCAGTGTGCTCCTCCGTCGAGAGGGGCGGAGCGGTGGTCGGAGGTGCTTCGATGAGTCGTGAAGAGGAATGAAGGGGTGCGTGAAGATGCCGGCTCTGAGGCGGAGCTTGGGCGATAGTCGATGGACAGTGATGTCGAGCAGACAAGTGGGAAAAATAAGAGAAAATCGAAGGAAAGAAGAAGAATATCGGAGAAGAAGATGGAGGAGGCTACCTGGGAATTGAGGCTCGAGATGAAGCCTCCGGTTTTCGCTCGAGGGTCGGTAGGAGCCCGAGCTCTGGCAGCTCGTCGGTGAAGCTGCTATCATGGCGAAGCTTTGACGTGGATCTTGCCGGAGAGGATCTCTGTCGTCGCTCGTAGTCTAGCCTAATCCCTGTCACAGATAGGAGGACTCGAGCTTTGGGAACTCTCATGCAAGGGCGGATACCGGTGACGATGGCCGGAGGCGAAGTATTTAAAGGGGGAAGGTGGTGGTCAGTTGATGGTGGAAGTGGTTTGCTTGAGGATTGTGGAGCGAGAGAGAGAGAGAGGCTGTCGTGGGGTGACTGGGCGTTGGCGAGTATGAGGGACGTATGGGCTTCATCGTGGGGTTGCCGGAAAGTGGAGATAGTGGCTGGAATGGTGACGGAAATAGAAAGGGGCCGACGAGTTGGCTAGGTGGGGAGACGTGGGCGAGGCATTTTCGGAGGTAGGAGATGATGTCTTGGCCGTTGGATCTCGCGATCCAATAGCCACGAGAAGGGTGCGAAGGAGTGGTCGTGATTCGATCCCAGCAGCGCCAACGAATGGCGTAAGAATCGCCACGTGGCACACTGAGGGCACGACGCTGACGGACGGCCTTGATGCGATCATGGGGTTAATAGAATGGTCAAGAATTGGGCGGGAATGAACAACACAGATAGAGACGTCCTGGAGGATATCTAGTGGCAGATAATGAGCCACGTGGCATAAGGAGAGTGAGGCGGGAGTGAATGGTCGTGATGTGATCTGTGGATCTGATCCAAGGGTTGGGATATAAGCGGTATTGGATGGCTTGGATGGTGAGGCATAAGGAGTGATCGGACGACAGAGGAAGGAGGGTGCGTGGCAGGTGAATTAGTGGGCCGCATGGCGCAACCAGAGGGCACCACGTGGCCTAATCAGATTGGTCGAGGAAAGAAAGTGAAATAAGAAGGTGAAAATGACCGAATTTGGAAAAACTCAAAACATAAAAGTTGTACTCGATGAGATCTACACGTTTCATGTTGTCCAAAAACGGAGATGAGGTCAAATGAAGTGACAAAATACAAGCGTACAATACAAATACATATAATATACAATGGGAGCCCAAAGTCCAAGTTTTGCATACGAGCTCAGATTTTAATGAATTTGGTCTCATTTTTAAGTCTCTGAATGTATATTATTTTAAAAGTGAGTAGACCTAAATCGGAGGTTGTATGAGAGAGATATGTGCATTTTAAGGTCCATGGTCTCAAAATTGGACTCGGGTTTTATTGGTCAATTTTACAAGTTAGCATTTTTTAGTATTTTTCTTGTACTGCTTTTAGTAATGTATATACTATAGAGTTAGTATAAAATGTATACAACAAGTTATTTTTACAAGAGAATCGTGCTTCTTATTTAATTCATATGTGAATACTAAAATGCAGATGTTATCTGTGCATGCATGAATGCTAATTATGCAATATAGGTGATGAAATGCATCTAATTACTCGAGAACAAGGCTATATTTTCAACTTTTAGAGTTATAAATCACAGATTCATCATGAATGTGGTTAGTCACTTCATGCATGCTCCTACTACCGTACACATGAATGATATGAACAAGATATTGTTTTATCTAAAAAATCACCTAGTAAGGGCCTTATGCTAAAAAAGAACACAAATATGATAATTGAAGGATATACTGATGCTGATTGGGTAGGTTCTGTTGATTACAGAAGATATGTGTATGTTTATGCAATGTATCTTTATGGGAACTTGGTAGTTTGGAGAAGCAATAAACAACAAGTTTTGTCCAGATTTAATGCTTAAATTGAATATCGTGCTCTCGCAAATGGAGTTATATTGAAATCATGTGGTTAAAAGTTTTACTGAAAGAACCGGGTGCTAATGTTTGTACATCTATGAAGATGTTCTGTGATAACAAAGCATCAATAAATCTTGCCAATGATCATGTTATGCATGATCCAATAAAGCATGTGGAGATTGATAGACACTTTATTCGTGAGAAGATTGATAGGAGAGTTATGCCTTCCTTACATGAAATCTGCAGATCAAGTTGCAGATCTCTTCACTAAGGAGCCGCCTCCGATGTGATTTGAGTTGAATGTAGGAAAGTTGGGTATATTTGACATGTATGCACAACTTGAGGGGCAGTGTTAAGGGCGTTGTACTTTATTGGGTAAGCAAATCCTTGATGAGGGTCTGTTTATCATCTCTCTTATATATTGTACTTATTTACCCCTTCAAATGTTTAAGATGAATAGTGAAGTTATCCCTAATTGCTTGAGTGAGGAGATTAGGGTTGATTGTTCCCCGTGTTTTTCCCTCTCTATAGGGTTTCCACGAAAATCCATTGTCTTTGTGATCTTGTTCTTTGTTATTCTACGAAGAAACAAATATGAGATAAAATGTAATTGCAACATCCATTCTCATTAGTCATATTAATCAAGTCCATGTACAAAAATATGAGATGCACAATATCACTATAAAATGTAGTACCAAAAGCTCTTAGAATATCTCATTGCATTGTCTCTCAAAGAAAATATAAAATAATACTGAAGTAGATAAATTACTCTAAGTTATATACACCATGTCTTGTGCGAGTATTATGACAAGAAGCTTGATCTCCTCAAAGTTGCTAATATTGCAGCTACTATTTAGTTATGCATGTTGAGTTCTCAAGAGGGTAACATTATGAACAATTTCTCAGAAACGACACACACACACAAAACACTTTTACATAGTAGACAAGAAATGTGTACTCAACTCTCTCTACTAGTATACATGTTTGTTTTGAAAAATCTGGCATGAATAAGATTAATTTATTAACATTGGATTACAAGTCCACTGGTTTCTTTTATTGATAGTCAGAGTTCAATTACTGCTAATACGGAAAGCACGTGGTAGTAAGAAGCTCGCATGCCTCCGCTATACGGAAACTTGCTAGTCATCTTGATTCTTGAGCAAAACCCTCCCAAAGACCTATGTTCAAACCAGAGGAGGAAATGATCACAACTCAAACTTCAAATTACATCCCAAAACACATCTTATAATACCAACACTCAAAGAAAAGTTTGATGCTGTTACACCTAATTCTACTCTGATTCCTAATATAATGTGTAAGTGTGAACTCAAGAACACCAACAACGTCTACTGTCAACCCTGTCTAGTGACTCCGGATGCAGCTGACCTGTTAAGTATAACATGTCCCCTAACTTATCTGTTGAAGTCGCGACCTTCATGGTATCTACCCATGACCCAAAGGTGCAGGCCAATCTCTTGCAGCTCCTAGATCCATCTAGCCAATCATCATGAATTTGCATACACGGATCGATGATCCCCATGATGAAGATCAATGCCGGTGATTTGTTGAAATTTTGAATCTGTTATGTAATCGTATGTCGTTACACGAAGGCCTCTCAAGATTTTCACCATCACCATTAGTTTCTTTAATCTTACGCGTAATAAAAGGGTATATGCAATTATCTTGCATGCGATAATGTGTCTAAAATGTTGTCAAATAACTGTTTGTTAGTACCTCCTTATGTTATCCCTTTTTTTGCTTTAAAACTTAGACAAGTCAATTAAAGATTTAAAGGAACACGTTCTAAGACATGGTCTTGTTCTAAACGTATAACAATATCTCATCCAACTACTTTCATGCTCTCATAGTTTTTAGCTCTCACAGGATCAACCCTCTCTCTCTCTCTCTTTATATATATATATATATATATATATGGGACCCTTTCAATGATGTGGGTCTTTCCTGAAAGTTAAAAACACACCATCAAATTTGTAAATTGTGTGATGATTTTGTAAAATATAAACTACACATTGTAAAATAATGATGATCATAATATTTTGTAAAATATAACATCCATGTTGTAGCTAATATTTTTTGTCTAATATAATACTATTTTCATAAATCTTTCTTGATATACATATCGTGTTAACATTTATTATTAAATTTATGCAGTTAGAAATTAGAATATAAATATGAAAAATATATAAATTGGTGTGGTTTTCTATGCATCCAGGAAAGGCCCACCTCATTGGAAGTTTCCCCTTTATAATTCCTTTGATCTCAACTATTATCAGTTAACAAAATTAAAAGTGAATAATTTACGATCTCCACTATTATCGTGTAATCTAATGAAAATGGAAACATAACAATTAATAATATTGTTTCTTTTGTGAAAAAAATCAGACTATGGTAAAACACACTCAACAAAAGAGTCAAAATGAGATATAGTGTCGACTGATTAGGTGAAGCATTTTTGTGGTGTAACGTATGTATACAAATCAACAATAAATTTCCATTTGTACTCAACAAGATATGGATGCAGAAATAAAAGACCTCACATAAGGCATCAAACGAAATCTTATGGTTCTATGTATGTTCCAACATAAAAGATTGATAAAATCATGTGATCCAACAGGAGGGAGGGAGACGTCATTACCTCTGAGGATGTTAAACCTCCTCCTGCATGGAAAATACACCCATGGTGCAACGATCACAGTGAGAACATGCATAGGGAGATGACATTGAGATCCCTACATGGTGGTACTTTTTGATCTTCGATCTGACTAACTTCCCAGAAGATAGATGTGACTCTCCCGCGATTATTCCGGCTAACGGGCAGAGCTCTAGAGAAAGGAGAGGGGTTGGGCAGGTAGGGTTTGATATGACAACTCACCTCTCTCAGTTTATAAGGTAATGGTTCAAATTCAAATTTGATTCGGATCCGCATATAGGTCTCGACTCATCAACTTAAAACGTTGATATCTTGAGCTATTAAGCTTGAGAATTGATGTTATTGGGCTCGTTGGAAAGCTCTTAGCGAGATATACAAAATTATAATTTCTTATTTTAAATTTACTTTAGAATTGAAATCAAAATTTGGTTTTTCACATAATAAAAATCTTAAGAAAGTCTTGTCCCTTAGATGTAGAGTCTAACGCGTAACTATAACTAGAGCATGTATCGAGGCATAAAAATCTTAAAGAGAGTAAAACTCATTAAAATCTCAAAGAAAATTGAACTAGGATTTTGTGGTCGTACCTTCAAAAAGGTATTGGTATATTTCTGACACATATCCACCTCGGGGTCTCATGTAAGCTCTTCAACATTCTGACTCTGACACAAAACTTTGACCAAAGGGATGTCCTTCTGTCGCAACTTCTTTACCACGTGGTCGAAAATTTGCACAAGTAATTTAATAAACGATAAGTTCGACTCGACTCCCAAGTCATCATATCTGATCACATGTTGTGGATCTTGGATATACTTCCACATGTTAGACACGTGGAAAACATCATATACACTTGCCACATGCGGAGGAAGGGTTACTTGATATGCCACCTTCCCTTTATGGACCAGAGTCTCGAAAGGGCCAATGAATTGTAGTGTTGGTTTGCCCTTGACATCGAATCTCTGAATACCCTTCATTGTATATAAATAAATGGTGAATACCCTTCATTGTATATACTTTAAGGAAAACGAAATCTCCAACCTCAAACTCAAGATCACGATGTCTTTGATCCATGTAACTCTCTGACAGCTCTTTGCAATTAGTAATTTCTTCCGTACCATTGTGGTATTCTCAATGATCTTGATAGAATAAATATCTTTATCACCCTCCTCTTGCCAACACAATGGCATGGTACATCTTCGTATTATAGGGCCTCCAACGGGACCATGCTAATGCTAGCATGATAATGATTGTTATAGATGAACTCCACTAGAGGAAGGTAATTCTTCCAAGATTCTTCTTGCTCGATGGCACATGCTTGGAATATGTCCTTGAGCATATGAATTGTTCTCTCTAATTGCCCATTTGTCTTCGGGTGGTAGGCTAAACTAAGACATAGCTCGATCTTTGTAGGCCTTCATGAATTCTCCCCAGCAGTGAGGTAAACCGTTAATCTCTATAGGATACAACCCTCTTTGGGAATCTTATGCATATGAATGACGTGTTGGATTTACAACTTAGTTAGCCCCCCCCGACATGCAAGTTATGTTGATCATGATAAGATGTGCTATTTGGTCAACCGATTCACAATCACCAAAATAACATCGTACTTTCCCATAGTGAAAGGTAATGAAGTCACAAAATCCATAGAGGTATTCTCTCATTTCCACACCAATATAGTAAGAGATTTTAACAATTGAGGAGGATGTTTGTACTTTCCCTTCACCACTTAACAAATAAGACAACGACTAACATGTTTTGCGTCATCCCTCTTTATCCTTTCACACAAAAACTGTTAGTGGAGGTCTCTATACATCTTGGTGCTTCATGATGGATAGTTAATCTAAACCTATCTACCTTATCCAATATATCTCTCATCAACTCCTCATCGTCGAAGGTACAAACACGATCCCCATTCCATATGATGGACTCCTATATTTTAAATCCATCAAACTCCTTCTGACAACGGTGGTACAAGTCTTATAATTTCTAATCTACCCGCTAACCATAGATAATCATATCCCATAGTCCATTGTACTTGACAGGTAGAACACAATCTCCACGGTGTTATCAAATGGGTGCCACTGAGTGTTTTGAGTATGTCCCAAGTCTGTAACCATGTGTGCGGTACCCACTATATGCATATGTCTGCTCAGGGCATCTGCCACAACATTTCCATTACCCAGGATGGTAGGAGATTGTATAGTCGCAGTCTTTTAGCAGCTCCAACTATCGTCATCACCCCATATTCAATTCACGCCGGTCAAAGGTGTATTTGAAGCTCTTGTGATCCATAAAAATCTTGAATGTGACTCATATATATAATCATGTTATATCTTTCAATGAAGTCTTGAGTGGGATAGTTTAGCTCATGATCTTCAATCGTTGTAATGTGTATGCCACAACATGATCACCCTGCATCAACACTACTCCCAAACCTTCCTTAGATGACTTACTGTAGACTGTGAAGTCTAAAATACTAGAAGGAAGAGTGAGAATTGGAGCACTAGTAGTTCGCAAATTCAATGTATGAAAATTCAACTCGCACTTGTCACTCTGGACAAACGGAACATCCTTTCGTGTTAATCAGGTAAGTGGTAGGACGAGCTAAGAAAACCCCCTGATAAAGCATCTATTACACTCGAGGGCTAAGAAGCTAAGTATCTCAATCATTGTCTTGGGATGCTCTCAAGACATCACTGCCTCGATTTTGTCTAGATTAACTGCCATGCGTACTCAAGAAATCACATGGCCAACAAAAGTTACCTTTGTAAGCCAAAAATCACACTTATTGTGTTTAGCATACAACTTATGTTCTCTTAGTGTGTCAAGGATAGTACAGAGATGCTTCTCAATCTCATGTTCAACGTGCGAGTAGATCAAGATATCATTAATGAACATCACCATAAATCGATCCAAGTGCGGACTTCGTTCTTCATATCCATGAACACATCAGATCTATTTGTAAGTCCAAAAGGAATGATTGTGAACTCACAATGGTCATATCTGATGCATAATGCAGGCTTCAACATGTCAATGTCCTTAGTCCTCAATGATGATATCCATATCACAAGGCATTTTTGGAAAATACTGCTCTCCTTGTAACTGATCGAAAAAATCATCTATCTATGGGAGTGGAATTGTGGTTCTTGACGGTCTTCTTATTCAATTTCCTATAATCAATGTAAATGCATAAATCCATCTTTTTTCTTCATGACGAGAACTGATGCTCCCCAAGGTGATGCACTGGGATGGAAGAATCCCTTCTCTAATATCTCCTGCAACTATGCCTTGAGCTCCTTGATTTTGACATGTGCCATCTGGTATGGTGGGATGGAGATTGGTTGGGCGTCAGATACCAAAGTGATCTCAAACTCAATGTCCATCTTAGGTGGAAGTCCAAGTAACTCCTATGAAAATATATCAGGCAATTCTCAGACAATTCTCACGTCTTCGATCATAAGATCTTGGGCATGTGACTTCACAACACAAAAAATAAAACCTATGCAATATTGATTGATAAACTATTAAGACTTCAAAGCAGAAAGGCATAATATTTCTCTATATGCAACATGTCTATAGAACTGAAATGTCGGTACACTTAGGAGACAAAAAACTACCATCTTCTCGGAGCAATATAAGCACAAGTGGTGCTGCTCGTGCCAAACCATACCCAAGATAACTTCAAAATCTTCCAACTGGATAAGGAGAAGATATGCGAACATCGGGTGCCTGCCAATCTACAATGCTACATTCTCAATTGCTTAGCATACTATAAATAATTATCCCCAAGGGTCTTTGATGTAGTAAGCAGACGAACAAATGTTGATGTCTTGCCCAATGTGGGCACTACCAGTTGTGCGAGAAAGGAGCGTGTAGCTCCTGAATCAAATAAGGCATGTAATAGCAAACTATGCATCGAAATCATATCTCAAACTACGACTCCTAAGTTGTGAGCATGCTCTAGTGTAACTGGATTTAGATGTCCTCTAGGCGGCGACAGTCGGTCATGTTAGAGGATATTGAAAATCTTGGTCCACGATGAGTATCTGATACATGCAACTGTCTGGATGAAATATTCGATCGAACACTTGGTTAAGGACTGCTTGAACTGCTGGAGAGTAAAGGACATCAAGCATGGAAATGACATGACTGCTGGTAGTGGAAACATGGAGGATCTCCTGTATGGGACAAAGAACCTCTAAAGATAAGGTTGCCTTCTCATGACTTATGGCAATGGGAGTGCATCAAACTATAGAAAGAAGTGATGCCTACTCGCCAAGCTCTATCCCAAAGTAGGGGTGGGGGAGAGAGGGGGAAATGGTGTTGTCTGCAAGAGTTGTAGAAATCTTGATGAATGGATCTCCCTAATAACAAAGGTTGGGACTGTGTCTGGCATCCTTGAAGCCAAATCTGTGCTGCCTCCATCTCTCTAACCTTGGCAGGTACGTCCTTGATATAGGTGGCATCTAAGGTAGACAACTAGTGTTGTACATCATCACGTAAGGCATGGATGAACTTCTGCAAGTTCTCTTGGGTAAAGCCATTAGTCGTTGGAGAGTAGCGAGATAGCTCTATGTAGGTGATAAGATATTCTTAGGTCGTTATTGGCATTCTTTCATTTCATCAAACAAGCTCCTCTAATCCTCTACCCAATGATTGGAGCAAAACTAGCTATGGAACTCATCGACAAAGATATCCCATGTGATGGGCTCCTCTAGATGCTCTCTAGTTTCATACCATCGGCACTTGGCATAGAAAGCAAGCAAAAACTCCATGACTGTCAGCCAAGACTCTTCAAGTGGATATACACTTCTTATCTTTCAATTCGTATATGACCATCATATTATATGTGAATAACCCATCTTCCTCTCTTTGAAATAAGGAGCGGTTTTGATTCTGTCTGTGCTTCAAATGCTTTTGTCTTCTTAATAATACCATATCTCTAGAGTTATTAATTTGGATCATCCTCAATACTTTGTATACATGATCCTTCAACAATTCAGCCTCATCCGGTGTACTAATACCAAAGAATTAGGGCATGTTAACCCTCTGATATGCAGCATAAGCCATCATATGTTTTCACAATGCCTCTAGATCCTCGTATCCCTCCGAGTCCAAGGACACTGAAGGATGCACGTTGTCATCCTCATTGTAAGAGGGACAATGGTAGGAGTCGTCCTGCTGAATGAGCCTTTGCTCCAAATGCTTCTTGGCACTATTGTGTCCCCTTCACAACTTGTACTAGTAAAGTCAGTTGTTGTGCCATGTCAGAGTTGACACGAGGTGGTATGATTCTCTGCGAGAATCATTATATTATATTTTACTTCCGTAATCAAGAGAACAAGGGACACATTAAACATGACTTGACTTATTTTCCTTGAACTAATGGCAAAGTCAAAAGACTTCGACATTATTGTAGATTTCGAATCCCGCTGATAAATCTAACATACAAAAGAAGGAATGGAGTATAACCTTTGATACCAAATGTGATGTCCCACTAATGCAACTGCTAAAATCGATAGGACGAGAGCGTTGTACACTCGATAAATTTAACATACAAAAGAAGGATTTCGTCCATGATCTCTACACTCAGCAAGCCAACTATGTACACTAGATTTATATTTGAAATATATTATAGCAAAAGAATTGATATGGAATGAAATGTAACTGCAACATCCATTCTCACCAATCATATACATCAAATCCATGTCCATAAATATGAGATACACAATATTACTATAAAATGTATAACCAAACGCTCTCGGAAAATCTCATTACATTGCTTCTCAATGAAAGCGTAAATTATTGCAGAAGCAAATAAATTAATCTAAGTTATACACACCTTGACTAGTGCAAGTATGATGACGAGAAGCCCAATCTCCTCAAACACGCTATTGTTATAGATGCTGCTCAGCTATACTGATTGGGTTCATTGGAGGGGAACGTTATGAGAAATTGCCTAGAAATGGTACACATGCTAAGAAAGGAAAGACCAGAAGAAGAGAGAGGAGAAGGCGAGGGTAGTCAGACCTGCCCCATTCCCCAAACCCTGCAACATTGGACAAACAAAGAGTATATTCCCGTGCCGTGCGAAAGGGGGTGAGCCCGCCCTTAGTCCCTAAGGACTCGTCGACCTAGCATCTTTCGTACGTCATTCCCTAATCTTCTTCTTTTGTTCTTTTGTTAGCACGTTAGGCCTAGCTTGACGGAGGTGTCCGCGTGGGTAAGCAGACATGAGGCAAGGGACGAAAGTAAGCAAGGAGAGTGAAAAGCTACTAGCAGTCTGTGGGTGGGGGTCGGGGACGTGAGGGGACTTTTTCATGGACGGACAGATTTCTGCTTTCAAAATTGAGGCGCGAACGACGTATGAAAAACTTGCTTCATCTCCAACTATAAATAAATCGTAGACTGATCGTAAACTGGTAAGCTCTCACAGAGGTCAGGACGTATTAGTCTATCGATTCATCAACTATATATGACACACTTTGGGATTCACGCATTGAGAAGGCTTTCTTTCTTTTCCGTCTAGTGTATGATAAACAAGAAATGTGTAATCAACTATCTTTATGTTATACACTCTATGAAATATTCAACATGTACGAGGTTTCTTTAATTTACATTGGATTACATATCCACTGCTTCCTTTATTGATCTAATTTTCATAAGAGAATCTATTACACTGATCTGCATTAATGGTTAATAATGCAATTAATGATAATGTATCATCGAAAATTTCTCACAAACAAGCATAAGTCATTACGTAACTCACGAGCCTCTAGTAAGCGGGAACTTCTTAATCATCTTGGGTAAACCGTCAAGGACCTCCGTTCAACTCAAAATAGAAAAAGATCATAATCCAAAATTTCCAACTTCAACCACATCTTGGAATACCTCTCACACTATTAATACTTGAGTACAATTTGATGCGGTCACACACAATTCTACTCCGAGTCATAATATCGTGTATAAGTATAAAATCAAGAACACCACTGCACCACCTGCCAACTCTCTCGAGCGACTATGGATGCAATCAAATTGCTAGGTCAACACATTACCTAACTCGTCCATTGGGACCGACCTTCATGGTATCTACTCGGGGTACAAAGGTACATGCCAAATCCTTGCAACACCAAACTCCATGTACTAAATCATCATGAATTCACATGTATGGATCGATGATCCCCACGACGAAAATCAATGCCGATGATTTGTTGAAATTTTGAATCTCTACTACATAATCATCTGTTACAAGGAGGCCTCTCAAGAATTTCACCGTCACCATCATTTTATTTAATCTTACGCATAATATATGTGTATATACAATTATTTGGCATAAGATGATGTGTCAAATATGTTATCAAACAATAGTTTGTCAGTATCTCCTTATGTTATCGCTATTTTTTGCTTTATAACATAGACAAATCAATTATAGATTTAAAGGAATGTGTTCTAAGATCGGGTCCTATTTAAAACATGCACAATATTTAATCCAATTAACAGTACTGCAGAGGACTGCTGTAAAACTGTGGAGCACCCAAGCCGCTCGATCTTGATCAACTAGTTCGTACGAATTCCGTATTTTTATGGGTTCTTACTATGGTAAATCGTGCTAGCCGCTCGATCAAGATCGAGCGGCTTAGGTGTTCCACGATTTTATAGTAGACCTCTGCAGTACTGTAGAAGATCCGCTCTCCTAACAGATCAGGTGAAGCTGCGGTCTCTAAAATTATAATTTGAAAGTGAGAGTAATTCAGATAGAGCATTTTTATATGGCGGAACTTGTGTATATGAATCAACAACAAATTTCCATTTGTCTTCAACCAGATATGGACATAAAATAAAAAATACTTCACATAAGGCATCAAACAAAATCCTACGGCTTTATGTCTGTTCAAACACATATTATTGATAAAATCATGTGATCCAATAACAGGAGGGATGGAGACATCGTTACCTTTGAGAATGTTCCTTAGAGACCTCCTCCCGCATGGAAAACACACCCCTGATGGCTCAATAGCAACGAGAACATGCACATTAATATGGCCTTGAGAACATTATGCTCTTTGGTGAGTATTCCCACCGACGGGCAGAGCTCTAGCAAGGGGAGAAGGGTTAGGCGGCTAGATATTGTTGGATTTCCTTTGTATTTCAAAACCTTTTTAAATAAATATTATTTTTCCCAAAGATTTATTTTAAGTCTATGCAATTTCTAATTTGCGCACAAGTACCTAACCCAATAATGATCTCGAAAATGAGACTTATTAAAAGTTGAACAAGTACCTAACCCGATAATGATCTCGAAAATGAGACTCATTAAATCCAGTTGTACAAGTAACTTCCCTCTTTTGTATCCAAGTTCATGTAGCCGTTTTTGGTATTAAACGGGTCTCCTCGGTAATGTTGGGTGCATCCAACAAGACCATAGGAACTCGTTATCACTTAATGTCTTTATGGGAGATGAACGACTCTCTTTTGGCTCTTTGTTGACAGACAGTCCGTCTATATAAAGGACTGTACTCTAAGCCTTTCAATAACACAACACAACAGAAGCATTCTGTTCTCCACATCCATCTACTCTCCACCACTTGTGCGCTCATTGTGAATTCACGTAGGTAGATTTTGTTCTTTGTTTTTCTACGACGACAAGGGACAATGGACGTTCGACGTTGCTCTCTTGCTAGCACCGAGAGATAGCATCCAGTTGGGAGGTGATTGAATCTGGGAGCCAAGCCGCCATCAAGCTCGTGCATAGGAGCGACAGAATCTGTCTTCACGACAACGTCTTTCGACGTGCCTCCATTTCCCACGCTGGATCTTTCAAACTAATATTTCTTTGTTCTTATTTTGATCGTATTTGCTTGCTAATATGAAAACAAATTATCCTCACAAACAATGCTAGAAAACTATAGAATTTTCCAACATTGTGAAGAAAGATCTGGAAGTTTTCTGTCTACTGTTTGATTCCGTCTTCAATAATTAAACTTCCGCTAAAATGGATCCTAGAGCAATGATGACTTCGGAAGACATTGCTACTCTCAGATCAGAAAAATTTGTAGGATTACAATTCCGTAGATGGCAACAAAAGATGAGGTTTTGGCTAACCTCTCTACGTTTAGTCTCTGTTATAACTCCTCATGAGGAGCCCGAATTCCTATCACTCCTGTAGATCATGTTAACGCTGCCGTTTTCTCAATAGGTGCTACCTATAGTGATCCATTTTCTTCTCCTATCTCGTCTCATCCAAAAATATCTAAAGAAATAGATTACCTTTATCATGGTAGGATTCTCTCTGGTTTATCCGACGAGCTTTATGACATATACCATATGCACCCCACCGCTCTCGAACTTTTGAAAGCGTTAGATGTTATGTTTGGTATGCAAGATGCGGGATTAGAATGATATGTCTTTATCCAATGGCTTGACTATAAGATGGTAGAAAATAAGCATGTCTCCGCACAAGTTCTTGAATATCAAATCTTGTCTCTAAGTCTATCGCTAGCGGCTAAAAGCTCAAGGAAAATGTACAAGTAGCAGCTCTAATCGAGAAACTCCCTTCTTCTTGGAAAGATTTTGCTAAATCTCTCCGTCATAGACAAGAAAAGATGAATATGTCTTCTCTTGTAAAGTCTCCTGAAATTGAAGATCATCATAGAGCAAAAGACTCTAAGTTCAACCCTCCTATCAATCTCATAGGAATGTCAACTCCAGAAAGAAACCCCATAAATTCCACCCCAAATCCAAACAACCTTTCAAGAAAGGCAAGCAATCTGATAAGAATAATAGCACTAATTCTAAGGGCCAACGCATCTTCTATGTGTGTGGCAAACCTGGTCACCTTGCAAATGTATGCAAGAACCACAAGGGACAAAAGAAACAACCTCCTAAGAATAGTGAAGTCAGCATGATTTTTGTGGGAGCTGGAACTCCTGATAGGTTAGAAACCAACTCAACTATTTCCAATATTAGTTATATCTCCTATGATAATTGGTGGTTGGATTCTGGAGCCGTATCTCACATCTATTATGATCGCTCTTCCTTTTCCACCTGTCAGGCTGATAGCAGTCGTGTCATCTCTTGGGGTGATGATGTCTCTGTGAAACACATCGTAGGCTTCGGACGCGTGGATTTGAAGCTCACATCAGGAAAAGTCTTGAAGCTACATGATGTTTTACATGTTCCTGGATTTAAGAAGAACCTTATTAGTGAAGTCTTAGTTATGTCTTCTGGTTACTCCTTATTGAGTCAAGGAAATAAAGTTCCAATCTCTCGTTTTGGATCTTTTATAGGTGTAGGCTACACCTGTAATGGCCTTATCAAGCTTAGTGTTGAATCATGTAATGGTTCTTCACATATTAATGAGAATTGCATTATAACTCTTTCTACTATCGTGTCATCCGATCTTTGGCATGCACACTTATGACATGTGAACACAAATTCAATGAAGCGTATGGTTCACATGGACTTAATTTTCAAACTGACATAACGAATAATGAAAGATGTCAAATTTGTGTGCAAGCTAAATTGCCTAAAAAACCATTTAGATCAATAGAAAGACACTCTGTACTTCTTGAACTAGTCCATACTGATGTATGTGACCTAAACCATATTCTCACTCGTGATAACGTACGCTACTTTTTGACTTTTATAGATGACTTCTCGAAGAACCGTTGTATTTATTTGCTAAGATCTAAAGATGATCAAATAGAAAAGTTTAAAGTGTATAAAATCCAAGTAGAAAACCAAACCGATAAAAACATAAAAAGGATTAGATCCAATAGAGGGGGTGAATATACTTCAAATGAATTAAACCAGTTCTATGAGGAACATGACCTTATACATGAAACCACTGCCGCTTATAACCCTCAGTCTAATGGTGTGGCTGAAAGGAAGAACGGAACACTTATCGATATGGTCAATGCCATGTTAGCTGAATCTGGTCTTAACCAACGATTGTGGGGGGAGGACCTTTTAACCGCAAACTATGTGCTTAATCGCATCCCCTTTAAACACATAGATAAATCTCCTTATAAACTTTGGTTTAACAGGAATCTGGTTCTAAAATACCTTAAAGTATGGGGATGTTTGGCCAAAGTTAAGATTCCTGAAAATAAGAAGGGGAAGTTAGGTCCTAAGACCATGGACTCTGTTTTCATAGGATATGTAGAAAATAGTATTGCCAATAGATTTCTAGTTATAAAAATTGACATCCAGGAATTAGAATAAATTCAATACTAGAGATTAGACCCGTAAATGCAGTATACTATGAAAACATATTCCCTCTCAAATCTTCTCTCCCTAGACAAGTTGGTGAAGGAACTACAAATTTTGAAAACCTTGAATCCCCTCAAGATACCCCGCAAATCATTGAAGAAGCAGAACCCTTAAACCAAGAAGTGGTTGAGCTCCCTAATGACTGAGGTCGAGGTAAAAAGACTAGAGTAGCTAAGCACTTTGGTCCTGACTTTTACACTCTCTTAGTAGAAGAAGATCCCAAGATTATGATGAAGTTGTGAAATCCATAGATCATAGTTTCTGGAAGGAAGCAATTGATAATGAAATAGAATCTATAATGAACAACCACACTTGGATTCTAACTGACCTTCCCTCAGGGTACAAGACTATTGGATGTAAGTGGGTTTTCCGAACAGATCCATTAAGAGATTTCTTAGCCAATCTTCCTGATAACAAGCTAAATCTAAGGCTATAAATACATCCTCCATTGTGGATCTTGCTCTAACAGTTTGTTTGGAGGATTTCCAAGAAACTGCAGCACCACATAGACGAAACACATAACCACTAGTTGACTTGGTTTCATCAGAGTCTGCAATCAAATTGCATCTGTGTAGCCTTCCAATACGGCTGGAAAACCAAAGTATTGGAGATTGTATTCCATAGTACCATTAAGGTATCTAAAGACTCTGGCCAAGGTCTTCCAATGATCAGCATTAGGATAACTAGTGTACCTACTCAACCTACTGATGGCATAAGCTATGTCAGGTTTAGAGCAGTTGGCTAGATACATTAAGCTTCCTATGACTTAAGCATATCTAGACTAATCCACAGGATTACTAGTGTGTGCCTTAAGATGTAGGGAAGAATCATATGGAGTACTGACAAGCACACAATGGTACATATCGAACCTATGCAAAACCTTTTCTACAAAGTGAGATTGGTTTAGAGTGTAGCCAGAAGTAGATCTACTTAATTTATGCCAAGTATAACATCAACTATTCCTAAATCTTTCATATCAAAGTTTTTATCAAGAAATGATTTAGTCGTAGAGATAATAGCTGAATTTGATCCAAAGATTAAGATGTCATCAACATATAAGCACATGATTACAAAGCCATTTTCAGAAGCCTTAGAATAAATGCATCTATCAGATTCATTAGCAGTGAAGCCAATAGATAAAACTGTTTTATCAAATTTTTCGTTCCACAGCATGGGTGCTTGTTTCAGACCATATAGAGATTTTACTAATCTACAAACCTTGTGTTCTTGTTCAGGGACTACGAACCCCTCTGGTTGATCCATATAAATCTCTTCCTCAAGGTCACCATTTAGGAAAGCAGTTTTGACATCCATTTGATAGATTTCACGATTATGAATCGTAGCTAAGGCAACAAGAATACAGATAGAGGTGATTTTAGTTACAGGGACATAGGTGTCAAAATAATCAACACCTTCTTTTTGTTTGTATCCTTTGGCCACTAGCCTAGCTTTAAACTTATCTATGGAACCATCTGCCCGTAAATAAAGCTAAACAATCTAAAGGTAAACTAGGAAAATGTTTTATGATATTGAGGTATGAAGATGTGAGAGACTTCATTACCCAAGGTGTAATATCTCTACAATTCGTAAAATCTATAGAGAATATTACTGATCCTCTCATAAAGGGTCTAGCTAGAGAACTAGTACTCAGTGCGTCGAGGAGGATGGGTCTTTTACCCATTAGTTGAACACCATAGTGGTAAGCCAACCAATCCAAAACTGGAGATCCCATGAGGAATGGTTCAAAGGGACAACTAAGTTATGTTAATGTTCGATGGAAGCACAAACTTAAGAGTTTTACTCCTGACCTATCCCTATGACGTGCTTCAATGCTGTCCTGGTAGAGGAAGAGTTTTGCTCTGAATGGAGTCAAGCCATATATGGCAGGGTGTAGTTCCAGACAGTACACCCTTCGAGATTCCTACTATGTGAGTGTAACCTCAGGCCGGGGTTTATGTGAGTTGGGTATTCTCGCTAAAGCACTCATGAAACAGATTCTTGCGAAGGCCATAACGCGCACACCGATATGAACGTCCTCGTGCCCTCATCTATGTTTGCATGATTTATTGAAATCCGAATCAAAGAGTCTGGTTCAAGACATAGTTCACCATGCCTCTCTGGATGAAGATGAATCATTGCTAGGCAAGGTTCAAAGCCATAAGCTACCAATGCAGAATGACATAGTTCAGTCGTATTTTATTTTGTCTTAATTTTTATCTTCTTCTTCTTTCTTTATTAATAATTCTTAAAATTTTATTTTCTTATTATTTAAAAGGTTTATGAAACTTTGTATTTTAAAACCTTTTTAAGCAAATATTATTTTCCCAAAGATTTGTTTTAAGTCTATGCAATTTTCAATTTATGCACAAGTACCTAACCCAATAATGATATCGAAAATGAGACTCATTAAAAGTTGAACAAGTACCTAACCCAATAATGATCTCGAAAATGAGACTCATTAAATCCAGTTGAACAAGTACCTTCCCTCTTTTGTATCCAAGTTCATGTATCCGTTTTTGGTATTAAACGGGTCTCCTCGGTTATGTTGGGTGCATCCAACGAGATCATAGGAACTCGTTATCACTTAATGTCTTGATGGGAGATGAACAACTTCCTTTTAGCTCTTTATTGACATGCAGTCCATCTATATAAAGGACTGTACTCTAAGCCTTTCAATAACACAACACAACAGAAGCATTCTGTTCTCCACATCCATCTACTCTTCACCACTTGTGCGCTCATTGTGAATTCACATAGGCGGATTTTGTGCTTTGCTTTTCTACGACGACGAGGGCCAACGGACGTTCAACGCTGCTCTCTTGCTAGCACCGGGAGATAATATCCAGTTGGGAGATGATTGAATCTTGGAGCCAGGCCGCCATCAAGCTCGTGCATAGGAGCGGCGGATTCTGTCTTCACGACAACGTCTTTCGACGTGCCTCCATTTCTCAAGCTGGATCTTTCAAACTAATATTTCTTTGTTCTTATTTAGATCGTATTTGCTTGCCAATCTGAAAACAAATTATCCTCATAAACAGTGCTAGAAAACTATGGTATTTTTGCAACAGATATGAGAGCCCGTCTCCCTCAATTTATACGAGGGGTTCAAATTCGGATCCGGATCGGATCCACATATGGGTATCAACCCGTCAACTTAAAACGTCGGTATCTTGAGATAGGAGGCTCGTAATTTGTTGTTCTTGACTTTGTTGAAAAGGGCTCAATAAGTTCTACTAAGTTAGGTAGTTATTCGTATTTTTTCGAATGTCATATTCAATCCATTTTGAAAATCAAAATTCGGGTTTGCACAAGTGTAGTAAGGCAGCCATTACTCGTATGTTCTCAATTTTTCTAATAATGAGGTATATAATATTCATATCTCGTATGTCCTATTTAACTGAAAATATAATATATAAATATCATATTTCTTACTTAAATCTTTGCTCTTCTCCCGGCTCAGCAATTAGTGAGGTTGATCTTACACGATCAAATGAATGTAGTTCGTAATTTATATGAAGTAGACTCCTTGGAAGTTTACACTTAGTATTATTTTCCAAAATTTTCCAATAACACCTTAATTATATTGTGATTACCTCACAATAGTGGTCATTTGTGAGTACAATAATGTCCATATACCAGTATTTTTGAAATCAAATCAGAGAATGAACTGGAAACATTGCTGAAAAGATCAGATTTAGTTGAACTATGGAATGAAAGCGGTTTACCAGGATAATAATGTCATTATTCATAAAAACCAAATTGAATCGGACCGATAGGTAAGGAGTGCAAAAGTTCATAAAATCCAAATTGTCTTTCTGCAGTACGTTGTCATGTCTCGAATATAAAAATATGCAAACGTGTTTACACAGAGGGGTTCGGCTGCAAGGGGGATTCAGGTGGAGGCCCATAAGTTGCAGCAGTCGGGCCCGGAGCAAGTGGGGCTGGCTAGTGGAGGAGAAAATACAAGGTTGCTTTTGGAAGGGGGGGCCTCAGTCGCCTGGTGAGGGACCAGTGTTCGGAGGTTGTTTTGAGAAGGAGGTGGTGACGAAGTCGGCGAAGGGCGGAGCTGTTGGCAGATGTGGAGTGACCGGAGCCTTTGCACCAACCAAAGGCTTCTAGCATTTTGATACGGGAAAGGCAGAATCGGTTCAACCTTTTAGACCGAGGATTTGCAGATTGTTTAGGGGTAGTGCAACCACAATCGCCTAAGAAGAATTACTTTGTGGCTAAATAAAATGTTATCAAGGAATGTGAGGGGTCTGGGCATACCCGAAAAGCGTAAGGGTGTTGCAAATTTGATCAGGGAGGCCAAAGTGGATATCTTCTTGTTGCAAGAGACGAGGTTGTCTCGCAGTGTGGTGGAGGTTGGTCTTGATATAGGAATTGGGCGAAGTTTCGAGGCTGCGGAAATGGAGGCACAAGGAGCTGTAGGAGGGCTGCTCACAGGATGAAGGAATAAGGACTTTGAGGCGGTTGCGATGTGGAGGTCCACTTTTTCTCTCTCGGTCTGTCTCATGCGCCTTGCAGATGACCTCTCCTTTACGGTGACGAATGTTTACGGGCCCAACGGCAGCGGGAGGGATTCGCTAGGGGCAGACTTAGGACAGATGTACTCTAAAGAAGTTGAGGGGGTGTGGGTAGTGGGGGGAGATTTAAACCTTACGTTGCTACCGGATGACCGCCCGGGGGGGGGGGGGGGGATGAGGGCTCAGCGGAGTTTTTGGAGATGGCACATTCTGTGGGTCTAACAATTATTGATGCGATGGGTTGTGCTTATATGTGGCGTAATGCGAGGTCCATATTGAGATTGGACAAGTTTCTGCTCTCTATTGAGGGGGTGGAAAGGTTCCCGCTTGGTTCATTTGGATAGTCTAGATGACTTGAGAGGGCTGGACCAAGAAGAGCCAGCGGAGAGATCCATGCTTTTGGAGGAGATTTATGCTTGATGATCGGAAGGATGAGGTGGAGTGGAGACAGAGGTCTAGACAGAAATAGATAAGAGAAGGGGATGTAAATACCAGATTCTTTCACATCATGGCTTCAGGCAGAAGGAGGAGGAATACATTCAAGAACTTCAGGTCGAGGGATGAGGATCTCTGGGGAAGCTCAAATAGGCAATGCATTGAGAGGTCATTTTCTAGAGACGTCGCGGAGAAGGCGAGGGGATAGATGGGGGTGGCGGGGGAGGGGGTGAAGTCTTTATCTCCAAGGCAGGCGGAGGATCTAGTGACACCCTTCACGTAGGCCAAAGTGAAGAAAGTAGTTTGGGGACTGAATGCGGACGGGCCGTCGGGGTCGGACGGATTTCCGGTCTTCTTTTACATAGAGTTTTGGGACCTTCTAAAGGCTGAGAT
Source organism: Ottelia alismoides (assembly GCA_037367405.1). Taxonomy (NCBI): domain Eukaryota; kingdom Viridiplantae; phylum Streptophyta; class Magnoliopsida; order Alismatales; family Hydrocharitaceae; genus Ottelia; species Ottelia alismoides. The sequence continues at coordinate 480,656 of JAZKJV010007342.1, forward strand.
CCTAGAGGCGCTAGAAGAGTTCAGAGAAGAGAACATGGGGTTCAAGAAGGTTAACATGGCATTTCTATTTTTGCTAAAGAAAGATCACCCAACAAGAGTAGAAGATTTCAGGCCAATCACACTATCGAATGGGATCTACCTCATCATGGCAAAAGTCTTGGCGAACATGCTCAAGGGGTTCATGGACTCTATTATTATGGAGGGTCAATCCACATTCATTCCGGGACGCTAGTTGACAGATGGGTTGGTTTTGGCCTCGGAAATTTGTTTAGAGTGGAAGTGCATGGATACAAAGGGTGTGTTGTGGAAGATTGATTCTGCAAAGGCCTACGACTGTGTGCACTGGAGCTTCCTGTGGTTGTCGTTGAGGAAAAGGGTTTCCCATATAGATGGGTTGGGTGGATGAAAAGATGTATCACTACGTCATCCTTCTCAGTCTTGGTGAATGGACGGTCTGGGGTTTTTTTCCCCAACCTCAAAGAGGAGTACGACAGGGATGTCCCTTGGCACTCATGCTCTTTGTTCTGGTAATGGACGTGTAGTTCTGTTCAAGCAAGCGGTTGACAGTGGCTGGTGTGAAGGCTTTCATCTTGATGAGATCTTAGTGCTGTTGTTGCCAAGGTTTTAAAAATCGAACCGGACATCAAGCCGAACATGTTTCGGTTTATGGTTTTTATGGTCAGACCAATGGGACCGACCGGTCGAACTGGTGATGACATTAGCAGATCAAAGAAATCGGAAAAGACTGAACCATTGTATTGTTGGTTTGGTTTATGCGGTTCAACCGGGTCGAACCGAGTTAGGCTGGTATATCATACAAATAAATACGAAAAATGTTACATCATATCTTTAGAGAATTTGTTACTCTTATCCTTCCAAGTTTTTCCAATAACACTCATACCCATATTTTCAATATAATTGCATGTGTCCCCTATATTTTTACAAATCAATAATAGTGGCCTTTTTATTAGTACACTTGTGCTCCCATTTTATACCAATATAGGGATGACAATGTGATTTTTTTAAAAAAATATAGGAGCACAAGTGAAATTACTTAAAAGTTATGGGTATAAATGTTCTTAAAAAACTCATAAGTGCATCATAATATTTCATAAAATTTATATACATGCATATATGTAATGTAATTTTAAAACTATTTAAACTCTAATTAACGACAAGTGTTGTTAATTTGTTGCTTCTCATAGTATGACTATGACAATGTCTTCTTCGTTTGTTATTGTTATAAGTGGACAACCTCATACACACTGGAGAAGAGATAGGCAATGCTCATATGAAATGAATGGACAAGTGATAATGAATCATTGGCACATGTGAAGGAGAAGAGATAAATGGGCACTATAATATGGGTTAGAATGAGATTAGATTATGAATATTTTTGAAAAAGTTTTTATTTTGTTAGTTTATTGGAGAATATTTTTTCGTCCAAAAAATAGACGGTTGTACTGATGGTTTGGTTCAATTGGTTCAGCCGAGTTAAAGCGGTCCAACCAGGTTTTGATCGGTTTTGACTAGTTTTTATTTTCTGAATAAAAACCGGGTGGTTGGATCGTTTTCCCTCTGATTCTTGGTTTAACCGGTTCAACCGACCGGTTCGATTTATAAAACCTTGGTTGTTGCAATATGCGGATGACACGATGCTCTTTCTTAGTGGATCAGATGAGATGTACATGAGAGAAGCTCATGTGCTGGGCATTTTTGGTAGTATGTCGAGCCTAGAAATAAATATGCAGAAATCGATGGTTATCACTTTTTGTTTACAGAACGAAGAAAGGATCATGGTGACTGAGATGCCTGGTTGTCCATTGGGGAGTCTGCTGATTACTTACCTGAGCCTTCTGTTGATGGCTGGCAAACTCAGGATAGCGGACTAGGAAGCCATTATCCAGAAGATTGAGCATAGACTGGCTGGCTGGAAGGCGGTTACATTATCTAGGGGTGGGAAGTTGGTGTTGCTGAAACACACTCTGTCTGCCATTCCAACTTTCTTTTTCTCAACCAGGTTGATGCTAGTGGGAGTGAGAAAGAAGATTGAAAAGACGATGAGAAGATTTTTTTGGTCGGATGGGAAACAACAGAAGTCAGGGATGCATATGGTGACATGGGAGGAGATCACGAGAACTCGTGAGGAGGGGGGTTTGAGAGTTCGGGACTTGGCATGCATGAACAAGGCGTTGTTGACAAAGTGAGTGCTGCACATTTGGGGTCCATCTATGGACCTTGTCTCAAGATTAATGAGGAAGTTGTGTGGGGTGAGAGGTGACTTGGTAGCAAGGGCCTTTCGGTTTGAATCATCCCTATGGAAGGGGTGCAGGATGTTCTGACACTTATATCAGATAGGCTAACGCCTAAGCTGGGGGATGGGAGAAGGTTCAGATTTTGGAAGGATGATTGGACGGGACAAAGCACTCTAGAGTCATGCTTCCCAAGGCTATTTGCGATGGTGGCATCAAAAGAGGCCATTTTGTGGGAGGTGGCCCAATCTGGAGATTGGAGGCCACGTTTTGCAGCGATACTATCAGATAGAAGGAAGGAGGATTTGGTTAGACTATTGGCAGAGACTCCTTTTCCTGATGACTTCTCTCAGGCAAGGGACCACTACGAGTGGTCGTGCACAAGATTCTCTGTCGAAAAAATTATATGGCGAGCTGAGGAATAGCGGAGAGGGACAAGATCGTGACTTGTGCCATGACATGAAGATTATTTGGGCTTGCAAGATTCCTAGCAGAGTAAAGGTTTTTCTCTGGTGCCTGAGGAGAGATAAGCTTTGTGACAAGGTTAGGAGGGCGAGGATTTTGGGACTTCAGGATGCAACATGCGATAGGTGTGGGATATAGTTGGGGAATTCAAAACATCTTTTCTTCACCTGTGAGGCCTCGAAGAAGGAGTGGAGGGAGATGTCGATCCCCTTGGTGGATGTTGAAGGGACCTCGAACTTCTGAAAGACAATAAGGCATGTAGGAAGCAACTCCTCTGATGATGTTGCTAAATCATTTGTGGTGCTGTGGGCTTTAAGGTTGGCAAGAAATGAGCTCGTTTTTAAAGATCAGAGGTTTTATTACGAAAATGTAGTGTCTCACTGTATGACTCTTCTTAAACTTTTGGGAGTCCATGTAATGCTTCTTGTAACTTTTCTTTAATTATATAAATTTTTTGCGGTGACTCCCGACTCGGGAGCTCACCCTCCTTTTCGTCAAAAAAATAAAAAAAAATGTGTTTACATTTTTGGGTGTCGCGTAAGACAAATTCATTAATAATCAATTAAGCAACTTTGTGAATCGAGTGTAATTGTCTAATGGGAGTAATATTCTCGATCAGTGTGGCATTTATGTTGGCATGCTAACATTTTGTAATTAGTTTTAAGTTCATAATATGAATCAATAAATGTTTATTATCGTTGGAATATGTTACCTGAAAGAGGACGGCAAATTATCTGGAGCAATCACAGCCGCTTCAATAAAAAGATGTATTAGGTTTACTTTAATGATCGAGTCAATTATATCTAGAGTCAATTGCTCATTACATATTAAAATGGAAAAATGTCGATATTCATATAACTACTTACACGTGATCGTAAGCACGTATAGAAATTTGGTATCTTCGTAAACTCATCCTAAGATATCAATATAAGGAAGTTTACGTGAGAACACCAACATTAATTTTTGACCGCCCCCACCAACATTATATAAAATACTCCTAAACATAAGTATCCTTTTTATATCCATATCTAATTACGTTGATATTGTAATATATTTTTACTTATCTGTCAATTATCATATGAACATAAGTAAATATATTTTAAAATTGATAAAGATATTACACATACGTCCCTGTTTACATCCCCGTTTGCTATTTTATAAATTCTGATTATTATTTCAATATTCGTACCTTATAAATCATGTTCGGAATGAAATTGATTCAAAAACTATAAAGATGAAATACCTACAACAAGTAAATTTTAATAAATAAGAGTGCATCTTGTGTGAGACTAATAATGTATGCCCTATTTATGAAGATCTAAAAAGAAAGACAATTTATTATATGAAGAGTTATATACTTATATTCTATTATAATCTTGAAAGGCAAATTAATCTTGGGCTTTCTATGCAGATCATATCCTATGGAGGTTGGAGATGTGCATTGATAATTTAATATATTGTGCAACGAAAATATATTAGAAATACATAAAATAAATGACCATCGATAAGTAAAAGAAAGAGATCCGAATCAACGATTAAATATAACCTTCTTTCACACTAATATCCTACAAAATATGTTACACAAGGAAATGACGGAGAGAGAGGAGAATAGCAGACTCGATTCACTCTAGCTTGAGAAGAAGAAGATAATTAGGATGAAATTAGAGAGTTGGGGAGGTTAATTGAGAGAAAGACAGTGAAAGTAGAGAATGTAAAAGAGAGGGGAGGGAGGTATTTGTAAGGGATGTGAAGAGGGCAATGACAATTGTATGTTGCGACAGCAGTCTAAATCGACACCTGAGGTTTCGATTAGTGCTTAGTTTATTAGATACTAAAGAATTTTATGTCTATCTAATTAATTACAATTAATTTAAAAATTATTTAAAAAACTTCATGCTTATTTAATTAATTACAATTAATATAATAAATATTCTTATAAAAAACTGCATGCCTACTTTCTCATCATTTTTCAAGGAACTTGCTCAAATCCAAGCGAAATATGATATTAAATGAGCTTACTCAGATTAAAATTACGTGTACACAGAGTGTAGTAGATCCACCTCACCGTCTCCGACGCGCCCTTGCCCCGCCCCGATGCAGCCCCGCAAGCCCTTCCGGCCGTTCCCCCTCCCCTTCCTCGTGATCCTTCCCCTCCTCCTGATCCTCCCCGTCCTCTACCTCCACCTCTCCCCCGCCCCCTCGCCCGCCCCCTGCGACCCCACCTCCACCGGCCGCTGGATCCCATCCCCCGCCCCCCTCTCCCCTCTCTACGACTCCACCTGCCCCTTCCACCGCCACGCCTGGAACTGCCTCCGCAACTCCCACCCCCCCGCCCCCGCCCTCCTCTGGTCCTCCCCCTCCTGCCCCGTCCCCCGCCTCGACCCCGCCGCGTTCCTCCGCGCCCTCCGTGGCCGCCGCGTCGGTTTCGTCGGCGACTCCCTCAACGAGAACTTCATCGTCGCGATGCTCTGCGCGCTCCGCGCCGCCGATCCCGGCGCCCGCAGGTGGAAGAAAAAGGGCGCCTGGCGCGGTGCGTACTTCCCCGCCTTCGATGTCGTCGTCGCCTACCACCGAGCCGTTCTCCTCGCCAGGTACCGATGGCTGCCTGCGAACGAGTCCAATATTGCTATGGAAAACGGTTTCAAGGGGATCTATCAGGTTGATGTGGACGTTCCTGCTGAAGATTGGGCCGGTATTACCCAATTTTATGACGTGCTTGTGTTCAATACTGGGCACTGGTGGGGTCTCGACAAATTCCCAGAGGAAACACCGTTGGTTTTCTTCAAGAATGGGAAACCTATAGTTCCTATGCTTGGGATTCGTGAAGGTCTGCAAGTGGTGCTGGAAAATATGGTTCGATTCATAGGAACAAATGTACCTAGGAAGACCATCAAGTTTTGGCGCACGCAATCCCCACGACATTTCCATGGAGGTGAATGGAATCAAAACGGGAGTTGCTTGTTTAAGGAGCCTCTGCAAGAAAGCCAGCTCGATGCGTGGTTCGATCCAAGAAATGGAGGAGTAAACAGGGAAGCTAGAGAGATTAACTACTTGATACAAAGGGCGGTACAAGGCAGTGACATCCATTTGCTCAATCTGACCTATTTGAGTGAGTTCAGGGCAGATGCTCATCCAGCTATCTGGTTGGGAAAGAAAGATGCCGTGGCCATTTGGGGGCAGGATTGCATGCACTGGTGCCTGCCCGGTCTTCCAGACACCTGGGTCGATATATTATCTGCCCAAATCATGCATTTCTTGGGGAACGGGTGACAAGTTGTAAAAGATTTCATGGTTAGTTCTCCTTTCAAGAAACTGCTCAAGTTATTATACAAATTTTTTTCTTGGGTAGTAATCATCTAGGAGAGTCCTGCTTGTTTGAAAGAGCTTATAGAAATGGCCTAAAAAAGTGGCAAACAAGTTATCTGGTGGAGTTCACATTCAGGTTTTGATGTAATCATGTACACCCACATTTAAAGTTGATTGCTAATTGTAATGTAATTGGTCGTAGTAATTAATAATGCAAGGCACAATGTTCCTTTTTCATAAAAAAAGAAGGCTAACGACTGAGTTTTGGTCTCCATTTGTATGGTAGTCAACCCCGTGGTCACAAATAAGAGATTGAAACACTTCTGCCTAGGATGAAATGTATTGCAAGAAAGGTACTTTTGCTGCCAACATACACATGATATGATGGTGCTCTTTCCTCCATAACTGGGTCCTTCAAGAAGAACCTCCCTACAGACTTGGGGCATACTTCCTCAGCAAGATGTGGGTATTGAATCGTTGATGGTGCATCACGGGACCTCTGTCAACTCCTATTCTCTTTCGCAAGCTTTAGCCTCTGATTGCATACTCTGGAGATGGCCGTGAGAGCTATTTGATGCTTGACAATGGGGAAGATATCTGAGTCAGTCTCAGAAGAGATTACCTCAAGCATAGGTACTCTCTTTTACCCTGTGAGAACATGCATAAAGTAGAGAAATCTTTATTTCATTGTATATTAGTTCACTGAGCATTACATGCCAATATATTGAATTTCTTTATTTCATCGTAAATACTGTATGAAGCATTACTATTTGCAATTAATTGTAGTTTTGTTAGAGAGAAGATCTTCAATTGCCCAACTTTCCAATTTTTCTAGGACATGTAGCTCATTTATGGCCTTCTGCAGCAATTTTTTGCACTGGCATTTTGTAAGAAGATGATTAAAAATATGGAGTGGGGAGACAACATTAGTTTTTTTATGATTGGCCGGTCAAGCTTTTGGACAAGTAGATAGCCAATGAGAGTAATTAGTTAAGTCAAGGTTATTGTCAATACAATGGTCTATGATTGGATGATCCATGATCCTTGTGTCAGAATCTAGAGGAAATATATTAAGGGTAGTTGCATCAGTAGAAGGTTGCTTTATGTGGAATATCTAAGTGATTTTTTGACAAACTTGAAAACATAATATGATGCCATAAAACAACATATATACAGATATGTGAAGGCATTTGAAAATTAGGTCTTGATCATGAAGATCTTTCCAAGTGATGCCGAATCCAAGATAACATCAAGTCAAAATCTAGTTTAAATTTCATGGTATTTGTGTGGTTGAAGTAGAACAAAGAAACAACCTTAAAAAAGCATAGAGATGTATGTATTCTGTAAGGATTCATCCGTTTTATAGATAAAGAGGGGAAGTATTTTATTCTTCCCTCACCATAAGTGTAAGGACGTATTCAAAACCCGTTATGCAGGAAAAAAAGGAACCTCAATTCCTTAGTAAAAAAGAGAGAAATAAACTCCGACTCAGGAAACCAAAAAGAGACCGAGGCCACCGAGCAGTTTAAGAAAAATAGACAAAGAAAAACGATTTAAGTATGTTTAAATGTATGAGACCTTGGATGCAATGAAAGAGGTCCAATCTAGTAAGGCTCCAACTGTAGACAGAATTCTTGCTCAACAAACTGATTCCCTTTATCTTGTTTATCGTAGTCTTCAAGCCAACTGAAGAAAGACTGATAATTGGTTTCCGAATGTAGAGCAAGCAGTCGAGGAGTGCTTCATTTGTTCCCAATATGCGGTAAAGAGCAGCCAGGGTACGCAGAAAATTCTCCCCTGTATTTATGAACGACAACCCTGATAGTAAAATGTTTCCCATCCTGGGTAGTGGAAGCGTCAAGAGTGAGTTTGATGCCATTTGATGGCTTATACCAAGAACCAGTGCAGATAGAGTGTCCCCTTCAGATAAGATTTCAGAGGCCAAAAGATTACCCGAGCTTGTCCAAGAGGAAACTAATATCAGTCCAACAATGATAGTCATGCTTGAAAATATATGGTGAAGGCAAGCGGCGTTGGGCAAATTCTTGATGTGGATATTGATCCAAGAGAAAGTTCATGGGGGGTAAGATCACTTCTTCAAAAGATGAACTTTTCTTTTAGCCATTTCGTTGGGGTCTATTGCCTTGTATACAGGACGTATCTTTATTTTTCTGGTGTGCATTAATCATGGTAATTTACATATATTTGTCCAACTTTGGGCTTTTTCTAGAAGTTCAATCCAAGTGAATCGAGGATAGTCATAGACAAAGAAGCTGATGAAATTCTCAAATTTACATAGGCAAATAACGGCCTTTGAAGGGGGCGATGCAGGTTCTCCGATGGAGCTGATGAGGAGAGCGTAATGCCTAGCACTGCTCATTGAAGGGGGTGATGCAGGTTCTCCAATGGAGCTGATGACGAGAGCAGAATGCCTAGCACTGCTCATTGAAGGGGTTGATGCAGGTTCTCTGATGGAGCTGATGAGGGGAGCGTCATTCCTAGCACCGCTCATTGAAGGGGTTGATGCAAGTTCTCCGATGGAGCTGATGAAGGGAGCGTAATCCCTAGCGCTGCTCATTGAAGGAGTTGATGTAGGTTCTCCGATGGAGCTGATGAGGGAAGCGTAATGCTGAGCACTGCTCATTGAAGGGGTTGATGCAGGTTCTTCGATGGAGTTGATGAGGGGAGCGTAATGCTGAGCACTATTCCTTGAAGGGGTTGATTCAGTTTCTCCGATGGAGCTGGTGAGGGGAGCGTATTAATGTCTAGCACTGCTCAATGAAGGGGTTGATGCAGGTTCTCTGATGGAGTTGATGAGGGGAGTGTAATGCCTAGCACTGCTCATTGAAGGGGTTGATGCAGGTTCTTTGATGGAGCTGATGAGGGGAGCGCAATGCCTAGCACTTCTCATTGAAGGGGTTGATGCGGGTTCTCCGATGGAGCTCATGAGGGGAGCGTATTGCTGAGCGCTGCTCTTCGAAGGGGTTGATGCAGCTTCTCCGATGGAGCTGACAAGGGGAGTGTAATGTTGAGCACTGCTCATTGAAGGGGTTGATGTAGTTTCTCCGATGGAGCTGACGAGGGGAGCGTAATGTCTAACACTGCTAATTGCAGGGGTTGATGCAGGTTCTCTGATGGAGCTGATGAGGGGAGCGTAATGCATAGCACTGCTAATTGAAGGGGTTGATGCAGGTTCTCCGATGGATCTGATGAGTGGAGCGTAGCGCCTAGCACTGCTAATTGAAGGGGTTGATGCTGGTTCTCCAATGGAGCTGATGAGGGGATCGTAATCCCTAGCACTGCTCATTGAAGGGATTGATGCAGTTTCTCCGATGGAGCTGATGAGGGGAGCGTAATGTCTAGCACTGCTCATTGAAGGGGTTGATGCAGGTTCTCTGATGGAGCTGATGACGGATGTGTAATGCCTAGCACTGCTTACTGAAGGGGTTGATGCAGGTTCTCAGATGGAACTGATGAGGATATCGTAATGCCGAGCACTGCTCATTGAAGGGGTTGATGCAGGTTCTCCGGTGGAGCTGATGAGGGGAGCGTAATCCCTAGCGCTGCTCATTGAAGGGGTTGATGTAGGTTCTCCGATGGAGCTGATGAGGGAAGCGTAATGCTGAGCACTGCTCATTGAAGGGGTTGATACAGGTTCTCCGATGGAGTTGATGAGGGGAGCGTAATGCTGAGCATTGTTCCTTTAAGGGGTTGATGCAGTTTCTCTGATGGAGCTGATGAGGGGAGCGTATTAATGTCTAGCACTGCTCATTGAAGGGGTTGATGCAGGTTCTTCGATGGAGTTGACGAGGGAAGCGTAATGCTCAGGGGTTTAAATATCGGTTTCGGATATCATATCGATACCTTGTCGATACGATATTTTGTCGAAATTTCGACGACATTTCGCCCATATCGACCACCATTTGTGAAGAAAAGATTGGAAACTGCCTTCATATCGCCATTTCGCTCGAGATTTCGGTTCCTTATCAAAATCGAATTTCGCCGAAATTTGGCGAAATCTGAAACCATCTCCGGGAGCCTAGCATTGCTCATTGAAGGGGTTGATGCAGGTTCTTTGATGGAGCTGATGAGTGATGCGAATCGGAATATCGGCGACGACAAAATAATGATAATATATATTTTTTTGTGCGGTGGATATTTGGTAGAAGAAATAGATGGGTTGAGAGGAGAAATACTCGTCGGTAACGAGGGATGGAAGAAGACGAACGCGGAGATCGCGGGAGGAGAGAGGAGAAGGAGGGAGATAATGAGATAACTCTCAAATTTTCATAATCATTCACTGACTAAAAATGATGGACTACCATCTCTTTATATAGGAGAGATGGTTTACAAAAATAGTAAATAAATTAAAATTAACAACTAATTTTATCCTAATTGACCTCTAATTACCTTAATTGGACTCTAAACTATTCAATTGACCCAAATTACATTTAGACTCTACGAAATAAACGTTGAGATCACAGGCGATCTCAATTATTTGATTAGACCATTACGACCGCTAAAAACGTAAATAAAATTGATTACTATTTAATTAAATAAATGTGGCCCTATAATTTGGGGTCACGCTGCATCAACTCTCCGCCGCTTTAAAAATTCGGCTCCTGACGAATTGCGTGAACTGTAAGCTTGGAGGATGATTCGACGCATTCCGTCGTCTTCTGGAAGAACTGATGTGGAGCGAACGGCGGAATCCATGTGCGGGCGGGAAAGGTGCGGCCGTCGTGGTTGAAGAACATGTGCGGTGCGTACGACGGTGTCGTCTTGATCGTTGTCTCCTTCCCATGATGCTCAAAAAATAGATGCGGCATGGAGAATATGATTCTGGGAGACTCCATAATGAAGCAATGGCACAAAGAGAGGAGAAGAGGAGATGTGTCTAAGGAATAAAGCCATGGGGTCCTTAAATAGGGAAAACCCAAGACTATAGTCCTATTTGGATAAGGAACATCCCCTGTTTTTAAAATTTCTTGCCGCCAGGGGTGTGGCCGCAATTTTCGCATCCCCTTACTCTTTCTTTCTTTCCTGTGGCTTTTGAACTCTTGTAAATATGGGAAGTTTGGGTTTTTTTATCGCAATTTTTCCCACTTAATCTCCCATTCCCCTTTTCCAGGGATTTGATTTCCCTCCACCTCGGGTGATTTGTTAGGGCACGGGGTCTTTCTTGCGTGATATGCGCGCGAGGTTGGTGTTCTCGCGATCGCAAGGGCGGCGCGGTGGCCGTGGTTCGGCCTGGGCGGAGCGAGCGCCGCGCTCGTGGGGGCACGCGCGGGTGGGAAGGCGGTGTGCGCATCAGGGGATGGCGCGTGGTGGAGGGGCGGGGGAGGTCGAGGACCCGGCGCACAGGGGGCAAACGGGTGGGGCGGTGCGGCGTGAAGAGGACGCACAGGGGTGGGGTGAAGGCGCGGGGAAGTGGCGGGACTAGGCTGGCGCAGTTGCGGGGAGGCGGGGTTCGCGGGGGCTCTCGCGCGGGAGGGGAAGGGGGGCTGGCGAGAGGCTCTGAGGGTGCAGGCGGCGCTGGGGGACGATGGGGGTTGCGAGGGGTGGGGGTAGCGACAGTGGTGGGGTGGGGGGATTCACCGAGAATGTCGGGGTGGCGAGGAGGGAGGTTGGCCGTGGTGATGAGGCAGGGGAAATCGCTGGGGTTGTGGGAGGGGTTACAGGTGCAGCGGGTGGGGTTGGTGGGGTTGGGGAAGAAGGTACAACGGAAGGGGGCCCTGTTGCGAAGAACTCCTGCACAGGGACTTCATCCATGAATAGGTCGACATGTTCGACCTTGCTATCCTCACCGTCGTCGTCGAAGATGGGCCCTTGGTCTTCCTCTTCTTCTTGCACAGTAGTTGTATCAAATAGATTTTCATTTGGAATGAAAATCCCTTCGTTTTCTGCACCGAAATCCGGTTGGACCGCATCTACAGCGGTCTGATTTTGGTCGTTGGCGGTTGAATCTTCGTCGGTTAGAGCGTCCAACCATGCGTGTACCTTGATGCATGAGATAAGTCGCTGATGGAGCTTCTTGGAACGATACTGATCATGAGATGGGCGGCGGAGACCGAACTTCGAACACCAATAGTCGACAGGATCGTCGAATCGTAGGAAGGATTCGATATCCTTGCTCTGATACCAATTGATGCGAATCGGAATATCGGCGACGACAAAATAATGATAATATATATTTTTTTGTGCGGTGGATATTTGGTAGAAGAAATAGATGGGTTGAGAGGAGAAATACTCGTCGGTAACGAGGGATGGAAGAAGACGAACGCGGAGATCGCGGGAGGAGAAAGGAGAAGGAGGGAGATAATGAGATAACTCTCAAATTTTCATAATCATTCACTGACTAAAAATGATGGACTACCATCTCTTTATATAGGAGAGATGGTTTACAAAAATAGTAAATAAATTAAAATTAACAACTAATTTTATCCTAATTGACCTCTAATTACCTTAATTGGACTCTAAACTATTCAATTGAGCCAAATTACATTTAGACTCTACGAAATAAACGTTGAGATCACATGCGATCTCAATTATTTGATTAGACCATTACGACCGCTAAAAACGTAAATAAAATTGATTACTATTTAATTAAATAAATGTGGCCCTATAATTTGGGGTCACGCTGCATCAATGAGGGAAGCGTAATGCCTAGCATTGCTCATTGAAGGGTTGATGTAGTTTCTCTGATTGAGCTGATGAGGAGAGCGTAATGCCTAGTACTGCTCATTGAAGGTGTTATGCGGGTTCTCCATTGATGGAATGGACTCAAGAAAAGGGAGCATTTGCATTAGATTATTCTAATGATTAAAAAGAGCACGTTGACTAGAAGTTTGACAAGAAACATAAACTAGATGAGTAAGCAAGCTTAGAATGCCATGATTGTAGAGAAGATTTATCAAACATAATGCATGAAGTAATTTTAAGGAGCTGATGAGATTTCGATTTAAATAAATGTCCCCCTTTACTACCATCACCAAGGAGCCTCTTTGTACAAGAACTGGTGCCTAGCATGTGCGTTACACTTGTTGAATTGTATATATTGAAGAATACAATATGAAAAATAATGAAGTACCCAGGGGCAGAATTAAGAATTTTATCAAGGAGGGACCAAGTATACTATTATTATCTATGCTCAAAAATGGAAAAATTGTTGTGTTTATAAATGATATTTTTAAATAGAGTTAATATTTTTAAAATGAATTCCTTTCAATTTTGATAAACTTATATTTCAAATCTATTATTAAGGTTAACTTTTCAAATAGATTATTATTTTCAATGGTGATTTTGAAAAGTTGATAAATCTAATAATTTAAGCTTATCTAAATTAGTTGTAAAAGACTAAATTATTAAGTGAAATTTTGAAACAAAAAAGTTCATGGTTAAAAGGAAACAATAATTTTTTATTTATAAGTAGTGCTAGAAACAATTGGAGATAAATAAACTCGAATATGATTTTACATCAAATTGTACTTATAATTTTGATACTTTGGAAGTGATTACATAAACTATATAAAAAAATAAAATGGTGAGAGGTAAGATTTGAGCCCTCGTCTCCAAAATTATAAACATTGTACTTTACCACTAAACCATTAAATGACTTTAAAATATTTCTCTAACAACGGTAACTATTATACAATTATAGATGAGTCATATTAAAAACTTAATATATTGTATAAGTGATATATAATAATCAAAGAGGGGCCTCCATGGCATTTACTAGTTCCAGCCTTGGAAGTACTAGTATAATAGATACATTACCTACAGTATTGATATTTTATAGGTAACATCTTAAAATCAAGACAATCAAAGCAATTATTATTATGTACTGTTAATTATGTTAAAAGAATGGTGTGGTTACTAATAATTTGCATATGTAACATAATTTTCAAATTTACATATGCATATAACGGCTTTTATGCTCTCTTATGTATATAATACATGTCTTTATAACTGATATTATTATTCGAATATTATATCAATTAGTCAAATTTGTTTTCACAATTAAACATTTACAACTTTAATTCACCACATTTGGGGTATAAGGAGGAATGGAATAAGGGGAATAAGCCCCCAACACGCTTCTCCGTGGTACGACTATTCCCCATTATTTCATCTTATTTCACTCTTATTCCTATCTTTATCCCATCTTACCTACCTTTATTTCACCTTATCTCCTTATTCTTATCCTCCAGCCGAACGGAGAATAGACCCTTATTCCCCTTATTCCCCATCCTTATTCCTGCTTATTCTCCTATCGAACGGGCCCTAAGTTTTTACTTAGACAAACTCAAACCTGCACTCGTTGTCCTACAAGATCCAAACTTTATGCTCACAGTCACCAAGCCAATCTCTTAGGGCCCGTTCGGTAGGAGAATAAGCAGGAATAAGGATGAGGAATAAGGGGAATAAAGGTCTATTCTCCGTTCGGCTGGAGGATAAGAATAAGGAGAATAAGGTGAAATAAAGGTAGGTAAGGTGGGATAAAGATAGGAATAAGAGTGAAATAAGATGGGGAATAGTCGTACCACGAGGAACCGTGTTGGGAGGAAAATGGGGGCTTATTCTCCTTATTCCATTCCCCCTTAACCTCCTACCGAACACGCCCTTAGTATAACCATAAAATCAATAAATTTTGGATGCATAATATCTTAATAAGAGTAGAAGTTAACTCATATATTTCATAATTATTGACGTCAATTATATAATCAACATTCAAAAATGTTACATGTGAAAAGTCCGAGGAAGATGGAAATTTTATCTCATGCAACTTTTTTAACAAAAAATGTAGTAACTATTATTTTGAGTTACATTGCTATTTTCCTTTTATATTTTTTTAAGTGTTAAATTTATATCTTGAGGTAATGGAGTGTCTGTGACACACACATACATATACATATATAGACAAAAAAATCACGAAGCTTTCTTTCACTGTAAGTATGGTTGGCTATATGCATTCTTACTCAAATTTATGTTGGAAGATTTGCCTATTTCAATTTTTTTACGCTTGTTGTCGACTGCCTAACGCAACCCCCGCAAGGTTGGATTTTAACCCTGGTCTTTTGAGTAGTAGGCACACTGTACTACCACCATACCATTTTAAGTGGTATATATATACATACACTGCATGCATATATATAGACATATATACATGCACATTTTCCTTTTTCTCTACATATATACATACATTTATACAAACATACATGATTACTTATATACATGGTATGCATCAATATCCAACATTAAACTTCATAGAACACATAAATATTGATATTATCTAGAGTAAATTACAAAAAGTCCTTGATTTATATTCCTAATTTTAATGCTATACCCGAACTTTAAAAGGTAATAATGTGGTACCCAACTTTAATATTTGTCTAAATGTGGTCCTTGAATATTGAAATTTAAGGTTGAAAAGATGAAATAATCAACTAAATTTCAATAGTCGAAGACTACACCGAGGCAAATCTTAAAGTTTGGGTACTACATTGTTCCCTTTAAAGTTCATGTATGACATTAAAATCATGTGCATAGTTCAGAGACTTTTTTTTTGTAATTTACTCTATTATCTATTAGCAATGCCATAATTATAGTATCTGCGCTAGATACGTAGATATGTTAATGGACATATCATCCTTTACTCATTATCGAAATAAAAAAATTAAACTACACATAAGTTCTTGAACTATACATTTCAAGTCAATGGTGTACTCGAACTTTAAGAAGTAATAATGTGATGCTCAATCTTTAAGGTTTGTCTAGAATTAGTTTTGAGCTAAAGCACCTTAAGGTAGATAGACAAAATGAACAAATAAATTTAAGTAATCATTAACCAGGTTGAAATAAACCTTATAAAGATCCAGTACCACCTTTGGAAATGGATGTACGATTCAGGGATATTTATTGATTTTACTCTAAAAAAGTAATAATAAATAGTTTTAGTTTACATTTGTAACATCAAAATTTATATATTAAAAGCTTTATTTTATAATATTAATAAGATGTGAGTCGCCAACTCAGGGAGTTGTATGATAAAAGTTTCAAAAGAAAACGAAATGGTATTAGGTTGAAAAGTTTCAAATTTACATAGCTACACAACATATTTTTATTATTTTTTAGTACATACAGTATGTATATTTTTTTTTATAAAATTTGGTCTGCAAGCAAAATTGACCTACGTGCTACAAATAATTTGAATCCATTACCATGTCTTCTAATATTAAATTGATTTTGTTTATGTATATATGTACGGATGTATGCATGTGCATATATGTAAAATTTATGAATTTTTAGTTGAATACAGAACCTCATATATTTAATGATTTTAGTCAAAGCTAAATAAAGCATCTTATCTATATAAAGCTTAATATGCACTGTTGGTGAGAGATTGTATATAATATGGGTTTAATGGGGCTATACTCGGAGGGGAGCCAACTTGGCAACCTCTCTTTATTTTTTTAAAATTTTGAAGGAATTTTCAGAAAACAACTGGGACGATTTAGTCCATTAGATGACAACATGTTCTTAATCAAATTTCATATACAAGAAACAGTCCTAACCCATCCATATAGAACGGGTTGATTTCAGTAATTCTCAAACCGTAAAAATTTGACATGCTTGAGGGATGAGATAGAAGTCTCGAATTGGGTTTGAATGTGAATATGGTGTCATATAGTGATCTAAATGTTGAAAATAAGATCAATATCACGGCATATACAAAATAATATTTAGCAAGATCAATATGAATCAATGCATTGCAGATTAACAAAAATATCATCAAGCATTTCCGATTCATATGACAATTATGATTTGCAAGCGGGAACCAATAAAACCTTATGTTAACCATTTTTGTTATTCAGAATGAATCAACATGGCGAGATCCAGGAAAGGCAAAGTAATAAATGCAATACAGCAAAGAAAATGATAAAGAAATTAGATTAGAAATCACCGAAGCGTTCATGTAATAGACTGTCCTTAGACAGGATATCGCTTCCACAATACCGATGCATAGGGTACCGGCAATCCGCTCCTACGATACGACGGCACACGATCTTCGTCTACGCACACTGATGAGATCGTCCTTGAAAGAAATTAGATTAAAAATCACCGAAGCGTTCATATAATGGACTGTCCTTAGAGAGGATATTGCCTCTACAATACCGGTGCATAGGGTACTGGCGATCCGCTCCCATGATACGACAGCACACGATCTTCATCTACGCACACCGACGAGATCGTCCTCGAAAGTACCTCAGAGAACTGCAACCGAGAGAAAAAGAAGCAAGTTTGTACGCGAGAGAGAAAGGATGAAAAACAGAGCCAAGGCGGTGTGAGAGGGGTATTCTTGCGAGTGAAGAAAAACTGTGTCGGGGGAGGGGTATAAAAAGAAGAGCGCGTGCCCTAGCGCGCGGTACTTTTCGTCTTCCAGAAATGCTCTTAACGGGCATGTCCCTTCGGATTCCAAAATCACGGCTAAAAATGAGCCGTTGCATCAGTCAATTTTTATTGCAGTCGAATCCAAATTAATCCATATGATTAATTTCATCGAATCACCAAATGAAATCCGCAACAAAAGTATCGAGATCCGATTTGACTCTCTCGAGCTGGAGACGGAGAAGGAGCGGAACGTGTGCGCGCACGTGTGGTCCTCCGATCCTCCTCTCTACTATTGCTACAAGAGCTTGGGATGCGAACTCATATACAAGCCTAGCACAAGTTTAGAAACACTAGATGTGATACTAAACTTTCACCCACAACTCTCCTTTCAAATTTGGGAATTCCCAACTTTCTCTCCTATGCAATTTAGTTTCCCAATTGAAATCAAATTAAATTTCAATAGCATAGGTTTACCAAATTAAAACCTAATTACATTAATTCTTAATATAACAATCCCCAACGAATTCATCAATTTGAAAAAGATATTCAAATAGATTCAAAAGACATCTTTCGGCTGCTACACTTTGCTTTCAATAAGGGTATCTTCCGATTTGAACCATTACCTGGGTTTACTACTTTCACTTTAACAGGAATGAAGTGAACTACGTCTTGAGCTTCATACCTTAGTGTTAAAGTATACGGTAGAAACAACAAAGCGTTGTTCTTGATACAATCTTCAGGGTTTGTGCTCTTAAAAGCCATGCACCCTTATCCTGTTTCATGAGTGTATTCAGAAAAGACCCTCTTCCTTTAACTGTGGCCCACATTAACACTCACATAGGCCCAAAGGCTTGAACCCATTCAGAGCCTACGCTCTTCCTAATCTAGCAGCTTAAATGGCACTCAGGTTTTCAGGGATAAGATACCCATGCATAAGTATTAAACTAAGAGTGCCAACCAGTTCTCCAAACTTCTTGTTATTACCACATTAAACCTACTTTGTGGGATCTCCACTCAGATAGGTTGGGTTGCTACTATAGAGGAACTCCCAATGGGTCTCAGTTCCATCCCAAGTCTATACTTTATGACTAAAGATCTATCAAGTCCCTTGGTCAGCGAATATGTCGTGTCGTCTTTGGATCCAACAAAATCCATAGCCAACACTCCTCGAGACATCAAATCTCTTAACATCTTAAGTCTGATTTGTATGTGTCTCTTTATTTTCTGATTGAACTTTGAACTCTTGACCTTGGCAATTGTGGGTATTTTATCACAATGTACCGAGATCACAGGAACCGACTGATCTACCATGGGAATCTCTGAAAGAAGTTCTCTTAGCCATTCAGCCTCAAATCCAGTGGTGTCCAAAGCACACAGCTCGACCTCAAAGATAGATCGAGCTAGAATGGTATGCTTTATATGCCTCCAGGAGACTGCACTGCCTCTAAAGGTAAAGACATATCCAGTAACACCATTACTCTCAAAATCCTCTATTTTCCCGATCCTGCTTGCATCACTATATCCTTCTAGTACAGATGGATGTCTACCATAATGCAAACTAAGGGAAATAGTTCCCTTCAAGTACTTCAGTACTCGATCCAAAGCCTCCCAGTGAGTACGGTCAGGACAGCTAGTGTATCAACTCAGCTTTGCAACCGAGAATGGAATATCAGGTCTCTGCAATTTGCAATATATATTAAACTTCCTATCACTTGTGAATACCTTAGCCGAGCAACAGGTACTCCGCTTTTATTCTTAAAAAAATATTTTAGATGCATCAAAAGGAGTGCTTACAGTTTTGCAGTCTTGATATCCAAATTTCTCAAGTACCTTCTCAACATAGTGAGATTAAGAGACTATGATCCCATCAGTTGACCTAGTCAATTTGAGATCCAAGATCACATCAACAACACCCATGTCTTTCATCTCAAACTTGCTACTTAAGAATGCTTTAGTCTCATTAATAATCTTCGCATGAGATCCAAACAAAAGTATATCATCAATATAAATGCACAAGAAAATACACTCACCACCTTTCACCTTATAATAGACACACTTATCGGATTCGTTAACCTTAAAGCCACAATAGTTTTGTCAAATTTTTCATGTCACTGCTTTGATGCTTGTTTCAATCCATATAGGGATTTAACGAGCTTGCAAACCTTTTCCTCATTCTCAGGAGTCACAAGTCCATCAGGTTGATCCATATAGATCTTCTCCTCAAGATCGTCATGCAAGAAGGTGGTCTTCACATCCATTTGGTGGATAGGGACATCATATACAGATGCCAATGCTATGAGCATCTGGATTGTGGTCATCCTAGTCATAGGGGAATAATTATCAAAATAATCGATACCTTCCTTTTGCCTAAAGCCCTTAGCAACTAATTGGCTTTATACTTTTCAATTGATCCGTTAGGCCTAAGTTTTCTCTTAAATGTCCATTTGCACCCAATGGTAAAGCACCCTTTGGTAAATCAATAAACTCCCAAGTTCCATTACCCATAATGGAATCCATCTCAGATTTGACGGCTTCCTTCCATTGCTTTGCTTCAGATGAAGCCATGGCTTCCTTGTAACTTGGTGGATCACCCTCGATTTGATAGACAACAAAATCGCTACCTAGATCCTTGGCTATCCGAGGTCGTTTACTCCTACTTGGCTCAATTTCTTCTGAAAAGACATTTGGTTCATTTTAAGTCTCAGCCCCCACATTTGTTATCCTTTCCACTTGATCTGGAATAGATCTTGATGCGGAGGCACTCTCAATGGTCAGATTTTGAGGAATCCCAGTCTTCATAAGGAAGACATCCTCAAAGAAGGTAGCATTACATAGTTCAACAATATTATTGACATATATGCCTGGTATCTCAGACCGAATTACCAAGAAACTATATGTATAGCTATTTTCCAAGTAACCTAAGAAGACCACATCAATAGTTTTAGGTCCTAGCTTCTTTCCCTTATGTTTTGGGACTAATACCTTCGCGAGACAACCCCATACTTTGAGATATCTTAAGCTTGATTTCCTATTTCTCTAAAATTTATAAGGATATTTTGCCATATGTCTTGGAGGGACTCTATTCAGAATATGAAAAACTATATTCAAGGCCCCTCTCACATATAGTTTGGAAGTCCAGAACTCTGTAGGAGAGCATTGATCATGTCAGTTAAGGTTTTATTTTTTCCGTTCTGCTATCCCATTGAATTGTGGTGAGTATGGAGCAGTGATTTCATGACTATGCCAAATAGCTTGCATTGTTCATCAAACAAGTTAGAAGTATATTCACCTCCTTTATCTGACCTTAGGCGTTTAAGCACTTTTCCTGTTTATGTCTCAACCTCATTCTTAAATATAAGAAATTTCTCTAAGGCTTTATCCTTGGCTTTCATAAGATACACATAGCAGTATCTCCATCATCTATAAAGGTGATAAAGTATTTCTTATTGTCTCGGGTCAACACACCATTAAACTCATAGATATCCGAGTGCACTAGATCCAAGATATCCCTATCTCTAGAGACAGACTGAAAAGACTTCGTTAGTGTCTTAGCTTGCACATAAATTTCATATTTTTGAGTTTTATCGATAGTGTGTTTAGGGATTAACTCTAAATTCATCATTTTTTTAATTGAATTCAAGTTCACATGTCCCAATGTACAATGCCACAGATCACAAGATTCTACATTATTAACTACATGAGACACGAAATTAGAACATTCAGAATTTAAAATATTAATTGCATCAATATTTACTGAATCACATCTAATTCTAAACAACAAATCAAAATATGCTAAATAGCCTTTTCCATAAAAAATACCATGTCTTAGAATGATAATTTTATTACATTTAAAGTTCAATTCAAAATCATTTCTAACTAAGATAGAGGTAGATAAAACATTCTTCTCGATGTCAGGAACATACAACATCATGTGCAACGTCCAGACAAATCCAGAGAAGAACCTCAAGTTGAATTGTCCTGATCCAAGCACCATGGCCGCATAACCGTTCTCCATCTTCACAGTCCCACCACTGCAGGTCTGATAAGAAGAAAACAAGGTTCTGTCAGAATAGATATGTACATTGGCTCCCGTATCCACAAGCCACTCATTTAGATCATGAATATGGTATAGTCCAGGTTTTACAGAGGCATACTCCTCGTTACCCCCAAGTCCCACAGTGATTATATTCACTTGTGGACTCCCACCTGCAACCTTAGGTTGAGCCTTTTGGGACGGACAATCTTTCCAGTGCCCAACCTGATTACAGTGCCAGCATGGTTTATTTTTTTGCCTTTTTCTGGGTCTTACCCTTTGATTTCATTTTACTATTATTACTACCTTTTTCCTTTTTATCTCTGCCCTTCGAGGTCATGAAGTTAACTTTAGCCTGAACATCAACAGAAACTATAGGCTTTTGTTTCCTGTGTTCCTCCTCTATGACAATTGCTAACATCAAGTCATCCATAGAAAAATTCCCCCTTTCTGTGTTTCAAGGTCATTCCGAAGTCTTCCCACGACTTGAGGAATTTTCTTATGATGCACATGACCTGAAACTTCTCCGAAAGTTTCATTTCAGCATCTTTTAAGCTATGGAGCATGAGTAAAAACTCGTGTGTCTATTCAAAAATCGACTTTCCTTCAGCCATGGAAAACTTTAAGAACTTGGAGACGGAGTATTTCTCAATACCGAGATCTTCGGTATCATACTTCTGATCCAAATCTTACCATAGCCCCTTCACAGTCTGCGTGGACGAATAATATACATCAAAAGTGTTGGACAGAGCCAATAAGATGCAACCATGACATATACGATCTCGTTCCTTCCATGCAGATTGCACCTTCTGGCTATCGGCTGTGGGATTTTCCTTTTCCACTATAGGACAATCGGTTTGAAGTATAAAGATTTATCCTATGGTGGTTAACCAGATTTTCAAGTGCTGTTGCCAACGCTTGAAGTTCTGACCTCCAAATTTCTTAGGCATACCCGTCATATCCACCCTCAATTTATACATTATTTATGACATAGTTTTAAATATGGTTATGGATATCCTCTCTAAGATTGTTGAAAATAGGATCAATATCACGGCATATACAAAATAATATTTAGCAAGATCAACATGAATCAATGCATTACATATTAACAAAAATATCATCAATCATTATCGATTCATATAACAATTATGATATGCAGGCATGAACCAATAAAACCATACGTTAACCATTTTCGTTATTCGGAATGAATTAACATGGTGAGATCCAGGAAAGACAAAGTAATAAATGCAATCAGCAAAGAAAATAATAAAGAAATTAGATTAGAATCACCGAAGCTTCCATGTAATAGATTGTCCTTAGAGATGATATCGTTCCCACAATACCGGTGCGTAGAGTACTTGCGATCAGCTCCCAGGATACGACGATACATGATCTTTGTCTGTGCATACTGACGAGACCGTTCTCGAATGTACCTCAGAGAACTGCAGTCGAGAGAAAGAGAAGCAAGTTCGTCCGCGAGAGAGGAGCAATGAAAAATAGAGCTAATGCGGCATGAGAGGGGTTTTCTTGTGAGTGAAGAAAAACTGCGTCGGGAGAGGGGTATAAAAAGGACGCGTGCCCTAGCGCACGGTACTTTTCATCTTCCGAAAATGCCCTTCAACGGGCATGTCCCTTCGGATTCCAAAACCGTGGCTAAAAACGAGCCGTTGCGTCGAGTCGAATTCCTATTGCAGTTGAATCCGAATTAATCTGTATGACTAATTTAGTCGAATCATCAAATGAAATCTGCAGCAAAAGTATCGGGATCCGAATTGACTCTCTCAAGCCGGAGCCGGAGTGGAGCGGAGAGAGTGCGCGCATGTGGTCATCCATTCCTCCTTTCTATTATTGCTACAAGAGCTTGGGATGTGAACTCATATATAAGCCCACCAAAAGTTTCGAAACACTAGATGTGGTAGTAAACTTTCACCCACAACTTTCCTTTCAAATTTGAGAATTTCCAACTTTTCCTCCTATGCAATTTAATTCCCATTTGAAATCAAATTAAAGTCTAATGGCATTGGTTTACCAAATTAAAATCTAATTACATCAATTCTAAATACAACACTAAATACTCTCAGGTGTTTTTGGAAAATACCTAAAGAAATACAAAAATAAGGACGGGGTAGCCAAGTCAACTCCCCTTTGTGGTAGCTCCATTAAACTCATATAATATAGGCCAATGACAGTTTCTTTAAAAATACAAATCAATGTAAAAAGGGGGTTTTAAATGAGAATTATTTAATGTTTGTTCTAAATCAAAACGTTAACAGATCGAATATAATCTTCCGTCATGTCAAACCGGACCTAAACACTATTTTTATCTGGTCGAACTGAAAAAAACCTTTCAAATGCTAAATAAATTGAACCGAACATGAGTAAATTTGCTCAAGTTTGATTAGATTGCACCACTAGGTAGACTTGCATGTGCTCTCTATCATGTACAACAACAACAAAGCCATTTCCCACATTAAGTAAAGGCGACTATATGAATTCTTTGCCTCCATTCAAATCTATTTTGAATCATTCTCGTGCTTAGATCCAAAAAACTAATACACTTTCGAATAGTGTGCTCACTAAAAACACTTGTAAATCGGCACACAACCACTTACAAGCAAAACTAGAACTCTTGCTACCCTCAAACCCTCGCCCAAATTTGAAGGTACTTATGCTAGTGTTAGAACAATTGGGATGAATGAGCATAGGAGGTTATTGATAGAGGAAACATCGATTCAAAATTAACGGTTCACAAGTAAGATAGAATGTATTACATGATATATATATATATATATATATATATATATATATATATATAGGGTAAAATGTGTATGCCCCCTAGGGGGAGCTAACTTAGCTCCCCCCGCCCCTTTTTCACAATTTTTTTTTATTTTTTTGAAATCTAAAACCGTGTAAATTCATTATTAAATCCCTATATTATGCTATTCAAATTTCATACAAAACAGAGACTCCTACGACCTCCATCCAATCGGGGTCGATTTAAAAAATCCTGTTACCGTTAAAAAAATGACTGTTTGGATGGAGGCCGTAGGAGTCTCTGTTTCACACGAAATTTTTATGACATAATGTAGGGATATAGTGATGAATTTCACGGAAAAAAATTTCAAAAAAAATAAAAAATTTGAAGGAAATAGGGCGGGGGGAGCTAAGTTAGCTCCCCTAGGGGGCAGTCCCATTTTCCTCATATATATATAAGAGGAACAATGAGAGAATTGATATTCATTGTGTAGTGAAAAAAGTGATGCTCCAAAAAGCTCAACGACGAGTTTGTTGTAAGAGAAGAAAGTGGATATTTACGTGTATATATGTATTAAAGATTGAGGATAATATCAACGAACTGCACGATAATTTGAGATCGTGAATTAATATATGTGACATCTTATTGGGCTCTCATCTGATAGGTCGATGAGCTAATGGGTTTGGGCCGTAGTCGACCCTAGGGGCCATGAAGGGGCGTGCACATCTACCTTCTCAAGTGTTGAATAAGATAATAGATATTTAGTTATGCCTCTATAGATGTTTGAAGCCTAAAGTAAAATCACAATTTTTCCTATGCATAATGTTCCCTTTCGGTTTTTTAAGGTAAAATTCATACATCTTTTTCTCTTTGTGAAATCAATATCTATAAAACTTTATCGATGGATAATGTATCTTTAACGTAAATTTTTTATTGAAACAGGAGTAGATTTTACCCCGGATCAGTCTATACTGGACAACTTCTTAGAATGGATAAACTTACAATAAATGTATGCCATATATATCTGATTGGGTATCCATTTTTTATGATCAAACTATAGAATAGCTTGATTTTCCATCCAATCTTGTTACCATTTACAAATATATGGGATTTATTTATCCATCTCAAAAATTTTAAATTATCTAAAAATAAATTTATTACAAGGTTTCATAGATTAATCATTATCATATTTTTTATCAAGAAGATGGTCAAATACACAAATATTCTTGATTGGTGTATTTCCTAATAGACATATTAATATTTCTGATTTGTTGATATTAAAAGTTAAGAATTATGTAATTTATATTTTCGATTTGATACAAATTTGGAACAAGGGTAGTTTATGTCGTGATCAAAATCCAAAAGCTGGATTTAAAAAATAATTTGGAAACAATAAAATATGTCTAAGTTATAAAAAAATATAAATATCATCGAAAAAATCTCGGCAAAGTAGAACATATATGCTATCAATTTAGTAAGATTGAATAAAAACATACAATTGATCAAACAGATAAGCTCTAAATGGATTAATTTTTACATGAAAAATATATGTGATATAATTTATCCTTCACAACATTAATTTTATATAACGAAATATGTGACCTTTTAAACCCTAAATCCATTTAATTAATATATTTTCTCATTAATTCAATGTTATGACACATTAAAGCAACTACACATTAATTGAAATGATTATTAGTTTAAAAAATTAAAGTTAACATAATCATAATACGAATAATTCTTGCCATCTAATGTTACGCTGCTTTGTAGCAACTTTATCTTTTTTTTGTGTTCCGTGTTGATTGAGGTGATTAACCTCAATTAGGGATGTCAGCGGGTCGGGTTTGGGGCGGGTATTACTATTCCCAAACCCATACCCATTTATAATATCACTACCCATACCCACCCATTTATTAAACGGGTAATATGTAGCGGGTACCCGTATACCCGTCGGATACCCGTGTACCCAATGGGTACCCATATCTTCGACATGGTAAATCTTAAGTTGTTTATAAATGTATACAAGATTTTCACAGATAAACGAAATAGAGTTAGATCGTGTAATATGATGATTCATAAAAACGTGCAATATATAGAGAATATTAAATGTTTATATATGTTAAGTGTTTAACTCTTTTGTGTTTATAGTTTTTATTTATTAAAGATATAAAACGTTAGTTGAATATGAATAAATGGATGGCGAGGAGAAAATTGAGTTGGATATTTATACATGTAGATCGATATGTATATTACATATGAAATTGATTTGGGTCTAGTTTGACTAAAATGCAACATAAACATCTATCTTTATATATGTTTTTTATTCGGGTTTGGGGCGGGTTCGGGTTCGGATACCCACAAGGCAATCCCAAACCCATACCCATACCCGCATGGGTAGTCAATTCAAAACCCAAACCCGTCCAAAAATAAATGGGGCGGGTTTCGGGTCTTTAAATGGGGTGGGTTTGGGTCGGGTACCCGATGGGTAAACCCAGATTGACATCCCTAACCTCAATATGAAAATGTAATAGAAGTATTTGATGAATGGAATACTATTAGGTTTTGGATGATTGTCACTAGACCCCTAATCCTCTTTATATAGAGAGGATTTAGGGTTAGGGTTTACATAGGGACTACTCCACTACATGACAAATACCCATATTACCCTTATTGCTTCAACAGTATTAAAATACTTTTTAAAACTCTTAAAACATACATTCAAGCTAAATAATAAAAACACCATCTATAAAACAAGTCGGAACGATAGATAAATCTCTAAAATTAAAAAAAACAACAGTTAAAAATATACAAATTACCTTGGCACTCATTAGTACCACCCTAATAAAACATCAAATAATCATTCCATTGATGTAGGTAATAATTGAGAATCAAATTCTTCCCCTATCCCATATTGAACTATTATAGATCTCGCATATTTAAATTTGAAATTTGCATCGATTGGCGTATCTTTTACTATATCACCAACAATAATTCATATTGTAATGCTTATTTATCGGATATCTCTTTAAAATTTATAATAAAAAATAACAAATTAAATTAAGAATTGACCAAAAAACAAATAATTATTAATATATCCATTAAAATTTTCAAGGACTAGAAAAGATTACAAAACAAATTATATTTATTGTTATATGTTAAAATTGCACGACCTAACAAAACATACTCATCATATAGTTCAAAAGAGAAACCCACTCAATCAACATAATAATAAAAAACTAAAAAAATACAAAATATATTCGATCCGGATATTTTTTAGGTACAGGACACTGGTAATCTTTGAAATGATAATTTATTAAATAAAACTACTTTATGTTTGAGTTTTTTGATGTGAAATTATAAAGAATTACAAGAAAAATAACCATTTCCTATTTAATTAAAAAGAGGTGAATTAAAACAAAAGAGCCTCAACTTTATGTTGATTTCCAATTAGTGGCTTCTCTGTTACATTTGAAAAATAAGGCTTACTTGTAAATAGGCACATAATTGGAACATTTTTTTAATTTACCCAAAAAAGAAATTTCAGAGCCATTCATAAAACCACATTAGAATATTTTAGTAGACGTTGCTTTGTTCACATTAGAATATTTTAGCAGGCGTTGCTTTGTTCTTTCCTTCCACAGAAACGGACCACGATCGTTCAGCAGTACTGCAAAGGTCTGCTGTGAATCTTTGGTACATCCGAGCTGTTCGATCTTGATTGAACGGTTCACATAAATTTCTAGAAAATTCATGCGATCAAGATCGAGCGGCTTGATGTACCACGAATTCACCGCAGGGAACGGATCGTCTGCTGTAATTGACAATTACAACGGGTGTTGTAATCAAGGCGGTCAGTCGGATGAGAATCAGATTACCCTCATAGAAGTCCGGAGACAATGGGATCACATATCGAGATAGAGGGTCGGTGATCGGATGGTTCCGACATGTACAGCAGAGTCTGCTGCACAGTAGACGATCCTTTCTATTCACTGCATACCTCTTTGGTATTGCAGAGGATCCGCTCTAGCTGTCATCGGCTTCCTAGCCACCATGCCCCCCGTGCTCCCCCGCCTGCAGCTGCCCCCACCCACCACCCCCAAACGATGTCAAGGCCATCTTCGGGGCCATCAGCATGGACAAGCTGCACGTCCTCCTCACGGACCGGTGCGAGGTTGCAACAGTGGGGACACAAGAGTTGCTTCAGCACATCAACCCCCACCAAGAACTCTTCGACAACTTGTTTTGGAGGGCCAGATGGACGAACGAGCCCATGCATTACGTCGAAGTCACGAGTCTCCAAAGACCTAGAGCCAGAGAGAAAGTTGGGCGCAGTGGCTGCATGGGTGAAGGGTACGGGGATGAGTCCCAACCCTTCCTGGCGGCCGCAGAGTAGGACCAAGAACCGTTATCACTATGCAGCGGTGATCGAGATGCCTAAGGTCGAGAGTTGTGCCGATGGGGAGGATGTCAAGGTCGGTGCGGGGCTGGAGGCGGTGATGGAGTCGTTGAGGGCACCGGAGAGGGTGGCGTACATGGCGAAGGAGGAGGTGGCGGTGTTTGACACCGAAAACGACGATAATATGGACCTGATGGTGAAGGATTACGTGGGTGATTTGAAGAAGCTAGTGAAGGTCACCAAGGCAATGGCGGTGTTGCGAATCGCGGAAGCAAACACACACAATACAATCAAACAAGCAAGACGCAAACACGAGGATTTACAAGGTTAACCCATAAATGGGCTACGTTCTTGGGCGACGGCGATCGGTTTCACTATATGGAGAAAAAGGTAATACAGAGGATACTGAGAAGGTATAGATACGGGATGAGATACAGAATCAGAATGAGGATTGCAATATCTAGTGGCCCTAAGGCCCCTTTTATACTACTGCAAAAGAATACCATTTGTATTCAGCAATCCATCCCAACAACTCTTAGCCAATCAGAAGATAGGACACAGATCAGACATGTTAGTAGCCCTGACCCAACAGCTCTCAGCCAGTTATAAGGCTACACAGATCAAACATGTCAACAATCCTGACCCAACAACTCTCAATCAATCAGAAGACATGACACAGATCAACCACATAAGCAGTCCAACAAGTGGTTTGAATTCAAGTCATATCAACAATCTCCACCTTGAATTGAATCCTCATATAGCAGAATGAACCATTGCTATTAATCCACCATGAGTTGAATTCTCCATTAGCAGAATTAACCATTGCTAGACTCCACCGGAGTTGAATTCTCATATAGCAGAATTAACCACTACTATAGTTCATCACTTGAATTTCAGATAATATGAATCAAGGAATTATAAACAATATTCACCTTAAAATTTCTCCTTATAGAAGCTTTACCGAGCTTCACCTTCCCCACCCCAGCCCCTCCTCGGGACTACCGCCAACTATCGCTATTGAGCAAGTCCAAACAATGCTTGAACTTGCTCCCAGGAACTGTAGACTCTTGCAAGATATATAACTTCTGTTTGTTGCCCTCGATGACAACAACCCCAACTTTGGCAACCTGCATGACTCCACCTCCAACGTTGTACATGTATCCTTGAGAGTCCAGGACTCCAAGGGATATCAGGTTTTTCTTCAGATCGAGAACATGTCGTACTTCTGTCACAGTTCTGACGACTCCACCATGCATCTTAATCTTCACAGAGCCAATCCCTACAATCTTGCATGTTGCATTACTCCCTATAACGACGTTTCCACCATCTATCTTCTCATAGGTGCAGAACCAATCTTCATTAGGAGTCATATGATAAGAACAACTTGAGTCAAGAATCCATGTGTTATCTGTCGTCTTTTGATTTGTGACGGTGAGAACATAATCATCTTTAGAATCTCTGCCACCTTGAGCCACTACAACAATTATCGCCTTCTTTGGGAAGTCTTTCTTCCAATGTCCAGTTTTCTTGCAGTAATTGCAGATGTTCCTGGCATTGTAATTCTTCACCTTGGACTTTTGCTTTCCATTCTTTATGTAGTCAGAACCGACATGACTCTTCTCACAAGTCATAACCAAACCTGCAGCATTAGAGTCAGCCATATGTCGAAGTTCACGCGTATGCACACTCGCGCGAACTTCCTCTAACGTTATGGATTCTCTTCCCACAATGAATGATTGAACAAAATTCTCAAATGATAATGGAAGAGAAACCAATAAAATCAAGGCATCATCATCATCTTCAATTTTAACATCTACGTTTTTTTAAATCCATCAATAATGTATTTAAGCGATCTAGATGTTCTTTAAGAGATGTACCTTCCTACATGCGGAGAGAGAACATACGTTGTTTCAAGAGCAACCTGTTGGTCAGAGACTTCATCATATATAGACTTTCGAGTCTCAATCATAAATCGACCGCAGTATCCTCATCGGCAACCTCTGTGATAATCTCGTCCGCCAAACATAGCATGATCATTGATTGTGCCTTCTTTTCCTGCACCATTAGCTTAGATGGCGCGAGTGCCTTTGCTCGCTCCTTATCTAACGGTGCCTAGATGCCCTGCTGCTTCAGAAGGGCGCGCATCTTGATCTGCCATAGACTAAATCTGTTCTTCCCCGTGAACTTCTCGATCTTCAGATTGTGCGATGCCATCTTACTAGATGATCCTGACGGAACCTGAAGCTCTTATACTAGTTTGTTGCGAATCGCGGAAGCAAACATGCACAAACACAATCAAAGAAGTAAGACACACACAAGAATTTACAAAGTTCACCCGTAAATAGGCTATGTCCTTGGACGAAAGCGATCGGTTTCACTACATGAAGAAAAATGTAATACATAAGATACTGATAAGGTACCGATATGGGATGAGAAACATGATCAGTATGAGGATTGCATTATCTGGTGGTCCTAAGGCCCCTTTTATACTGCTGCAGAAGAATACCTTTTGTATTCCGCAATCCATCCCGACAGCTCATAGCCAATCAGAAGGCAGGACACGAATCAGACATGTCAGCAATCCTGATCCAACAGCTCTCAGCCAATCAGAAGGCAGGACACAGATCAAACATGTTAGCAATCCTGACCCAACAACTCTCAGCCAATCAGAAGACAAGACACAGATTAGCCACATAAGCAACTCAACAAGTGGTTAGGATTCAAGTCATATCAACAGAAGGAGAGGGTGAGGTCCCAACAGGGTAGCAGCGGCGATGAGAAGACGATCACGACGGTGGGTTGTTGGGGAAGTGATGGTGTTCTTGTTCGTATAGGATACGTATAATCCATGGTTGGCATCCATGGAATCATGTTCTAGGATATCTCTTCTCTAATTTCGGTTGAAGGGAATCGTCTTCTTTTTTCTGCAGATTTTTTGGGGGATCCACAATCCTTATTTCGCTTAATCACAAGAAATTAGTGTTGTAGATGTTGGGAAAACCCGTATTCTTAGGGCCCGTTCGGTAGGAGAATAAGCAGGAATAAGGATGGGGAATAAGGGGAATAAGGGTCTATTCTCTGTTCGGCTGGGGGATAAGAATAAGAAGAATAAGGTGAAATAAAGGTAGGTAAGGTGGGATAAAGATAGGAATAAGAGTAAAATAAGATGAAATAATGGGGAATAGTCGTACCACGGGAAAGCGTGTTGGGGGCTTATTCCCCTTATTCCATTCCTCCTTATACCCCAAGGCCTAATGTATTCATCAGTTATCACAAGAAATTAGTGCTGTAGATGTTGGGAAAACCGTTTTCTTAAGGTATTCCTCAACTGATGTGATTGCTGTTTAAATTCATTTTTATTGATCCTGTGTTAAAATTTTAATGCGTGAAAAAGCACGATCGTGCTTCTCTCTAATGATTATTGTTTATAAAGATGGGTTTTTAAAATAGGTTAAATGGGGCTACACATTGGGTGTAGTCAATTGGCTACTCCTACCTCCATTTCCCCCCTATTTTTTTTATTTTTTTTGAAATATAAAAATATTCATATTCATCACTATATTCTCCTAACATGTCATTCCAAATTTGTCAGAAATAGAGATTCTTATGTCCTTCATCTGAAGGGGGTCAATTTCAGCAATTCTGAGACAGTTAAAATTTGATAGTCTTGATGGAGGGGATAGAAGTCTCGAATTAAGTTGAATTTTTATAACACCATGATGACATATTGTGATCTAAATTCCAATAGGTTTCATTGTAGAAAAATAAAAAAAATACAGGGGAAAAGGGGTGGGAACATGTAAGTTAGCTACACTGCCTACACTCAAGGAGCATACTCCTTTTTCCCTTTTAAAACCAGGCCTCCTCAAATCTTGTCCAATCATTAGACATCCCCTAAACCATCTTACAATATATGATGTATGGTAGGACATAAACTAAATTTTGAACCAAAAAAATAGTGACGACTAGTTAAGATTTTCAAAAATAACAATGGGTAAGCGTCGCTATATTGAACCGTCACTAATGATATACTGATATATATATGATATTGCTAATTTCAAGTATAAAAAAATTATTACACAACAAATAATATCGTCGTTATATATTCAACAACATCTAATTTAGTGACGGATTTTGAAAAAAAAAGCATAATTATAACCCAATTTTGTTGCAGTGGGAGTATCAATATAATAACTCTCTCTTATCGAAAGCCTTGATTATCAAATCTCTTGAGTGCAATTTCCTTTTTAGGGGGGACCTATTTGTATTTTGAATCGGGGTTTCGCTTCTAGATCTCCAATTTGGAAGACCTATATCAATGGAACAACACATATATACAGCCAATTCTCTTTAAGCAATTGAGGTCTAGTCGGCTATCTTCCGTATGGTTTGATCCTCTACTTTGGGAACAAACCTTCGTAGTTAGATTTCCATTACATTTTCACGTACAACCGTTATAAAAATTATTAACTGTCGAAAAGGGTCTATGTTCTTGGGGGTTGCATTTTAATTGGTTCAAGAGCCTTCTCAATTGTCTCCCGCTTCGACTGCTTCCTAAAGCTGCTAAACTAAAGGAGATGCTTAATGGTTTACAACTTTCCCTGGCTGGGACCGATTTCGATTCTATCTCGTTCCCAACCTAAGGAGAAACCAAGTTACTCTTTACACAAAACTTTATACATGCTCTTTATTGATGGTGGGGTTAAATCCGCTTTCATGACCTTGATCCAAGGGTCTTGCTTCGTCTTTAGTGTTGGTGCTTCCACTAAAGAGGCCCTTTTGAGAACTTTTTTCAGTGATGCAGATCCTGCATAGCACGGATCCTCTGCAGTACTGTAGAGGCCGGCTGTAAAGGTAGGGTGCGGCGTGAATCGCTCGATCAAGATCGAACAGTTCACACAGTAAGAGCTGAAAAAATATCTGATTTCGTGTGAACTGCTCGATCGTGATCGGATCCTCTGTAGTACTGTAGAGGCCGGCTGTAAAGGTAAGGTGCGACTGACGAGCCGCAAAATCGGCCCTTTAATAATGTGTTTTTAGCACATGGAATCATCATCGTAGTCGGGCCGATTCGGGTCGTCAAAACGATCACCTCATTTAGATATATGCCATAATGAATCGAAATGAGGTGATCGAAGATTTATTTTTACTTGGCAAGATACCAAGGTCGAACTCAGGGACACGAGCCTCTCTCTTATTTATCGGATTTAAGTGTATTTAATCAAGTGTTGAGTTATAGGCATATAGGTCAAACTATGCAAAGACAATGCAATTAAAATAAAACATGCATTTTTTTAAACATTTTTTTATCAATTTTTTATCGTGCAAATAGATGCCATGCAAAGCGAATGATATGCCCAATATAAAAGTCACTTGAGCCATAAGAAAATCGTGAATCAAATCAAGTTGGAATAAAGAAGCCTCTACACATATGAAGCAAGTAGGCATGATAGAATAAAAAAAATCAAGACACTTAAATAATAAAATAATACATCACAGTTCATAGTGTCAAATTTAAAATTTAAGCATGCCATAATGAAGAGGACGAGAAGAGCTTCAAAACGAAACTGAAATCAACTCGATTGGACAAACGTAGCTCAAGATATTCAACAAAGAAAGCAAGGGCATAAATGAAAGAAAACATAAAAAGATAACTACAAAAAGGTCCCTAGGAAGGACTAAAATGCAAAAGAAATAAATTCGAGGTCTTCCCTGTAAATGAACCCCACGCACAGGGGTATATTTGCAATTATATAAACCCGCAAGGGTATAAGTGCAAATAACCCCTGATGCACGTGGATCGCATGTGAGGACTGGACCTTTTTGCAAATCTAGAGAAGTCTGTGGGCTCCTCTGCAATTTTCCCAAATAGCACGTGCGCTGCATGTGCTACCCAGGCTCGGGAGGAGGCTCGGATTCGACAGAGGTTCGGGAGGTGCTTCGGCGTAGGCTCGGACGGTCCGAGGCTCGGTGCAGGCTCAGTGGAGGTTCGGGAGCGCCCAAGCCTGGGGCTCGGTCGCTAGGCTCGGGGGAGCTCTGGCTTCGCCACGTGGCCGACTGTCGGCCCTTGGATCGTCATTATCCAAGGGCTGCTGGTAACTACACTTCTGGGCGACGTGGAGGCTTGAAGGCCGTTGGATCCTTCGCATCCAACGACATCTGGAGAAGGCTCGGGATGATGGCGTGTCGGCATAGGGACCGTTAGATGGTCGCTGGCCGAGGACCATCTAACGGTGACTGTATCTCCATCTTCCACCAAAGGCGGGCGGCGAGTTTGGAGCTCCGGCGAAGGAGCTCCTCCTCCGCCGCTCCATATCTGGTACTGCTGACCTCCCCGGAGCTCCTTGGATGGTCGTCGAGGGAGATGGGAGCTCGGGGAGAGTCCGGAGGCTTCTAGCGTCGACCATCAGGGCTAGGAGGATGATAACGAGGTCGATCAAATCGACGCCGGCAGAGCTCCGACCATTGCGAGTCTTCGAATACCTGCAGATTAAGAGTGCATAGCCGAAGCATAGAGTGCGTGCGTGAGCGTAGTGGGAGCTCGGATAAGCGAAGGGAACGAGGAGCTCGGTGCTCCTCCGCCGTGAGGGCGGAGGAGGTGGGTCGGAGATGACGGAGGATGTGAAGAAGGGAAGAGGTGATCGGAAAGATGCGCGTGGAAGGGGGGTTAACGGCGAAGCTAATAGGAGGGTTATCGGATCGAGGGGGTGGCCGGAGAGAACTGATTAAATCGATGAAATCGAAGAAAAAATCAAAGGAGGTTCAGAGGATCTTACCTGGTCGGAGGCAAAGTGGAAGCTTGGGCTGGGGACTCGAGAGGATCCCCGGGTCTTCGCTGAACTCCCGGCAGCGACTCGGAGCAGCTTGAGCGGACGCGATTACGCCGCGACGACGCCGATGACGGCGGCGGGTCTCACCGGGGAGACAGTCGTCTTCGCTCGATCCTACCGCCTCCCCCTGTCACAGGGAGGCGGAGGAGGGCTGGGCTGCTCCCCGCGTAAAGATGGACATCGGGAACAGTGGTCGGAGGAGGTGTATTTGAAGGGCGAAGTGGCGGAGGTGATGGTTGACGATGTGGGTTTCGAAGTGATCGTGGGATGAATGGGAGCATGTCGGCGGTTAATGGAGGTGTGCGCGAGGGAGAAGGATGATGGGGGAAGACCGGGAGGTGTTTGGTTAGTGGTGATGGTGGTCGGAGTAGGTGGGGTAATAGGAAGGGGGCGAGGTGTTCGTGCGGTGAAATCGTGGGGAGAAGGGGTCTTCGGAGGTAGACGATGGTCTCCTGACCGTTGGATCTGGAGATCCAACGGTGGAGATTAAGGCGCGGAGTGACGGCGCAGATGGGATCTGGGGCGATGTGATCGGAGGGCAGATGGAGCGGCCACGTGGCGATTGGAGAGAGAGGCGCCATCGGAGGGTGGTGATGAGAGATGGAGGTTGATCGAGCGGTTAGGAATAGGGCCTGGATTAACGGTCCTGATGGAAGATCGGGTGAGTGCGATCGGTGGCGGATGGATGCGCCACGTGTCTGGCTGAGGGAGCGGCGCGAATGGAGGGAGCAGATGGAGCGCGGGGGGTGATCGAACGGCTGAGGATAATGAGTGGGTTGAGCGGCTAAGATGCGAGATCCAGGGCGTGATCGAAGGACCCACAGCGCGCCACGTGTCAAGCTGTGGGCGCGACGCTAACGGGTGATGAGGATGAAGTGCAGGGGAAGATCTAACGGCTGAGAGAATGAGCGTACGTGGAAAGCAGCTGGCCGTTGGATCAAGAGGGCGGATCCGACGGTCTAGAAAGGGGGCGGATAAGACAAAGGGGCCGGGCCACGTGGCACCCCCAGAATGGGCCACGTGGCCCAATCAGATTATTCAGAAGGATTTTCTTATTTTAGAGGGCCCTATTGGCCGAATTTGAGAAAACTCAAAACATGAAAGTTGTAGATCTTGATGAGATCTACAAGTTTCATGTTGACCAAAACTCGAAAAGAGATCAAACAAGGACCCGAAATATTTTTGAGGGTATTTTTAAGTCTAAAAATACCACGAATTTTGTTTTGCCATTTTTTTGTGATTTTTAATTTATTTAGGACTCTGTTAATTATTAGACACTAACAGGGATTTATTGACAAAACCTTAAGCAAGGGGGTTAATTATGGAAAATAAAGATGATGAAATCGAGTTTCATCACCCCCCTATACTTAAACTATGCTCGTCCTCGAGCATCAAAAAGAATGACTAAGTTGGATTAACCCC
Organism: Ottelia alismoides; assembly: GCA_037367405.1. Taxonomy (NCBI): domain Eukaryota; kingdom Viridiplantae; phylum Streptophyta; class Magnoliopsida; order Alismatales; family Hydrocharitaceae; genus Ottelia; species Ottelia alismoides. The sequence goes on from JAZKJV010007342.1 coordinate 517,506, forward strand.
CTTGTGCATGTGAATACAGGATCCAATCTGATCAAGTCGACTCTGCTTCAGAGATCCAAAATTTTAGAGTTCAACCCAGCCTTAATTAAAAGGCTTCCAATTCCTCTACTTCTCTAGACTCTCTCTGATGTACATATAAACTAAAGGATATGAGTTTAGTGTTGACTGCAATTCTGAGAGTAGAGTCAATTTGTCACCCAAAATCTTGGTCCGAGAAAATCTCCTAAGGACCTAATCCTCAGCACTAGGGAATAGATCAAATCTTGCATTCAGTCCACCGTCTCTTTAGTTGTCAGACTTAGAAAATGTGGATGGCAGGCCAGAAATTGGAGGGCATGGGATTGTGTCAATTCTTCTCTCCCTCTCATTGGAACAAGGATTCACTCTAGTGCCTTTTACGCAACACATTTTTTTGGTGTTGATCAGTGCGTCCGTCAAGAGAAGTTGGAGCCGTCTGCACTTGTTTTCCTGGGAGTACACCGGGGTGTGTCTCTTTTGAGTACCTATCGTACCTTCGACACCCAGACTTGTAGCATTTACGATGCAGAGCCCTTTCTTGGTGCTAGCCCGACTCCTGGTCCTAATAGCGGTGGTCCAAGTGGACACTTTGAAAAAGTTTGGGAGCGCTCGCCTTTGGTGGAAGCTCTTTGATATTTGACTTTGGTGGAATGAGAGCTTTTCTTTGAATTTCATTGACTTGTATAATTGGTGGCTAGCTCCACTGCTTTTACCAAGAGTTGGCGCACACTGATCAACATTTTTTTATTTATTTTTCACACCCAGGCACTTAGGTTAATGTCAAGAGATTAGTATAAGAATCAAGTTCTCAAACTGGCTAATATTGCTGACACTCAGGTTTCATGAAGCCTCCAAAGATTTTATCCCATCCTCGAGCATCATTAGATCAAATCCAAATTCGACTTCCTCATCCCAATTCCTCAGGTGAAAAATCAACTCATCTCATCGAGAACCGCAGTCGTGCATGTGATGTGCTGATCATATTCTTTATGTCTGAGACTAAGCATGGAATATAGCATGCAAATCTAAAAACCTAGGGGCATGTGGATGATTAAGTCTAAGACCCTGATGGCTAAGGCTGGTTAACCTAAAATCTCAAAGACTTCTAAAAGCTAAGTCTTTTTGACCAAATCAGATCCCGAGTGAAAGTGAAAATGTAGAGGACTAATCCAACTTTTTCATTCAACGACACTTTTTTTTTTGAACTTCAAGAGATATAACAACTGCCTAAACTCAATTAAGTATCTACAATTCAGCCAGTATGGATGTAAGTACAGGCCGAAGCCCGTTGCTTGAGGACGGGGCCTTACGCGATGTCCTCTAAACCATCCAATCTGCTAAGGGCGAACCCTCACTGAACACGGCTTTCTTAATTGGGCTTAGTAGTCACTAACAGCTCCTAAAGGTTTTTAGGGGTTTTCTGATTTTTATGGATTTTAATAAGAGAGTTAAAACACAAGTTAGACTCAACTTCCCTTGAAAAGAGATGGCGATTTTTCAAAACCCAAGTCACACAAAATGAAAATTTTCAAAACATTTTCAAAAAATCATTTTCGAAAATATTTCTATAAAATAGTGTAACATAATATCGAAAAACCGCGAAATCCTTTGAGTTCTCTTAGTCCAATGAATTTTTACCTTAGCCAAAAAGTTTTTAATTTTTCAAATTTTTCAGATATATAGCTAAAGTAAATATACGGTATACCCCCCTATACTTAAACTTTGCTATGTCCTCATAGCACTAAATGTTACAAGTACATAGGTCCACTTAAGTATAGAAGAATATACGGGAGCTAAGAGGGGCTCCCCCTATACTTAGGTTAGAAATAACCTAAGTATAAAGGCAAGAAAAGATGAATAGAGAAATCACAGGGACTTGGGTCCCCCCTATACTTAGGCTGAGATTAGCCTAAGTATAAAGATGGAGATTGATGTTGGAAGAGACCCAAGGTGAACGAAGAAGAAGGATGAATATACAAGTGAGCGGCTGAATCTTCGGAGATGAAATGGAGTGTCTTTGGATTTGGGGTGTGTGTAGCAAACATGGCTCAATTCAAACAAGCAAACCCATAGTTTCACCAATTCACACATGAAACCAACCAAGGTTGGTTAATTATCTTGTCCATTTTATTGGTGATAAAACATTAAATATTTACGCGAAGAAAATGTGAATCAAGGCATATGCGCGGGTGTTGCTCTCCCAAAACCGAATTTTTACTCCATTTTTGGTTGACTTGCAATTAACAGTCCCAATTTTATTTTAGGTTTTCACTGAATTATGATTAGCACATCAATCAGAAAATCATCGTCTACCGCTCATTCCATTTTTCATTTATCCTAGGTGATCAATCTAGAAAAATGAAAGCCGAGAAAAACATGTATACGATGAAGAAAAACGCGATCTAGGCTAAGCGAGAAATCATGCAGTGATTTGACGATAAAAGCCGCGAAAAATCTGGACCGTTTTGAAAACCAAATCCAACATGTATGCAAGTCGAAAAAGCCGCACCTAATCATGCATCTATTAGCGGTGATTTATCTTCATTAATTTTAGCTAAGTGATACGAGATTAAGTGCGTCTATATTTCAAGTGTGTCCTACCTACGATCAAGCACAAGAAAATATGAAAATTGAGCTCGGAGAGCCGCGTGCCTAGTCCTAGGTCGACACTCAAGTGGGGACGATCCCCACACAACCACAATCGTTTGATTACAGACGCGAGTCTTCGATCGAAGACCGCTGTAAAAGACGAATTATTAAAATAAAATGCAACAAAAAATGCGACACATTTTTTTTTCTTTTGCTCCAAGCATGCTCCTGCGGCTCCTCGCAGCGAAGAACGCCCTGCTCCTCGCCTCCTTGATCCATCAAGGGCCCTGCCACAAAAGCAATCGTTAGAGATCAAATAAGAAAGAAAAAAAAATTTTATATGCACAATATGGGATTAATTGACCTATAAAAAGGAACACTAAATTAAACACACAAAAAACCAAAAAATAAAAGAAATGAGCCGTGTCCCCGGCAACGGCGCCATTTGACGAGCCGCAAAATCGGCCCTTTAATAATGTGTTTTTAGCACATGGAATCATCATCGTAGTCGGGCCGATTCGGGTCGTCAAAACGATCACCTCATTTAGATATATGCCATAATGAATCGAAATGAGGTGATCGAAGATTTATTTTTACTTGGCAAGATACCAAGGTCGAACTCAGGGACACGAGCCTCTCTCTTATTTATCGGATTTAAGTGTATTTAATCAAGTGTTGAGTTATAGGCATATAGGTCAAACTATGCAAAGACAATGCAATTAAAATAAAACATGCATTTTTTTAAACATTTTTTTATCAATTTTTATCGTGCAAATAGATGCCATGCAAAGCGAATGATATGCCCAATATAAAAGTCACTTGAGCCATAAGAAAATCGTGAATCAAATCAAGTTGGAATAAAGAAGCCTCTACACATATGAAGCAAGTAGGCATGATAGAATAAAAAAAATCAAGACACTTAAATAATAAAATAATACATCACAGTTCATAGTGTCAAATTTAAAATTTAAGCATGCCATAATGAAGAGGACGAGAAGAGCTTCAAAACGAAACTGAAATCAACTCGATTGGACAAACGTAGCTCAAGATATTCAACAAAGAAAGCAAGGGCATAAATGAAAGAAAACATAAAAAGATAACTACAAAAAGGTCCCTGGGAAGGACTAAAATGCAAAAGAAATAAATTCGAGGTCTTCCCTGTAAATGAACCCCACGCACAGGGGTATATTTGCAATTATATAAACCCGCAAGGGTATAAGTGCAAATAACCCCTGATGCACGTGGCTCGCATGTGAGGACTGGACCTTTTTGCAAATCTAGAGAAGTCTGTGGGCTCCTCTGCAATTTTCCCAAATAGCACGTGCGCTGCATGTGCTACCCAGGCTCGGGAGGAGGCTCGGATTCAGCAGAGGTTCAGGAGGTGCTTTGGCGTAGGCTCGGACGGTCCGAGGCTCGGTGCAGGCTCAGTGGAGGTTCGGGAGCGCCCAAGCCTGGGGCTCGGTCGCTAGGCTCGGGGGAGCTCTGGCTTCGCCACGTGGCCGACTGTCGGCCCTTGGATCGTCATTATCCAAGGGCTGCTGGTAACTACACTTCTGGGCGACGTGGAGGCTTGAAGGCCGTTGGATCCTTCGCATCCAACGGCATCTGGAGAAGGCTCGGGATGATGGCGTGTCGGCATAGGGACCGTTAGATGGTCGCTGGCCGAGGACCATCTAACGGTGATTGTATCTCCATCTTCCACCAAAGGCGGGCGGCGAGTTTGGAGCTCCGGCGAAGGAGCTCCTCCTCCGCCGCTCCATATCTGGTACTGCTGACCTCCCCGGAGCTCCTTGGATGGTCGTCGAGGGAGATGGGAGCTCGGGGAGAGTCCGGAGGCTTCTAGCGTCGACCATCAGGGCTAGGAGGATGATAACGAGGTCGATCAAATCGACGCCGGCAGAGCTCCGACCATTGCGAGTCTTCGAATACCTGCAGATTAAGAGTGCATAGCCGAAGCATAGAGTGCGTGCGTGAGCGTAGTGGGAGCTTGGATGGGCGAAGGGAACGAGGAGCTCGGTGCTCCTCCGCCGTGAGGGCGGAGGAGGTGGGTCGGAGATGACGGAGGATGTGAAGAAGGGAAGAGGTGATCGGAAAGATGCGCGTGGAAGGGGGGTTAACGGCGAAGCTAATAGGAGGGTTATCGGAGCGAGGGGGTGGCAAGAGAGAACTGATTAAATCGATGAAATCGAAGAAAAAATCAAAGGAGGTTCAGAGGATCTTACTTGGTCGGAGGCGAAGTGGAAGCTCGGGCTGGGGACTCGAGAGGATCCCCGGGTCTTCGCTGAACTCCGGCAGCGACTCGGAGCAGCTCGAGCGGACGCGGTTGCGCCGCGACGACGCCGATGACGGCGGCGGGTCTCACCGGGGGAGACAGTCGTCTTCGCTCGATCCTACCGCCTCCCCCTGTCACAGGGAGGCAGAGGAGGGCTGGGCTGCTCCCCGCGTAAAGATGGACATCGGGAACAGTGGTCGGAGGAGGTGTATTTGAAGGGCGAAGTGGCGGAGGTGATGGTTGACGACGTGGGTTTCGAAGTGATCGTGGGATGAATGGGAGCATGTCGGCGGTTAATGGAGGTGTGCGCGAGGGAGAAGGATGATGGGGGAAGACCGGGAGGTGTTTGGTTAGTGGTGATGGTGGTCGGAGTAGGTGGGGTAATAGGAAGGGGGCGAGGTGTTCGTGCGGTGAAATCGTGGGGAGAAGGGGTCTTCGGAGGTAGACGACGGTCTCCTGACCGTTGGATCTGGAGATCCAACGGTGGAGATTAAGGCGCGGAGTGACGGCGCAGATGGGATCTGGGGCGATGTGATCGGAGGGCAGATGGAGCGGCCACGTGGCGATTGGAGAGCGAGGCGCCATCGGAGGGTGGTGATGAGAGATGGAGGTTGATCGAGCGGTTAGGAATAGGGCCTGGATTAACGGTCCTGATGGAAGATCGGGTGAGTGCGATCGGTGGCGGATGGATGCGCCACGTGTCTGGCTGAGGGAGCGGCGCGAATGGAGGGAGCAGATGGAGCGCGGGGGGTGATCGAACGGCTGAGGATAATGAGTGGGTTGAGCGGCTAAGATGCGAGATCCAGGGCGCGATCGAAGGACCCACAACGCGCCACGTGTCAAGCTGTGGGCGCGGCGCTAACGGGTGATGAGGATGAAGCGCAGGGGAAGATCTAACGGCTGAGAGAATGAGCGTACGTGGAAAGCAGCTGGCCGTTGGATCAAGAGGGCGGATCCAACGGTCTAGAAAGGGGGCGGATAAGACAAAGGGGCCGGGCCACGTGGCGCCCCCAGAATGGGCCACGTGGCCCAATCAGATTATTCAGAAGGATTTTCTTATTTTTGAGGGCCCTATTGGCCGAATTTGAGAAAACTCAAAACATGAAAGTTGTAGATCTTGATGAGATCTACAAGTTTCATGTTGACCAAAACTCGAAAAGAGATCAAACAAGGACCCGAAGTATTTTTGAGGGTATTTTTAAGTCTAAAAATACCACGAATTTTGTTTTGCCATTTTTTTGTGATTTTTAATTTATTTAGGACTCTGTTAATTATTAGACACTAACAGGGATTTATTGACAAAACCTTAAGCAAGGGGGTTAATTATGGAAAATAAAGATCATGAAATCGAGTTTCATCAGCGACGTGAATCGCTCAATTAAGATCGAACAGTTCACACAGTAAGAGCTGAAAAAATATCTGATTTCGTGTGAACTGCTCGATCGTGATCGAATGGTTCGTGCCACCCCCTCTTTTACAGTTGGTTCTGTACAGCAGAGAAACTGGATCCTGCATACTAGATTGCGCTTGTTATTTTGATTGTGCTGCATGCGAGTGCGGACTCCTACCTCTGATTTCTAAGTATGTAAAGAACTTAACTTAGCATTTGGGATCCTACTGGTTCCCCAACGCTTCACTTGACGGTTTGATTTTCTTAATAGATAAATGGCCCTTAATTCATTTTCTAAAAAAAAGTATCAATCTAAAATAGTGCAACAATTTGTGATCTAAATTTACGTTAGCATCACATCCTATAAACCCAAAAAATGATAAATTTAACTTTACCATAGTTTAAAAACCATGTATGCTTAACAACATGATATTTATTGTTGTTGTTATCATAAAAAAAATTGAATTATTTCTGTATTTGTTATAATAATAACAACAACTACGTCATATACGTATTCACTAGTTTATCGATACTTTGGTTATGTATGTAAATAGTATTTATCATTTCAATAAATATAAAATGTGTATGATACTTAAGTCAATATGTAGAATATCTTATTTTTCTATGAAGATTCATTTATAGTATCACAAACTTCCGGACTTTTTATTTAGTAAACCCTAAATGGTATTTGTAAAACCTTCCTAAGCCGACCCAATAAAATTGTAATTGAGCAGACATGTCGTATTTACCTCGGTTTAACCAATATCAATATTATCGGACCAAGATAGAACACAACTCTCTGTTGGGAGTAGCGGAAGCAAACAAACACAAACCAAACAAGTAAAAACACGTACACATGGATTTATGAGTTTCATACTTGATTGGCCTATTTCCTCAAGCAGCGGCAATCCGTTTCACTATATCTAGAGAAGGGAGAATGCGGAGGATGTTGAAAACCAAAACCCTAGAGAGTTTATGTTGAATGGATGCTCGAATATCTAGAGAGTTTCACTATATCTGAGGTCCATCACACCAATAGATGCTCGAATACCTTCTGAAACAAATAAGCAAACATAACATCTGACAAATTGTACAAATATTTAGTGATCAAAACTTCGAGGAAAGGACAACTACGCCACCTCTCTGATTGTCTTTTTCACTACTAATGTATACCATATGATGAATATGAGATTAATCATATTTATTATTATTTATTATTCTCTTGACTTCAACAAATCAATAAATTTCATCACTAATTAATTAATTAACTACTACCTTAATTATGTACTCATGTAATCGCTCCACCTCGTCGTACCCCACTTTCTTCACCCATTTATCCCATTCACCCCACGTCGCCACTCACCTCGCCATCACCCCCATTACATCGTCCTAACTCCCCTTCTTCTCGTGTGACCATTAGTATCCCATGACCGACCTTCTAGGGCCTCCAAACGACCGTTACTTCCACGTCCCCCACCTCACTTGTAACCTCCATCTCTATCCCCATGTTCACCGTCCACCTTTATGCGGTCCTAGCCCTAGTCTTCCATGTACCTCAGGTGACAACTCTGGGGTGAGTGGTCAAGGCCACGATGGGTGTAGAACCCGATGAGACCCATGGTTCGCCGACCATGTCATGGCCCTGACCTGGCCGTCGAGCTGCTCCCCATGGCTGGGGGAGTTCAATGACGACCCGAGCTCCTCCAGAAGCTTAGCCCAGGCCCTGCTCCGCCTATAATACTCCCCTAGATCTCCAGGTAAACTTCCTCCTTGTTTTCTCTTAGTTCATTAGGAGTTTATAGACCATCTCATGCCCAATTAATTAGCCATACACTTTCATCAAACCTCCATCGTACTCACAAGCCCCTTCGATCATCTTCTCCCCTTCTCCACCCCCACCCCTTCCACTCTGTCCCCTTTCTCTCAGATTCGCTTGAGAAGAAACCACTTGAGCCTCCACTCCATCCGACCAGGCTCCCATTTCACTCACCTCACTTGCACATTGTAACCTTCGGCTATTCCTAATGTTTTGCAGGTCCTAATTCTCATGTTTTTATTGCATTTATGCCTTTAGACTCTTTATTTAATATCTTGAGCATACAAATTCAGTTTCAGATGATTTCAATTTTGATTTGATGCTAATTTGATGCTCTACATGACATCATGAATAATTAACTGATTTGACATGTTGAACAGAGGGTGCTAAATTCGAATTATATTGTGTCTCTTTCTTATTCATTTAAATGCCATTAATTAAACTCGATTTTTTTTGCATCAATAATCAATGAACTTGGTCTCACTTCTGGCTCATGTTATTGATCGTTTAGGGGCATCCTTGTACATGTAAATAACCGTTGCATTGCATATCATTTCGTTGCATTAAGTCATATCTTTTATCTTGCACAAAATTGAAATAAAAAATGACATGACATTCATTCACCATATTTTTGAATCATTTTGTGCATTTTTGTGCATTGTCTGCATGATTGACCTAGATTGACATAATTGATCGCTTAATATAGATATTAGGACCTGATTAATCATAGAGATAGATTGTGCCCTATAGTCCACACTGGGGCTTACCACGATCAAATAATATTGAATCACACCTAGATTAACTTACTTATTTATGTATGTGTAGTTGTTTTGATTGATCTCTAACTGATCGACTACAAAATTCGCCATTATTAATGAGGGTAATTTTGGGTTTGTCAAATGGTGCCTTTGTCGGGGACACGGGTCATCCTTTTTTTATTTCTTGGATTTTAATGTTTTATTTGAGTTGATTATTTTCAACACCTAGGTCTACTTGTTGTGTATGTTTTTGCATTGTTCTATTGCTCATTGAATTTCTTGATTGTATATCTAACGATTGGCTTTTGTGTTAGGGCTCGTGGAGATTGAGGATGCTCGAGAAACATGGAGATGAGAGTCATGATCTCTCGTTGTGAGGAGTCGTCGGAGCACCCTTTGAAGCATCCGATTTTTTAATGAGTAATTTGTTCATTTTATTTATGTATATTATTTTTAATAATTGCATTTCTAGCTATCCTCGTTCGAGGGCTCGTGTGTATAGCATGGACTTGGACTTGCATGTAGTGTGTGGAGCATGTTTCACCCCAGTCTGGGTAGACTCCACTTGAGTGTTCGACCAAGGCTAGGCACGTGGCTCTCTGATCTTGTCATATTTTATATCCAAATGTGCTTTATCCTAGGTAGGACACTAATAAGAATCAGAGAGATTTACTTCATCTCTCCCTAATTCAATGAGACACACATAAACATCGTTTCAATTAGCCAAATTTAACTCAATTCTTCCTGTTAATAGCGACATGTTTAGGATGTAGTGTCTTTAACTTGCATGCATGTAGAGATAATTTCAAATTCAGCCTTGCACATGCATGGAGAATGCTAGAGCCAGTATAAGTTTTTCTCTTGAGCATGCATCAAGGTTTTCTGTTTGCATTGACTTTTCTCGATTTCCCTTTTGATTTAACACTTAGGAATTAAATAAATTGGGACAAGTTGTTAGACGATGGATGCTTGATATATGCTCACATTAATTCAGTGATAACCTAAACATCGAATTGGGATTGTTAATATAAGCCGACCCCAATAAAATGGAGTAAAATTTAACCTTATTTTATGGGAGAGCATTACCTGCATTGTATGTAGGATGTGTTTCATGTTGAGAGGTGAGGACGTATCCCTTGGATAGTTCCCAAAACCCATTAAGACCTACGTAACGAACTCGGATTTTGGATGATCACCAATAAAACCGAAAAGATAAAAGACCAAAATCGGTTGGTTTCGTGTGTGAGTTGGTAAACCAAGGGTGTATTGCTTGATTGGTTGAGCCATGGTTGTGTATTCTGCCCAACCCTCTCGTAACTCTAGACACTCTATTCAACTCTGAAGATTTTTCCATTTTGTATATCCATTCCACTCTAACCCTAACTAGTAACCCGGCTCCCCACACCTATCTCCATATCCAGATACTTAGGCTACTCTTCAGCCTAAGTATAGGGGGAACCATGTACATCTCTGATTGTTCACCTTGGGTCTCTCCATCCTTATTGCATATCTCTATCCTTAGGCTCTTCTCAGCCTAAGTATAAGGGAGACCCAAGCCCCTGTCTTCTTCTTCACTCATTTGATACCTTCCCTCGGTCCTCTTCTTATACTTAGGTTATTCTTAACCTAAGTATAAGGGGATGTCCCGAGTCAGTTCATGATTCTCTTCTTTATTTTAGCATGAGCTACGGCTTCATATCACTTTGTACTATGAGGACATAACAAAATCTACCTGTAGGGGGTGTACCGTATATATTTAGATATAGCTCATATTTTGAAAATTTTCAAACTTTTTGGGGCTAGGGTATAGTATTTTGTGAACTGATTTGTGTAAAAATGTTTGTAAAATGACTGAAAAATTTTATAACTATGTTACATTATTTTGAAAAATGATTGATAATGGTTTGAAAAATAGGATTTTACTTGTTTTGAAAATCATTTGAAAAATGTTTTGAAAATTTATATAATATGTGACACGGTTTGGAAAATATTTTCTAAATTCCTCTAAAAATAAGGGATAAAATGAGATTATTTGTGTTTACAAATACTTCTAACCTTATTAAAAAACCATAAAAATCAAAAGCTCCAGGTGCCCCTCTACGACTCCCTTTCCTCTGATCCGACTCAATTCTAAGGTCTGATGGGCTCAATACAATCTAGATGCCCCTCTGCGACGATTGGTGTGACGGTTGGGTCCAAGTCCCCATGCTAGGGACCTGGCACTCTAGCTCCAAGTGGCTCCAATGTGGACCTCCAGAGCTCATATCCATCTCCAGAATATGCTCTTATCACCTGCAAGTTATTCGTAGCTCGAAGGCGGTGCTATAACCGATGTTATTCGACAAAATCAATAAGGAAAGGAGGATGGATGGGTCGATCTCCTACAAGGTGGAAGAATGAGATCGAATTCCCATATCTCAGGCAGATCTGGTGAACAGAGTGCATGAGAGTAATAGAGGAATGATCACGAATGTGGGAGGGTGATATATCTCCATTTCATCACCTTTATTCTTTCATTTTGACCTTTAATCCCTCATCAAATGCATGTAAATAGCACTAATTTGTACAAAATAGCATTCATTATTTATTGTATATAAAATACTTTTTAAAAATAAAATAAAAGAATAAATAAAAGAATAGATAAGGAAATAAAATACCAAAGGTATTTTATGATCCTAAACCCCGAGACCTAGGCATCATGATGATTAAGTCGACAAGGACTACAGTAGGGGGAGATAAGGGTAAAAAATACAATAAAATTCCCATTTTATTTTGCCCAATAATCCATTTTTGGGACCCATTTTATTTTTGTGTTATTTATACTTCAAATCAATAAACATTGTACATGAAAGTTGTAGGTAAAAATACATAGAAAAATACAAAAATTATTTCACACAAAAATAATACAAATTATACATTCTACACTCAGAATAAAAAGCCAAAATCCAAATTTCCCATACCCATATCTTCTCCATATGAACTCAAAATCTATCAAAATCACTTAATTGCATATAACTTTTTATTAGCTATTTAAAGAAGGTGGTTTCATTTAATTTGGAGTTAAGATGCAAAAGTTAGTTTTTGGACCTCTTTTGTACAATATACCTGAATAAAACATTCATTTTATTTATTCTTTATTTTTTCATGTTTTTGTATTTTTATAGTTTTGTAATTATTCTTTATAGCATACGTATATAATTAGAATACAATAAAATTTCTAAAAAGACACTAAAATAAATAAGTCTATTTCTATACATAGATGAATACATTGTACATATACCTATATAATTAATACTTATCTTTAATTAAGTATATAAATAAACTTAGAAAAATATAGTAAAAATATATTTAAGTATATTTAAATAAGTTGTAAATATATAAATTATGTACATAAAATAATAATATCTAATACAAACTAAAAATAAAATATACAAAATATATGTAAATATACCTATAAATATACTTGTAAAAAGTTACTCACAATAAACTAATCCATAAAAATAAATAAAAATCATATTAAAATACTACATAAAATAATAAACAAGTTTTATTTTATAACTTTTATATAATTAATTTATTATTTTATTTTTTAATTAATTACGATTTTCTATTCTAGTTTGTCCTTTAGCAGCCTTTGTTGGACCAATGGGGAGCCGCCCATTGTTGATCGCAGGTCAACTTCTCTGACCCGTGACCTAGCCCTGTTAGAATAGATGAGCCCCTCCTTCCTCGAATTTTCCACCATGATATAAGGATCGAGGCCTTATACATCCTTCATAAGATTTGATCACTATTCATCTAGGATCCTCACCGACTCTTCTCCTAAGACTGAGCATCATCGAGATACCTGCTAACCCTAGGCGAAGATATTTAAAGTCCAATAAAATGGGGGAGGAAGTCGGAAAAGCCGATGTACGATCAAACACAATGATGCATGCAGAGATAGAAATGTGTACCTTGCTCCAGCACTCTACATGCAGGGTGATCCGCACATAAATTAAAGACAGAATTAAAACTACCTATATGATGCAAGAAGAAATCGGCCTTAGACAAGAATTTCTACACGATAAGAATGGTAGCTAATAGGTCAACAAGAGAGGTCGGGGTCCGGTCTCTGATGCCGATCGGTGTCCGCCATAACGGATCCTGCCAGCGCTGTATACGACCTCTAGCTGCACGTGACCCCTCAAGTGACCAAATTAGCTTTTTCTTTTTGTGAATTATTAATTAGGTCCACTTAATGATCTATAGGCACAGGTAAGATATTAGTTGTGGGGTCCTAATCAATTACGTTACAATCACAATAAAATCCTAAGTCTAGGGGCCCAAATTCGCGTGAATCAAAAATAAAAGGAAATGCGAGGAAATCAAAACCGACGAAAAACCGCAAAAGCTAACGAGGCCCCCAAGGGAACAATCCCTCGGGCACTGGACCTCGTGAAGTGTCGAAGTGTCTGAATGTCTTGAATATTACAAGTTACGAGTCTCTCTCTCTCTCACAAATAATTACACAAATATATGCAGAAAAGTAAACTAGAGCTAATCTACAAAATTCTCTAAGTCATTCTCGTGCAGGGTTAGCAAGCCGAAGTTGGCTTCACGTGGGTGCACAAGTGCCTTGAGAAATGTGCCTCCCTCGATCCGCGGTACCTCGCATAAAGTCAACAAGAGAGTGGTCAGACAGCTAAAAAATGTATACCACAAATAATGAAAATAAATGAAGCGAGAATGGTAGGCAAGCAATCACAGTCAATCACAAAGAAATGATCTATACGTTGTTGTTCCCCGGCAATGGCGCCATTTGATAACACGGATTTATCAAGGGTCAAAATAGTCCACACAAGGCGGGACTACAGTGTCGCTGAGCGACAGCTCACGAAACCTGTATAAATCAACAATTAACCCACAACAACAATCAAACAATGAAAAGCAACATGAGGAGTTAAAATTTAATATAACTCTACAATAAGTGTGTATAGTGCAAGTATGTGTAGAGTGTCAAACACAGGGAACAAGCAGGATAGATCGAAAAAGTGCTCAAGAGTGAATGTGATCAAATGCCTATAAATGTGCTATTTCTGTGGGTTTTTAATTTTTAATTTTTTTCTTTTTATGTTTTTTGATTTTTTTAATTTTGTATTTTGATTTTTAATTTATAGATTTTGTATTTTCTTTTTGTATTTTATATTTTTTTATATTTTCTTTTTCTTTAAGGAAGTATATATACAATAAAGGAAAAAGAGATATAATATATAGAGAAAAATAGGTAAAAATAAGCAAAACTCAAGAAATAAATTATTCTTGCTCTTTTTATATTTTTCTAATGTTTTTATGATTTTTCTATATTTTCCTATTTTTTTGGTATTTTTAAAGTCAAAAATACTGAAAACAGTGGATAAAATAAAAAACTGAAACCAAAATGAGAATGAAAAATATCAAACAAAGTCCAAAATTCTTAAACCAGTTTTAAATTAAAGCTAATAAATCATAAAAAAATCCAGAGACAAAAATTAGTTTTTTAGGATTTTCTTGGAATTTTTAAGATTTTTGTGAAGTTTTTAGGTGTTTTGCTATTTTTTGGAGTTTTACTTTGAATTTTTTTAGTGATTTTTAGATTGAAGTTAAAAGACACAGAAACAAACAAAAGGTATTTTTTTAGAATTTTCAAGCCGGTTGTAATATTTTTTTGGTATTTTCTAATGCAGACAGTAGCAAAAATGCATGTTTTTGAATTTTTATAAATATGAAAAGTACAATAAAAATGCAAACTAAAAATATAGCGTGAAAGAACAACAAAAAAGAAAGCTATGGTATTTTTTTGGTGATTTTTAGGGTTTTATAGATGCATGGAATAAATAGAGACAACAAATAGAAAAATTAACACTAGCAGGGGTATAAATGCAAATTCCAAAACCCGCAAGGGCACAAGTACAATATTCCCCACCACACATGTGGAGTGCACGCATTGGGGAGAACCTAAATGTAAATACAAAGAACCTGGGGGCGTATTTGCAATTTCTCCAAAAATATTATGCTTAATAAATAAGTTCCTGGACTAAAACAAAATAAGAGAACCCGCAGGGGGGTCCTTGCAAAATGTCCACCACCCCACGCACATGAGTCACGTGAGGTGACGTAGACAGGGACCTATATGCAAATACGGAAAGTATGGGGGTCTAAATGCAAATATTACAAAACTTTTATACTTCAGTTGAAAGTTTATGAACTAAATTTTAAATACAAAAACGCTAAGGGTAGAAAATGCAAAATACCCAAAGCTAGGCGATCCGTCGGCACTAGAAGCTTCACTTGACACGTGGTGCGATATGGACGGTCGATGACGATTCGGATCGAGCGGCCACGATTAGTTCTCCAGAGGTGATCGGACGGCTGCGGCACGTGAAGATCTAACGGCTAGCGTACAATTTGGAGACCCGGCCAAGATCTGACGGTGCTGGGGGGTGGAGGAAGAACAGGGAAGCAACGCCGGCGAGGCGAGCGTCCCCGCTCCATATCTCGGTCCTCCGGCTCAAAAGTGGCCGGTGGGCTCTTGGGGTCTCCCTCTTGCTCCTGGGGGATCCAAAAATCTCCGGCTGTGGTTGGAGTTCGCGCAAGATGGTGGCCGGAGCGAGCTTCGGCAAGGTGAACGTTTGGGTGATTCAGTGGGTGGATTGCGAAGCTAACAATGGGATATTAATCCTAATGCTACATCGAACGAAAGGAGCAAAAGAAAAAGAAGAAAAGCAAGACCCTCGAAGGTAATATACCTGAGGGAGAAGAACCTCGATGGTGTGCTTGGCCGGAGGTGGTGGAGCCGCCTCGAAGCTCGCTCGACCAACCTGACGCACAAAGGGAGGAGCTGTCACCTTCCTCTCTCGATTGGGCACGAAAGGGGGAGAGGAGCTTGTGCAAAAGGGGTTCAAAAATTGGTTTGAAGATCAGAGGGGCTATTTGAATGGTTGGCAAACGGCTGGGAAGAACGAGGCACATGATGCGACACAGCGGTCCAATGCCCAAGGAAAGCCAGGGGCGTGAATCACCGGTGTCCAAGGAAGAAAAGTCAAGAAGACCATTACGCGGAATGGTGCAAGATGTGGCCTCAAAAAATCGAGAAATAGGGGTCAAACCGAGGTTCTGACAAAGCCACAGGGTGAAGGACGGCTAGTTGATCGAGGTCAACGCAGACCATCTCCTGGTTGGTCCACGTGGACTAACCAGGAAAAAGCCCTGGAAAACCATTTACAAATTCATTTAAAAATAGTAAATGAATTTATTATTTTTGGATTATAAAATAAAAAATGTTTATTATTTTATGAATTATTTTATTATGATTTTTATTTATTTTTTTGAGATATTAAATTACAAGTTACCTTTTTAGGTCTATATATTTTAATATTTTATTTTTATTTTCTATAATTAATTTTATTAATTTTATTTATTATTTTATAAATTTATAAAGTATTTTATACACTTAAATATATTTTTTTTATTTTTCTGAAGTGTATTGTACACTTAATAAATTCGGAGAATTAATTATACAGGTATACTTATAGGTATTTTACCTATGTATTAAAGACAAGTATTTTATTTTTGTGTTTTCTTTATGTTTGTATTCCTATTTTAATATACACATATATTATAAATAATATTTACAAAATTATAAAATATAAAATTATAAAAATAATGAATAATAAATATAATGAATATTTTTATCTGTACAGGTGTACAATAGGGGTCCAAAAACTCAACTTTCAAACCGTAGCTCCGCCAAATGCGAAACTACCTTCAATAAATAGCTTATTTAAAGTTATATACAATTAAAGATGATTTTGATGCGTTTTGAGTTTTTATTTGAGAGATACAGGTATGGGAAGTTGGGATTCTGGAATTTTATTCAGATCATAACTTTTTTTCTGTACATTATTTTTCTATGAAATAAATTTTGTACTTTTCTTTATTTAATTATCTACAACTTTCATGTACAAAGTTTCTTTATTTGAGGTATAAAGTGGAACCAAAAATAGGTCCCAAAATGAATAAAGAATAAATTAAACCACAAAGAATCTTTCTTGGTTTCTGGCCCTTATCTCCCCTACTTTATTCCCTGTCAACCTATTCATCTAGATGCCTAGGTCTCGGGGTTTCAGGTCATAAAATATTTACAATATTTTATTCCTTTTATTTTCTTTTCTTTATTTTATTATTTTGGCTTTAAAAACTGTATTTTATACACTATTTACACACACATGCATGAATGCTAAAATGCGTGAATTAAGGGTATTTACATGCATTTACCAGGGTTTTTGAGGCTAAAATAATAGAATAAAGATGATGAAATGTGGATTAATCATTCCCCTATACTTTGCCTTTGCTAGTCCCTAGCAAACACTTATGCAATAAGTGCAGAAAAGAAAAACAAAGAAAAGAAAAAAGAAGAAAGTTCGATTGATTTTAATGATCAAACTTGTCTTCACAAAATCAAAGTTTGGAGCTTAAGTCGGACCTTTGGAATTTTAGTGCGGGCAGAACCTTAATGAGAACCGGATTTGAAATCCAACGGCCTTCGAGAATCCTAAAACTCTGCTCAAGTCTCCTTAATAGCCAGGTCAGAAATATTTCAACTCATACGCAAACCCTTACGACTATGAATCTGACTCGTACAATGTAAGTGATGGTGGCTTTCCCCAACTAGAATGACAAAGAGACTGACTTCTCTAATATGACAATCCAATGATTCTCCAATCCAATAACTCCTTCCTCGAGGAGCGGGGTATTCCCTTCTAAGTTCAAGTGGCAACCAACTCATGAGGAGGGGGTGAAGAGAAGAATGGGCGGTAGCCAGTGTAGGTACATATCCTAGAATGCAAGACCAGTGTAGTCAAGTCATCCAGCTGCAGGCTCACATGATTTGACTTTGATTCTCAAGCTTGCTTATTGACTTTACAACATATGTACACTCCGGCAGGCATTTTATTTTTATACAGGCATGTCCCCCCCCTTTTTTTAAAATACTATTTACAGCAACATTTACATAAGGAGTTTTTCCTCTTGAGCCAGTAGACTATCCCTCTTTTGAAGCTTTATTGCAACCCACACTCTCCTGTCTTTAGAATTCCTCATCACTGGACGGGTTGGGGTGCACTTCCCTCCCTAGAGGAGGACAAATGTTTCCACTTGTGTGCGTCTCATACCGGCAAATCCAATCCCCTCGCCACTCCAACTGAGTTGAGCAAAGTGAAAGGTGCATGTGTCCAAGTTAGGTCATTATCAACAAGAGTCGCGCGTATGCTCTGAAATAATCTACTTAGACAGTCAAGAATCCATTGAACCAAGTCCCGTGATTCTCAAAGAATTAAGTCAACTAGACCTGAAGTACCTCAATTCCAGTTCCTATAAGGTTCTTGTTATTAAGTAGATTTTAAGGTCCAATCAAGATCTAATCTCCGGATTTTACTTAGACTTCTTCAACTATCAAACTCAATCCGAAAAATGCGGATGCTATGCAAAATGCAGAGACTATTTTCGTGATGCAATTTTCTCAATGATTTTGAACTTTTTATGGATTTTTGAAAGGATGATGCATATGCATTTTTTGTATTATTTTTTTTTCAAAAAGATTTTTCAGATGTTTTTGGATTTTAGTTTTGCAAATGTTTTTGGGATTTTTGAACACAAAAAGATTTTGGCTAAAATCTAGGTTAAAATATTTACACAGGGATGCATCTTATATATACAAGAAATAGATTTTAGGAATTTACAAGGGTAAGTGGTCAATTTTATAGGTATATATATAAAGAATTTTAGGTGTGATGTATGTATTCCTCAAACTTATTTGACAAAGGTTTTTTAAATAATATTGAAAACTATAGTCCAAAATAAATTTTACAAACATTTTTACAAACATGTACACACATTTGAAAATAATTTTGCAAAGGTTTTCAAACTGTATATATATTTTTTACATATTTTTGCAACCATTTTTCAAACCATTTGCAAATAATTTTTCAACATTTTATTTTACACAAAGGAAATAAAATTTTCAAAAAAAATAATTTTTACGAAGGTTGAAAACATGTAACAAAATATTTTCCAAATAGTTTTTCAAAAGATTTTTCATAAAGATTTTCAAACTATTTTTCAAACATTTTGCAAAAAATATTTTCACCTGATTTATTAATAAGTATATACAAAAAGAATTTGAGGAATGTTAACATCTTTTTATTAAGGTTTTTAATGAATTTTAAGGAATTGTTAGCCATAACTATTAGTAAAAATACAAAAGTACAAGTTATGGCTAAAGTATATACACAGTATATATGACCCCCCTATACTTAGCTTGAGCTATGTCATCGTAGATCGGAGAGAAAAGAGAAGACATAACTCGTACCGAGTATAGACAAGTATAAAGAATAAATGAATAAAAAGATGAATGAACAAATGAGAAGTTGATCGTCCCCCCTATACTTAGGATCAAGTAATCCTATGTATAGCAGACTGTACACAAAGCAGGGAGGGTCAAGGGTGGGAATGAACAGATCGTACTCAGATTGTCTCCCCCTATACTTAGGGTAAGATATCCCTAAGTATAGACAAAAAGAGGAGACAATGGAGAGGATCGACAAATAGAGAAACCCGGGGTGCACGCCCCCTATACTTAGGACAAAGTACATCTTAAGTATAGAAGACTGTCTACAAGGGGCGACACCTTTTTGGTACAGAAAGAAGATAGAAAAGGAAAAGAAGAAAAGAAGAAAAGACGAAAAGAATAGATCACAGCTCAGTGTGTGTACCCCCCTATACTTAGGACAAGGCGTGTCCTAAGTATAGCAAAATAATAAGATGGCAACGGGGTATCAGACATAACAGAAGAATGGAAGAATGATATGGACATGTGGATCTATACATAGAAATATGGAAGTGATAACCATGTATGAGATGCAAGTGATATGAGTCAAAGAGCACATCTCATACCAGATGAATGGGGGCAACATCAATGGTCGGCGGATCATGATCTAGATATAGCTTCAGGCGCTGACCGTTAACTCGAAAGGTAAAGGACGATGACAACTCGGATATACCAACACTGCCATTGTCATGTACTTTCCTAACCACATATGGACCTTTCCACTTACTCTGCAATTTCCCTAGAAATAATTTCAGCCTAGAATTAAACAACCATACACGCTGATCAGGCTCAAACTGTTTATGGCTGATATGAGAATCGTGCCATATCTTCACTTTTTCCGTATACCGTAGGCTGTTAGAAAAGGTTGTATCTCTCAATTCCTCCAGGGCTGCCAACTCTGCTTTCCTCTGTTCTCCTATACTCTCGGGATCCAATAATAACTCTGTAACTGCCCATAATGACTTGTGCTTGATTTCCACTAGTAAATGGCACGGCTTGCCATAGACGAGACGAAAGAGAGATGTCCTTAATGGTATCTTGAAGGAAGTCCGATATACCCACAAGACCGAGTCCAAAAGCTGTGACCAATCCTTTTGATCTGAGCGGACTACCTTCTGTAAAATAGTCTTGATCTCCCTGTTCGAAACTTCAGCATGACCATTGGTCTGAGGATGATACGACGTGGCAACACGATGGTCAATGCTGAACTCGTCTGCAAGGGCTTTTACTTGCCGTTAATAAAGTGAGACCCCCATCTGAAATCAGAACTCTAGGTACCCCGAACTGTGAAATGATATTTTTCCTCAAAAAACGACACACATTCTTAGCATTTACGGCTCGGGCAGGGATGGCCTCAACCCAACGATTCACATAATCCACAGCAAGCAGAATGTACTCAAACCCCTGACTCTTAGGAAATGGGGCCATGAAATCAATCCCCCATGCATCAAAAACCTCACAAAAGTGAATGGGCTGCATGAGCATCATGTCTCTCTGTCCGCAAGTACCCATCTTCTGACAGTCAGTACATCTCTTCACGAATTTATCGGAATCCTTGAAGAGAGTAGGCCACCAAAGGCCAGATTGGAGTACCTTCTGTGTTGTCCGTCTCCTAGAATGATGTCCTCCTGCCTCAAGCTTGTGGCAGTAGGTGAGGACGCTATGCTGCTCTTCTTGAGGAATGCACCTCCTCCAGATGCTATATCCTCCTTCATGATAAAGGACGGGATCCTCGCAATGGTAAAACTTGGCCTTCGCAAGGAAGGTCTCAAGTTTCTGCCTGGGCCAACCTTGTGGAACCGTCTTGGCGACAAGATAGTTCACAATGTCGGCGTACCATGGGAGCGAGGTGATTGCTAGGATCGCCTCATTTGGAAATGTCTCTGTAGAAGGTGCGCTGGGCTCAGATTCCTCAACGTTCTCTAAGCGGGAGAGGTGATCCGCCACCACATTCTTAACTCTAGGCTTATCCTTAATCTCAATGTCAAACTCCTGGAGCAGAAGGATCCATTTGGTAAGGCGAGCTTTGGCATCCTTCTTGGCCATAAGGTACCAGATGGCAGTGTGATCTGTAAAGATAGTCACTCTAGATCCGAGAATATATGATCGATACTTATCCAAAGCAAAGACTACAACTAGCATCTCTTTCTCATTCACAGTGTAATTCCGCTGAGCGGCATCCAAAGTCCTGCTAGAGTAGTGAATGGAATACGATAATCCATCCCTCCTCTGTTCAAGCATAGCCCCTACGGCAAAATCAGAAGCATCCGTCATGATCTCAAATGGAAGAGACCAATCGGGCGGCTGAAGGATAGGAGCCGTGACAACCATATTCTTGAGAGTCTCGAAAGATGCAAGACACTTATCATCTACATTGAACTCGATGTCTTTCATCAACAAATCAGTGAGCATTCGGGCAATACGACTGAAGTCCTGAATGAACCGTCGGTAGAAACCGACATGCCCCAGAAAAGACCGCAATTGACGCAGATTGGACGGTGGATTGAGTTTCCTAATGATATCCACCTTGGTCGGATCAACCTCCATGCCCCTATTGGAGATGATATGACCAAGGACCGTCCCTTGAGTCACCATGAAGTGACTCTTCTCCCAAGACAAGACAAGATTGACCTCTATGCAGCGTTTAGCACACGGTCTAGGCAGTCAAGACAAGCATCAAACCCATCGCCATAGACGGAGAAGTCATCCATGAAGACCTCTAAACAGTCACCCACCATGTCCGAGAAAATGGACAAAATGCACCTTTGGAATGTCGCCGGGGCATTACATAAATCAAAGGGCATCCGTCTGAAAGCATACGTCCTAAATGGACAGGTGAATGTCATTTTCTCCTGGTCTTCAAGCGCAATGACCACTTGGTTATAACCGGAGTACCCGTCAAGAAAACAATAATGACTCTTCCCAGCTAGCCTCTCGATAAACTGATCAATGAATGGCAGTGGGAAATGATCCTTCTTGGTGGCCTCATTCAATCGTCTGTAGTCCACACAGACCCTCCAAGAAGTGGGTATCCGACTAGCTATATCCTCTCCAGACTCACTCACAACTGTAGTGATACCCGTCTTCTTGGTACCACATGTAATGGACTAACCCACTTGGAGTCAGAGATGGGGTAGATAAAATCGACGCTCCACCATTTTGATATTTCTTTCATGACCACATCTCAAAGATTCGGGTTCAGTCGTCGTTGGAACTCACGTGAGGGCTTAGCGTCCTCTTCGAGGTAGATATGGTGGGAGCACAGAGCTGGACTAATCCTCTGGAGATCAACTATACTCCATCATATCGCCTTGCGGTTTCTTTCAAGAACCTCCATCAGATGAGATTCTTGGTCTCCAGTCAAATCCGCTGAGATAATGACTGGGTGCATATCTGGCTCACCTGCAAGGAATCTATACTTCAACGACTGCGGCAAGGGCTTCAAATCCGGGCAACTAGGAGGTGGCAGATCTGGCTTTTGATATGTCTGTGTGAAGGCTACCAGGTCTGCATGAGAGAACTCTCGCTATGCATGAAAATCTGACGAAGGGAACCCTGCTGGTATCTCTGTGAACTGTGTTGGCTCGCTCTCCATCCTACCTGTCAGCTCAGAAGGAATCAGACATGGCAAGTAATCATCAAACTCATCCCAATCAATGTCTGAATCCGAGGGATCTAAACTATAAGAACAAGAATGAAATTCTGCTTCACCACTCATCCCACAACTGTCAACCTCTAATGTGTCCTCTGCCAGGGGTGCGCTATCCAAACTCTCGATTGCAATAAGCTGTAAGTACACTGAATCTGCGGGCAAGGCGAGGGCTTGTACTACAGGATCTGTCCAAATGGCTTCATCATCGGACATCACAAAATCACACTCCTGGTGGACGTCTAGCTCAGCCTCTGTCATCTGCTCTGTATCGCTGAACTGCTCTGAGCATGTTGGTTCTCTCGCTCTGGTCTCGTCGATCGTCTCTATTTGCATACTTTCGCCCTCTACGCGAAAGTACACCTTCCCACTATCATGGTCGGATACCGCCTTGGCAGTGGCCAAGAATGGGCATCCAAGTATGATGGGGGTATCTGTTACCAACTCAGGGATCTCCATGTCCAATACAATAAAGTCCACGGGGAATCTCATGCCCTGAATGGTAATGACGACGTCTCTCAACAACCCCTTCGACCTCTTAATCGACCTATCAGCAAAATGAAGGATTGTCCTGCTCCGATGGAGATGACCAAACTCGAATTGGTCAATTAAGGTTGCCGGAAGGAGGTTGATAGAAGAGTTGTTGTCTAATAGAGTACGATCGAACCGCTGCTCCTGAATCTCGCATCTGATATAGGGAGCTCCTGCATCAGGTCTCTTGGCTGACAATCAGTTCTGAATGGCAAAGCATGTGGAACGGGTGAGCACATGGATCTCAACTCTACCGTTCCTCCTCTTCCTGCGGACTGTAATCTTCTCTCTCAGGTTCTTTTGGAAGAGGGGGATGTGCTCAAGTGCCTCCTGTAGAGTCAGTTGAATCTGAAATCTATCAATCATATGGTTGCTGAACTCTAACTGGTGAGTCTTTTTTGGATTATCTCTTTTATCCCCCTTCACTAAGCACCAGTGTTTGAGGGAAGGGGATGGTAGGGGCCTCCTCAGATGGAGGACTAGGAAGAGGTTCCTGTCCTGTGAAGGAATGGAATCCATACAATGATCATCATGCAACACATATGGACTCGAAGTGGATACAGAAACCTTTTCTTTATTCATATTTTTGTTCTTTTTCTTTTTACTACAGTCCTGAGATACAAAAGGTGGCAACACAATAGGTGGGCGCTCAACAAAAGTAGAAGTGGTAGCCTCAGTACCACCAACGACATCTGACTTCGCAGCATCAGCACCGTGCTCTAGCTCAGCATCTGGTATAATGGTGGCATCAGCACCACCATCTTCATCTTGTGTCACGACGGCCTCAGCATCGTCATATGGATCTCCATCATTGGTGGCATCGGCACCACCGTCATCAACATCATCTACAGCATCAGTATCGCTACTCTCCTCATCCGTTGCTCCTGGTTCCTCGTGTGGTTGTCGCTCAGATGAGGCACCACCGACTGGCATCCTACCGCTCCTAGTAGTCACGAAATCAACATCATAAAAAGAAGACATGCCACTCAAATAGTCACTAGGAGAGGTATCCTCTGTAAACTGTACCTGCTTAGACTTCCTCTTCAAATTGTTCAGATTAGGCTCGATCTGTGCAGGTATGGCGGCCTTGCCCTTGATGATATCCCTCATCTCCTGCCGGAACTCATCCATTTCCCACAGGAAGGATGCTTGTGGTTCAGAAAGCAAGCGGGCGAGGTCATCAAGCGCTGGGTTCTCGAAGGCAGGTGCCTGAGAACCAGAAGTGTTCCCCTGCTGGAAATGAGGCTGTTGCTACTGTAAATAGTGAGGGGGAGGCTGGGAGTATGTCTAGTGAGGCTGCTGACGCTGCCTCCACTGTTGTCCCTGATAAGAGGGATGAGGACCCTGCTGGTACTGCTGGTGGGCATACTGGGGATGCTGATGCTGCTGGTTGTTCTGATGGCCCTGAGCTGGAGGATGCTGCTAGGATGAGGTGCCACCAGTGGTCCAACGGAATCCAGGGTGATCACAACGAATCACGGGCTGCTGTGGGTACCGGTCGTACCAAATCCCATTGACTTCCATCAATGGTTCCTGCTCAATGGGTGGTGGAGGAAGAACTGCCAGTGGTTGATCCGGCTGGTACACCACCATCTGAGTGTCCTGAGATGGTGGCGGCAATGGATAGTGATGTAGCTGCTGGACCGGCTCTGTCTGGATGTGATGAACCTGGCGGTATGTGGAAGAGGGCTGAGTTGAGCTGCTACTGCTGGGATCAGCACATGACCTGGGAGGCTGCTGGGTAGACGTTTGTGCCTCCTGAATGCATAGGATCTGCGTCTTCAGGTCACTCATGGTCTTCGTCAAAAGGTCCATCTGTGCAAGACCTTGACTCTGCTTCTTCTCAAGGATCTGGATGCGGTCCAACTTCTCACTAATAGTTCCCATGTCGGTTGCGGTGGATTCAGCCTGAGCTGCTGCTGCTGACGGTGTATGAGTACCGGCATCGATGTGTGCAATCCTTTGATATCCAACTGTCTGTGATGGGATCTTCAGCTGTGTCTAGACTCTGGCTTGGGCCATGACTGTAGAGTTCTCTGCCATTCCTTCATAGATCTCCCAGTGTCAACCCACAGAAGAAACTCTGAACCAGATTGGGCTTTGATATGTCGTGATGTGAACACCGGTCAATGAGCTCTCTAAATCGATCCCAAGCCTCAGGGAACTACTCATTCAGGATCATCGTGAAGTTGCTGATCATAGCTCGTGCTGCGTTCATCCGGCCGAGTGGATAGTACTTGTTCAAGTACTCGGTCCGAAGCTGTGCCCATGATGTGACGTACCTCTCAAGATGCTTCAGCTAATAGGCTGCTCTGTCAGCTAATGAGAACGGGAAGGCAATCATCTTTATTGTGTCCTCATCCATGAATCTGTCATGGACAGTGCTGCAAATCATCTCAAACTCCTACAGATGGAGATGAGGCTCCTCGGTGGCTAGCCCATGAAACTTGGGCAACAACTGAATGGTCTTCAGGCAAAGCTCGAAGTTCCTGACAATGGGAGGAAGCTGGATCCATCGGTGAGTGAGGGTTGCAGTTGGGTTGTGCAACTGCCTCATGGTCATCGGCGGCGGCCTCTCCTGCTGAGGGTCTGCTCCTTCTCCGCCTTCTGCTTGGGGTATATCTCCACCGCCCTCAGGTCTGTCTTCTCTTCCCTCTCGCATCTGCGCCAGCTCTCTCATAATGTCACCCATGGACACTCCCTGGTCTCGGATCTGTCTCTGCATGGTCTCTAGGGAAGCTAACAGTGAATTGTTGATGGAAGCTTGGTCATATATGAATGGTGGTGGTCCCTGCTCATCAGGGTGTTCATCTCTACCGGCCATAGCTTGGGTCTCTGCAAAGGCAAAAGAACCCATCTCAGGTGCCGTCAAATGTTCTGAGCTCTGTGTTGCACTAAACTCTGGCACCACTGGACTGATAGAAGAAGAAGGGTGGTCGAGGGGGAACAGAATGGACGTAAACTCAGGCTCGGAGAGTGGGCCTGGACTCCCCAAAGCCGACCTAGATGAGTAGGAAGGAGTGCTCGATAGCAGTGCCACCAGACGTGGCTTAAGGGATCTCCTTCCCATTATTTTGATTTGGAAAAGGGCGGATGAGATCTGGAATGCAAATAAGATGTGAATACAAACCCCCAATTCACCTACGCAACTCTGAGCTGATGACCTGTGAAGTTCGGTCGTTTATCTTGTTAATTTTAGTTAGGTGATCAATCAATCTATCAGAGCGATTAAGAGAGCTGTTGGGAACCTAATGCTCCTAGGAGACTGTCCCGAACTAAGGCTAGATCTTTCCCAACAAGTATGAATTACGGACCGTTTACCGGCTACCCGATCAATCCACTCTGCAAAGGACGTCATGGTCCGCTTTACCGCTTACCACAGAGATCCTCACTGGAGAACGACTAACCCCAGAACAGTAGTCTGAGAGGAGTTCAAGTATGGCTCTATCCTAGTGTTCGGGTCACTCTCTCGCTGCAGATAAATCAACCAATGAGGGGGTTACTCTCCCCAAGACAAATTTTTTTTGACGAGGTGAGTTTTAAAGTCAAGTTGGCATTAGCAGTCCCAATTTTATGGTTGTTACTTTTTTTATTCTTTTCTGAATAAAAACAACGCCTAACGAATTTTTTGATTTCCTGAGTTATTTGAAGTCCAATGAAACGAAGGAGGAAGTCGGAAAAGCCGATGCGCGATCAAACACAATGATGCATGCAGAGATAGAAATGTGTACCTTGCTCCAACACTCTACATGCAGGATGATCCCCGCATAAATTAAAGACAGAATTAAAACTACCTATATGATGCAAGAAGAAATCGACCTTAGACAAGAATTTCTACACGAGAAAAATGGTAGCTAATAGGTCAATAAGAGAGGTCTGGGTCCGGTCTCTGATGTCGATCGGTGTCCGCCACAACGGATCCTGCCAGTGCTATATACGACCTCTAGCGGCACGTGACCCCTCAGGTGACCAAATTAGCTTATTCTTTTTGTGAGTTATTAATTAGGTTCACTTAACGATCTATGGGCACAGGCAAGATATTAGGTGTGGGGACCTAATCAATTACGTCACAATCAAAATAAAATCCTAAGCCTAGGGTCCAATTCCGCATGAATCAAAAATAAAAGAAATTACGAGGAAATCAAACTGATGAAAAACCGCGAAAGCCGACGAGGCCCCCAAGGGAACAATTCCTCGGGCACTGGACCTCGTGAAGTGTCGAAGTGTCTGAATATCCTGAGTATTAGAAGTTGTGAGTCTCTCTCTGACACAAATAATTACACAAATATATGCAGAAAAGTAAACTAGAGCTAATCTACAAAATTCTCTAAGTCCTTCTCGTGCAGGGGTAGCAGGCTGAGGCCGACTTCACGTGGGTGCACAACACCTTGAGAAATGCGCCTCCCTCGATCCGTGGTACCTCACACAAAGTCAACAAGAGAGTGGTCAGACAGCTCAAAAATGTATATCACAAATAATGAAAAAATGAAGCGAGAATGGTAGGCAAGCAATCACAGTCAATCACAAAAAAATGATCTATACGCTGTTGTTCCCCGGTAATGGCGCCATTTGATTACACGGATTTAGTGAGGGTCAAAATAGTCCACACAAGGCGGGACTACAGTGTCGCTGAGCGACCGCTCACGAAACCTGTATAAATCAACAATTAACCCACAACAACAATCAAACAATGAAAAGCAATATGTGGAGTTAAAATTTATTATAAATCTACAATAAGTGTGTATAATGCAAGCATGTGTAGATTGTCGAACACAGGGAACAAGCAGGATAGATCGAAAAAGTGCTCAAGAGTGAATGTGATCTAATGCCTACAAATGTGCTATTTTTGTGGGTTTTTAATTTTTTTCTTTTTTAATATTTTTTTATTTTTTTTAATTTAATGATTTTGTATTTTCTTTTTGTATTTTATATTTTTTTATATTTTCTTTTTCTTTAAGGAAGTATATATATATATATATAATAAAGGAAAAAGAGATAATATATAGAGAAAAATAGGTAAAAATAAGCAAAAATCAGGAAATAGAATATTTTTGCGCTTTTTATATTTTTCTAATTTTTTTGTTGATTTTTCTATATTTTTCCTAATTTTTTGGTATTTTTTAAAGTCAAAAATACTAAAAACAGTGGATAAAATAAAAAGCTGAAACCAAAATGAGGATGAAAAATATCAAACATAGTCCAAAATTCCTCAAACTAACTTTAAATTAAAGCTAATAAATCAGAGAAAATTCAGAGACAAAATTAGATTTTTAGAATTTTCTGGAATTTTTAAGATTTTTATGATGTTTTTAGGTGTTTTGCTATTTTTAGGGGAGTTGCTTTGAAATTTTTAGTGATTTTGGATTGAAGTTAAAAGGCACAGAAACAAACAAAAGGTGATTTTTTTGTAGAATTTTTCAAGAGGTTGTAATATTTTTTGGTATTTTCTAATGCAGACAGTAGCAAAAATGCATGTTTTTGAATTTTTATAAATATGAAAAGTACAATAAAAATGAAAACTAAAAATATAGCATGAAAGAACAACAAAACAGAAAGTCATGGTATTTTTTGGGGATTTTTAGGGTTTTATAGATGCATGGAATAAATAGAGACAATAAATAGAAAAATTAACACTAGTAGGGGTATAAATGTATATATCCAGAACCTCAGGGGCCAAAATGCAATTTTTCCACAAAATATTTAACTAATAAACAAAGTTCCAGGACCAAATGCAAATTCCAAAACCCGCAGGGGCACAAGTGCAATATTCCCCGCCACGCACGTGGAG
This sequence comes from Ottelia alismoides, assembly GCA_037367405.1. Lineage (NCBI taxonomy): Eukaryota > Viridiplantae > Streptophyta > Magnoliopsida > Alismatales > Hydrocharitaceae > Ottelia > Ottelia alismoides. The sequence goes on from JAZKJV010007342.1 coordinate 546,722, forward strand.
TGCACGCGCCTAGGGAGGACCTAAATGTAAATAGAAAGAACCTGGGGGCATACTTGCAATTTCTCCAAAAATATTACGCTTAATAAATAAGTTCATGGACTAAAACAAAATAAGAGAACCTGCAAGGGGTCCTTGCAAAATTTTCACCACCCACGTGCGTGAGTCACGTGAGGTGATGTAGACAAGGACCTATATGCCAATACGGAAAGTATGGGGGTATAAATGCAAATATTACAAAACTTTAACACTGCAGTTGAATGTTTATGAACTAAATTTTAAATACAAAAATGCTAAGGGTAGAAAATGCAAAATACCCAAAGCTAGGTGATCCGTCGGCACTGGAAGCTTCACTTGACACATGGCGCGATATGGACGGCCGATGACGATTCGGATTGAGCGGCCACGATTAGATCTCCAGAGGTGATCGGACGGCTGGGGCGCGCGAAGATCTAATGGCTGGCGTACAATCTGGAGACTCGGCCAAGATCTGACGGTGCTGGGGGCGGAGGAAGAACAGGGAAGCAACGCTAGCGAGGCGAGCTTCCCCGCACCAGATCTCGGACCTTCGATGGTCTTCGAGGCTCAAAAGTGGCCGGCGGGCTCTTGGGGTCTCCTTCTTGCTCCTGGGGGCTCCAAAAATCTTCGGCGGTGGTCAGAGTTCACGCGAAGGGGTGGGAGCGGCGCAAGATGGTGGCCGGAGCGAGCTCCGGCAAGGTGATCGTTTTGGTGATTCAGTGGGTGGACTGTGAAGCTAACGATGGGATATTAATCCTAATGCTACAGCGAACGAAAGGAGCAAAAGAAAAAGAAGAAAAACAAGACCCTCGAAGGTGGTATACATGAAAGAGAAGAACCTCAACGGCATGCTTGGCCGGAGGTGGTGGAGCCGCCTCGGAGCTCGCTCGACCAACCTGACACACGGAGGGAGGAGCTGTCACCTTCCTCTCTCGATTGGGAACGAAAGGGGGAGCGGAGCTTGTGCAAAAGGGGTTCAAAATCAGTTTGAAGATCGGAGGGGCTATTTGAATGGTTGAAAAATGACTGGGAAGAACGAGGCACATGATGCGACACAGCGGTCCAATGCCCAAGGAAAGCTAGGGGCGTGAATCACCGGTGTCCAAGGAAGAAAAGTCAAGAAGATCATTACGCGAAATGGTGCAAGATCTGGCCTCGAAAAATCAAGAAATAGGGCTCAAACCGAGGTTCTGACAAAGCCACATGGTGAAGGATGGCTAGTTGACCGAGGTCAATGCAGACCGTCTCCTGGTTGGTCCACGTGGACCAACCAGGAAAAAACCCTGGAAAAACATTTACAAATTCATTTAAAAATAGTAAACGAATTTATTATTTTTGGATTATAAAATAAAAAATGTTTATTATTTTATGAATTATTTTATTATGATTTTTATTTTTTGAGGTATTACATTATAAGTTACCTTTTTAGGCATATATATTTTAATATTTTATTTTTATTTTCTATAATTAATTTTATTAATTTTGTTTATTATTTTATACATTTATAAAGTATTTTTATACACTTAAATATATTTTTTATTTTTTTCTGAAGTGTATTTTACACTTAATAAAATCGGAGAATTAATTATACAGGTATACTTATAGGTATTTTTCCTATGTATTATAGACAAGTATTTTATTTTTGTGTTTTATTTAAGTTTTTATTTTTATTTTAATATATACACATATATTATAAATAATATTTACAAAATTATAAAAATATAAAAATATAAAAATAATGAATAATAAATATAATGAATATTTTAATCTATACAAGTGTACAATAGGGGTCCAAAAACTCAACTTTCAAATCATAGCTATGCCAAATGCGAAACCACCTTCATTAAATAGCTTATTTAAATTTATATACAATTAAAGATGATTTTGATGTGTTTCGAGTTTTTATTTGAGAGATACAGGTCTGGGATGTTGGGATTCTAGAATTTTATTCAGATCGTAACTTTTTATCTGTACATTATTTTTCTATGAAATAAATTTTGTAATTTTCTTTATTTAATTATCTACAACATTTATGGACAAAGTTTCTTTATTTGAGGTATAAAAAGTAAAACCAAAAATAGGTCCTAAAATGAATAAAGAATGAATTAAATCACAAAGAATCTTTCTTGGTTTCTGACCCTTATCTCCCCCTACTTTATTCCTTATCGACCTATTCATCTAGATGACTTGGTCTCGGGGTTTAGGGTCATAAAATATTTACAATATTATATTCTTTTCCTTTTCTTTTCTTTATTCTATTATTTCGGCTTTAAAAACTGTATTTTATACATTATTTACACACACATGCATGAATGCTAAAATGCGCGAATTAAGGGTATTTACATGCATTTGCCAGGGTTTTTGAGGCCAAAATGATAGAATAAAGATGATGAAATGTGGATTCATCAAGTATCCCCCAGGTTTGCTGGAGAACCTTCGAGCTCTAGGGGTTGATCAGCGATCTCTGGACCCATCCTAACCTCTGGGAGTTGCGGGGTGCAGGCATAACGTGAAGACACTCAGCGTAGCCCCAGGTGCCCGAAAGCTCGTGCTTCATCGATTCTAAACTCACCCAGGACGAGTTCTGCAGGAGTTCTTCATGCATCTCTTTGTGTTGTTGGATCAAGAGTTGAGTCCCTGGTGTGCAGCTATCGTCGGATCAAGAGAGCTTCAACCGTCGGATCTCCTTGGGAGATCTAACCTCAGCCGTAGTTGTCGAAGCTTCATCAACGCATCTGGAGACGATGTATGTCAAGTGAAGGAGGCTACGGCGTCCGATCGCATGCGTTAAGGGGGTAATTGCATATCGAGCCTCTGCATTTTGTATATTAGTATTTAATATTTGAACTTTATTGTAGTTGTAAAAACTTTGTAATATTTGCGCCTGGAGCACCGCTTTCGAGTTGATCTCACGGTGAAAGGAGGACAAAAACCGATCAGAAAGAGGAGACATGGGAGAATTGTTGAACTAAAGAAATTTAAGGGCTTTTATATATTCAAATTGAAGTGCATGTGTCGATGCAACCCGAATTACCTTCCAAACAAAATTATTTATTTTTATTCACTTCAATTCTCAAGCAAACAAAAAGAAAATGAATGTAAGAAAGAGAAATGAACTTTGCTATTTATTTACCTGTATAGTGTATAGGATAGAACTCATGGAAGCTACAAAAATCCCGAAGGTTATTTTAATCAAAGACAAGTAATGAAATAAAAAGAGGAAAACCCAAAACAAACTACTTTGGTTTTGTGTATTTTTTTATCTTTTTAATTTTTATGTAATTTTTTACTTTTTATATTTTTTTAATGGTTTTTTGATTTTGTATTTTTTAGGATTTTTTAAAATTAGAAAATGTTTTTATATTTTAATAAAAGAAAATAAACAAAAAACAAAGAATAAAAACAAAAGAAAGGAAAAGCAAACTTTTGTATTTTTAAAATATAGCAAAAATATACAAAAAAATCAAATAAAAATCTTAGGTTTTTATTATTTTTATATTGTTTTCCAAAAAAGGTTTTTAGATTATTTAAGAATTTTGAAACAATTAAAAATAGTAAAAACAACAAACATAAAACAATGAAAATGTTTTTGTGATTTTAAAATTTAAAATGAAAGCAAAAAATGGAAACTATATCTAGAAACAAACAATATTTTTTAAAATGTTCAAAAAGGTATTTTAAGTGTTTTTTTTAGATTTTCTATGATTTTAAATGAATTTTAGGTGTTTTTAGTGTTTTGCATTTTTTTATTTTTATAAGGAATATAAGGGTGAAATTATATAGAATTAAAAACACACTCAAAGAAATACACACTTTTTTTTGAATTTTTCAAAATATCTTTTTTAAAATTGTTTATTTTCTGTAAACATGGAGATAATCAAGTGTTTTTGAATTATTAAAAATAACAAGATCGAATAAAATGCAAAATAAAAACTACAGAAAATAAAGTGGATTAGCATAAACCTAAAATGATTTTTGAGGGATTTTTAATGATTATTTGCCATTTATTGAGCCCAATTAGCAAACAAAAATAAAACATTGCAGGATAAGGGTATAAATGCAATAAATTTTATTTAGCAAATAAAACAGATAACAAAAATAGAACTACAAGGATAGCTATGCAATTGTCACACAATTTAAATGTTTATTAAAACACACTGGACTGAAATGCGAATAAAATAAGTAGTAGGGATAAATATGCAATTATTCAAGCATTCTCAATAAGACATGTATCCTACTCGGACTTAATTACAAATCAACGAAAGTGCAAGGGTTGGAGTGCAAATATACCAGTAATATGCGTAGTGAGTCAAATGACGGAGACACAATCTGGAAGTCTGATCCTACGACTCAATTGCAGGCGCCTTCGGATGGTTTGGATCTGATCTGGAAGGCTCAATCGACGGTCTAGAATTAGGACTTTTTCCACAGTTGTGATACGATCTAGGGGCCTCCATTCTTAATCGTACGGCTTGAAGTTAAACATGAAGAACAAATATGAAGGTTTAGTGCTACGAGCTTCGATCTATTGGTTCTTGGCAGATCTACACTCGATGCTCCTCCTGATGGTTGCTATACGTTATTGTAATGTCTCAGCTTCGACTTAGGGTGTTTTGAAGGCTCGACGACGCAGGATGGCGGATCTGGAAGCTCAGGTGGGCAACAGGTAAGCCTTAACTCCAGACATGCAATTGCACTCCAGGAAGAGTCCTACGTAGCTGTAAAAACTTTATTGCTCAGAGATGAAGGCTCTGTCCATCATTATTAGCTAAAAAAGCATGGAAATAGGAGAGTGGATGGTTACTCCAACGAAGGATGGTCGGAAAGGATTCGAGATCCAGATCTAGATAGACCCATGACGATCAGGTGTGCGAGAAAGATGGAGAAAGGTTTGCTGATCATAATCGGAGGTCGGAATGGGTAATTTGGTCACAGTGGAGCCCCGATCATGCAAATCAGAGCTTAGGAAGAAGACAATTGTATTAAGCTACAAACAAAATTGGAATGCGAGATTAAAGTAAAAATGACAAGGAAATACCTAGATCTACCTACGGATGGATGAGAAGGGTCTTCGCCTCGATCTGCAATGGAGGGTAGAGAAGCTCGATCGTCCTTTGGTGATCTCCAATGACGAGTGGATCGTGCAAATGAATCACTCTCACACGCTCACATCCATGGGAGGTGCTTGTTGTCACCTCACCTCTTCTCTAGGAACAAAATTCATGCGCAAGAATGGTGAAAATGGATCGGCGATTGATAGAAGCTGGAAGGGGATACTTATAGCAGTAACGGGGAGGTGGAATTCGAAATGAGATGCACGTGAACCAAGGCATGTTATTGAAAATGGAGAATCAAGTGAGATGGAGGGATAAACATGCTACAAATTCAATGAAGAGAATGGGTGTAATCGGAGGCTGCATCGACTAGAAGAAATGGGAGAATAAGCTTCGATAAGCAGCCTAATCAGGCGGGTCTAGTGAAGGGAAGGTTGACCCGGGTCAACGTTCCCGGGTCCAACCAATAGGATGCGGGTTTGAAAAGGACAAGCCGCAAAAAGACAAAAATCCAATAAAATGATAAATAAATTAAATTTAAATTAGCAAACAAATTTAAATAAATAAATTATATAAATAAAAAATGTTGTGAATTAAATAAAGTTAATTTAGGTGATTTTTATAATTTAAATACATTAAATAAATAGGTAGAAATAAATAATGACCTTTATTCATAGGTATTTCTACCTATATATACAATCAACATGATTTTTAATTAATTATTTTTACAAAAAATATATAATTTAATATTTTTATTTATTTACAACTTTTTTTAGGATTTTAAATATATTTTTATGTTAATGTATGAAATAAATAATTAGGTTAAATAAGTAGGTATATTTACAATATATACATAGTAGTACATGTACAATATACAAAGAATTTATTTTTGATAATTTTAATGTTTTTGTGATTTTTTAACACAATATTTATAAGTATTTTAAAATATAATATCCACAAATATATCCATAAAATTAATAAATAAATAGTTTCACACAAAAATAGTGCATGCACAATATACAATACACTCCAAATGTCATAGTTTTCATATTAACTTCGATTTTAGCGAAACCACTTTCATTTTAAAGATTATTTTATTTATATTACAATAAAAGTGAGTTTGCATTATTTTAAGTTTCTATGGAGAATATATGAATATGGGAATTTTGATTTTACGGTCTTTTCAAAGTGTCATTATTTACACAATATACAATGAATCTTCTTGTAGTTATTTTTAGTATTTACAACTTATTTTTATGTACAAGTTTCAAGAAGAAAATATTTTTATTTGAGGTGAATTGAATGATAAAATAAAATAGAATAAAGAATTATATACAAATAATGGTATATATGTGCAATGATGTATTGAGATGAAAATACATTTTCTTTATTTTTCTACAAGTGGCCTTATCTCCTTCTACTTTATTCCTTATCGATCAAGTCAAGTCTTGACCTTCTTTCGGGGTAAGAGTCAGCCTGTATTTATTGCATATATATACCATCTTTATTTTTTCTTTATTTCTTTATTTATTTTAGGTTAAAAACAATGGTATTTGTATAATATATACAAAGGAATAAGAAAGAATAAAAACCTTGATTTATTGATTTTTACATGTGTTTAAGAAGGGATTTTAAGCTAGAATAAATGAGAAGGGTTTTTAGGCTAGAATAAATGAATAAAGATGATGAAATGCATATTCATCAAAAAATTTTCCAGAGCTGACGAAAGGGTGAATTTCAAAAAGGAAAGGTGTACGAACTGAGGTGATTTGATGTGAAACGTTTATCATGTGTGGGTGTTTAATGTGTGAAAATTATTCAGGTAGAGGATTAGGTGGTGTAGATGAACAAATTTGAGCATGAAAATTCTGGGAAGAAGGGAAGTCAGACATTTATTATGGTTTTTAAGTCAAATGGGGGAATTGACCCAAGTTAACATACCCGGGTCCGACCAATCAGAGCTCAGACTCGAATGGGTCCAAACACTAAACGGCATAATAACAAAAATAAATAGAAAATTGATTTAAATAAAAAATCAAAATAAATGATGTTTATAAATTATTAGACTATTTTTACTGATTTTAATTAATTAAGAAAGTTAATTAATAAGGTTAAAATAAATAAACACATGTATTCATAAGTATAAAATACATGTATATACAACATACGTAATTTTAAAGAATTATTTTTTTACAAAAATCTACATTATATTATATTTTATTTATTTACAGAATAATTAGAGGATTTTAGATATATTTTTATTTTATTTTTATGAATAAAATAATAGATTAAATAAATTTACATATGTGCAATATAAGTACATTATAGATATAGTATGAATACAATGATTTTATTTTTGATTAGTTTCACTTTTGTTATTTTTATTTGTATTTATATAAATAAAGTAAAATATGAACAAAACACTAAAATACATATGTGTAAAAATATGAAGAAATAAATAAATAAAAATAAAAGGTATAATATAGACAACTATGTACAATAGAACTCCAAAAAACTTATATTCACATCTTTACTCCAATTTTCTTGAAACCACTTTGTTAGTCTTATTTTGAGACTGTATGGAGTAGATATTGATCTTTCAATTTTATAATCTAAGTTTTACGGTTTTTTCAGTGTTGTCTTTCTTATTATGTACAAGGTTTACTTTTGTAATTATTTTAATTATTTACAAAATTATTTTATATATAAAGTTCCAAGAAGAATGTTTTATTTGAATTTTTTATGATAAATAAAATAGTATAAGATATATATCATATGAACAGTGATGGATATCCATGTGAAGTTTATTTTTTGGAATTTCTGTACAAATTAATGACCATATCTCCCCCTACTTTATTCCTTATCAATTAGGTCAAGTCTTAACCTACTATTGGGTCAGGATTAGCCCGTATTTATTTCATATATATAGTCTTCTTTTCTTTCTTTTTCCTTTATTTATTTATTTTAGTCAAAATATTGATAGTTATACACTATTTACACAATGAATATGGATTGTTAAAAAAGTGAGAATTAATGTTATTTATAGGTGTTTTGTAAGAGATTTTAAGCAAAAATAGATGAATAAAGGTGATGAATTGGTGATTATTCAGAAGGCCTCTTTATCTGCTCAGTATCATGAGAATCTTTCTGCGCAATACGAGAAAGGTGATCATCCACAACATTCTTTACTCCAAGTTTATCCTTAATCTCCACATCAAACTCCTAGAGTAACAAAATCCACCTAAGAGCCTTCACGTCCATATTTTCCGTTAAGTATCCGATTGATATGTGATCAATAAAAATTATCACCTTAGAGCTAAAAACATAAGACTTGAACTTCTCGGGGTCCCATACTACAAAGAGCATTTCCTTTTCAATCACATTGTAATTTTTCTATGTAGGGTTCAAAACTTTGCTCTCGTAGTGGATCGCAAATGGAATCCCTTCTCAACTCTGCCCTAACACCGCTCCTATATAAAATATGAAGCGTCAGTCATGATCTCAAAGGGAAGGGACTAATCAGCAACTTGTAGGAAGAACAAGTCACAAATCTTCCTTTCAAGAGCTCAAAGGCCTCTAGACACTTGTGATCTACAATGAACTCTTTGTCTTTTCCTAAGAGCTTAGTCAGTGGCTGGACAATCTTTGAAAAATCCTAAATGAATCTCCTATCGAATCCAACATGTCTTAAGAAAGACCTCACTGACTTTACGTTGGTCGGTGGATCAAGTTTCTTGATCACATCCACCTTGATAAGGTCAACCTCCATTCCCTTTTTGGAGATGACATGTCCTAACACAACACCCTCTATAACCATAAAATGGCTTTTCTCTCAGGACAGTACCATATTCACTTCCTTACACCTCGTGAGACTCGGTCCAAGTGCATTAAGCATGTATCAAAAGAATCACCATGTACCGAGAAGTCATCCATGGAAGACCTCCATGAAATCTCCCACCATATCGACAAAATGACGATCATGCACCACTGAAATGTGCTCGAGACATTGCAGAGCCGGAATGGCATGCGCTTGAATGCGTAAATATCGAATGGACATGTGAATTTGGTCTTTTCTCGGTACTCAAGGGCGATGGCTACCTGGTTATTACCCGAGTACCTGTCAAGAAAATATAAGAATGCTTTCCTTACTAGTCTCTCCAAAATCTGATCAATTAATGGCAAGGGAATGTGGTCTTCCTTGGTGCAACATTTAGGCATCTGTAATCGACACAGAGACACCACGATGAGCCCTATATTGGGATCTGCTTGACGATAGATTAAGGCCCAAACACCTCATTACCATTGCATGTACCTATAGTCTCATTGGGACTTAGTTAAATTTTGAATTTCTTCTTTACTTAGTCTCATAACTGTGCGTCGCGAGAGCCTCCATACAACACTCGCAGGACCCACTGTGGTGGGCATCGAGGAGGCTCCAAGACCAGAGCCTTTGGTTATATTCTAGGTGATTAACATACAGTTCTTCATGCTGATAGTATATTCTCATCTAGGGCGATTTCACCGGCTTTGCATTTGCATATAGATAGTTTTCAATTCTGCTTAACATCCTTGCATGAAGAGAGCTAGAGGTAAGGTCAGCATTTATGTTTAGCATTCAACATTGATTATAAATTTATGTTTAGCTCATGCATTTCAATTAAAATGCAAAAAAAATATAATTAATAAAATTGGGACTGCTAAGCTTACTTGACCTCAAAATAAACCAAAAAGAAAATCATTGTCTTGGGAGAGTAACCCTTGCATTGTACTTGTTTACTTTGCCTACATACACACTAAGGTTAGTGCCCCGATCCCAGACCTCCTAAGTGTTTATGCAATTTTGTATTCTCAGCTAACTCTAAAACAGACAAGATAAAAAGACCGAACTTTTATGGTCCTCACCGTGCTGAGTAGGTGAATTGAGGGGTTTGTTTTGTGTATAGTTGTTTGTGGTTGTTTGTGTGCATACTCGATCCCTCTGCACATTTGCGCCCTTTTCTCACATCTCTTGACTTGACCATCGTGCTCTCCTGATCATTTTCCTTTTGTTTCAGAAATGGCTGACTGGGGTGAGTTTTTATCCAGACTTTATGGATCCTTCGTACCCTCCAGCCAGTCCACCTCCATTTTTCCATGAGGACCTCTAACTTTTGTACATATACGGCTAATCCCTTGTTTCAGGATGCAGATTTTGATTTTGATCCACCTCCCTATTATTAGGAGGATCTCGTTCCTAATTCCCATTTTGTACTTATCTACCTAACCCATTGTTTCAGGACTCGGACTTTGACCCGCCACCATCATCACATTTTTCACCACCTCACCCACCTGAGACTGAGCTTTGGAGTCACCTCTAATGTTGTCCACGCTTGAGACCTTGACCCATATCATGGATCATATGAATTCGAGGATTGACGACCCCACTAGCCTAAATAAGAGCCACATTTATGATTCACCCTCTGGATTTTATGGATTCATTTAAGGACACCCATGAGAGCATGCAATCGCTCAAAACACAAAAAATGAGAAAAAAAGCTAAAAATACAAAAAAATTCGGGAGACACACTGTTGATTCAGACTGTGAGGAGAGGGTACCCATGCCAAATCACTTGCCCACACATTCTAATTCAGAATGTGAGGAGAGGGCACCCATGCCAAATCACTTGCCCACACATTCATTCACTCCTTGTCCCACCTTTGACCCCGAAGATGACATTGTATAGACTGATCTTAGTCATCCTTGTGTATATGCTGACTCCGATCTCCTCCATTGTATGAAGGAGATCCAAAATTCAAAAAATATTGACTGAACCTGAAGTGATGGCCACTATTCACGAGATCATTAAAGCCCCACTTCACCAGACCGTGACTTGATTATCCGCTCCTCAACCCAAGAAGAGAAAGTGAAGAGCAGATCTAAGCGTCATATCTTGACCATGATTGTTGCCCACACCATCACTCACCACCCTTATTATAGGGAAAGGGAAACACTGCTACACCATTCATTATATGCACCATCTCTAACTATTCATGTGAACACACTGTCCCTGACGGCAGTGCTTCAATTAGCATAATATCCTTCTTGTTGGTACAATCTCTTCACTTAGGGCCTCCTAAGAAAAACAAGGATGATCTTTCAATTTGCTGATGGATCAGTAAAGTGGACGAAGGGTATTTTAGAGAATGTTGTCATTTGGATTTAGGGCATGAGCTACACGGTTGACTTTGTCATATTGCCCATGGAGACCTCCTCCACTGGAGAGCCCTCTCCAATCATCCTGGGATGACCCTTTCTCGCCTCTGTGAGAGTCGTTATTGATTACGTATCAGGAGAGATTTGCTTCCGTCTTGATGACGGGAGCGATGTGGTCATCACTGCACCTACTGCCAACTAGAGACATGCACCTGATGTGACTACACATGTTTTAGCTGACCTCGACGTCTATGACATATCTGCTGATATCAGAGAGGTTTCCTTTATGAGTGATGATGAGACCTGAGAATTCCTCCGTAGGGAGGAAGACTCAGAAAGCATAGACCTTGGAGTTTCCTCTTCTTATGATTGGTGTTATGTTGATGACATCTGCATGATTTACACGATTGATACCTTTGAGCGGAGGGCATACATTGTAGAGACTAATGAGGCCGAACTTGATCAGATTGCTTTTATAAATAAATTCAGGGTTTTTTATGAGGATGATGATCCAGTTGAGACCTCGGAAGATGAACAGGACCTTACTACTTCCAGAGATGAGTTCATTACTTTTTGTTTTTACTTATAGACTCGCAAGGCTAGACTTGACATTGTCCCTCCATTGATAAGTTTGAACCTTTTTACTTTGATATAGGCGAGACACCTCATGCCGGACCTAGCAACACTTCTTCCACTGACCCGTCTGTGCCTTCTCACCTGAGGACCACTGAGGACACCTTCCAGGTCAATCCTGAACGGTTTTTTGTCTACTGAGGACCCCGATATCGACCTTCACCTTGTCAGATCCATTCCTCAGCGGTCCCACAAGAAGGTTCGCTTTCTACCTTCTTGACCCTTTGTATATCCATCTCTTTGTACATTCATTTCATTTTACCTCTGTCCATTCATTGTATCACTCATCCTCCCCATTGATAAACGCGAAATTGAGAGCGGTCGTATTGACTCACAAGGCGAGTCAACAGTCGGTGTGTTGACCACTGCAAAATCCCGTGTAAAATCAACAATTAACCCACACTATAGATCAAGCAATAAGAAATAAATGTGAAGTTAAAAATTTATTTTTAACTCTACATAAATGTGTATAGAAAGAAAGTACGTAGAGAGTTCGAACACAGGGAGCAAACAGGGTAGATCAAACTAATGTGTGTGTGTGAGTGTGAAGTGTTGTCTACACTATGCAATGCAAGGATTTTTCTGGGTTTTTATTTTTTAATTAATTTTTTTTATTTTTTATTTTGTATTTTGATTTTTAATTTTCTAATGTTTATAATTTTATATTTTATATTTTTTTTCTTTTTTTTTTCAATATTGGAATATATAAGCTATATAATAAAAGAGGTGCTACAATATTTATAAAATATGCAAAAATAAGCCAAAAATTCAGAAATAAAATCTTCTTGGTATTTTTACGATTTTTTACTATTTTTGTGATTTTTGAGTATTTTTCAAAATATTTTTGGTATTTTTAATAGCAAAATAAAGGAAAACATGGAATTAGCTACTGGCTGAAGGTAAAATAGAACTTAAAAATATCAAACAGCCACAAAATTTTCCTAAACTAATTTTCGAATAAAGATAATAAAATATAGAACCTACAGGAACTGAGTTTGCAATTTTTGGAATTTTCTATAATTTTTAGGATTTTTTTAAAGTTTTTAAGTATTTTCAATTTTTTTAAGGTTTTTCTTTTGAGATTTTTAGTGATTTTTGGACTGACACTAAAATAGGTTAAAATAGAGTGTAGGGAATTTTTTGGAATTTTTCGAGTTATTTTAATATTTTTTTGGTATTTCCTAAGCTAGACAGTAATGAAATGAGGAGTTTTTGATTTTTTAATAAATATGAAAAATGCAACAAAATCAAAAAACTAAAAATATGGCATGCAAGAGCAAGTTAACAGGAGCTTAACACGATTTTTGTGGAATTTTTCTAATTAAAATGATACCTTAAATAAATCAGACAAGCACACAAAAATAATTCAACCTGACAGGGGTATAAGTGTGTTATCAAAACATCCAGGGACATACATGCAATTTTCCACGAAACTTAACACTGAATATTTAATTTTAAGGACCAAATACAAAATATCAGACCCGCAGGGGTGTCATAACAATTTTCCCAAGAGGCGCGTGACTGGCACGCGCGCCTGGAAGGACCTGTTAGCAATTATCAAAAAGTCTGAGGGCTGAAATGTAAAATGCCCAGAAGTTTTATAATGAAACTTTTGGCACAAAAGATGAACACACAAAAATCCCTGGATCCCTTTTGCAAAAAGCCCAGACGCACGTGACGGGCACGTGCGCCTGGCGGGGGACCTCGATGCAATAGTTAAAAGTCCGGGGGGTGAAATGTAAATACCACAAAAGCTTTACAAAGCAAATGAAAGTTTCAGAAGTTAAATAATAAATAGATAAAGTGGCTGGGCTCACGGCGCAAAATGCCCCAAACAGAGGGGCGATCCGATGGCGCTCCTTTGGTCACTTATCCACGTGTCGAAACGAGAGGCCACGATGACGCTTCAGATGGACGCCCAAGATCAGAAGATTTGGCCATCGGACGGTGAGAGGGACGATGTCATCCAACGGCTGCAAGGTAATCTGGATCCCAGAACCGATCCAACGGCTCAAGATGCTGGCGAAAGAACACGGAGGAGCTCCGGCTAAACGAAGTTTCTCCGAGCTCCTCCTTCCAGCTCCGGCGGAGTTGAAGCTCGCAAAAATGTCGGGGAGGATCCGGCAGGTGTCAACAGTTGACTGGGGGCGTCAAAAGTCACCAGTGTGTGCCGGTGTCCTCGCACGAAGGTGGTGGAGCGGGGAGGCACCAACTGCTCCCGTCGAGGGTTAAAATGCTCCAGATGCTTCGAAATGCCCAGGCACCTGCACGAAAATGTGATATGGTCGGGGGTAAATTGCCCCGACCACGTAGCGACGTGGACTGGAGGGTATACTGCGGCGGATGGTGCGAACATGAAGGTGGCCGGAGATGTCTCCGGCGATCGATCGATTGAGCGAATCGATAGGCTAGCGATGGTGATTAAGATGGCTCAAGGAAGCTTTGACTATGGGGAATAAAACGAGCAAAGAAATGACTGGGATGGATACCTCAAGGGGGGTAGGACCCGAGGTGGAAATACCTCAACGGCGAGGTTCGCCGGAGGTGCGGAACGCGCCCAGAACAGTTGGCTCTCCTTCGCTTGGACGGTGGCGACCCGAAGCTGTCACCAACAGGACTCCAACGCGAGTCAAAGGGGGAGGAAGTCTAGATGTGTTGCGGTTCAAATCAAAAATGGAGGAATGGGGGTTGTTTTGAATGGTTGACAATCGCAGCTCGCAAATCGAGAGACCTGGAGCACTGCAATGATCCATAGCCCGAGAAGAGCTAAGGGCGTGTATGCCTTATGGTAGTGGACCAAAGTTGCAGAAGGGCCGATCACGAAAGGATGAAAGGATGAACCTAGAAAAATCCGTGAAGACGGACGAAAAACCCAAGGCTCTGACAAGAACAGGGGGGGTCAGACAGTTGACCGAGGTCAACTGTCAAACCCACCTGGTTGGTCCACGTGGACCACCAGGAAAACCTGCAAAAAATTATTTATTAATTCACTAAAAAATCGAAAACGATTTATTTGATTTTTAGTTATAAAATAAAAAATATTTAATTTTTTATGAAGTATTTTATCATGATTTTTAATTATTTTTAAGAGGTTTATTTTACACGTTACCTATTATGCCCTTCATAGGTATAATATCTATATACTTTAGTACTTTATTTTTATTTTGTGTATTTTAATTTTATTATTTTTAGTTATTATTTTATAAAATTATAAAATATTTTTATACACATAAATGTATTTTTATTGTATTTTATTGATGTGTTTTGTGGTATTTAATAAAATAAATAGTAGGTATTGTATAGGTATGTATATAGGTATAATACCTGTGTATTTTATGTACATTATATTTTTATTTTGAGTTTTTATTTGGGTTTTATTCCTATTTTAATGTACATATTTATTATAGGTATTATTTACATAATTATAAAATATAAAAATATAAAAATAATGGAATAAATAATAAATTGAATATTTTAATCTGTACAAGTATACAATGTGGGTCCAAAACTCAACTTTCAAACCGTAGCTCCGCCAAATGCGAAACCACCGTCATTAAATAGATTATTTAATTCTATATACAATTATAGGTAAGTGTGATGGCATTTGGAGTTTTCATTTGTGAGATACGGGTCTGGAAAGTTGGGATTTTGGAATTTTTATTCAGACCATAACTTTTTATCTGTATATGATTTTTCAGTGAAATCAATTTTGTATTTTTCTATATAAAAATTATCTACAACTTTCATGTACAAAATTTCTTTATTTGATGTATAAAAAGTGGAACCAAAAATAGGTCTTAAAATGAATAAAGAATGAATGAAATGAAAGGGATTTTGTTGGTATATTGGCCCTTATCTCCCCCTACTTTATTCCTTGTCGACCTATTCATCAAGATGCCTAGGTCTCGAGGTTTTGGGTCATAAAATATTTACAATATTTTATTCTTTTTCTTTTCTTTTTATTTATTCTATAATTTTGGCTTTAATTACAGTATTTTATACACTATTTACAGGTACATGCATGAATGCTAATATGCACTAATTAATGCTATTTACAGGCATTTGCTAGGGTTTTTGATGCCAAAATGATAGAATAAAGATGATGAAATGTGGATTCATCACCCATTTCCGTGTGTTTGCCTTGCTTAGGACGCACTTTATCCTAAGTATAGAGGGGTGGACGAGCCAAGTGTTCTTTCTTCATTCCATTTCATCACTCTTGTTGTCGGCTATACTTAGGGCTCTTTTACCCTTAGTATAGGGGGAGTGATGCGTACATTCTCTTCGATCCCTTCTTCTATCGTCGTATGTTTTTCTTCTGTTCTTTTTCATTTTTCTTTTTCTATTGAAATGGTGTCACCCCTTTTTGACCGTTGTTATACCTAGGACGTACTTTATCCTAAGTATAGGGGTTGTGCACCTCGAGTTCTTTCATTTGTTTGATCTCCTCTACTGTATCCTCTTCTTGTCTACACTTAAGGATATCTTACCCTAAGTATAGGGAGAGACAGTCTGAGTACGATCTGTTCATTCCGATCCTTGACCCTCCCTGCCTCGAGTACGGTCTGCTATATTTAGGATTAGTTGATCCTAAGTATAGGGTGGACGGTCAACTTCTCATTCATGTATTCCTTTATTCTTTAGACTTTTCTATACTCAGTACGAATTATGTCTTCTATTTTTCTCTCTGATCTATGAGGACATGGCTCAAGCTACGTATAGGGGGGTCGTATATACTACGTATGTACTTTAAACCATAACTCGTACTTTCATGTTTTTAACAATTATGGCTAAAATACTGCATAATATACTATATATACAGATACAATTCATTAAAATCACTTAATATAAAGATGTCTATTATTCCTCAAATTCTTTTTTGTATTTACTAATTAATAAATTAGGGAAAATATTTATTGCAAAATATTTGAAAAATAGTTTGAATATCATTTTGAAAAATCTTTTGAAAACTTTTTATTAAATATTTTCAACCTTTGTAAAAATATTTTATTTGTAAAAATTCCTTTTCTCTGTGTGAAAAAAGTCTTTTGAAAAAACTATTTACAAATGGTTTTGAAAATGATTGCAAAAATATTTTGAAAAATCTATATGTATTGTTTGAAAAATCTTTGCAAAATGATTTTCAAATATTTGTAAATGTTTGTAAAAATTATTTGTAAAAATTATTTTGAACTATAATTTTCAAAATTATTTGTAAAATTATTTTGAAATAAGTTTGAGGAATATATACATCACACCACAATTCTTTACCAACTATATACATTTATTTATAAAATTAAGAACATATGTCTTGTGTAAATTATTAAAAACCCTAACTCTAGTAAATATAAGATGCATCCCCATGCAAATATTTGTACCTATTTCTTTTGCCAAAATCTTTTGTTTTCAAAAATCCCAAAAATATTTGCAAAACCAAAAAATTCAAAAATATTTGCAAAATCTTTTTGAAAAAATCCATAAAAAGTGCATCACAAAAATATTTTTCTGCATTGTACATGGCATTCGCATAGCATTTGCATTTTTCGAATTGAGTTTGATAATTGAACTAGTCTGAGTAAAGTCAAAGATTGGAGCTTGGTTGGACCTTAATTCACCTAATTTCACTGGAACCTTATGGGAACTAGATTTGAGATACTTCAGGTCTATTCGGACTTAATTCTTTCATACTCAAGGCCGGGTTCAAGTCACCTCAACTTCCTAACTAGAACTTTTCAAGACACATGCATGACTCTTGTCGATCGTGACCTAACTTGGACATTTGCACCTTTCACTTGGCTTAACTCAGTTGGAGTGATGAGGGGATTGGATTTACCGGTAAGAGACACACATGAGTGGAAACATTCGTCCTCGTCTAGGAAGGGAAGTGCGCCCCAACCCATCCTATAACGTCGACGTCTAAAGATAGGAGAGTGTGGGTTGCAATAATGCTTCAAAAGAGGGATAGTCTTCTGGCTCAAGAGTAAAAACTCCTTATGTAAATGTTGTTGTATATAGAATTTCAAAAAAAAACTGTAGAAAAAGTGGATAAGCCTGATTGAAAATAAAATACCTTCCATAGTGTATATATTTGTATAGTGAATAAGCAAGCTTGAGCTTCAAAGTCATACCTTGTGAGCATGCAGCTGGATGACGTAACTACATTGGTCATGCATTCAAGGATAGGTAGCTATAATGACTATCGTCCATTCTTCTCTTTACCCCCTCCTCTTGAGTCAGATGTATAACTTAGAAGGGAATACCCCACTCCTCGAGGAAAGAGTTGTTGGATTGGGGAATCATTAGGTTGTCATGTTGGAGAAGTCGGTTCTTTTGTCATTTCAGTTGGGAAGAGCCACTATCACTTACACCATACAAGTCAGCTTCATAGTCATAAGGGTTTGCATATGATGTAGAATAGTTCTTACGTGGCTATTGAGGTGGTTTGAATCGAGTTATGTGACTCTCGAAGGTTGTTGCATTTTAAATCTGTTTCCCGACCAGGTTCCACACACATTCTCACACCAAGGTCTGACCTGAGCTCCAAAGTTTGATTTTTTGAAGACAAGTTTGATAATTAAATTCAATCCACTTTCTTTCTTTTTCTTTTCTTTGTTTTTATTTTCCTGCACTTATTGCATAAGTGTTTGCTAGGGACTAGAAAAGGCAAGTATAGGGGGTGATGAATACCCATTTCATCACCTATGATCTATCATTTTGGTCTTAAAAACCCTAGCTAATGCATGTAAATGGCATTGTTTTGTACAAATTAATATCCATTCTTTAATCCATTTATTTTATAATGCTAAATTTATAGAATAAAGAAAAGAAAAGAAAAGAAATACCAAAGGTATTTTATGACCCTAAACCCCCGAGATCTAGGCATCATGATGACTGGGTCGACAAGGAATAAAGTTGGGGAGGTAAGGGCCAAAAATCACCAATAAATCACATTTATTTATTCATCATTAATTCATTTTCAAGACCTATTTTATTTTTTTATTATTCAGACCTCAAATAAATAAACTTTGTACATGAAAGTTGTAGATAATAATATAGAGAAAAAATACAAAATTGAGGTTACACAAAAATAATATACATTGTGCATTCTATACTCAAAATAAAAAGGCAAAATCCCAACTTCCCAGACCCATATCTCTTAAATAAAAACTCAAAATCTATCAAAATCACATTTTAATTGTATATAACTTTGAATAAGCTATTTAACGAAGGTAGTTTCATATTTTTTGGAGTTAAGATGCGAAAGTTAGGTTTTGGACCCCTATTGTATAGTTTACCTATATAAAATACTTATTTTATTTATTCTTTATTATTCTTATAATATTATATTTTATAATTTTCTAAATATTATTTACAACACTTGTACATATTTAAAAACACAATAAACTCATAAATAAAATAAAAATAATATAATGTACAAAAATACATAGATGAAATACCTATACTTATACCTATACAATTAGTACCCTTATTTATTTAAGTGTATATATTATATCAAAAAAATACAATAAAAATATATTTACATATATAAAAATAAGATATAATTTTATAAAATAAGAGGATAAAATAATAAAATCAAACATATAAAATAAAAATAAAATACCCAAACATACATGAATGTACCTATAAATGAAGCCTTAAAATTAAATTGTAATTAATAACTTCAAAAAAATAAAAATAATAAAAAAATACTTTAGAAAATAATAAACATTATTAGCTTAAAGTTAATAAAATCATTTATTATTTATTAATCAATTTCTAAATAATTTCAGGCTGGTTTTTTCTGATTGGTCCACGTGTACCAACCAAAGCGCGTCAAGGGTTGACCTCAATAAACTCCTCTAACATCCAACTATGCTTGACACGCCTAGCATTTGACCCCATGTTCTCCATTTTTTCTCGATCGATGTAATCATCGATTCGAGTTGGATTCTTCATCGATTTTTTGCCTCGATCCACTCTCTATCACGCGGGGATAACTCCTCGAGCTTTGCATCACTGTGTCGCCAGCCTTGCCTCGATCTTCCTCCCGCCTCCACCAATTGTACATAAGCCATCTCCAAGCATTCTTTTGATTTTTGAATCCTTCTTGGTCGTTGTCTTCTCATTTTTATGCTCAAGGGCTTGAGGAGGGTGACAGCTTCCTCGCTCAGCATTTTGGTGGATCGAGGGCCAGCCTAAGGGTCGATTCCAACCATCTCCGATGACTGTCTATGTCGAGGTCTTCGCCTTGCAGCTCTGGTTGCTTGAGGTAATTTCTTTCTCGCTTTTTAGGTTATTTTAGTCGTAGGATTGATTCCCCACATTTATTTTAGCTATTGATCTAGTGTTTTAGCATTAATCATTAGTATCAGAGTTCTTCGGAGGCTATCACTGGCGAACATCTCCACCCATTTCTGCCCGTTCTACGACCCGCATTCCACCTCATTCTTCCCTACCACTTCTCCTCCATCCCAAGCCACTCCATTCTCCCAGAACCATCTCGAATCTGGAGATCGGAGGTCATTCTCCGTCGTCGCTTGAGACCTCTCCGCTGCATCTCGTTCCACTCCATTCACCCATGAAAGTACCTCGGGCCCTACCATTTTTCTGCTTGTGCTAACATTGCAGGAATCCGAGCGTACATCCTCGATTGATTCAATTTTCGATCAAGTTGAAGATACCTGGATCCATGTTATACCCCATGCTCGTTCGATGCCATCGCTGCTCCAGGTCATCTTTTGAGACAACCATCTGAAGCGGAGGAGCACCAGCTCCATTTTGCCCTCGTCTGAGCTTCTCATATAGCTGGAGGAGCGAAGGAGAGGAGATCGAAGCTCGGTTCTTCCGTGTTCTTGGCATGTTCTTCTAGAGACTCTTCCAACAGTTGGATCACCTCGCCGCTCCAGATTTATCCGTAGCCATTGGATGAGCCACACTAGAGCTGTCGATCTCTCGTAGGAGATCTGATCTTGAGTGTCCAAGGTGAAGTGGTATCGTGCCACCAGGGAACAACACGTGGATAAGTGGCTTGCTAGCCACCATCCGATCACGTGCAAAGTTGGGTATTTTGCCCCTCACACCCAATGTTTTTTGTATTTTATTAATTAGTCAATAAACTTTCATTATAATATTTTTGTAATATTTGCAAAAAGAACCCTGCACTTTTTATATTTGTAAATTAATCCAGTCCACATCACCTCGCGTGCCGTCCCACGTGAGGTAGCATTTTTGCACTTGGGTACTGGAGGTTTTCTTGTATTCCATTTTGGTCAATATAATTTTAATTCCAGTTTATTATTTTTGAAAAATTTGCAGAAAGGCTTTGGACTTTATTTTTATTTACATCTATGCCCCTGGCAGTTCAGTGATTTTTAGATGTTTGATCTATTTATTAAATATAGAAATTTTACTCCAAAAAATAAAAAAAAGATAAGGTGCATGGTTTCTTGTAGTTCCACATCCTATTTTTGGTTTTTATTTTTAGGCAGTTTAACTATTTTAAAAAAATCAAAAAGAGCACAAATATTCCCTGTTTAGCTTTAAAAATACCAAAAAAATATAAATTTATTTTGAAAAGTGCCCAAAAAATATTTTTTTGTTTATTTATGTATTTTGAGCCTTTAGACCAAAAATAACTAAAAATATAAAAATGAAATGCATAAATATTAAAAATCCCCAAAATCTTTTATAAAAAATCTAAAAATTTCTTAAAAACTCCAAGATATCATTTTTATTTTTAAATTTTCTTTATATTATTTATCTACTAAAATTGATTTGGAAAATTTTTTACATCATTTTTATTTTTTATTTCCATTTCAATTTGTCTTATTTTATTAATCCTTGATTTAGGATATTTTTGACTTTAAAATCCATAAAAATAGCAAAACTCCTTAAAAAACACAAAAATAGTAAAAAATATTTTAAATGTATTTTTAAAATTCTATAATTTTTATTTATTTTTAGTTTTATTTATATCTATATTATCAAAGATTATATAAATAGCCTTATATAATTAAAAGAAGAAAATAAAAAAACAAAAAATATAAAAAGAAAATAAAAAAGATATAAAATTAAAAACAATGTAAAAATATTAAATCAAAAATTAAAATGTATATATATAATTAAAAACCACAAAAATACATAGACTATAAGAAGCACACGATTTTGTACATTCATTTGCCTCCATTCTCCCGTTCGCTACATGTTTTCGACCTCTACATTACCTACACCTATATACATACATTGTAGAGTTATACTAAATTTTAACTCCATATATTTTGCTTTTCATTTCTTTATATATTGTGGGTTAATTGTTGATTTTGATGATTTCGTGAGCGGTCGCTTCGACGATTGTTGATCCGCCTTGTGGATTGACAAGACCCTCGCAAAATCATCTCATCGGGTATATAAATCATGCTTTGCATCACTTCTCGATTTCTTTCTTTACTACTTCCTGTAGATTAGGTTTAATCTCCTCTAGAACTCATGGGAAGGTCTCGCATTATCCTCAACAAAAATGTAATGTGAGTAGAGAGCAGGGCTAATCCCCACGAGATCTAACGTCGTCCTGCCTATAGCCTTGAGGTTCTTCTCAAGAACATCCATCAATATAGACTCATGTTCTAAGGACAGTTCGGAACTAATAATGATAGGAAATCTATCTTCAGGTCTTGCAAGAAAGGTATAGTGTAGGAGGGAGTGGATTCAGCTCTGGCAGTGTTGTATCATCGATCAATTCTGGCTAAACTACCTCTAAATATGGTTTTGTGCTTCACGAAGGTGGGTCCAACTGTGTGATACTCATCACCAACTTTGTCGTGTAGGAAGTCAGATCACCAAAGAGATACGATAGCTCGTCCAAAGCCACATCGGACTCATCATCTCTGTCCCTTGATCCTTCTGAATGAGGTGGAACTAACAGATCTAAAGGGATCTCTGAGTCGTCAAGGGAATAGGGGGATGCATCTCTCAAGACATTAGTCAACACCTGGAAAACTGCATTATGTACTAAATCCTCTCCAGATGAGAGGGTCTTGCTTTGCCCTACCGGGGTCTGTCTCCAAATCCCAACTGTGTTGATCATCTTGCAATCTTCCTCTGAAGAAGAGTACTTTGTGCTAGTTTCTGAGTCAAGTTGCCGCCAGTTTGTCTGCTTCACCTTTAGTTCCATTTCTCCACCTAGAGAATGAAACTTCATCATTCCCATCTGATAACTAAAAGAAGCACTTACGGTCCTAAGGTATGACTGCCCAAGAATGATATGAGATTCTCTCCAATGATCGAGAATTTTCATGTCAAGGATCATGAAGTCTACCTTATAGTTTTATCCCTCAATCGTGATAACCGCATTCTTTACTTATCTCTTAGGTCTCTTCATTAACTTGTCCGCAAATTGGAGTAGTGCTCTTGATTTCCGAAGTGAGCCTAACTCCAATTTCTCATATAATGCTAAGGTCAAAAGGAATTGAAGAACCATTATCTAGGAGAGTGCATGAAAATGCAATATCATCAATATGACTCTCCACATAATGAGAACCCATGTCTCTCTTCTTTCTTGGTAGTTGATGATTCTTAAGACAGTAGTTACTACTGATAAGATGTGAGTCTTCACATAATGATTCGGCTTCTTCTTGTTAAGCCTAGTAGTGTGCATCGCACCTTAAGATACTTCTGGAATACATGATTGTTAGACACATAATCTTCGAATGTCACCTTAACCATGGTATTTTCCTTATAAAACTATGTCATTTTAGTGTCATCTTTTTGGATCTTTTTCATGTTGTGCTTTCTAAGAGTATGAGGGAAAGGAATTGAAGCTAAGGAAACAAACAGTGAAGAATCTGAATTGAAAACATCATTCTTTGTATTAAGGGAAATAGAGTGCTTCATACATAAATATTTATGATACAACTTGGAATCAAAATTTAATCTGTCTACTACAGGTTGGGTGATATCTGTTGAAGGTATATCCTCCACAACCGGAGGTATAAGGTCCTCTGTAGACTCTAGGGTGTCTCCATGCTACTGTTGATGCACCCATGTTTGCCTCCTCCTCTCTATTTGGATATCCTCATTCTTTTCTGAAGGGGCTACAAAACGTGATGCCTCTCCTCCTCGTCCTCCGAAGTCTCCTCAGGTTGACCTCCAGAGGCAACCCTCTCCATGTCACTTGCCCGGTCAAGTATGGTCACGATCCTTCCTCTCCTGAGTGGTATATTATTAACATCATCACATGAAAGAATCTCATGCTCAGATCCAAGAGAGTCTGAGTAGTATACCTGATTAAATGGTGTTGTGACCGTGATCTTTTCAAGCTATGGGGATTATCCTGAACCTGGGCGGGAATGGAGGTCAAAAGTGTTGAATGCTCATCTTGCCATCAGGACATGCAATTGCTGTCCACCTGCATATCATGAATCTCCTTCTAGTAGGAATAGAGCTCCTCAAGAATCTAGCATTGAAAGTCTATGGGTCTTAGCAAAGGAAGATGTTGTTATGATGAAGAACACCACGAGTATTGAACTTGATGGCCCTGAAACTGTTATTGATTATACGGTGGATGATGCTAGTAATGCGGGCCCTACTGGCCTACCTGGTACACCTGCTGACGGCCATACTGCTGATGTTGCCTATGTTGATGGTGTTGGTTATATCCAGGGATAGAGTGTGTAGGATGAGGTGTTGAGGTGAATGCGGTGTTGTAGAATGTCAGGTTACGCTGGTAAGACTATCGATCTCCCATATCTCCCTGCCTAGTAGGGTCTTGTGTGTACCAAACACCATTCGCCTCCCATACCTCAGGAGGATCCGCTTAAGTTGTCTCGGCTGATGGCAGCTATTACTGGTAAGATTGGGTGTAGAACTGGACCTCTACCCAAGGCTATGGTGGCTCTGCCATCGACTGCTCCTGTACATGATGTACACAAAAAACATGAGCAGTAGATGCAGTCATGGCAGGTATCTTCCTCTTAGATACCTTATCAGTTAGCTCCTCCATCTACTTAGGAAGCTTAGAAAGACTACTATCAAGTTTATTCATCCTCCTGTCGATCCGCTCAACTATTGACATCTTGTTGGTAATGATTCCCATGCTAGGAATCAAGTCCTTGGAGAGGTCAGCTACAACCTTCGTCCCCCTCTATACAAGAGTGAAATGGGGGACTCTACATACGCCATGCTGATGGTTTGTAAGCGGCTTGTCTCAGCCATCTTCTCGAATACCTTCCAAATGGTGTCCATTCCTAATGACGTATAGCTGCCTCCACAGGTAACACTCACCAAACCCTGCACTTCAGGGTTGAAACCACTGAAAAGAGATTAGATCAGAATGGTATCTTCCATACCATGAGACAGACACTTCTACAATATGTTCTTGAATCTTTCCCAAGTATCATAGAATGTCTCATTAGGTGGCAGGGAAAACTTGTGATATGCATCCTCATCTGATTAGTTCTACTTGAAGGGTAGAACTTCTTGAAGAACATGTCCTTGAACTGGTTGTAGGTGTTCACCATGACACCTTGGTTTTTCAACCAGTAGTCCGCCTTACCCCCAACGCAAATGGTAGGGCCGTGAATTTAATATAATCATGGCTAACCCTAGGGTGCCTAAGGTTAGCACAAATGAGATCAAAGTCCCTAAGGAATGTGTAAGGTTCCTTGTTGTCTTTCCCATTAAAGTGAGGTAGCGAATTCAGGAACTGTGGCTTCAACTCATATTTAACCTTTGGCTCTGCAGAACTCAAGAAATTTTGCACTCGATACTATCCTGGTTCATAGGCTGCATCCATGGGTGCATCAATACCTACTTTCAATTGTCATATCGGAGCTCTGAATAGGGCATTCTATTGCTCAGATGCAACAAGTCTAGCTAATATCATCTGCATGGGGTCCTCTCATTGCTCCCCATCATCATTTTGTCTCTTCAGAGGCATCTTGAATGAACTGTATTTGAAACCTTCGTCACCAAATGGGTTCGAATTAGAAGGGGTTATTGAACTCAAATCTATCTCACCAAGGTGAAGGTAGGGAAGAGAGGAAGGGATTGGTTTGTGTGTTACCAACCCTGAAGTGAGTGAACCTGAACTCAAGAAGGTCATGAGTCAAGGGAGGTCCCGGAAGTGAAGGGACCTTGAAGACATACTTTTTGGAGGGTTCAATGATAGATTCACAAAGTTCGAACAAATTTCCCCCCAACTAGTCATCTTTTATATCAAGTAGATCACAAATGAATACGAGTAGCAAGGATATGTGTACTACGATGCACTAAAATGTGCGGGGTGACTCATGAAATTCAGACGCAATTCAGTTCACAAGCCTCACATGTGAAGGCCATAAAGGTTCGACTGAATTATCTTGTCAATCTTAGTTGGTGGTAAAAATAATGTTTCATTACATTACACACATGGTGTTGCCTTATGTCCTGTGGTGCTCCTGTATGCTTTCAATCAGTGAGGCGATCTGCATGGGCTACCGGGTTCAATATTACACCCATAAGAGACACATGCTTACACAACTGAAACATACACTATGGTCAAAGGCAAGCCCTCGCAGCTCCCAAGCTCGTGAGTCGGACCTGGAGACTTAGGGGACAAGTCTAGGGATTTGGGCTCTAACATTAATGTTTGTATCCTCACCCACTCTGTTTGGGGGTAAGTACCTGCATTCAATGAGGCCTTTTTGCACCCGTAAGATAAGTATTCATTTTATTCCAAGTTCTTTGATCGACTTGTTATATTCATGCCCAATTTTAGAATTATGATTATCACTTGAAATTAATGTGAACACACAATCACACATATTGTTTAGTCCCTTTTTCCTTTTAAACTTATGTTGTAAAACAGATGGAAGAATTGGAAAACGAAATGCAGTCGTGAAAACAATGATGTATGCTCAGAAGAAGTGATGCTCATAGTGATTCCATGTGCTCTCAATGTGTTATAGACAAAATTTATAAATCTTACACTAAATGCATGCAAAGTCAATGAAAGCATACATAAGCATGATACTATTAGCGGGGAAGAAGTCAAATCAATTCGAGCTAATTAATTTAATGAATATTTAATGATGATATGAATCTTTATTTGTTGAAATGTAGCATAAATATGAAGGGCGCAAACATGTTTGAATTTACACTATCGTGTGCCTATCCTAATTTCACCACTCAAGTCAAGAATCACTCTCGACACAACCACAATAAATACAAAAATAATAAAGAGTGTCCAGTCTCTTTTTATAACTGCGGGCTCTCAAACAAGAGCCGCTAAAATGTGGCGATTACCTAACTTTTACAATTACTATCGCAACAATAATTACAATTAATGAAATTTAACTATTTGTCTAAGTGGTTATCGATCCAATGTGGTTGATTCAACCCTCTTTAGCTCAAGCACCAAGCTTGAGCCTCCGCATCACTTCTCGTCGAGTTGCTTCACGGGTCCTGATCAAAACAACATATGGTTAGATAATCTAAAAAGAAATATAGGTATCAAGACAAATAATTAATCAACATAATCAATATAAGAAAAAAAACAAATGCAGAACAATCTTAACTCAAGTGGCTCAAATTTCCCTTACTCACCTAAATTAACCCTAATCAAATACTCTAATCAAGTTGTGTCCCCGACGATGGCACAGTTTGATGAATCTCTAATCGACTAAGAAAAATTCAGCTCGTTGTAATATGGCCAACTACAGATCTATCAGAGACAAAGCGAGAATTTCCACGAGGAGTGGCTCGATCTAATTTCTCCTAGGTAAGTCTAGGGTCGAACGCAAAGACACTACTGATTAGGTTACCTAGTTGGATCCTAAGATGGGTTATAAGCTACTCTAACATCCTACCTAGGTCAATCTATACAGAAATGCACAAAATAGATGCATGATCTTTTTACGGCCTTTTCGATGCTGATTATTTTAATGCTACAAAATGATGACAATGCAATCACTTCATAAAATACACAAATATACAAATGATGATAATAAAGCTCATGAATTCAATGTTTTATCCAATTTAATTAATCAAGCATTCAAAGTATACAAGTGGAACCTTATTTACCATGTCAAATGTGTTTAAGTTCAATCAATGTATCACTTGATAGGATTCTTAATCTTTCAACACATCTAGCTCCCTAATACAACACAAAGTCGGGAATTAATGTAAAACATAGATCATGTAGAGTTCATGATTATTCAATAATAACTTTAGGCCAATCAGGAGCTTAATAACATATGAAATCAATTTAACATGTGAGTTAAAGCTTAATCAATAAAGGTCCAAGGCAAACACGTTTCTCTAAATTTTAATTTATTTCGACAAAGCGTATAAGATATAAGTTCATCACATTAAAGATCATGAGAAGATCTTTAAAATAACACTAATTTTGTTAAATTTGGATAAAATATGTAAAAGATATTAACACATCAAGTCTGTGGCATGATTGCAAGAAAAACACAATATTTACATCACAAGGAAGTCAAAAACCAAAAAGGAATAACATGCAATAAACAAAGTCGATGGGGTCTGGGTTGCAAATAAACCTCATGTGTGGATAAAAAGGCAATAATAAAGAGAAGTGGGGGCCTAGCTTGAAATTATTCCAATGATCACACACTTTGCACGCGTAGTAGGAGGACCAAACTGCAAATGAAAGGAAGTCCAGACTAGGTCCTGTAAATTGCACCGCTCATGTGCCCGCTCACGTGGTGGGGGCTAGGCTCGGGCGGTTGGCTGCTTTGGGTGACGTGGCGTGCTTAGGCACGTCGGAGCTAGGTTGGGTTGTTGGAACCACCGATTTGAATTGATGCTTCAGGCTGGGGCTGAGATATGATCATGGTCGTTGTATCATATCAAGAAGACCTGATCCGATAGTATATGCTCTTCGATGCTACTCTCTCTCCTCCGAGCACGACGGAGGTTCGGTGGAGTTCTGATGACATCTAGTTGTTTCCTCTTTGTTCTGATGATTATCCTGAAGGTCCGAGGAGGTCCCTACATGTCTCGTGAAGATGCTAGGAAGAAGCTCGAGGACTGAGGGTAGGCGAATCTCTCTAGCGGTGAGGTTTTGTCAGAGAAGAAGCACGACGCCAGAGCTCTTCTGAAAATAAATAATATATACAAGATACAATTTTTGTAAGTATCTTTAAGTACTAAAAATACTCTTTTAAATTTTCTTTTTCATGATTTTTGGGATTGTAATTTATAAATAATTACAAAACAAATATATACAATATTAAACTAATTTTTATGGCATGTTTTATATTAAGAAAATAATAAATAAAGGGTATTATTTTTGTACACATAATTAAGATTAATTAATTACAAAGGGTTAGATGTTAATATTATTATATTAATCAAGTATTTTATTATATACTCTAAATATAATATGATAAATCATGAATGTATCAAGTACCTCTATGCTCAGTAATTCAGAAGGAGCTCGCAAGCGAACTCAGCACTACTCACCCACTTGTCGATAGAAATGCTAATACTTCACAAGCCTAAGTGATAGTTAAGGTAATGCACATGCTGGGTTTTGAGATCTAATCCTTTAGGGTCGTGCCTTACTCAATTTGGAAGGTACTTGAAGACAATGAGGACTTTAGGAACCTAAAACATTGAAGTCCATTAAATGATTTTATTTAGGTCAAAGTGATATTAACAGTCCCTTTTGTATTTTTTTGGTTTTCATTTTTTGAGTATTCTCCATGCAAAGGCCTAATGCATCTTTCGATTTCTTTTTCATCTAAATCCAAGAAAACAAGGGAGGAATTCAGAAAAGCCAATGCGTGAGAAACAGTTGATACAAATGCCAAGGAAAGGAATGCGTACCTTACGCCAGCAATCTACATGCAGGTGATGCATGCATAAATTAAACCTAATTTATATGTAGAATTGATGAAATCACCATAAGTAGAAGTTGTTATTATCGTGAAGAACTTGTATGATTTGGCTAAGTCCAAGCGCGGAGAACTATAGGTACATGAGTTATATTAAGTTGTGGACCTAGTTACCGAGCAAGCAACCTAAAATTCTAAGGGCTCAATCAAAAAAGACATAAATGAAAAACAAGGCGGATAAATCAAATCACGATAAAAAATAAAAACAGAGGGGAAAATAAGATGGAATAAGATAGATGTGATGAAAAACGTGATAAAATCTGATCGGGTCCCCTACGTGGACAAACACCTGATGAAATGGACCCGCGAGAGAGTCTAAGTTTATGAGTCTACTTAATTATTACAAATTAATAAATGAGTCTCCTTCTCACAAAAAATAAAACTAAACTACACTAATGCTAAACTACATTAATTGCTCTTTGCAGCTCTTGTCCTCCTTAGTTGCTCTCTCCTGTCAGCTAGGCTGAATAACTGACCTCCGCCTCGTGTGGGTGCTTCGGACTTCCTAAGTCATCCTCCCTTGCTCCGTGGGCACTCGCAACAAAGTTTAAACAAGAGGTGGGTTGGAATGATTTATAAAAAAATAAGGAAGAAAAATAAATAGTAGAAAATAAATAAAAAGAACTTTATATCCTAATCGTTGCCTCCCCGGCAACGACGTCAATTGTTGAGATGATTGAGCCGGTCTACTGTCTAACAAGCGAGAAAGATAATTGTTGTGTGGACTGACAAATGTATCAACACTAATCAACCTACAATTCAGATAAATCAATTAAGTGTGTGCTAGTCAAAATTTATTATAATTCTACAATAATGCTTATATGTATAAGTATGGTAGAGTCTTGAACTCAAGAAAGCCTAATGGGGATAGATAAAAGGATATTAATTATTGCTTAGAATTTTGTTTTACTATTTTTATATCTTTTTTCTTTTTATATTTTTGTGGGTTTTTAATATATGCAATTTTTATGTGTTTTTAATGTTTATAATTTTATGTTTTGGGTTTTTTTAGTTTTTTATGGTTTTTTAATTTTACAAAATTTGTATTTTAATTTTCAAAGCAATTTAAAAGATAATATTGATAAAATCAAGGAAAATGTTTTTTTTTATATTTTTAAAATAAGTGAAAAAAAAATAAATGCAAGAAATGAGATAGTTTTGTAGTTTTTATATTTTCATATTAATTTTAGGGGTTTCAGAGGGGCTTTATATTTTTTGGAATTTTAAAAGGTAATAAAAATAAAATAGTGCAAACAGAAAATAAACAACTTAAGTAGGGTTTTAAAAATACAAATTAATCCAGAATCATTTCCTACCTGATTTTAATATAAAGTATATATATAATAAAGAAATCAAAGACAGAAAATAAGATTTTTGGGATTTTTGCACATTTTTATAAGTTTTCTGTGTTTTATGATTTTTAGGGTTTTAGTTTTGAAAATTTTAAAGATTTTTGGTCAGAGGATAAAATATAATAAAATAAATATACTGGAATTTTTTAAGATTTTTGAAAATATTTGAGAATTTTTATGGATTTATAAATAACAAATATGAGAAAATGTAAGGTTTTTTATTTTTAATAAATATGAAAAAAAGTTTAAATGACAAATTAAAATTATATGTGATGTAATATGGTCCCAACCACTAAATGTGATTTTCCTATATTTTTATGCTCAAAGGAAATATTTAATAAAAACAAAATACAAGAAAATTAGTTACACAACAGCACCAGTACCTAAATGTAATTTTCAAGAACTATTCATGCATTTAATGACACCTTAAACAAATCCAGGGCCATACATGTAAAGTTCGCAATAAAAGATAGAACATATCGACCCCTAGTAGGGGTATAAATGCAAGTAAATAGAATTTTAGGTCCAAGTGTGCAAAATTACCTAAAATATTACACTTATTTTACAGATTAAAGAACTAAATCAAAATAAAAAAGCCAAAGGGGGGTGCATCGCAAAAATACCAGCAGGGCGCATGACGGGCCATGTGAGTCGCATTTGGATCCGACACTTAATATGCGTCCACGTCACTTCATTTGAACTTGAACGATCAAGATTAGAACATGATGCTTCGATGATGGACAATCGAGACTCGATCTGGATCAGATCTGACGATGGAGGAGCTTCATCATTGGACGACCCTCATCAAAAATAGGGCAAGGCCATCATCCAATGACTGCTGCTATGCAGAAAGAACATGTAAGAATTGCTTGGGGCCTCCCTTCCTCCGGTGATATCTCTGATCTTCAGCCACATCCTGATCTCGGGGAGGGCTCAAGAGATAGCTAGAGGGGTCCCGCGTCGGCTGAGGGGTTCAATAGTGTCCCAAGCATCATCGGAGGAGGCCTGGAGATCCGTGAAAGCTTGGGGACATGCAGCTGCTTCCTTTGAATCAAAGACCCTCCATTTGGGGTCCTTGCTTGCTATAGCCTATACCAAAAGGTTCAGATCTCGAAGACAAAGATCTTCGGCCCTTGGACGAGGCAAACCATGGGAAAATGGAGTGGGGCAGTGATCTCCGACGAAGGGCAGCGAAGGGAGACCCAATCTCCTTATCTTTGCAATATCAGAGGGTTCTGAGGGTTTGATTTTATGGAGAACTCGAAGAAGTAACTGATGGGGTAAAAATGGAGTCGAAACACGGTCGGGAACATCTGGAAGAGAGGTCGAATCCTGGAGCATCGATGATGTTGTTTTTCATGATTTTAAGCTAAACTGGATCAAACCAAGTGAAATAAAAACCTAAACTATGCTATTGATTATCCTATCAATCAAAATACGAGAGGTAACTAGCTCACCTGACTTGTAGAGCCTAGGAGCAGAGATCGCTCAGAGGAGCTTCGATGAAGGTGAATCCAACCTAGACATCCTTCTCCTCATCTTGGATTGACAGGGGAGCTCCTCCTTGTTAGTGATGTAAGCTCGAGGAGAACCATTTCTACAATAAATGTTAGTATAATATTTGATATATCAATAAAAGTTATTGATTTATTTTCACTTCCTGTCTGAGATAAAAAATAATGAATGCATTATAAGGTTCCTTAGCAGTGTTTGGAAATGAAGTCCATGTGGTTGCATATGCGGATGCATATGTGTATTCGATCACTTGACCGAAGCGTGTCCAATATTGGCAATATGTGGTTCCATATGCGGCAATATGTGGTCAAAATATATATGCGGTCCAAATATGCGACATATGCGGCCGCATATCTGATAGAATTCATGTTAATCCATGATATGTTGATGACACATTAACTCGATTTTTTTTCAAGCAACTCTTATATCATCATTTATATTGATGCATCTTTTCATTATTCTCGTATATGTTACATTTGGGAATATAATCTAGGGCATTTTTTCTCATATCTATTTTTCCATTGTTCTCAACACTTATTAATGAAATGTTGACTTTTTTTTATTTTCTATCTAATGAAATTCATCCTGATTCTTCAAATAAAACATGAAATAATTGGCTAACAATCTAGAACTTTACATTTTTATGTGTCTAATGAATATTATATGCAAATACAATTTTCCCCTACATTTTGTGTCAACAAGTTTTGTCCATTGAAGATACATATATATGCGTATAATTATGGGTGTATGATTTGTATACCTATGATTATTATTTAGCTTTTGTTATCTACAGGATCTATATATACATTAACATTTTTCCTATAGAATTCATGTTTTCCCAGTTGAATCCAAATTTGTATATGCATATATGCATTAAATTCAAAATACACACTAAAAAACAATCAATTTATAATATCATGCTTAGATATTTTATTGATTATATTATCTTATTTGAAATTTTTGATTTTGGATTTTGTTAGATTAACAACTTTTTTACATAATCGCATTTTTATTGTTGTATTTTACAATATTTTAAATTAGAATATAATAAACTGCATATACCTCTGTATACTCCTCCGCATACTCGCTTACTCGATTTAGACCGCATGACCGAATGAACAAAGCATACCGCATTTCTGAACCTTGTCCTTTAGTACAATTAGGTTATATACCATGAACATCTTAATAGTCATATAGTTGTTGATTCAATGGTTGAATCATAGAGACGGGTGCTTGGATGAATAAATGAAGTGAGATTAATGACTCATCAAGCGTCGCCAAATGGTTATTAAGAGATGATCTCCAGTCTGAGAAGGAGATGGCAATCCTTCTATAAAGGTTGATATCTCACCGACCTCTTGATGCATGTCCTCTGCATAGGAATAGAGATTCGGAGGTGTCAGATAAGTTAGGTAAAAGAGATGACTTAACAGGATCGAGATAACCAAGACTTATGACGTATACTGTCATGATATAGGCATGCATCCTCTGGCCGGAGATGGATGTATTACTATATATATGAGTATGTATATTTGGCAGACCGATAGGTTGATGGACTAATCAAGGTCTATACATCGGTAAGATGGTGTGCATACAAGGGCATATGAGTAATACGATCTCTCAAAGGGATGCAGATATGCAGTTTGACTTCATTCTATTGTCTCTTCCTAAGTCTTTCACCAATTATGTGGTATCGTACCACATGAATAATTTGACACTATCTAATGTTGAACTCATAGTTTCATTAAAGTCTACATAAGACGTGATGAACAAAGAGAATTCCTCAGGTAGTGCAATGGATGGACAAATCAAAGCACGGTCGGAAGCAATGGTCTCAGAAGGGTCCGACCCAGAAGAAGAAGAAGAAGAAGAGTCAAGGTCTTGGCTCATCTTCTAATGCTTCCGCACTGGTGGCATCAAAGAAGATCGATGTCTATCATCATTGTAAGAAGTCATGGCACTGGAAGCATAAGTGCCCATAGTACCTTAAATCAGTAGAGGAAGGTAAAACCCTAGTAGGTATAAATTCTACTTTCATCATTGAAACTAATTTTCTCATAAAACGAGAAATTAGTTGGATCAATTATTATGGTGCTTCTATTTATGTATGCAATTTGTTGCATCTATTTTAGGAAACTAGGAATATTGATGAAGGGAGATAGTCATCCAAATAGGATATGATGCAGTTGTTGTACTAGTCATCATCGGAACGTGTAGACTATCATTATCTAGTGGAAGAGTCCTAGTACTTAAAGAGTGTCTTTATGTTACAGATGTTAGAAGGAACCTTATATCTATATCTAAGTTAGGTAGAAATGGATATTCATTTCTATTCTGCAATAAACTTGTCATGAGTCATTATGATAAATGTATTGCGGATGATATTCTAACTTCTAGTGGACTATGAATTGTGCATTGATGAAAATGTCATGAGTGTTACTACTACAGATAAAAACCCTAAAAGAACTAGAGAGGATGGAAATCATTCTAACGTGATTTTGCATCAAAGGCTTGGTCATTTATCTGTTGATTGAATAAATAGATTGATAAAGGATGAACCCTTAGATTTCTGCAGGTCCAAACTTTGCCTACATGTGAACATTGTATTCGAGGTAAAATGACCAGGATGCCTTTCCGTAACAAGGCGAAGGTATTCTTGACCTAATACATGCCGATATATGTGGTCCCTTTAGTACTGCAAACTTAAATGGATATCGATATTATTTGACATTTATTGATGGCCATCCACGATACGGGTTAATCTTCCTAATACATCATAAATCTGAAACATTTGAAAAGTCCAAAGATTTCATGGCTTTGGTTGAGAACCAAACCAATAGGAATATTAAATGGATTCAATCTAATCGGGGTGGCGATTACCTCTCAGATGAATTCAATGAATACCTCCAAGAGAGAGGAATTTTATCCAATCTCACTCCTCTTAGAACTCCCCAACATAATGGTGTTGCTGAAAGACGCAACATGACCATCATGGACATGGTCCATTCGATGACGAGTAAAGCACATTTACCACTTAGTTTCTGGGGATACGCGGTAGAGACCACAATATATATCCCGAATAAGATTCCTAGCAAATCCATACCTAAAACTCCTCATGATCTTGGGTATGGAACCAAACCCAGTGTTAGACACTTGAGGATTTGGTATTGCTCGGTCCATGTGAAGAACGTGGATGCAAGTAAGCTAGAGTATCACACTCGAGAGTGCTACTTCATTGGGTATGTTAAGGATGGTATTTGATATCAACTTTATGATCCTGAGACTCGGAAGTTCTTTATCTCTAGAGATGTAAAATATCTAGAGGATGACTTCCTTAAAAGTCAAAACAAAAATAAAATAAAGGAACTCATTGAATCCTCTGAGAAGACTGAGCTTCCTGAACCAAAAGCTAGAGAAGTAAATGAGATGTAACAACCGTACTTCTTTGAAGGAGTTCAAGGGTAGTCGCACCACCTGAAAGGTACGGATTCCATGTGTCAGGTGAAACTGAGAATGATCCAGCTTCATTTAATGAAGCACTCGTGAATCATGACATGGATAGATGGATGCTAGCAATGAAGTCTAAAATAGACTCCATGCATAAGAACGATGTATGGACCCTAGAGGATCCACCTAGAGGGGTAAAATCCATTGGGTGTAAATGGATCTTCAAGAGAAAAAGGGGACCTGATGGTAAGGTAGAGACTTTCGAAGAACGACTCGTAGCCAAGGACTACACACAAAGAGAAGGCATCGATTACGATGAGTCGTTCTCTCATGTGACTATGCTTAAGTCCATCAGGGCACTGCTAGCTATAGCTGCATATCTTGACTACGACATCTGACAGATGGATGTCAAGACAGCTTTCCTCGATGGATATCTAGATTAGTAAATATATATGGAGCAGCCCAACGCTTCATAACCGAGGAAGGCAAAGTATGCAAGCTGAAGAAATCCATCTATGGGCTAAAACAAGCTTTTCGTAGCTAGAACGTCAGATTCGACGAAACCACAAAGAGTTATGATTTTGTGCAGAATCCTGATTAACCATATGTGTACAAAAAGATTAGTGGGATCATCATTGTGTTCATCGTGCTTTACGTAGATGATATCCTTATCATTGGGAATGACATAGGGACGATGACCAGTGTTAAGATATGGATGTCACATACCTTCGAGATGAAAGATCTTGGAGAAACCTCTTATATTTGGTTTTGAAGCTAGTCAGAAACACAGAAAAGAGGATCTTGAGATTGTCACAACATGGGTACATTAAGAAGATCTTGGAGCGTTTCTATATATATAACTCCAAGAAAGGCTTCCTTCCCTTAAGACATGGTATCCACATGTCTAAAGGGATGGCTCCTCATAGTGTTGAGGATAAGAAAGTCATGGCTAGATGTCCTTACGCATCAATTATGGGAAGCCTAATGTATGCCATGATGTGCACAAGGTCAGATATCTGCCATGCAGTGGGAGTGATAAGTCATTACCAATCCTACTATGGAGAGCAACACATGAATGTAGTGAAAAAAACTTCAAATATATAAGACAGATGAAATATTAAATCTTGGTCTATGGAGATGGTGATTTCCAAGTCTTAGGATACATAGATTTTGACTTCCAAACTGATATTAATGATCGAAAGTTGACATCAGGGTTTGTGTTCCTGTTGAACGATGGTGTTGTAAGCTGGAGAAGCATGACACTCCACCTGATTCAACAACAGAAGCCGAATACATTGTCGCATCGGATGCTGCAAAGGAGGCAATGTGGTTGCACAAGTTCATCCTGGAGATTGGCGTAGTTTCCTCTGATACTCCCATCCCGCTACTCTGCGATAACATGGAAGCCATATCTCAGGCGAAGGAATCCAGATGACATCAAAGGCAAGCACATGGATAGGAAATGCCACATCATTCAGGAGATTCAAAAGTGTGGTGACATCATAATCACCAAGGTGGCCTCTGCCGACAACATTGTTGATCTCCTTACTAAACCTTAACATATAAGATTTTCGACTAGCATGTTATGAGCATGGGTTTAAGGATTGTACTTGAATTGTTCTGAGGGCTAGTGGGAGATTATTAGCCATGTGAGCTTGAGGCAAACTATTTCTATAATAAATGTTATTGTAATGTTTAATATATCAATAAAAGTTATTGATTTATTTTCACTCTCCGTTTGAGATTAAAAGAACGAATGCACTATAAGGTCTCTTAGTACAATTAGGATTATGTACCATGGCCATTTTAATAAACATACAACTGTTTGGTTCAATAGTTGAATCATAGAGGCTGGTCTTTGAATGAATATCTAAGGAGTTAGATCGAGGACCCATCAAGCACTGCCAAATGGTTATTAAGAGATGATATCCAGCTTGAGAAGGAGATGGCAATCCTTCTCTAAAGGCTGATATCTGACCTACCTCTTGATGCATGTCCTTTGCACAAGAATAGAGATTTGGAGGTGTCAGATAAGTTAGGTCAAAGAGTTGACTTAACGAGATCGAGATAACCAAGACCTATGTCGTATACTGTCACGATATAGGCATGCATCTTCTAACCGGAGACAGATGTATTGCTATATATCTGAGTATGTATATTTAGCAGGCTGATAGGTTGGTGGCCTAATCAAGGTCTATACATCGGTGAGCTAGTGTACATACAAGGGCATATGAGTAAAACGGTCTCTCAAAAGGATCATACAGGTTCACTTGTAAATCGGAAGACATGAGCTCACTCATGAGGTATTGGGATCAATCAAATTCCATGCATGATCGTCTTGCTTTGGGAGCATGACAAGAATTTGTAGGTATGATATATGCTTTTGGAAATCATATGATCGATACCAACTCCCAATGTCTGAATGAGAAACTTAGTGATAAAACACTGAAGATGACAATAAAATTGATCTATATCTTTGGGTTTACTCTAAGTCTTCCAGTATGCATGATGTACGAGTATTAGGAATACTCGAGGGTGATGTGATCAATAAATTATTGTATAACCATGACACTTCCATTTCGAGGGAGTGATGAAACAAGTTTGGATTTTAGTGACTCCTCTCAGTAGAGAAGTAATCTAATCTTAGTCCAAATGTTGTTCATTGATATGGATGTGATTCAGATGCAATGAGAAGATTAGATATACGGCCTTCATTTAATCAAGCATCTATGAGAGGTCCCCAAGATCTAGATTTGAGATATGATCTCAATATGTAAGTCACTATACATGGAACGTACAATCGCCCTATCCTTATATCCAAATATTCACGAAGAAAATACATTATTCTTGAAGGAGTTCAAGAATAATTCCATTGATGAAATGAATATCCGAGCATTGATAAATTGATAACTAAATGTGATTTTATAATTGTGAATAATGTGATTTCGATTAATATTATTTAGATGCATGAGAACGATGATCCAATATAATTAAATATGATTTAATTATCATGGATATGAATAATGTGGATGGTACTATCCATATTAATCATATGTATTATAAATGTGATTTATAATACATATGAGAGAGCTATTTATAAATAACATTTACAATTTAAATGTTGATGTGAATTGGATTTACATTGGACAATTAATTGAAAATGTAATTTACATTTTACTTTGGGTTGTGAATGCGATTCACAAATTTCCAATGGCGTGATTGATATAAATAAAATAATTTAGAATTATTTTTGTGAAATATTTTACAATAAAAGTTGTTGTAAATAATTAAATTCTTATGAGAGATACATGATCTTACAGAATGGGAAAAATAGGCACTCCTTACATAAGGAGAGGGTGGACGGACACCCTAGTCCTATTTCATTGTGGTTGTCCACCCCCTTATTACGAAGGAGCTTGCCTCCTTTCCTAATCCTTTATTACCACTTGATTTGATTGGATTAATTTATGTTAATGATTATTCAATATATTTCATTAATTAAATTATTGTTGTTGTATTTTTTACAACAAAATCATGGCCATTGAAAGAAACAGAAATTAATCTCAACCAATGGATTTGTGTTGTCCATGGATTGAGATCCATGGACTCTCAAAATATTATAAAAGAAGAGGCAATCCTAGCTCTTCTTTTTACATCATATGATTCACAATATCTCTCTCCTTCTTATCATCATACACGCCCCTCTCTCTAAGTGGTCATCAACTTTATGACCTAGAGATGATTGTTGTCGTCGCTACGCTGTTGTGCTACTGCTTCGATCGCTTATGGATCTTCATCTTCCTCAGTGCCTCTGGTATGCGAAGAGGACCTCAGATTTAGTGTGTGACAAAATCAGGAGATCCATCGCTTGGATCAACATCTGGGATTGCGAGAAGG
Source organism: Ottelia alismoides (assembly GCA_037367405.1). Taxonomy (NCBI): domain Eukaryota; kingdom Viridiplantae; phylum Streptophyta; class Magnoliopsida; order Alismatales; family Hydrocharitaceae; genus Ottelia; species Ottelia alismoides. The sequence continues at coordinate 586,725 of JAZKJV010007342.1, forward strand.
GTACATCTCATCAACGTGCTCACAAGCGTCTTCTCCGTCGGGTCGAACTTGAGACAGGTGGTCTCTTCGTCTAGAGGCTTTGATCGCAACCATGTTTCAAGAGGTATTCCTATATCTTCTATGTGGTTATATGAAACTATTCGAGAATTATTCTCAGATCATGTGGTTTTATCTTTTTTTAAAATTTTAAATTATGCTGCCCCAAGCAACTAGTGTGACTAGTCGCTTCCGATCGCATATGATGCGATCTTCACGCTTCCATGACCCACTTTAGGTTTTTTTCATAACCTTCACTCCTGTCACAAGGGCTCGACTCCAGAAGCTGATTCAAGGGGTTGTGAGGGCCAAAATGGACTATCTTTGATCGAAAGTCAAGGAGAAGCTATATAGTGCATTGATCGAGGAGCTCTCTTTGCTTATGTTTCCACATGAATTGATGGTTGACCATGGAGGAGCTTGATCCGCACGGAAGTTGATCGTATTGAGAAGAAATTACATGAAGGAATCAAGCAGAGAGGAGGCCAGGATCATGCTAGAAAAATTGGATAAATGGGGGAAATATATGCCTGGGACCTACCCAAAGGAGGGAATGGGGGAGTTGACTCAGGTCTTCCGGCAACGACTCCTCGTTGGTCCACGTGGACCGCTAGAGGATAAAATAAAGATAAAAAGAGAAATAAAGATAAAATAAAATAGAAGATGATTTTATGAATAAAATCTCAAAACATGAAAGTTGTTTCTTATTTATTAAACCTTTAGGTTATTTTTATTTATTTATATCGACTTATTTATTAGTATATATTATTTTACACACTTCATGTATAGGTATTTATACCAGTATATTTTGTATTTGTATTTTGTATTTTATTATTTTTATATATAATATTACATTTACATTATTTATTTATTTATAGCATTACTTAATACATATTTACAAATTTTATGGGGTTTTATTGTTTGATATTTATATACAAATTAATATATACAAGTATAATATATGTACCTTATACATATATATTTATGGTTTATTAATTATTTTTGGTATTTTTGAATGCTTTAAGTTTTTTATATTTTATTTATGTGTTAAATAATATGTACAATTGATTAAAAATATAAAGAAGTTAAAAAATGTAAAATATAAAATATATTGGCTTTATATACAGATGTGCAAGCACCATAATACCCCAATTAGCTAGCTTCTGCATCTTGACTCTAATTTAAATGAAGCTACCCTTCATTTTATAGATAATTTGATTTGCAATACAATGGAGATGAGTTTGATGAATTTTGAGCTCATATGGAGGAGATATTGATCATTGAAATTCTGTTTGTAGCTTTTTTAACTAAGTATTTATAGTAACTTGTGCATGATTTATTTGTGCCAATATTTTTATTATTTTCTTTATATTATTATGCATAAGTTCCATGTTTAAAATATTTTGATTTAAGATGTATATAAGTGTGTATAAAATAGTATAAGTATAGGCTATATGTAGTGTATTGACCACCTAGGGCTTCTAGGGTTCTGTGTATAATTGTCTACATTATTATGCCCTTATCTCCCCCATACTGTATTTTTTATAGGCCTAATCAATTTTTGACTTCTTCTTGGGGTTCAATGTTAGTCGGTATCTTTGATGACTCCTTTATTTTATTTATTCTTTAATTTTGTGTTTAAATACAAATATTTACATATTAGATAGATATTAATGTTAGATGTTATTTCATGCATGTTAGTGATATTTACATGTATTTTGATAGGGATTTAAAGCTAAAATAGGAGAATAAAGGTGACTGAATGGCTATTCATCAATTATTCAATAAGATTCATCATTAATTCAATAAAATTAGTAATTAACCCCTTGTATATAATTAACTATAATTATTGTACATAAATAACTCTAATATTGTACCTTTATTTTCTTTATCTTCTTATTATTAAAAATTTCATAAAATTAGTTAAATATTGTACACATTTGTTTTGACATTATTCATAAATCATAAATCCAAAAAAATAACAAAAGAAATCAAAATAAGTATTTTAATTACCTAAAAATACATGCAAAAATATTAGCTTGTACATGTATTCAATTTTCATTTTGACTTCTCCATGAAAGTTGTAGATATCAAAAAGATGTACAACTTTTATGTTGAACACTTTTTAATTTGACACATGTACATATTTATTTTGATTTTTCTTGTTTTCTTTATTTTTAAATTTTCTTATTGGGCCACGTGGCTCTCTCTGAAGATGCCATTTCTCTGCCTCCTGGCCGTTTGATGAGATCATCAGACCTCAATAGAGCCATCAATTCACGCCTCTCTTCTAGCCATTTGATCCATCCCATCCAACATCCCTCACTCATCTCCTCCTCCAATTGCCCCCTTCAAGTGGCGTTCAAGTCCTAACCACATGGTCTTCGCCCTTTTCTCTAATCCGCTATGAGCAACCTCCTCGCCAACCGACCACTCCCAGATCGAGTACTGATGAATCCACATTTCATCATCTTTATTCTATCATTTTGGCACCAAAAACCCTAGCAAATGCCTGTAAATACCCTTTATTTCATCATCTTAGCACTCATGCATGTGCATCTATTTAGTGTATAAAATATTGTAATTAAAGCCAAAATTATAGAATAAATAAAGAAAAGAAAAAGAGTAAAATATTGTAAATATTTTATGACCCGAAACCCCGAGACCTAGGCATCTTGATGAATAGGTCGACAAGGAATAAAGTAGGGGGAGATAAGGTCAGAAATACAGATAAAATACCTATACATTCTATTCATTTCTTATTCATTTTGGGATCTATTTTTGGTTCCACTTTTTATACATCAAATAAAGAAACTATGTACATGAAAGTTGTAGATAATAAAATAAAGAAAAATACAAAATTGATTCCACAGAAAAATAATACACAGATAAAAAGTTATGGTCTGAATAAGAATCCAGAATCCCAACTTCCCAGACCCGTATCTCACAACTGACAACTACAAATGCAGCATACTCACCTTTAATTGTATATAGAATAAAATAATCTATCCAAAGGTGGTAGTTTCGCATTTGGCGGAGCTACGGTTTGAAAGTTGAGTTTTGGACCCTCATTGTACATTATACAAGATTAAAATATTCAATTTATTATTTATTCATTATTTTTGTATTTTTATATTTTTATAATTATGTAAATATTACTTATAACATATATGTGCATTAAAATCAGAATAAAAATGCAAAGAAAATACAAAATAAAAATACTTGTATAAAGAATACATAGGTATACTGCCTATACATATACCTATACAAAACACTCTTATATTTTATTTAACATACGAAATAAATCAGAAAAATAAAATAAAAATATAGTTGTGTACATAAAAGTATCTTATAATTTTAGAAAATAAGAAATGAAAATAATAAGAATAAAATACATAAAATAAAAATCAAATACTTAAATACATGGGTATTATACCTATATAGGGTTAAAAAGGTAACTCGTAAAAATATGTCATAAAAATAAATAAAAATCAGAATAAAATACTACATAAAATTTTAGACATTTTTCATTTTATAACCTAAAATTATTAAATTCATCTTCGATTTTTAAATGATTTTATAAACCATTTTTGGGGGTTTTTCCTGGTTGGTCCACGTGGACCAACCAGGGGGCGGTCTTAGTTGACTCGGGTCAACTACCTGCCCTCCACCCATGTGCGTCTGTCAGAGTGCGTTTGACCTCGTTTTGGTCGATTTTTCCTGATCACATCTTGCACCATTCCATGATGGAGTCTTGACAACTTTTTCTCCTCGATTATCAAGCTTGCTCGCCCTATGATCATCTCGAGGAATGGATCAGTGTGTCGCCCGAGGTGCCTTGGTCTTTGGACCCCTGCAACTCAGGGTCAAACCAAATAAGAGAAACCCCCGACCTTGCGATTGAATTTTGAACACCTTCGGTCCACCCCTCGCGCCTAATCCTAGCTCCAGAGCTTCCTGGAGGTGACAGCACCACCGCGAAGCCATCAGCCAAGGCAACCGAGGTCGGAGGTGCTTCCACCACCTCCCGCGAGTACGCCGGTCGAGGTACTTTCTTCCCTCTGGCTCCGGCCATTGAGGGCCCCTTCCCCATTATTTCTTTCATGCATTTTACTCCTGTCAACCTAAGGATGAAAAACCCTCAAAAAAATTAGAGTTCCGTCGACTCAATCGTTCGATCCATCACTGTGGCCGGAGCGCACCTCCGGCCGTTCGTCGCCACCGCGTGTTACGCCTCCCCATGACCATTTTGCAGGTCAAAGTTGAAGTGAAGACACCTGGAGCTCGAGTTTTGAGCTCGCCGGAGCCAATGAAGCCTCCCAGCTCCGCCAGCCACCAGCGAGCACCACGACCACCGCCGTGGCTTTTTGACGACTCCAGAAGATAGAGGAGGACCTGAGGAGGCAGCAGCCCGATTTTGAAGCTCAAAAGCCACCGGAGCTGGTAGGAGGAGCTCGAGGAACTTCGCCCCGCCGGAGCTCCGCCTTGTTCTTCCAGCCGCCTTCGCCACCGTCCGATCAAGAGAGCCCCTCCAGATTTAGCGTGGACCGTTCGATCATCCGCACCCAGCCACCGTCGATCTCAGTCGAGATCTAATCTCAGACGTCCACCAGCGAAGCGTCACCGGTCGTTCAGATTGCGCCACGTGTCAAGTGGCATCTTCATCGCCGTTGGATCGCGCGCCGAGGGTAATTTGCACACTAAACCCTCGCGCATTTTGTATTTATCTTTTAGTCCTGAAACTTTTATCTGTAGTGTAATATTTTTGTAATATTTTCACAAAGACCCCCAAGCTTTTTATATTTACATCTAGGTCCTCCGCCAAGTCACCTCACGTGACCTGTACACGTGAGGTGGTGGGCTTTTTGCAAGGACCCCCCTGGGGTTTAGTTATTTCAGTTTAGTCCCAAGATTTTGTAATATAGTGTAAAACTTTGGGATATTTTGCATCGACCCCCCTGACAGTTTTAAATATTGCACTTAGGCCCCTGCCAGGCGCGTGTTGCGCACGTGTTAGGCTTGGGGATTTTGTACTGAGGCCCCTCCGAGTTTTGTAATTGTTGTTTGGCCCTTAAAATTGAATGTTTAGTTTAAAAACTTTATGGAAAATTGCATGTGAGCCCTTGGATGTTTGTGAAATTGCATATATACCCCTGTCAAGCCTGTTTAATGATTGGATGTTTGTTCTAATTATTTGACCTATCTTTTTAAGTCCAAAAATTCCACAAAAATAGGGTTAGGCTCCTGGATACTTGTATTTTGACGCCCTAATTTTAGTTTTTGATTTTCTTTTATTTTTATATTTATTAAAAATCAAAAACATGCCTTTTCTCTACTGTCTAGCTTAGAAAATACCAAAAAAATATTAAAACACTTCGAAAAATTCCAAAAAAAAAGTACCTAGTGTCTATTTTAACCTATTTTAGTGTCAGTCCAAAAATCACTAAAAGTCTCAAAAGAAAAACACTAAAAATTTAAAAACACTCAAAAACTTCAAAAAATTATATAAAATCAAAGAAAACTCCAAAAAATACAAACTTAGTTTCTATTTGTCTTATATTTTGTTCTCTTTATTTGAAAAATCGTGTGAAAAATTTTAGTTGCTGTTTGATAATTTTAATTCCCATTTTATTCACAGCCAGCACATTTTCCACTGTTTTGCCTTGTCATTTTTACATATTTTTATACATATTTTATCTTGCCTTTCATTACATTGTTTTTAAATTCCAATATTGAAAAAGAAAAAAAAATATATAATATAAAATTATAAAAATCAGAAAATTAAAAATCAAAATACAAAATTAAAAATTAAATTAAAAATAAAAAAATTATTAAAAATTAAAACGCACAAAAACATCTTTGTTTGCTTGCTTAGTGTAGACACTTCACACACACTCACTTGTGCACATTTTTGAATTACCCTGTTTGTTCCCTGTGTTCGAACTCTCTGCATACTTGTCACTATACACCATTTGTGCAGAGTTAAAAATAAATTTTAACTCCACATTATTTCTAATTGTTGATCTTTAGTGTGGGTTAATTGTTGATTAATTTCAGATTTTGTGTGGTCAAACACCGACTGTTGACTCGCCTTGTGAGTCGATACAACCACATCGATTTCTGAGATTATCAAATGGCGCAGTTGCCGGGGAACAACAGCGAGTAGCTCATTTTTGTTTACTTGTGTTTAGTGTTTACCATGGCTTCATTTCATCTCTCTTACATTTTTGATATATATATTGCTTGAGCTATCTGACCACCCTTTCTTGTCTTTTTGCGAGTGATCGCGGAGCAAGGCGGATCGCTTAGGTGACCCGGAGCATCCTTGAGAAGCGGAGCCGGCCTTTCTTTATCCAGGCCGGCAGGAGAGAGCAAGAGGATTGAGAGAGAGTGATTAGTTTAGTTGCTTTTTATTTTTGTGAGAGAGTGACCTATTAATTTGTAATAATACAAGTACATTGGACTCTTGGACACTTGGACACTACCGGGCCTAATTTCCGGGTGTTTGTTCACCCCGGGGCTCACCGCGGTTTTATCGCGTTTTATCGCTGTCATTTTTCGGTTTTGTTTTCCTTTTTCCTTTCTTTTGTGGATTGAGCCCTTAGATTATAGGTCCTGCTTGATTCGATTAGAATAGGTCCAAACACACTAATTACCTTTGCATGCTCCTATAGTTCGTTGTTGGACTTAGACTAATTAAATAGTTAGCTAGTAGCTTTCGATCCATGCGCCGCGAGCTCATTCCCGAACAAGCACTTTCTCCTAACTCAAATGTGTTGAGCAGAGGAGGGGTGAGCCTAGACCGGACACTCGGATTGAGAGTTAGTGGCTAGCTTGTGGTTCTTCACGCTAGCAGTTGCCTATTCTAGGATGATTTCCGTTTTTGCATATCGCCATATAGCATAGGTTTACAAATTCTGCTTTGCATCCCGCATGGAGAGAGCTGGGATTCGTTGTAAGTCTTCTTACTTTGCATGCATCATTTAGGCACAAAGGTGAGATTTCCACCTTGGTGTCGACTTGCACGGCTTTTCCGACTCTATTCTCCCTCTGTTTTTGGAACAAAGTATGATCAAGAAAATACAAAAACTGTTAGGCGCTTGTTTGAATCTACTCAAAAGAAGCGATAACACCAAAAAAATTTAAAAAAGGGACTGCTAAGAAAACTTGACCAAAAATAAAATCGGTAGTTGGATTCATTGCTTGGGGAGAGTAACACCCTCACTTGTATTTAGGTTGCATGGGAAGGTCTCCTTCCAAGTGAGGTGAGCGCTTCGTAAGGATTAGAGCCAAAAACCCAACTTGTGGATGCCTTGTGTATCGCCTGGATTTCCGAAGTATTGGCGCTACTATCGTACGTAGTCGAGTAGGGCTTGGTCGCCATTGGTGACTCACTATTGTGTGAGCGCCGACCTTGTCCGAAGTACCGAGCTTAGGCCACGCCTTCACGGGTGTGTCTGTCTCACCGGCTGCGTCCGAGTAGGACCTTGTACGCTCACGGGTGATTCCGTTGCGAGCGAGGTCCGAAGTATCGGTTTCGCCTATCGGCTTCCTCCCTCTATTTCTTTGGCAGAGTAGGGATCCAGGAAGGGTTACAAGGACCTCAAAAAGCGCAAGTTACAGGTTACACAGGAGGAGGACAAGTACGGGGACACTTTCCCGGCAGTACTCTCTCTCCTTTAGGCGTAGCGTTCTAAGGACTCGTGAAAAGATAACTTCCTGAATCAAGATAAAATTGAAAAGATAAAAGCCGAACCTTCACGGCTTCACGTGTTGAGTTGGTGAACTTACCCCTGCTTTGTGTTTGATTGCTAGATTTGTTTAGGTCAAGATCAAAAACACAGCACAATTGTGCGCGATTTTGTTGCATCTCATTTCATTCCTCTTCTTCTTCTCTTGCATTTCCCCTGCTCTTTCCAAATAATCAAGATGATGGGACGGAGATCTCTTAGGCCGACCTTGTCGGCACCGCTATCCAGCACTCCTCCTCATTCATCTAGGAATACCTCGGAGAGTCCGCTCTTCGAGCCTGAGTTCACATCGACCCTGTTCCCCCTCGACCACCCTTCCCATTCTCCTTCTCTCAGTCCAATTGTTTCAGAATTCAGTGCATCACAGAGTTCGGCTCATTCGACAGCACCTGAGATGGCCTCTTTTGCTTTTTCAGAAAATCCAGCGATGGGAGACAGAGGCGAGCACCCAGATGACCATGATCACCCTCCATTCATAATTGATCAGGTGGCCATCAACAACTCCTTGTTAGCGTCCCTGGAGACCATGCAGAGACAGATCCGTGACCAGGGTACCTTCATGGGTGATATGATGAGAGAGATAGCACAGATGAGAGAGAACCGACCTGAGGGCGGTGGCGGTGGAGGAGGAGGAGGACCAGATGCAGGAGGAGGCGATCCAGACGCTGAGCGACCGCCACAGACCATCATGAGGGAGTTGCACAACCCAGCTGCATCCCTTACTCACCGTTGGATCAGACTCCGCCAATTCACGGAGATTTCGAGCTTCGGCCCCACACTATCCAACTTCTACCCAAGTTCCATGGGTTGCCGACCGAAGAGCCGCACCTCCACCTCCAGGAATTCGAGATGATATGCATCACTATCCATGATCGGTTGATGACCGAGGATACCATAAAGATGATCGCCTTTCCATTCTCTTTGGTTGACAGAGCCGCCTACTGGCTCAAACACCTTGGGCGATTCGTCGACACATGGGCAGATCTCCGGACCGCGTACCTGAAGAAGTACTACCCTCTCGGCCGGACCAACGCAGCTCGAGCTATGATCAGTAACTTCGTCATGATCCCAAATGAACAGTTCCATGAAGCCTGGGATCGATTCAGAGAGCTCATCGACCAGTGTCCACATCATGACATCTCCAAGCCCAATCTCGTGCAGAGTTTCTTCTGTGGGCTGACACCAGAGCTGCAGGGGCTAGTGAACGCCTCTTGCGGTGGATCTTATTTTTCCAAGGGTGAAGACGACGTCTGGGCCATCTACGAAGGCATGGCAGAAAACTCCACAGTGATGGCCCAAGCCCGAGTCTACACACAGCAAAAGCCCCCGCAAGGAGCGGGATCATTCCAGAGGATCGCCCGCTGATGACACGCCTGAGCACTCGGGTATAAGGTACTAGATAGGTCGTTGCGACCCAAGCGATCAGACTATGTCAATCAAGAAAAATGAACCACTTAATAGAGATAAAACGGATAAAACACAAAATAGCGGTCCTGCTATGGGATTAACCTGGTATAGCGACCAGGGTCGAACTCAAGGAGCACGGGTTGGCCTCTCGGCCTACGAAGTAGTAAAAAGAAATAAAATAAAAGAAGAAACTATTTTTAGTGGTTTTTAATTTATTTTATATTTTTTTCGGATTTTTTAATGTATAAAGAAAATAAGAAAAGTAAACAAGCACACACTTCAACAAATTATTAAACACACTAAAAATTAACCAAAAATTCAAACAAAAATATTTTTATGTGTTTTATAATTTTTAATGTTTTGGTGAATTTTTGAGAATTTTCTGATGTTTATTTAATTTTCTAAAAATCAAAAAGTGGCAAAAACACAAGGTACTGTCCAGCCGAGCTAAAAGGGCTTAGATAAAATATCTAAAGCCCCCAAATTAGCTGGAAGGTAATTTTCCTGTAAAGAACTTAAACAAGGAAAATTCAGGTACCAATTTTATTATTTTTGGATTTTTGGTTTAATTACTAGAATTTTTATAAGTTTTTAAGTGTTTTTTCAATTTTTAGGTGTTTTAGATAATGAAAAATAGCCAAAATTGGCTAGAAAATCAAACTAAGCAAAATAAACAGTAACTAATTTTGTGGAATTTTTAAGTGACTTTTGATATTTTTTGTGATTTTTCAAGTTAGACAGTGACAAAAATGAAGGTTTTTGATTTTTTAAAAATAACAAATGAAATCAAAAATGTCCTCAAAAATCCATGAAAATTTTACACCATGGCAGGAGCCATGTATCCAATTTTCGTTGGATTTGGAGGTGTTTTGCTATTTTATTCAAAAATAAAGGAAGGGCACTGTGCACAGGGACCAAAGTGCAAATACCCAAAGTTCTGGGGGGTTTGGTGCAAAATACCCAGCAAAACACGCGCCACGCGCGTGCCTGGGGCACTCAGGGACCCAAATGTAATGAAAATAAGTCCCGAGGGCTTATTGGTAACAGGTACCAAAAGTCCAGGGGCCTATCTGCAAAATACCCAAAATATAACGCACATGCTCAAATAAACCACGCACAGGGGTATAAATGCAAATAGATAAAAACTTTCATTCATTCAAGAACAACCAGAACTATAGGGGTCTCTATAGTAAATAAACCAGATAAACACGTGACGAGGCACGTGGCATACAACGCATAGGGTTATAAATGCAAATAAAAATAAGCGCACGGGTCTCTATGCAAATAACCCTAAAACTAAACACTAAACTCAATATTTACAGGACTAAAGCAAAATAAAATAAGAAAGGGGGCCTAAGTGTAAATACCCCTTATTAAATGCCGAAGGCCGGATGGCTGCCACGTGGAGGGATCTACGGTCTGAATCAAGTGGCACGCCAGCGCTGGGGTTCTCGGACTGATCCAACGGTCGGGGTCGAGCCACGTGTAGATCTAACGGCTGGGATCAGACTCCTCAGATCTGACGTCGAAGGGAGCTTCAGGGACGAACGATCCAGATGGCGCCTGGAGCAGGAGGCTGATCGAACGGCGATGGAGGATGCTGGAAGAACAGGTCCCTGGCGAGACTCGCCGGCCTTGTGCTAGCGCAGCTGACCTCCTGGGAGCACTCTGAAGGTCGGAGAAGAATCGTGGAGGGCTCCCGCGTCTGCCGGTAGGCTCTGATGATCGAGCCGAGCTCCGAGAAGCTCACTGGGCCTCCTGGCCTGAATGACCCAAGCCCTCAGATGGGCTTGGTAGCACCTGCAAAATAGCTCAGGAGACTCGCGGGTCGAGGGCAAATTGCCTCGACCCGGTTAGGCGTAGCGACGGTGAAAGGTGGGTCGGAATGGCGAGCTCCGGCGAAGGTGGTGGACGGAGGAGCTCGGTTCCCAGCTCCTGTGCGAGCTGGGTTGAGCGGAGGGGTGCAGAAGGTGCGTCGGAAGGAGGCGAATGCGATGGTCGACTCCGATGATCGAAAGGGGTGATGAAGTGGTCGGAATCGAAGATATACGGCGGCGGCGCGATTTGGGCGTAAATGGAAATCGATGAAAAAGGAAAGCCTAAGGGGCTACCTGGGTGGTCGGAGAGACTGGGGAAGAGCTGCTGAAGCTCCTGGCCGTCGCCTCAAGGATCGTCTCCCTCCGAGGCTCGGTGCTCACGCAGGTGGCGGAGCAGCGGCGGCGTAGCTCGCCGGATCGATGGCCAAGCTCCCTCTCCTCGCTTCGACAGGTCGAGACGCAAGCTGTCACTCTAGCGGACTCTCTGGAGCTCACTGGGGGTGGAGACAAGTGACCAAAGATGGAAAAATGAGGAGGCGGAGCTGCAGCTAAATATGGCTAGGGGTCCGGCTAGGAGAGGTCCGGGCAAGCTCTGGAGCGCGCGGATCCCGAGGATGCGGCTCCGGCGAGGATGTCGGATGTGAGGTTAAGGATTCGGACCCGAGATTTAGGTGATAGGCATTCGGGTTTAGCGGGGAAAAATCCGAGAAATCAGGGGACCCGCTAAGGACCGTGCAAAGTGGTCCTGGGGGGGTAGTTGACCGGGCGGTCAACATCCCCAGGACCCAATAGAATCAGGCCACGTGGCTGAATTTTGAAGTGAAAATTAAGGGTAGCTAGGGCCCGATTCAGCAAAAACTTAAAACATGAAAGATTTTTATTTTATTTGTTTCTATTTTTTGGTGATTTTTAATAATTTTTTCGAAATAAAAATAAGCTATACAATATAGTACTATACATAGGTATATATACAATATATAGGGTTTTGATTTTTGATTTTTGATTTTTTTAATTGTTATTTTTGTGCAATTTTATTCTTATTTTATATTTTATTTATTTTCATTATAAAATAAGGAATAAAAAGGGTATTTTTTATTTATTTTTATTATTTATTTACATAGGTAAAATAAATACATATATACATCTATATACATGGTATATGTGCAATATATTTTTGTATTTTTAATTTTGCTATTTTTATTTTGCTTTTATTTAATTGTTTTTATTTTATTTATTTACAATATATAACATAGAATATTTACAAAAAGTTTGGAAATTAATTTTATTTATTTACAAGGTTAAATAAATACATAGAAGTGGTTTATGTACAAGATGAAAAGGGGTGTTTTTGTTCTTTTTGATTTTTAACTTTTTCTTTTGTTTTTATATTTATAAATATGTACAAGTATTTACAAGAATATTTTTGGTGAGGAAAATATCTTTATTTTATTTACATAAATACTTACACATGAGCCCCTATCTCCCTCTACTTTGGCTTTTATGCGGTCAGGCCCATGCTGAGCCCTCCCTTGGGTTAGGTTGCTCAATATTTATTCTAAATATTTCCCTCTTTTTCTTTTTAATATTTATTCTTTTATTTTTGCACAAAAACATGCTAATTATAGGTTTTTACACAATGCATGCTTTTGGTAATTATTTGTATTTACATATATCTACATGCATTTGTAAAGGTTTTTGTAGCTAAAATATAAGAATAAAGAGTGATGAATGAGTATTCATCACCCCCCTATACTTAACTTTGCTAGTCCCTTAGCAAACACTTATTTAAAAAAGAAGTGAAAAAGAAATAAAGAAAAAGAAAAAGAGGATGTACATGGATCAAGGTTGATTATTAAACTTGCCTTCATTAAATTGGGGTATGGAGCTCGATCAGATCTTTGGATTATTAATGTGTCGGAACCTTATTTGGACTTAAGTCTAAAACTCAACAGCCTCTAAGTTCCACTAATCTATAACCAAGACTCCTCAATGCTCCAGGTCAGAACAAGTCATCAATCACAAACCCTGAAGACCATGAATCTTTTCTTGTCCTGTGAAAGTGAGGTCTAAGCTCTCCACCTCAGAAATGGCAACTTGACAACCCTCCCTAACAAGGTAACTCTATGACCTCAATCTGGCCACTCTTTCCTCGAGGAGCGGGGTATTCCCTTCTAAGTTCAAGTTCAACCGGCTCAAGAAGAGGAGGAAGAAGAGAATGGGTCAAGGCCAGTGTAGCCAAGTACCCTTGGGAGCTTGACCAGTGTA